>JARAOQ010000018.1:0-677500 GCA_029783445.1 Fomitopsis palustris | reverse complement strand
TCCAGAGGATGCGCTCAAGACGTTTACAGCAGATAAGTGGACTGTCACGTACGCCCCGTGCTGTGCCTTCTGCTGGGCGAACCACGACGACAAAGGGCACACCCACACTAAGTGCCCCTTTTTGGAGTCTATCAACAAGGTGCGCGCGCGCTGTGGGTGGGAGAAGATTGTCATCAGGAACAGCGTACTCCATGAGGTGGGCTTTAGAAGAGTCACAGTCGACCTCCAGGCGAAGGTAGTAGAGGTGGAGAAGGAGCTGGTTGCTCTAGGTAAGCGCGTTGCTAAACTAGAGCTCCAGGCGAAGCCCGACGATGACAAAAAGTCGAAGAAGAGGAAGGCAGATTCCTCGTCGGGTGGGAACTCCCCTCCCAAGAAGAAGAAGAAGGACTCGTCGTCTGGAGGGAAGAAGGGGGGCAAGGGCAAGGGGAAGAAGAGTGATTAATAGGTTGAGCATGAAACATGGCCGTAAAAATTCCTATTAGTCTTTTTCTCTTTTTGTGTTGGTATCACTGCACGCGCGTGGGTCCAAAGCGGCCCTTTATATAATGACATACACGAGTGTTCGCGAAACAAACCCCCTCTGAACTTCTAAGATGACTTGAGTAATACATCGGTAAGGAGCGGGCCTCACCCGCACAACGGTTTAGGTTTTAGTGGATTAACAAACGCCGGCATAAGTCTGGCTGCCCCTTTTGTGTGTGAGCATCACAGCGTTATGGTCCCCGCTTAGTCGGCCACCAGCGTGGGTCAGGAGTTACCCGGTGATGCAATAGTCGCACCCTGGCACAGTCTGGCATCTGGAAGTGTGTTCGAAGCCAGTCGGCACTGCGGGCTGGCGTACGGCCTGCGGGCTTACTGGTGGAGGGCGTACATGGAAAGGCACTATTACAGTCTTCCCAATCATGACTTCATCGTCCAACAACAGTATGCACCCCGGGGCTAGTGCTGGTATTGCAGCTGGGAGTGCTCGCGCTAGTCCCATAATAAATGTAAAAGATCCTATCCCGGTCAGACAGGCGAAAAGGAGCCTGCAGCTTGAGGGTACGACGCGACTTGTAATCTTCAATACAGGGGCGTTGCGCGTACCTGAAGTGTGGTGAGAGTTGAGAATGTGTCTAGAAGAGGACATGTTTGGTGCTATACTCAAGCTAAAACGGATTCAGCGTCCTGGGTTGCCTCCACGCACGGATATGTGGGTGAGGGGTGACCTGGGTTCAACCCTAGTTCATAGAATAAGGGCTATTGCTGGAGACCGTTCTCCTGGTGTCATAAAAGTGGTCAATGAGGTGTGGCCGGAATACGCCCGTCGCCACGCACTACACCGCTGGCGGCTCACCATATACGAGCCCTGGATCGACCGGAAGGATAAGGTCAAATCAGTAGTTGACACCCCAGCCCAGCCACAAAACACCTCTATCGTCTCTTGGAATGTTAATGGATGGCATTGAAAGAAAATGGCGGTGGAGGACTTCGTTTTGAAAGAGCGTGTAGCGATACTAGCAGTACAGGAAACTCTCGTTGGTCTATCGCGCTACCCAGTCAGATTGGACGGGTACATTACATTCTCGAAGCCGTGGCAAGAGGGATTCCGCGGACAAGCGGTCTTAATTGACTCGCGATACCCCGCATACGAAATCCCCCATGCGTCCAACCACATGGTGCATGTCAAGGTATCTGGCCTGCCAGGCGGCGAGAGACTTCATGTCCTCGCATGCTATTTCCCCTCTGGCGGCAATGAGAGAAAGCATTGTTCCACCCTAGTGGCGGAGCTACAAGCTATCACTCACAAGATCCTTGAAAAGGAGCCTGGGGCTCAGGTAATCATGCTAGGAGACTTTAACGAGGAACCTAGCAGACTTGATAAGAAATTACTCAAGGGCGACCATACGATTGTAAGGTGCATAGTACCGGTAGGTTCAGAGATCTTGCGTTTCCCTAAACGGGGGACGCCAAGAGCTCTGGACCATATACTGGGAACTGTGCAGGGACAGGCTCGCATTACCAGGCCTCGGGTACACCGAAATTATGCCATTTCGGATCATCGCCCGATAGTCGCTAGACTCCGCTCCACTATTGGTCTGGTCCTTTTTGTGGAGAGGTAGCCTTGTAGCCTTCATACATGTGTAGCTTGAACTCAGCCATTTTACATGAGGCATGTTCAGTCCACCTTTGTTTCTTGGTGCTATTGCTTGGTTCCAGGGTATGTATCCCCTTTGTCTTCCCTGTCATACAAAGTCTCTTATTTGTTTTTGCATCATTTTCTCCACATCTTGTGGCATCCCAATTATGGTTGCAAGGTAGAAAGCCCTCAACATTATCAGAGCTTATAGTACAAGCTCTTTTCCTTGGTAGGATGGATGTGTGTTTTGCCATAAGTCCTTTATTTGTTTTCATTTTGCCAGGATTGTGTTCCATTGTGGATGTGTACTGTGTCTGTGCCCTACCCAAGCTCCCAGTGTACACAGGGATACTCCATCTTTGACTACTTTGCCACCTTTAGGCAGGTCATGCCAAGTTGGTCTATAGTTTTCAACTTTGGTTTTGATTTTCTTCTTGTACAGCAGGAACATCATCCTTTCATCAAAGCTGGGGGGTCTGTGGCATTGTGTTTCTCCACATCATTATATACCCATGCCAAATTTTATGACACATCAGGGTAATTTTTACATTCTTCAGGTTCCTCTGTTCTGTCTGGTGTCAGAGATATTTCTCAGAATCCATAGATGAAACCATCCTTTTCTGGGCTCATCCCATTCTTTGCAAGTCTTAAGGCCTCTTCAACAACAAAGTCCTCAAGGTCCCTACTGAGTTCCCCAAAAGTGACATCTGTCATTTGTGTTTATGGAGTTTTTTAACTGGTTTATAGCTTTGCTTCTTTCTCTAGACATCCATTGTTCTGCTTGCAGTGTTTCATTTTTTTTTTCTTTCTGGTGACTTCTGCCATTTGGCTGGTCTGTCTGCACAATTTACCATTTTTATTCTCTTGGGCCACTATAGGTGGTGATCCTAGTTTTGGTTTGTTTAGGTTGAACTAGTATTTTGTCATGTGTTCCCCATGTTGGTAGAAGTGCTCTTTTGCTGATTTCTGGGCCTCATTTAGTTGCTTCCACATCTGCTAATTGACCTTGTAAAACAGCAATTTTGTCCCTTATTTTTGCAGAGTTCTCTATGGTCTCTGTGTTGAGGTCACTGTGTCTAGTCTGAAAAAGGAACTGCCATATATTGGCAAGGGAACATGGTGCACATATGTGGATCAGATCCCCTACCCTGCTTTTGTCAAAAAGGCAAGAAAGCTCCTATATCAGGAAGAGCAAGACCTAAAGAACTATATATCACATGAGCAAAGGCACAAAAGGAGAGAGAACACAAGAAACACCCAAAGGACAAACCAGCTATGGAACAATGTAAACCCACAAACAATACACAAAAGAGCAAAGCACAAGATACAAGAAGTAGCAAAGGCATGAGGCAAAAAGATGCAAGCATGGTAGGATACTAATACAAGAAAAGGTATAAAGGAGCAAGTCAAACAGCACATAGGTGTGTTCATGTTAATGTCCCAGTCATATGTGTACTCAAAGACAGTGTTGGGGATGTATATTCTGTCTAGCCTTGCTGGACTTAGGTTTGATTGTGTGTATGTGAATCCTCTATCAGTGGGGTTGCATGTCCTCCATCCATCCAGTAGGTTATGCTTTTTGATGATTTGTTGTATTAATATTGTTAGTCAGTTGTCATCCTTTCTTTCTGGTGACCTGTCTAGTACATCTTCTACACAGACAAAGTCCCCCATAGTTGGACTATTGGGTTGAGTGCTGATAATATATGCCACTAGGTGGCAATAGAATTCTAGTTTTTCTTGTAGTGTATTTGGGGCATATATCAGCAGAAGGTCTACTTGTGAATTGTCTGTCTGGTGTAGGTGGAGTTTGGATATTCTTCCAGGTATCACAGTAGTGTTTATCCATTTCATATTGGCGTGGTTTCCTTATTTAAGGTGAAGGCTACTCCAGCTTTTGGTTGGCTTTCCCCAAGGAGGTTTGATATAATTTCCAGTTTGGGGTTTTTTTGCATGAGGCCTATTTCCTCCTCAGGTAGTAGTTATGTTTCTGGAATACCCAGCACTGCAACTCTGATCTTCCTCATTAGAGTAGTGATGTCTTTGTGTTTTGATTTTCCACTGGCATAGCATTTGCCCTTTACATTCAGTGTTCCAATCTTGAGTCCAGCCTTTTTACCAAGGTTCTTGAGCATTTTTTCTCTGTGTTGCTGCAAAGTGTTTGAGTCCTCTAGTAGTGATTCTTAGGTGAATTCACCTGAAGGTGATTGGTTGCTGTGTGTTTGACCTGGGCTCCATGACCCTGCAACCTGAGGTCATGCTGCCACACTTAGAGGTGTGCATGTTTGCCCAGGTCTATACTCAGTCAGGCTTCCAGCAGGGAGCTCCTCATTTGCTTTGAGCTATGTGAAGGCTCAACATCATTGCACCTTTGTCCTAATGGATTTTCTGAACAGGCTTGGATGGTCAGAGCTTGTTCTCCTGAGCTTTCACCCAGGAGTTGGTCAATTGCTGTGTCTATACTAGCACAACTCAGACTTGTGTCAGCAGGTGCCACACTGCCCCATTGTTACCATTCCAAGCTTCATTTGCATCAGGATGGCCTAAGGTGGTTCTCAGATTTGTGTTGGTTGTACTGATAATGATATTTGTGTTGTGAGCTGTGGGTGGGGGTGATAGGTTTGACTTCATTGAACTTGTGTTATTGTTTCTTATGGTACTTTATTGTTTTTGCATGTGCCCTTGTCATGGGTGGGATAATGAATTTGGCTTCATTGAATTCATGTTATTGTTTCTTTTGGTGCTCTATTGTTTTGCATATGTCATTGTTGTGTATGGGGATAATAGGTTTTGACCCTACTGAAGTTGTGTTATTGTTTCATAATGGTGTTCTATTGTGTAATTTGTATCATTGTCCATGTTTGGTTGATGTTATTCAGTCTTATTTGTGTATCAGGTGCCTATTGTGGTATATAGTGCTATTGGGTAGTAGCTTTTATCTCTATCCCCTCTTCACTCCAAACTCATCTGTTGTTCAAGGATGTCAGTCACAGCTTCCTCTGCTCGTGTTTGGATTCGCTCTATGGGTATGTGCTTTGCCTCTATTGCTGATAATATTGGGGGGGTCAATTTATTACATCCCTTGTATGTTCTTTCTTCCCTTTTGCTTTTACTTTTATTAACTCTTGTTAGCGACTTCACATGGGGCTGGTTATTCCTTGCCCCTCATTGCATTGAACTTTCACAGGCTTGGTTAAGCCTTAACAGTCATTACATCATTCAAATGGTGGAAGTCAAGATCCCTGTTCAGCCAGAGCCAAGGTCTACCATTGACTACATTGGGGAGCTTGTGCAGTTGGATGAGGAGGTGGGATGGGACCGGGAGATGGTTGATGCAGTAGATGCCTTGTTTACTGCATATGATCATTCTCATAGTCTTTTGTGACTTAATTGTATCATTTGACTTGAACTCATTGTCCTTCCTTTTGTTTGTTACTGTGTCTTAATTGGTGTGCTTTTAGGCGTCTTTTAGACTTGCCCTTAAGTTCATCGGGGTGATCTGATGCTCTCTTGAGTCAGGATTGACCTGCCCTGAAGTTCTTTAGTTGTTAAAAAATAAAACTTACTTGTTTACTTACTTTAATAGTATTGTGTACTATTCTGTTCAATGTTTTCTTTTTGTTTCTTATGGTTAGTTCCACTTACCTTTATATCTTCTTGGTTCACACTGATCATCACACATTATGTTTCTCAAAAGGATAATATGCAATCATTTAAGATTTTTCTATATCATGGTTGTATCATGCTCTATGTTTGTCCAGGACAATGACTAGTCTACAGCTCCTCTTCTTCCATTTCCTCATCTTGGGGACTAGGCCTTCTCTTTGTTAGCTGTGTCTGGTGGCTGTCCTCTTTTTGGATCTTGCTGGTGCTTCCTGCTTTCCCAGGTTCTTCAGATGGCTGTGCAGCCTTCCTACCCACATTGATATCCTAGAATCAGACTTCCACTTGGCCAGCCAGGTTCTCCCTCAAGTACCACTGGCATTTGCCCTTTTTGTGATCTTTGCTGTGACATACAATGCACACAGCTCCTCTGGAAACATGATGTCTTGCTCAATCTGGGCCAATTTCAATGGCCATATTCTCCAAGGATTTGAGGATGGTAGCCTTCTCTTGGCTTGCTACCTTGACCTTAACTCATACATTTTGCTGTTGTTTCTTTCCATCTTCAATTCATTGAATTCTGTTTGCTCATATTTCCCTGTTAGCACCATTTCTGGATGCCACATGTCGCTGAGCTTGACATTGGGCAGTCATTTCTGATGCAACATTGTTCACAGGCCTTCCATTACACCATCTTCTAGATGCTTGCCCACATGATCCATTGTTAGGACTCAAGGTAGAGGGTCCCCCCCTCATCTCCCAGATGAAGCTGAGGGCCTTCTGATGCTTATTGATGACTGCTGCATGCTTCAGCAGTACATCATGATGCTTCTCTGGCACTTCAACAATAACCCAAGATTTCGTATTCACAGCTGTGGAGGTAGGAATATCATGGACAGGGAGAGCCATTAAACCAAGCACATCCTTGACTGTGAGACCAATGATCTGTTGTCATGTTTCATGACTCTTTTCATTCTTTTCTGCCCACCCAGCCAAGCATGCTAGGACTCTTCTTGGGCCCCATTTGGGCATGGTTCCTTCAGGGGGTGTGTTTGAGTAGGGTTGCTCATCACAATAAACAGGTGGCTGTGGAGGGTTGTCAACCCATTCTGCAAGGGGGAAGATAAGGTCTGGAGTTGCCATAGTGAAGTGGTGTACCATCTGCCAAAGAGATGCCTCAGAGCCCACAGGTATAGTCTTTACTCATTGGACCATAACAAACCCCACATTCAACTCATCCAACTCATTATCCTCCTTGCTGCTCTTTCTGCTGGGGGGGTTCTCCTTGTCCATTTCAAAAGCCTTTTCTGCTACTGCTTTCACCACCATAGGAGATTTTTCCTGGCACTGTTTCAGCGCTGGGCTCTGGTCTGGTACTTCATCAGCACCTGGTGCATGCTGTCACTTGCACTTGCCAGCTGGGGTAGGAGTCTCTGCCACTTCTCCTTCTATTACTGGCTCTTGGTTCCATGCAATTTCTTAACCTTGGGATAGGCAAGGTTGTTTCTTCCTGGTCTTCTGCAACATTTGTCCAATGTATAGCATAGTTTGCTTACATCAGGTTAAGGCAATAGTGGTGGGGGTGCTTTGAGTTTTGCAATCAAAGTCTTTTTAGGAGAGCCCTAATTGGTGCACACAAAGTGCACCCCACTTTTAACAAATATATTCTTCTGCCTACTTGCTTTACATGGGTAATGTTTATAGGCTATATCCTCTCAGCCCTTTCAGACTGTAGTCTTTCAGGTCCTGGCCACTTTTTGGGTAGTCTCAGGGCAGTTATACAGCACCATTTTATAGTGCTGCGAGGTGTCCCCCCACCTTTCAGGATGGCTCTTTTAGGAAAAGTCTTTTGCCATCTGGCTCCCTGTATAGGAGACTTTCAGAGCTTCATAATCCATTTACCAAAAGACTCAGTCATAGAAAAGGTGCTCCTTTACCTTATCTCCAAATTATTTGCTTCCACTTATCCTCAACTTCAGATAAGTGTACCAGACCCAGGGACCCCAGTGAGGTTGTTTCACTCACTTGATTAACCAAGCAAGTTTTCACTCTGGGGAATTGGATTGTTTTGATCCCCTAACCTTCATTTTTGATTCATGAAAACATCCTTGGCAAATGCTTTCAAAATGTGTGATAAGAACAAGCCAAGACTATGCAACAAAGGTGTCAAAGTAAGAAAGGCCAAGGCCACCCATTACAAAAGCTCTGTAAGTATTCTTTCATAAGATCCCCCATTCCAGGTGTACTTAGCAGGAGCAAGAGGAGTTTGAGCTGGAGTACATGGAGTAAATGGGCTCAGGACAGAGGGCAGGAAAACTTCATACTTCATTTGTATATGCTTCAATGGACAAAATTTGCATTCCTTTTTGTTTGAGTCCAAGTGGGAATGGGCTGACTGGAGATAAAATTAGAACAGCAAGACATGTGATTGTCAGTACAATAGAATTAGGACAGTATTGTTTGTACTGAATGGGAAGAGCATAGGAAGACTGTCTTTCATGATTCTTCCTTCTGTTCCTGTTTTCTGTTGTCATGGTGTTTTCATGATAGGGGTATAATAAGGCTGCCCACTTTCCCAAATGTGCAACATACATCTTGAGCCTGTAGCACCACCATCTCCTGTCCAGGGCCTACTGTCCAACAGTGAGATTGGTTACTATAGTCCAATACATCTCTGATTTACACTCTGACTGCTTCCTAGCCAACTGGGCTAGTATCTTGGTGACCACCTGGGGCAAACAATTGAACTCACTAGTCAAGAGTACTATTGTTATTAGCAATATGTACCAACACAAGATTAATATATATATACAAGTGCATCAATAGTCAAGAGCACTATTGTACAAGCCAACCATACTAACGCAAGGTCAGTCAGTCAAATTCAGACAACTACACTATCAATAGAAAGTCAAGTCGTACTTTCTATCATAGTATATCTTCAAGGCCCTATATACCACTGATTACTTCTAGAACTAAGGTGAGAAGTTTGTCCTTGCTCAGGACCAGCCTATCTCCTAGTGTTTAACTGCTGTTGTTTATACAGTAGCATCCACTTGTCACAGAGCTAGGTCTGATGCACACAAAAGGAATGAAATGTATCTTACCAGGAATTACCCTGTATGGACAGGCTAAGTGAGACAATACTCACCCTTATGGTTGCAGCAGACACTTGAGGTCAATGCTCACACAGACTAGCAATAATGCAACTGGCACTCCAAGTTAGTATTACACTACTACCAGATACAACACTGTGCTTACCTAGCACTCCAAGAGGACAAGATAGAGTGCTAGGGCATACAGGCTCAACTACTGATACCCTCATGGTTTAGGGCAGGGTCCTACACTACAGGAGATGTCACATGCATGAGGGAGTTGTGCTATTGGCTATCTACTGGTGGTGCAATAATGGTGCAATCTGTGCTAAGTCCAGTCTTGGGTTATGAGTCAGCAAGTCATGTGTTACAAGGTAAACCCTGATTTGTGGTTCCATCATTAGACCAGTCAGAAGGCCACTCCAGGCAAAGTGTATCAAGCATATCATACAAGTCCATTAGATAAAGCAAGATAAATTTAGAAAAATCAGCAAAAAATAGGGCTTAGCTATGCCTACCATGATACCACTACTCATTGATAGGAGAAGTTACACAGTCAGAGAGTAGTGAATGAGTCAGAGGTAGGCATGGTAAGCAAGGAAATGAGTTATAAACAAGCCAGGAGTGAGGTCACATAGTAACATTCATGTGGAGTCATGCTCCATGGTCCAGGCCATATGAGGACATGAAGGCCAGGAATCATGTAATGGAAAGGTGAAAATAAATGGAAACAAAGTCCAGGTCATGCACCTGTGGTCACTTGTCACAATACACCACAGCAACTTTCCTTCCATGTGATGGGAACAATAGAATATATGTAGTACAATTAATACATGTTCGCATAGTCCATTCTGTGTTTCAATGTCCATGCATAGATGAGTTGTACTGATACATCACAAATCCAGTCAATAAGAAATACAAACGTAAGTGTTCTCGAAATTGACAAATACAACTTGACTCCTACACACGACCAGCACCACACTTGGCCATGTACTCCACCCATGCATACCAAGCACCACCCGCTAGAGTGATGATGATACCAAGGGCATTTGCAGGCGTGATTGTCAGGTGGAACATGCCCACCGCACAGAGGATCGTCAGAGCTTGTTTAACATTCGCTACCCCAGGACCCTGCATTAGCGGAATATCCTGCGGACACCTGAACTGATCAACGACTCACCGGCAACCGTCATGTTCAGCGCACCGACCCGCTTGTTCGCGCTCAGGCTGACGACATTGAGGCCGAACGCGATGACGCCATTCCCAAGGATGACGAGCACTCGGGCCAAGCCCTCCAGCGTCGTCGGTGCAAGGGACGAATGCGCGCGCCCCAGTTCGCCGCTCGCAAAAGCGTAGAAGAGGCAGAGCGCACATGCGAGGGGCGACGTGCGAGTGAGCAGGTCAAGTGGATGGAGCGCAAGCCGCGGAGGAGCGGGCAGAGCGACAAGTGGGCGGTGTATGCGCTGTGACTTAGGTGATGACTGGAGAACATTGGTATAGATTGTCTTGAGTGCGGCGAGGAAGGTGCCGAGGAGAGTCAGGAGGAGGCCGAGGAATGTGAAATAGTAATCGCCGTAAGTGCTGCGCCAGTGTAAGTAGACCAATGCAACGAGTAGGATGACAACGTACGCAAGGGCAACGCCGGCCATGACAGGAATTAGAGATAGGACTTTCAACCGAGTAAACTGTGTGCCGAAAAGGAGCACGGAGAGGGCGGTTGTGAATATGGGTGTGGCGGCACGGACGACTTGGTGGAACTAGACCGAGTTATCTAGCTGTAGGAGGGGAGAGAGATCGCATGCACTCACCGGTATCGTAACCATCTGTAGCGACACATTGCTTACTGCTATGTTCGCCGCATAAAGGGCGCTGAATGCCACCAGAGCTGCCGTAGACCTAGCACTCAGCTGCGCGGGCACATATGCACCCCGCTGACGGAGGATTAACCCTCCGAGCGTCCCACAGAAGGCATGGAGCGCGGTGAGTGTGTAGGGGAACGGAAAGTGGACAAGGACCAGCTTGTTATATAGTGTGAGGCCAAGGTTAAACGCGAAGTAGAGTGTGAGCCAGAATGCTTGCGAGTTGAGGAAGCGCGATTCGAGGAAACGACTGCGCTTCGTGCGGCGGAGGGTGAGCCGTTTTGAACTTGCGCTCGCATGCGGTGAAAGCACGGGGAGAGCAGGAGACAACGATCCCGGCTCGATGAGGAGAGGTGACGGCCAACCAGCGGGCGTACTATGCGAAAAGCCAGGTCGGTGGCGAGGCGAACCATACGCAGTCGCCTTGTCCGCCGGAGGGGGCAGAGCTTCACGGATGGTACTTGATGCGTAAGTGTCGTCGCTCGGTCCTGCGTGACCGTACGACTGGACGTGATCACGGACTTGGAACCGCAAGGACTGCCAGCGAGAAGAACCGAGGTCTGGCGAGCAGAGGAATGAGCTCGAGCGCGGGCTCTGGGGCCGACTTGGCGCGTGTGTATCGAAGCGGGCTGGGCGCATGGTTGACCAGGGAAGAAACGAAAGACAACGGTGGGCGTTTGGCAGGTACGAGTGGGTATGTGCGCGAGATATTGTGCAAGCGCGGTCGAGGACGACCAGTGTGGTACTAGCGAAGGTCTGAGAGGGGAGCGAGCTCGCTGCTCGCAACGACGGCGGCGGCGCGGGGGTCAACTTCCCGTTTGGGATGATCACGTAATGGCTGGGAGTGGCTATAATTTCCGTGCGTACCTCTCTCTCAACCACCAACCCGCAGCCGACTCGTTTGTATCGCATAGCAGCTCTCTCCTGCACCCTTTCATCGTCGTTCAGCGCACCTGTGACGGTGCCCGGTGCCGGACACGATTTTCCGCAACACGACAGCGCGCTCTCCCACGCACCAGCCAATGTCAGCACCTGCAGAGGCACTTAGCGCAAGCACAATCAACATCCCTTCGAAGCGGAAACGCAAGAACAGCCAACGCGCACTCTCCGACTCGGAGGACACCAGTGAGAGAGAGGACGCCCAAGTCGCTGACGTGCCAGCCAAGGGTGCCACTGTCGGGACTGAGTCGGCTCGCAAGGACAGGAAGCGGAGACGCAAGAAGAGGAGACGACACCCAGTCGTCCCAGTCGTTGACGGCAGCGACGCTACTCGAATGCCCGCTTTGCAGGCTGCTGGTATGTCTACTCCGAAGCTCCCCAGAAAAAGGTCGCGCTCTTCGGCGGCAAAGCGCGCAATGGTGCCCGTAGCTGGACCGTCCACGGCGGCTCCCAGGTCGAACACGTCTGATATCGCATCCTCGCCAACGGCGAGGTCAGCCAGCCCAACGGTCGACGCACAGCCTCTGGTAAGTGTTCCATCCTCTGTATCTAGACCGTACTCACTGTCACTTAGCCAACGACGCTGTCGCTGAAAGGCAAGGGGAGAGCCACAGATGCGGATGACGGAGAGGTACAAGCGGACGTCTCGGTGCTGGCCGCAGAGCTAGCTGAGATGAAGGCCCAGTTGGCTGCGAAAGACCAGGTCCGCAAACTGTGACATTGCTCCTTTGCATCATGGTTGACATTTGCTCCCAGGCACTATCCAACCACCGCAACCTGCTCTCGAACCTCCAGACATCGCTCACCTGCCAGATCTGCCTCGACCCCCTGCACAAGCCGTACGCACTCGCGCCATGCGGGCACGTGGCGTGTCATTCATGCCTCGTTTCATGGTTCCGCGCTCCACCTGCCGATGCTCATCCCGACGACATCCTCCCTGTGCTCGTGCGCAAGAAGACGTGCCCCCACTGTCGCACCGTCCTCCGCGAGCGGCCGATTGAGATGTGGACTGTCAAAGACATGGTCGGCTCGTTCTTCAAGAGCGGCCTCGCCGACCCTCCGATGAACCCGCCCGCCGCTCCTCCCCCGCCCGACCCTGCTGCGCCTGCGAACGAGCGCGTGGACCCGTGGGACGGCATTTTCCGCAAGCCTCTTGTGATGGCGGGGGGCGGCGGGGGCCTGTTCTTCCCCGACCCGCCCGCTCCGGTACATGTGCACGAGATTCTTGGGATGCACGACGCGGAGGACGGCGGTATCTTCCGCTGCGTGGACTGCGGCCACGAGATTTGGGACGGCGTGTGCTCATCGTGTGCACGTGTGTACCCTGGGCACAACCGGCAGGGCCTCCCCTGGAGCGATGACGAGGATGAGGACGAAGATGACGAAGAGCACGGCAGGTGGATGGAAGGCGTACTGTTCGGGGGCGGGCGATGGGGCGTCGGACTGGGGACCGACGAAGATGACGAGGATGAAGATGAAGACGAGGATGATGTCGATGATGTCGACGATGCCGATGAAGGTCCAGCGGATGGTGCGCGTAACGCGTTCCTGGGGTGGCTAGAGCAGCACATGCCCCGGAGGGATGGCGGCGGCCAGGAGGGTGGGGTAGACGAAGACAACGAAGACGAGGGCGGCGATGACGGGTACGAGAGCAGCTTCATTGATGACGAAGGTGCGGAAGATGAAGGCGACGCTGTGCCAACGTACGCTTCTCTCGAGCAGCCTGCCGCGGCGCGAGCTTGGGATGAGGACCATGAGAACGACGATGGCGAAGAAGATGACGACGACGCAAGTTACGTCCCGTCAGCGTCCGTTCGGCGAAGTCGGCTCGTTGTCAACAGCGATGACGATGAAGATGGAGTGAGTGAAGACGATGCAGGGCACTGCGACAGGTACGTGCTTGATCCGCCCTTGGCAATGTAACGATACTCATGCATGATACAGAGGGCTCGCGGACGTAGTTGCCGAAAGGGAACGGTACATTTACGGCGACGACGGCTCGATTCCGCACGTCGACGTACAGAGCTCGTCACCCCTTCACTTCGACTCCGACGGGGGTTCCGACATTGCGCCAGACGCGCCCTACCACGCCTACGACGAGGGAGCGACGCATGAAGACGAGCACAGTGTAGCCTGGAGCGACAGTGCCGATGAGGACGGCGAGGACTACGGTTGCGGTCATAGTGATGGGGAATGCGCACACGATTACGACGAGGCGAGTGGGGACTCGGAGTACGAGTATGGCAACGCTGCGTGGTAATCACGGCTGCTCCCTGAGCGGACGATGGTCAGAATTGTAGTTCAAGGGTGCGCATCGCCGAGTATGTTACCTGTATACTTAATGCAGAGATTTCATGTGGAAGCTTGTGCCCACAACTCCCTCCATTGCATACAGCATCCCTAGGTGCGTTCAGGGAAGGTAACTTGGGCGTATAACTCTGAAAACCAGCGAGTAACTAGATATTTATGCAGACCGAAGCATATGTAGCAATACATGCATATGTTCTATCATAATGTGGGTATTTCCTTCCCTTCGCGAACACCTATAATAACCTACGTGTAGCAGGGACAGGAACGCGTGACGTCACCGGCGCGGGCGGGCAGCAGTCCCTTCTCGCTGATGACGCGCGCCATCCACCGCACTATAAAGTGCGTGTGCCAGCCTCCGAGACCTCTTCACCTGCTCTCCACGATTTTCCTAACACATTCTTCACGACCCTCACGACCCCTTGTATCAACTCATCCCTCCTCATTCTTGACTTACCCTGCTATGGGCTTGTTCGGAGGATCGAAGTCTAGCGGTGCCGCGTCGGAGGAACCTGAAACGCGGCAGGTTGAGAAGATGATTGCGACGGAGGCAAAGAACGAGCAGAAGCAGCTCGACCATGCTCTCAAGGATCTCTCAAAGCTTGACAAGACGCATGAGAAGGCTATCAAGGTGCGTCCCCCCATATGTCTCTCCGCCCAGGCTCGCAGTTCAGGGGGCTCACACCAATGCAGGCAACGGAGAAAGCCCATCACTCCCTGGACACAGCGGTCAAGAACGAGCACAAGGCCGCGAAGGCGCTCAACGAGGCCGAGCATAAGCACGATAACGCGATCGCTGGCCAGCGCAATGCGTCCAAAACCCTCGAGGTGCGCCATGTTGTGGTTGATGGGCCCGTCCGTGGCGGCGCAGCTAACGCTGGCTCTGCGTAGCTGGAGCGTGAACACGAGGGCCGGCTCGACCAGGACTTGCAGCAGCGCAAAGCGTCGGTCGACGAGTTGCAGCAGAAGAAGGCCGTGAACGATGTGAGCATTTGACAATGTCATTTCTCTCGGTGTGCAAGTACACCTTAGCTCGCGTATCCATCGCATCCGCTACGGCACTCATAGCTGTTTTCCCGAGAATGGACTCGCTAATACTGTATCATAGGTGGTCCGCGAGTCTAAGCTTGCTCAAATTCACCAACAAGCCCCCGACCGCGACCGCTCCGGTTCGGGTTCGATCGTCTTCGCTAATGGCGCAGGAAGCGGAGGGAGTACGGGCGTAGAAAATTCTGTCAGTGAACACGGCGCGCAGGCAGCAGACACGGGTCCCACGGGCGTGGATGCCAACGAAACGGCAATTGGTGCGGGCTACAGGGCGTGAATGAGTATGCCACGTTTGAGTGCTTGAATTCGGGGTTCCTGCGTTGTTGTATGATTAGTACGCTTGCGTCTGTTCCATTCTCTGGTCTCTAAATGAGGTTGCTCAGAGACCTGTAACTTAGCGATGCAGGCATTGACGACTCCGTCCGAGCGAACTTCGTCGCCTGTCTTGTCCGCGCAAACGTAAGGCGCACGGCTCGGCCCGCGGGTGCCTTGCAGCTTGCTTTCCTCGCCGCAATATGCACGTTCCTCTGCCTCCTCGTAATAAGCAACGATTATCGCTTCACTCCTCAGACCCGCGTTGGCCAAGGCCAAGATAAGCTAGAGATGAGCATCGACACGCTTCTCGCACGCTTTCAGTGAGGCTCAAAGACTTCGACGGCCCAATGCCGCCCTGTTCTACGACCTCGTAACTACTTTGCCCCTATCCCAGAACGTCGCTCTACCCTCATTGACGAGTTCAAACAACCGTCTCCTCTTGTCTACACCGGTGGGGCTTTAAGGGTTCGTTGCGAGGATGCGCCCGAATGCGGCAGCCGAGAACGCCCTCGGGACACTGGGCACGATATGCTGGACGATCCAGCTCGTGCCGCAGATCTGGAAGAGCTGGAGGACCAAGTCAACGGAGGGGCTCTCGCCATGGCTCGTGTGAGTTTGCTTTCACGTCTCCGTTGAAGTATATTCCTACCTACATAGGTCGTGCAGGTGCCTAGCAGGGGCAGGAACGCGTGACGTCACTCACTCCGGCGGGCAGCCACCGCCAGCCTCCCCTCGACGATGACGCGCGCCACCCAGTGCGCTATAAAGAGTGCGTCTCAATCTCCAGGCCTCCTCATCTACTCTCTACGACTCCCCTCACGCACTTTCACGACTCTTACGACCTGTTGTATCCCCACTTCTAATCTTTGACTTGCATCACTATGGGCTTGTTCGGAGGATCGAAGTCGAGCAGTACCGCATCGGAGGACCCTGAGATCCGCCAGGTCGAAAAGATGATCGTGACTGAGGCCAAGAACGACCAGAAAAATCTTGACCATGCTCTTAAGGACCTCTCGAAGCTCGATAAGACGCACGAGAAGGCTATCAAGGTGTGTTTTCCTTCCCTGTCCTCCTTGCAGTGGGGCTGACGGTACTGCAGGCCGCGGATAAAGCCCAGCACTCGCTGGACAAAGCGGTCAAGAACGAACATAAGACTGCGAAGGCGCTCAACGAAGCCGAGCATAAGCACGAGAACGCGATCGCTGGCCAACGCAACGCGTCCAAGACCCTTGAGGTGAGCTATAGTGTCGTAGAACACATGCGTCAATGGTGATGCGGCTGACGACGATTATGTGTAGCTGAAGCGTCAGCACGAAGGTCGGCTCGACCAAGACTTGCAGCAGCGCAAGGCTTCGGTCGACGAGTTGCAGCAGAAGAAGGCCGCGAACGATGTGAGCATATGATTCATTTTTCCATGTACATGCGCTGGCTAGCGCGTCTGTCGCGCTCGCTGCGCACCCTCAGTTCCTCCTGTTTGCATGATAAGATTCGATGTGTTGACGCTCTACCACAGGCGATCCGCGAGTCCAAGCTCACTCAGATTCACCAACAAGCTGCCGACCGCGCTCGTGCCGGCTCAATCGACCTTGCCAACGGTCCTGGGACTGGGGGAAGACCTAGCGTGGATGATTCCGTTGGTGGACACGACGCGCAGGGAGCCGGTACAGGTACGATGGGTGTGGACGCAAACGGGACGGCAGTTGGTGCAGGCGACAGGGCGTGATTGAATATACCGCGTTTGAATGTTTGATCTCGGTGATTCTATGGTGCTGTATGATAATAGTACATTATACCTCCGTTCCTCTCTAATTGAGGCTGCTCAAAGACCACTGGACCGATGCGGGCTGGCACTAGCAACTCTGTCCGACTCGTGAACTGCATGACCTGCCTTATCCGCGCTATACGGAAGGCGCGCGGCTCGGTCCGAGTGCCTTGCGGCTTGCTTTCCTCGCCGCGATATGCACGTTCCTCTGCCTCATCGCAATAAGCAACAGTGATCGTTTTGCTCCCCAGACTCGCGCTGGTCAAGATAAGCTAGAGTATTGAGCATTGGAAAGCTTCTCGCACGCTATATGTGAGGCTTGAAGACTTCGACGGCCCGATGTCGGCGTGTTCTACGGCCTCGTAACTGCTCTACCCCTATCCTGGAACCTCGCTCTCCCCTCGTCGACTAGGCGGAGTCACTGTGTCTTGTCAACGCCGGTGGGGCTTCTGGGGTGCGCTGCTGCGAGGATGCGCCCGAACGCGGCAGCAGAGAACGCCCTCGGAACACTGGGCACGGTATGCTGGACGATCCAGCTCGTGCCGCAGATCTGGAAGAGCTGGAGGACCAAGTCAACGGAGGGGCTCTCGCCATGGCTCGTGTGAGTTTTCTTTCACGTCTCAAGCTCTCTGCGTCGGGTACGTACTTACCAGCCGCACCTCTGCAAATTCGATGCTGTTTGTCAATCCCACCGACTCCTACGCCTGCACGCGGCGTTCTTTCCGTCAATTATCCAACGCTGATCCCTACATCCCCTTTCCTCCGCATTCACAGCCTCCTCTGGGGTCTGTCCGCAGCCTTCATGGGCGTCTACGCGATCGTCCAGGACCTCAATGTTCCACTCATCCTGCAGCCACAGCTCTTTGGCGCGCTCTGCCTGCTCTCCTGGGCACAGTGCCAGTTCTACGGCGCACGACGCCCTCTGCTTGTCTGCGTCGCGCTGTACGTCGGATGCCTCTGCGTGCTTGCGGGCTTCCAGGTCGGGGTGGTGTATGCGGTCCGGGTAAGTGCTGCTTCGCTGGTCATGACGAGATGAAAGGATTTACACGGACGTAGCCGTCGTACGAACGGGGAGATGGGAGGGCCGTGGAGGCGATCGGGATTGTGTCGTCGGTGATCTTGTCAATCGCGCTGTTGTGCGTCCGAGTGTTCTCTCTTCTACCCTGCCACGGTCCACTTAATTTGTCGCCCGTATTTGTCGTTGTACCACAGTCCACAATATTGGGAGATATACGTACACTCCGAAGTCATCGGTCTCTCTGTGCCATTCATGGCCGTCGACATGCTCGGCGGTGTGTTCAGCGACCTGTCGCTCGTGTTCAAGCCACCACCGTTCAACACCATCGCGGCCATCAGCTACTCGCTCGTCGTGGTGCGCACTTCCAATTTTCTGACTTAGACTCATTGGCGTCTCATGTACGCCGCTGCGTCTCTCCCTCATCCACGGGTGGTGCTCTCAGTTCTTCGACGGCATCGTTCTTCTTGCAGCGGCGATTCTCAACCCTCTCGCACATCGGCGCCGGAAGCGCGCTGCTCTCGTTGCCCACGACACGCATCTACGCCACGTCGCGAGCGCAGGTGGTGGTGGTTCAGGTGGGAGTAACCCGGGCACGCCCGAGTGTTCCGATACCGCACTTTAGCGCAGTGCGGTAGGCTACTAGCAGGGACAAAGTCGGCAATAGTACCGCCTATGCACTGAGCACTGACGGGTGCTCCGTCTGATGAGTCGTCGTAGGTCCACAAGCCCATATTTTCCAGATAGAGGTCCAATAAGTAACCATCCAGTAGATCGGCTGTAGCGTTCGTCCTGTGCATCAGTGGCTTGATCGGCGTAGCAAACGAGGTTTTCGTCGCTCTAGCATGCCAACTAATGCACTACCAACCCGCTCCAGTTACGTGCAACCAGTCGAACGAGAACATGGTCACAGAAAATGCACAGCTGCGGGACATAATTGGAGGGCTTGAGTTGCAATGCGCTGACATGCGAGCTGTGGGGTCGAAGCCGAGGCAGAGACTCAGCAGTTGCGTTAGGAGCTGGGAGACAACGGCGAGCTAGAGAAGCAGAAATACTGGCAATGAGTGACGATACGACGGATGAAGACCTGAACATGCCTTCGAGTGTGAGTTAGGCTGTCTTACACCTAACTGCGCTTCAATTTCTCGCGAGTGAAGCCACTTATTCGAATGAAGCGAGAGCGGGAATGTCATAGAAAGGTCCCCGACGGGCTGGATGCGGTAGTGTCCCTTCTGAATCTTCGTGTGCATTGGCCCTCTCACAATGACTCACATACCCCTCGCGTGTATCCTACAGGGTCTTGGTCCGTTCTTCGGTGGCCTAGACGAATGATAGGAGTCGGAGGGGCTCAAGGTCATATTCATCTGGAAGGCTGGCGGCATCACGGGCCTCGATGACTCGTTTAGGATGTCAGTCCCTGGATCCGTGCTGCATCCTAATGCATAGCTGAAGTTAAGGGGCCTGAGGGGTCTTTCTATCCTCCCGCGGCACAAGAACATTTTCCTCAACGCAGCTCAATTAGTGAGGGCCATGGGGCGCCAACGAAGAGGTTAAAAATTGCCCTTCGTAAAGGTATGTGCATTATGTTTATGTTGTTGCAATCGCTGTAAGCAGGTCTGACAGAACGCCTAGTAGTACAGTTGATGTGTGCGGCGCAGGCCTCCGCTTGCTCGGTTGCGCACGCAAGCACGACTACTGCCACAGCGATCGTTTTCAGGCATCCAATGCTCCACATCCAAATCAATGTGAACACTTCCCACTGCGACGGAAAAGCGTAAGTACATGGGGTTACCATGAGGCGTACATAATCCTGCATAATATGGTGCCATTCTTCCTGAAGTGACCCTGTTAGGCGTTTGATGGCCGATAGTATCAGCAATAGTCACGATATTACAATGGTGATGGAGCAGCTGGCAAAGTTGTAAGGGTACACGCCCAAACCGCACATACGGTGGATAACTTGTAGATGACGTGGTTGTGATGACACCCTGGAGAAGGCAATAAGCAAGCGCCCGTTGTGGTCCTGTCGTTCTGCTTCCTCCCCGCAACCGAACGCCTACCCGCCTCTGCGCAGGCCCTTTACTATGCTTATTATTCTCTCGCTTCTTATCTGTGCAATGACAGCTTCAGAACCCACATTCCCGCTCCGAATGTCTCTGGGGTTCCTTGGTCAGAGCCGTGAGATAGTACCGAGTCATCATGTTCACGCCCGCAAACTCCTATAGAGCGCAGCCGACACAGACTCAACACTATTACCCAATCCGCTACTTACAACGTATCCGATCACCTACGAGTATCGATACGCACCCGCGATCGGGGAATACGTCGTTACGCGAAGCGACCACGAGCATCCTACTTGGACTCGGCGTCCACTGGACTTGCATAAAACCGCGGACACCATCCGATACTCATTCAGTGCTTCCCAACGCAGCAGCAGAAGAGGCTTTCCATGGATATTGAAGGGTGCGTGGCTTTATCTTTCTGTCGAAATCTTGCATTGATCGGCATTCACTGGCACCAGGTTTCGCAAGGCGGGCTACCAGGCCATCGACAGGATCTGCGACTTCTACTATTCCCTTCAGGAACGCCCCGTCGTTCCGCCCGTGCAGCCAGGCTACCTTCTCTCTCAGCTTCCAGGTATGTTAGACAATAGTGGCCGTCTGGCATGCGGCTTAACACACCTTCCGGTCGCAGATGCACCACCGGAGGAGGGGGAAGAGTGGAATGTCATTGCGGACGACTACCAGAAGCTTATACTTCCCGGTGAGTGTCGCTCAATCTTGCCTTAACCCTACTCCTCCTCATGGCGAGTACGTGCGAAGGTATGACGCTTTGGCAGCATCCCAATTTCTTCGCATACTTCCCAACGGCATGCACCTTTGAGGGCGTATTGGGCGATCTCTACTCGACGAGTACACCAAACCCCGGTTTCAATGTGCGGCCACATACTCTTCTCCAAGTCGCCCGCGCATATACTGAGGTTGCATGCAGTGGACGAGTAGCCCAGCGTGTACGGAACTCGAGATGGCGATGATGGACTGGTGTGCGAGGCTCTTCGGACTTGCGGACCATTTCCTGAACTCCTCCGGCACCGGCGGAGGTGTCATCCAAGTAGGTTTCCCCCTCTTATAACTTTAGCTGTCCTTCCTCCGCCTAATGTTCTCATCGCTTAGACTACGTCGTCAGACTCAGCGCTGGTTGTAGCCGTCGCCGCACGGTCGCATTACACGCGTACGCACTCGGGCACACCGCTTGAGGACCTCGTGATGTACGTCTCGAGCCAAACGCACTCGCTCGGGATCAAGGCGAGCCTCGTACTTGGCCTCCAGTGCCGCGTACTCGAGGTTAACGCTGAAGATGAGTATGCGTTGCGGGGCAAAACGCTGAGAATGGCGCTGGAGGAAGACATCAAGTCAGGCAAGAAGCCCTTCTTCCTTAGTGAGTGACCAGTGTAAGTATGACATCAAAGAAGGTTAACCCAAGTGAGCAGTCGGGACTGTCGGAACGACCTCTTCCGGGGCCATAGACCGGCTTGATGAGATCGGCGAAGTCCGTAAGTGCCCGATTGAACCGACCCGAGGAACTCCACTCACACTCATACATACCTATAGTGAAGGGTTACCCGGATGTCTGGCTTCACGTTGACGCGGCTTGGGCGGGCGTGACCCTCGCATGTCCCGAGTACCGCGAGAATTCCCGCTTGGAGGACATCAACAAATATGCCACTTCCGTCGGCACGAACCTCCACAAGGTAATTGCACTCCTCTTCCGAGGCACCTGTGTCTTCGTCACTGACGCTCACACAGTGGGGTCTCGTGAACTTTGATGCAGCTCTGCTGTGGGTGAAGAACCGGAGGGACCTGACGGACGCGCTAGACGTGACACCCGAGTTCCTGCGCACGAAACAGAGCGAGGCGGGCGCAGTGATTGACTACCGCAACTGGCACGTCGCGCTCGGGCGACGCTTTCGGTCACTCAAGATCTGGTTCGTCCTGCGGAGTTATGGCGTGAAAGGCTTCCAGGCGTACATCCGGCGGGTAAGTGTACTCTCGTCGCTCGCTCCCCCTTCGGACTCTCGTGGGGTTACTCACTGGACCTGTATAGTGTATCGAGCTGAACGAGTACTTCGTCTCGCTGGTCAAGACTTCGCCCACATTCGCTCTCGTCACACCGCCGTCGCTCGCGCTCACCGTCTTCCGCGTCGTCGCGGACCCGACCGCGCTCGGCCTGTCGGCGCCGCTCAGTCTGGACGCCCTGAACGAGCTCAACCGCGTCTTCTACGCCCGCGTGAGCGCGCGGGGCGAGATATTCCTCACACAGACCCAGCTGAACGGCATTTTCTGCGTTCGGCTCGCGATTGGTGCGGAGCGCACGCGGAAGGAGCACATTGACCATGCGTGGAAGCTCATATGCGAGGAGGCTGAAAGCGCGGTCAGAGAATGGGCGGAGAAGGCAGCATTTGTAGCCAAGTAGACGACAGCGGTGCGTATGCACTCAGAGGCGTTTCATAGGACCGGTTCACGGTGATGTATTATTGTCGTGTCGGACTCGTGCAATGTGTATCCCATAGAGTCGTCATCAGGCTCTTGCGGCTGGGTAACGATGCAGTGGAGAGGATAGGCCAAGTCAACCGATCTACGCCGTTGTCCAGTATTTTTGTCTTCCAAGTCCCGTAGGTGATACAGATCTCATCAGGCTCGTCATTGGCCATTCTATGGATTAGCAGCAGGACAATATCGGAACACTTTTGAGCCTGCAGCACGAATAATACTTGCGGTACCATCACTATCATGGTGAAACTGCCTCACTGCGCGCTGATGAGCTCCCTTAATCGTACGAACACATCGACAATGTGGTCAATACGAGAAGGCTTGGGCTACGAGGTAGATGAGTCGGGAATGCATATCTAACAGGTGGAGACACATCTGGGATTTCGAAACGACAGCAGCTGGCGAAGTTGCGATCAGAACTCAACACGTATCATCCAAAACCGTCCAGGCACTCGAGTGTTCCAAGTCACATTGCACTATTCAGTGAACGTCGTAAGCATTCTCATCGCTCATATGGAAGACATACAGTCAACAACATTCGACTTCGCCTTCTTGCTCGTATGGCCACGTGGGTCCTCGTCAGGCTTGCGCTTAGACTCCTTTTGTGGGGAAGGCGCATTATGTTTGTCAATTGCGCGTGCAACTTTCTTGTTGTACTTGACCTTGACGAGCCCACAGCATCGAGCAAAAAACTTCTTGTTGTCCTGAATGCGCTTCTGATGAAACACTCTTGCACGTCCTGTGTCCTGCGCTCTCCAGAGTGATTCGATAATCTTGGGCTGAGGATAACCATCAGAGATACTCTCAACTACTGCAACCGCCAGACACTCACTCTGTTTTCCAGAAAGCTAGTGCATTCCGTGAGATACATCCCAGAGACACCTACACACTGGAAGGTGCCACAGTAAAACCAGGATTGCAAG
The DNA here is from genome assembly GCA_029783445.1 of Fomitopsis palustris. Classification (NCBI taxonomy): domain Eukaryota; kingdom Fungi; phylum Basidiomycota; class Agaricomycetes; order Polyporales; family Fomitopsidaceae; genus Fomitopsis; species Fomitopsis palustris. Next base: position 653,969 of record JARAOQ010000018.1, on the reverse strand, counting down.
TTGGCGTCACGACAAAACAGCTCGCAGGTCTTGTGGTAAGCGATTGACTGGTAACCTTCACGAAGTTGACTATCGTCGTGGGGGAAAAAGCGCAGAAGTCTATCGTTTGTAGAGGACCAGATGCTGTTCGAGGAGTCACAGAGAAGAACTCTCAAAGAACGTATACGGCTCAGAGCAGCGTAATGGGAGAAACAACCTGACGACTGACGATTAATCTGAGAACATCTGCACAAAGTTGGCTCCATCAGCACTGTTCATGATTATCAGCTTCTCGACTTACATGCGTGATGGACCATGGAGGCAGGGAAGAAAGCACATGGGGTCCGCCTACTTCTACCCTGCTTTCAGAGCGTACGTCCACAAAGTCCCCAGGGGAGAACTTCATTCGTGACTGAGGCTTGTCGCAAGCATCCTGCAACAAAGGAGCACATTTGGATATTGTATCTGGCAGAACTAATTCTCACTACTCACGTCTTGTAATACAGCGGATGTCTTCACGTGCGGAGTGTCCTCCGCACAAAGCGCTCGTTCCTTCCGGGTCGCAGAATCATCGCTTGCGATCTCCACACATTGCGACGGCATGGTCATGTCAGTTCACAATTATGCGCATGGTTGGCGTTCTTACCGGCTGATATACTTCGCCAACCGCCGACCGTTGGACCTGCCTAACCATCTCTTGCAGTACACGGACGTCGTCCAGCTTCCGTCTCAGCCTCTCGTTCTCCTCCATCAGTTCGATGTGCGCTTTCTCCAGCTGATGATACCCTTCCCTTACAGCCTCGCGCTGCTCCTGAAGACGACAGTGACTCAAAAGCATCATATAATCAGGCTTTGAGTACGTCGTGAGCGAGAAAAAGGGATGGACACACCTATTGGACGGCGATCCGCTAGCTTGAGAGGTCGTCAGATATCCCTGCCATATCCGCAGCAATCGTACAGCGAGGTCCGATCCGTCAACCCCAGCATTGAGGTCTACTTCACAGTGCGTATTGGCCATGGAGAGTAGTGCAACAGAGACCAGGAAGAGAAGGGCTAGTGGACGTAGCGGCTTTTATTCTGCGGGCGAAACAGAGATACCTAGACAACTTGGCCATGAAACAGCAAAACACACCTTCGATGTTGATCCGATGTCGTGGCTGGATAACCGCGGATCCCGCATGTCTCAACGACGTACGTCATACGTGCAAGGGTCCAAGACGTTTAGACGATCATGACGGGGCATGACATACGGAAACGATAGCGTACACAGAGCATATTCAAAGCGACAACAAAGGGTCAAACATCGACGTGTAGAGGTAAGTCTAAGAGAGCAAGGTTACGATGTGGAGGTCGACGAAGAGACTGTTTGACGCACGCACTGGAAGTCTATTGCTTGCGCTTCTTCTTGTTTTTCCCGCTTCCAGGTGAAGTGTCATCCAATTGGCGCTTCTTCCCCTTGGCCTGCCCGCGCTTTTGAACGTATGCCTCCATCGCAAGGTCCACTTGATAATTGTAGCCAATCTTTGTCAGGCCGTAGCATGCTACCATCATTAGGCCATCCTCCAACATTTTAGACGCAACAGTCCGCGATGCTGGTCCACCTCCGGCGCACGTCCTATCAATGATCCTCTGTTTCAACCGTGTGATTGTACCCTAGCCAGATGTATTAGCGGGGAAGTAAACTGGTTGCACAGCGACTAACCTCTGTTGCTCTTGTGAAGCTCTCCAGGTCTAAGAACGGAATGCTACAAGCCCACTCGCATTTGAAGTCTCCACAGTACAGCCATTTCTGGCCTGATTCTTTGTGGAAGACACCACGAGTGTCACCCAAACACAGGGCGTCTTGCTGGCTGTGCTTAAAGGATCCAGTGCCTTTGTCGTAATGGTGAGATGGGGCGAAGAAGATAGAGAAGTCTCGGGACGCCATCCACAGCGAGTCGTCATAACAACACTTCCAGATAGCTTCGTGATACCTACGAAAAGGGTCGCATTCCCATTCTATCGAAGATGGTCATAGACACGTACCGTGGTTCATTTAGTGCCTTCAAACGTACAACAACATTAGGCTCAGTGTGCTAGTGCCATAAAATCATACCAACCTTGCCTAAACTTCCCCACACATCCCCCGAGGCTACCGTGAAGCCACGCAAGTTGCTAGGATCTAAACTGTTGAGCTCATCGCAGCGAAGGAGTTGCTTGGGGTTGACTTCTAATCTCTCCATAAGAAATGTATTGAATCGAAACCATTGAGCCCGACCTCGAGTCTCTGCCAGTGCTGCCCTCAAAGCTGACCGCTTCTCCTTCGCTCTAACAAGCCTGTTGCGAAGCTCTTCGACGACACGTTCCTGTGAACGGGGAGCAGTTCAAGCTACTACTCGCACCAGCGGTATTCAGACAATAGCGTTGACTGACGTGTTCTACTCTCTCAGCCTCGCGCTGTTGCACTGATTCATCTAAAGCCCTCTTGACTTGATCGTAATGCTGTGATATGCACCGAAGGGCGATCAGTGTGATCCATTTCAAGGAAAGGGCGCTTGTACATTTCCTGAGAGCAATATAGATGGTTCCTCCTCTTTCAGGTCCCCTTCGCCGGTCGAGCCTGCTTTCGCTTGCAACGCACGCCGTTTGGTATCTAGCTTGTGCTTAAGGCGAGTGTTTTCTTCCATAAGCACTTTGTTCCTCTCCTATCAATGAGTTATAAGCTCGCCGGTGGCATTCTACACGAAGATAGATACTTGTGACTTACTTCAACAGCAGCGTATTCGTCCCTCAACCTTTTCAACTCGTCCCCCATTAGGCGCACCACCTCGTTTGATAGCGCCTCCGTCTCGGTTCCATCTCGTTCTCCAGACATGTTTCGCTGTAAGATTATGTTGTCACAATCGCCGTGGGCTCTGCAGAGTGGAAGCGTGCAAAGCGGAAGCAACAACACGATCAGTGACCGAATTAGATCTGCTACCTCGGGATCAATGGCATAGCAGATGCGGCATCGGAGGAAAGCGTAGCGAGCGTTCAACCTTCCGATCGGATCCCGACAAGTCGTCGTCAGTGTATTGTCTCTCATAGACCCTCTCATGTGAGGTCGTGGATTTACTACGAACCGCCGTCACCCATTTCTGTTTTACTATCAATTAATTCTATGATGGTCGCATGGCACCGGTGCACTGCCAGTGCACTCCTGCGGCCTGGTGGCGCATTCAAATCCATGACAAGGTTGGCATTACCTTCACCTACTCCGTACCGCCTCACAGTATCACGGACGAGACGCTCCGGCCAACTCTGACCAGGGGAACGTGGGAGGACTGCTAGTAGAGTGCCTGCTGCATCGTGTTTTCAGAATATATATTCTCCGAGTATCCTGGCACCATACAAGAGGCGTACTAGAAACGCTTCTTCCCGGCATAATGATCGTATTGAGTTGTCGCTGGAAAGATACTAGTAGCAGTCTCATCAGACCTACCATACAGCACTGTGTACTACAAGCGCATAGAATCGCGGCCTTTTCCGCTCATCCGCTCGTCACTGTTGCCCGGGCTTCCAATACTCCGCCGATATAGTTACTGAACAACGCAAAAAGCCTCCACACCAAGTTCAACCTGAGAAGACAGGACAAATTACGAACATTACGCACTATAGTTGAACCTCGACGAGAAAACTATGAGGAATCACCATCGGTGGTCGTCTTCAATAATCCCTCCTAGGCTTCTTGAAGAGCCTTGCATCTGTTTCGCGGGTTGTATACTGTTCTTTCTGCCCTCGGGGATCGGCAGCAGGCGTGCGGGGTGCGCGTTCTAGAAGGATCTTGCGCATAGCTTCGCTCCGAGCAAGGTACTCAAGCTTGTGGCAGCGTATGAGAACCTTTCCTTCACCGAACGATTGTCGGAGGAACTGCGCCATAGTGCCTCCACTCGGCGGTGGGGAGCGTTTATCCGATACCCACACTTTGTTAACCAAGGCATCGATACTCTGCAGAAGAGTCAGTTTGTCGACGACGTGGACTTGATGCACGCAGTGCATACCTGTTGTTGTATCCCAAGCCTCAAGAGGTCGTGCATGGTCAGCTCCGATGTACCAACGCATTTGAACGCTCCGCAGTAGTAATACGCTGTGGGATGTACGCCCCTCGACAGGATGAGTTCTCGTGTAGTGTTTGGACGTATGTGAGCCTTGTAGCTCTGCCGTTGAAAGCTCCCGGAGTTGGACTCGTAGCGATGGGCTGGATGCAAGAAAACACAATGTACAGGGGCTCGTGCGGACCAGATCAGCGTTTCTTCGGGACAATACTTGGCATCGCTGTTAAGACTGACCACGACGTCAACAACGGCTGATGCCAACGGCACTCTGTGAGCTTACTTTGCTTGCAATAACTTCTGCAGGTCGACGCATCTCGTTATGCATGAACAGGAGAGAGACATGGATACAAGGCTTACTGAATGTATGTCCATCCAACTGTTACCTGGAAGTTTGACATAGCGCCCCAGAGGTGGCTCACCGAGGCCGTCCAGTCTGATTCGGAGGAACGCTTCCACATCCTGTGCGCCTGCGCTTAGCTGCATGTAGGCAGCAGGGCAATGTCAGAACCAATAGCCCGCAAAACCGCGCTGGCATACCTCAGTAGGACGAGAAGCATGGCGCGTATTACTTGGAATGGCTATAGGCACGGGAGATGCTGCTCGTCGACCCCCTTCATGTGCAACATCTACAGCAGCAACAACAGCGGCTTCCACGCCTCCTTCCAAGTCGTCTTCGGCGCAAGACTTCCGCTTCCGAGATACGGATTCACCGGCTCCTACTGATAGCTGCGCCACCGCTGTAAATGTGAGCTCGCGAAGCCGTTCAAGTTCCTGCTCAGGATCAGGACGTCCGACTCAGCAATGGCGATATGGAGCGAGTAACCGACGGAACATACTGTCTCAGCTGCGTGTAAAGAGGTCTTCTTCGTGGTGTACTTTTCTCTCAGCTTGGCATATCTAGTCGTCATATCATCCATCGCCGATTTCTAGTAAAGACATGTTGAGCGACGTGCATCTTGGTCGAGCTGACTGCAACAAAGTCGTGAAGCCTACTCACATGGTTCTCCCTCTCTTCGTCACGTTCACGAGTCACGCTCTTGAGCTCTTTGCGGGTCTCATTGTATAATCCCAGCTTATCACAGTCGTTTGAGCGATAGTCGCGAGAGAACTTCGCTAACTCACCGACACAGCATCCTTCGCTGATTCTGTACTCTCCCTCCCTGCCTGTTCCAGAGCACGTAGCTTGCGGTGTGCTTCCTCCAACTGATGACGAAGCCCATCGTTTTCGTCTTTCAGCCGCTCTTGCGCTCCTCGTGCTTTTGTCAGTTGGTTTCCCAATATACGCACAACCTCATCCTTGATAATGAGATCAGAATCGTTATGAGCAGTAGGAGGTGACATGGTTACAAGGAGAGCCAGCAAATCTCGAGCGAGCAGAGGAGTACGGAGTACGGAACGGTGTCACAAAACTTGCCCGGCGATTTGAACCACCAGGAAGGACTGGATGTCCCGATAATACGTACTTGAGCTTGACTAGCCGACCATGGCACGGCGCTGAAGAAGCGATTGAAACAGGGACGCAGACAATACTCCCATACTACCAGGGACCAGACGCCTTGTATTCCCTGCATGCTGTCGAGGTCATACAAACACAAACGTATCATAGAGCCTTCTTCGCAGTGCCGAATGTATCCTCTAGCCTGGGCCGTGTGTTGGCCGTGTGCATCTACTGGGAGCGTGGCAACTCACTGGACACTAACATCAAGAGCAATGGCATGGCACGGTCGGACGTGCCCGCCAGAAGAGACGGCCAGCTCGAGCTCTCACACATCTCCGGTCTCGTTCAGCAGATTGAGGAGAGTGCAAGAGAGAATGAGGAGCTCAGCGGCTTCCTCTCATGCTCCTGCTGGTGCACCACCTCTTGGCCCGCCACGTCCACGTCCGCGACCACGTCTGCCGCCTCTACTACTAGCGCCTTCCTTCAACTCATCCTGCGAGGCCCCGTCCGGCAGCCCACCCTCGCGCACTAGAATCTTAGGGGCAGGGCCTGTATCCCGAGTCAGGATCGTGGGAGGCGGTACGGCCTTCGCTTTACTTGACTGCTCGATTGGAGCAGACTGCACGCCGCCGGTGGACTTGTCCTTCCCTTTCTCTTTGTCCGCCGCAGGATTGGTCTGGTCCTGCCCGCGCCGCTGAGTACGCCCGCTAACGCCAGCCCCGCTGAGTGCCGCTTCAAACTGGCGCGAACCAAGCCCGAGTACAGGACGTCGTCGACTAGGCTGCGCAGCCGCGGCCGCCTCGCCGGGCGCAGACACAGAGGTATCAGAGGCGGGCTGTGCGGACGGTCCTGCAGACGGCGCGGCAGGAGACACGGGAGCCGCCGCAGGAGGGTTCTTGGCCTGCCTCTCTCTCTGTGCGCGGGGCGCCTTGGGAGTCGCAGGCGGTTGCTTCGCCTGTTGAGCATTCGCAGGCGAGTTCCCCTTCGCACCCTGGGTAGATGTCGATGCGACTGGCTGCTGATTCTGTGTTTGCGCTTGTGCTTGTTGGGCTGCTTTCGCCGCGGCCTTCTTCGCCTTCTTACTCACTGGCTGCTCTGCCCATGCAGACTTCGCAGCGCCCTTCTTCTTATCGTCCTTCTTCGCAGAGGCTGCCACTGCAGGGTCCTTGTAGTGCGCATGTGCACGAAGGATTGCCTCCTTGTCCTTTTGTGCGGACTTCTCGGCCTTGAGGGCTTCAAGAAGTGGAGTAGTCGTAGGTTGTGGGGGAGGTTGCGAGGCCGCGACTAGAGGCAACCTCAATACGCACGCATGGTGGGATGGCCAAGTGACACGTACTCAAGGTTTCCAATGTATCTCCGTCAGCTGGCTTAGATGCTCCTTCCTCGATGGATCTAAGGAACGATTGAAAGTCCTCCTCTTCGAGAGCAATCAGCAGGTGCTAGACACATTGATGAACACACATACCCTTCTCGATGGTCCCAATCTTGCTATCCGGCTTCTTCTTCTTCTCCACTGGAAACTTCTGAAACGGCGCGAATTCAACGATAGCAATGGATTCGTTGCCTGGTGTGGGTATCTCGGAGGTGAGCCCAGGACGCGGTCCAGGCCATCGTACTACACACCTGCTTTGTCTCTGAATATATGTCCATCGTAGTCCCTGCTGAAAATAGCGAGTTGCTCTTCGTTCTTGAAGGCAATATATGCGCGCGAGGGGATGTTCTCCTTGTTGATACTATGCCATGCCCATCGTCCACGTTCAGTATGCGCCTGGCCCTGAACCTCAGAGAACCCACCGTGTCCTGAACTTTCCCTTATAGTACTCTTTCCACTGTACGGTGTCCTCGGCGACCCACTGTTGTACACTCTGCCAGAAGATATCTTCGGGCAAGTTGGGAGGGAGCCTACGGACGACAACCTTCAGTCGCTCCGTCTGGGGCTTCGGTTCGCCCTTCTGTCGTTTCTCTTTCTCCTTCTCCTTCGCCTTCGCCTTGGCATTCGGGCTCGTAGAAGACTTTGGAGCTCCCGCCACAGTGGACATGGTGCGATTATGTTGACTTTGCCGCAAAAACTAGACAAGCTGTACGTTGCGGAGTGAGTCAAGAGTGAGTGCGAGTGTGCGCCACAGCCACAGGCGCCCGGGCGCAGGCCAGGTGGCGCAGTTGACCCGAACGTCACGATTCAGAGCAGTCGAAGGGTCTAGTATTACAGGATACAATAAAATACAAAGCACAAGCCAAGGAGTATAGCTGAAGACAGGCGACTACAGTGCGGTTCCACGCTCAAAGCTTGCACGGATCTCCGCTGTATACTTGTCGTAGTACCTCGCAATCTAGTCCGCATGTTAGCATCACATCATAGAGAGAATACGCGCAATGACGCACCTTCTTGTTGAAGACACGGTTCCGCTCGTTGATGTAGGTAATGTCGCCCTCATCCTCATTGTTGCGCTTCCTCGAGAACTTGCTCTTCTTGTCGATGCTACGATGGGCGTGAGTTCGGTCATTTGGGAGCAGTCGATGAAGACAACATACTCTCTATTGATCTTGGCAACCACCCGGTCAATGGCCTCCTCACTTGGCTTGTTATCTGCATAGAGTAAACTGTTCGCGTCGCGATAGAGATTCTCGGCTGCGAGCCGTTGTTGCTCGCTCGTCGGGGCGACCTGTGAATCAACATAAACCTTGCTGCTATAAAGCAAGTGACGAGCGACTGCAGTGCTGACCTGTAGCGAGGAGCCTTGTTTCGGATCGAACTGCGTGAGTGCTGATGAGCTCGCACCCGCTTTCGAGAGTGTCCCTGGTGCAAGGCCCAGCGCGAGCTCCTTCTGCTGGTTGTAGGCAGCGAGGTCGGGCTTGATGAGGTCGAGGTCTTTCTTGTATCGTTTCCGCGCAGCATCCGCGTCATCTACGAGCATGTCAACGTCATCAGAAACGGCCCTATGCCGCTAAGCACGCGATACAGCTAGTCAAACGACGTACTGTGGAACTCGAAATCTGCCCGCCGCTGTTTGCGTGCCTGCTTCTTCTCCCACTCGTCGTTCTCCTCGATCGTCCACTCCCAGTTCTTCAATCGTTCCACGTCCTCGCCGCGCTCTTCCGCGTCAGCCTTCAGGCGTAGTGTCTCTGCAAGCTTGCGCTGTCGCTCGAGCCGTGCAGCGTCACGCGCAGTGATCTTTGCCTTCGCGCTCTCTTCTACGACGGACGCACGGTTGGCCATGGATGCAGTATGCTATGGTCTACGTGAGACATATTGAGCATCGCAAGGAGCCAACTCACGTACCATTTTCTTCCGCAATTGCTCCAACTTTGCTTTCCGCTCCTCCATTGAGACCTTGCTGCCGCCCTCCTGTTGCTCGCTCAAAGGTGTCTCCGTGTCTGTCATCTTCTCGACAAACTCTTCAGCGGCGTTTGTCAGACTAAGATTTTCACTATTTCCTGCGTCCGCACTCATTGTAGAGTCACAGATAACCCAAGCAGGACAGAGATTGTGGAGGTTGGCTGCACGTTCAGTAGAGCAACTGAGCACAACCCCCGAGCAGCCACAGCACAGTTGGACCTATTGCTGACATAATCGTGCTCTTTCTGGCAAGCACGTACTTTCCTAGTTCATTCTTATCCATCGCGGCATCGCATAGAAGCCTCCTCTGTCTCTGCACGGCCGTACTTGCTACCGTCATGAAGCGTAAGCTAGAGGAAGAGGAAGCACGAGTGCAGTATGAAACGCTTGTCTGCAGTTTGTATTCTGACTACCGCACGTATGCTATAGTATGATGACGTCCAAAAGCGACTGGAATGTCTTACACTCAGAGACGCTGCGGACGGCATAGCAGGATACGTGAGCCTCTCTTATGTTATATTCGATAGTGCCCTGACGTGCAGTCATCTTTGAGCCGGTGGCCCAAATGCATTCAGACCTTGAGAGTCCGAGGGAAACAAGGGCAAGAGAGATCAAGGTGCCTCCTCCTATGTTCCCATATTCCGTGAGACCCAGTTCCGTCAGTTTGCGCGATTAGTATGTATTTATCTAGCCTGGAAGCAGGAAGCACAATCTACCGCCTCCTCAATGCGAAGTAGAAAAGTGCCTTTCGATGAAGAGGGATCTACTGACGGCGACGAATCTGGAGAAGATGACGTCCAAGCGAGCGAATACGACTCCGCAGAAGATGATGTCGATCTCTCCGCACTGGCAGAGTTGTCGATACGAGACGTTTGTGGATTGCTCACATTCCGTTTTGCACCACTGACTGTGTGGTGGACACAGTTTGAGGTCCATCAGTTCCTCCAAATAGACCCCGACGGAGTACTTCCAGACACTGATTTGCTCTTCGACGACTCACTTGTGAGTGTGACTGGGGCAGGCGCCTGGAAAAGAATCCGTATGGTGCGTCGACTTATTGAAGGCGTACTGCATGTATTCACTACGAGCTGCCCCATCAAACTTGAAGTCTCGGGCGAGTGGCGTGTAGGCCCGCTCTTTGTTCATGAGTAAATTTGGGCCTGAATTGTATGTCTATGACAGGAACCCGAAGCATTTCTGGAGGTATGATACCAACACAGCAATCTGGATTCCATACAAGGATCTTTCGCGCTGCGTCTTCTTACATCCGGCACTGCGCTGCGACCCGGTAAAACGGGAGCCCCGACCCCTTCGTGGAGGAAGATCGCGTAAAATGCCGTCGGTCGGTCTCACACGGGATCTTTGCTACTCCGTCAGTGGTGCCCTGTACTACTGTGGTACTTATCGATGCGTCGGGGTGTCAGTCCTGAAGTTTGAGGAGCTGTGCAAAATGGGCGGTAACAGAACAGTGAGATGTCTCATTAAGGGACCTGCATACGCAGCGCGTTGACGGTGCCCTAGAACGCCCTGCTCGACCGTCTGGTTCATCGCACGATGACGGTACCCTCCGTGCGCTCCAGGATTAACATGGACAGCGTATCCATCAAGCGGACCATTCGAGAACTGTACGAGGACGGAACGCTGCGCATCTACTGCGCTGGTGTGCAGCTGGTTGGCTACAACAACAAAGTGAAAGAGTCATTTCTCAGGTGTTCGACAACTCCTGCGAAGAAGCGGAAGGGGGCAAAGAAGAAAGGTGGTAAAGGTGAAAAGCACGATGACGAATTGCCAATGCCACGGAAGGAGATGAAGCGACCGCGCCGGTCCTAACGTCATAACATGAATCCTCGCACAGCTTGCCCTACAATTATGTGCAATCACTCTGTCCATGCGTAGAACAATTCATTGACGTACGAAGGCGACAGATCAGAAGACACATGACAGATGTGCTCGTGATCGGTGATAGATACGCGTTATGTTCAACATGAGTGCGTCGGCCTGCCCTTGTTTGGATTTCTGTCCTTTCTCCGCTGTCCTTGCACACAACCCGCTACATTCTATATACTATGCATCCATCGCTCAGCCAGGTATCGAGTGAGGCAGATTCTCGCGAACAGTCTCTTGTCAAAGCCGAACAGACGGAAAACTTATGTGCGGAGTACAAGCCATCCGCCTACTCTCCAGATGAAGGACTTTGGTATCCTGATGGTACCATCATTGTCGTCGCGGAAGGCGTCGGGTTCCGTATTTACAAGGGCCTACTTGCTGAAGCATCAGATGTGTTCAGTAACATGTTTAGCAATGCTACACCGACGCCGCAGCCCTCGCCAGCTCGAGAATCCGCGTCACCGCCAGACAGATGCCCCGTCGTTGCCGTCTCGGACACAGCAGCTGAGCTGCGCTCTATCTTGAAGGTCCTCCTGCATGGCAGACGGTGAGTGCTCCCTGCAATGGATCGCTTCCACACTGCTCAAGCAAGCCAGATACATGCATGGTCGCGACCTGGACTTCGATGACCTCGTCAATTGCATTCGATTTGCGCACAAATACCAGATGATCGATATATACGAAGACCTGATGGGAGAGCTGAAGAAAATATTTCCTGAGGACTTCGAAGCGTGGGAGACCCATGCTAGCTTGTACTGGGAGATTCACGACCACAGAGATGCAATTGTGGCTGTGGATCTCGCGGCCCTCACAAACACACCCTCCATCCTCCCAATCGCATTATACCTCTGTTGCCAACTTGAGGGTACACACCTTCTTGCAGGCAGGATGCGCAATGACCACGCCGTCGACAGTCTCGGCAGCGCAGACTTCGTCCGCTGTTATGACGCGAAGGCAAAGCTCTGCAGCCGAACTTTCCAGGTGATACCACATGTCTATGGGTCGCTTTCGAACATTCGCTGCACGGCTCCCACCCAACGGTGTGAGACAGTATTGGAAACCTTACATCGTAGTGCTATTGATGGTGCAGCCTTGGATGACGCCGACATCCTCTCGAGTTGGCTCCGTCACTCACGGGGTTCCGACAGTCCTCTGTGTCCGTCATGCGACAACGCCTTTCGGGAGAGGGAGAGGGAGATAAGAAAGCAGGTTTGGGCAGAACTGCCAAATATACTGCGGCTTGAGGGCTGCTGGCACCCTAGACACGGCAAAACATGATGTAGCAGATGTAGCAGTGTTCATGTGTAGGTTGTTTGCAGTGAAAGACGAAGTCTATGTACTTAGTACGTTGCCAAGGCGATGCCACTATGAGATGAAGAATGGGGCAGCCGTTTGGTTGCATGATACTGTCCCCGACAAGTCCCCGAACCCACAATCGAGAGCTGGATGCCGTAGATTACGTAATCAACTCGCGCTTGTGGCGTCGCTGTGTGGCCCTTCGAGTTGTTTGATTGCAGCCACCACCACCACCGTATCTTTCCTCTCCGAAAATAATTCCCTCAAAAATAGATGAACGAAAACATGGGCCTCGATAGTCAAACACAGGTATGTAGAACATTGCGTGACAGAGTACTCGGGATTAACTTGCCCCTAGTCGTGCATGTATCTTTCTCCAGACGATGGCGTATACGGTATGTCTCACATCGAAGAGCCCACAGCGCATTCACTGATTGGAGGAACCAGACGATGTCGATACTCAGACACTGAACTCTTCGCGCTGGAGAGACTTCCCGGGTGGCTACGAACGACGTCTGAGAGAGTACAGAACAGCGTGGTCAAGCTGCTTGAGGCGTATGCAGGTATTATTACGTGTTGAATCTCTTTTCCAAAGCTTATGAGAAACGGCATGGCGAGAATATCGTGCGCGCGCTACATGTTCCCCTAGCCGTCCAGATCGCCGAGGAAGTAAAATCTTCCTATTTAAACCCGTTACCGGGTCTTCCATATCCCGAAGTGCCCGTCATTGCATTGTCAGGTATGTACCACGCCATTGGGGTACGCGAGGGCCATTTACTGACTGCACGTAGCTGAGACGGGAAGCCCTATCTTTTCTGACCTCGTCTCACAGCTCGCAGCCACCCAGGATGCAGATTCACTGCCCATAGCCAACGGCAGTGCGGCTGGCGATACACCGGATATCCACATCATGCAGGTTCACTTACATCCCTCAGACTGCCCGAACCTGCTCGCGATGATGAAAGCCATTGTCGCCGGCTTCACGTCACAATCAGCGGGTAACGAAAGTGGGTACGTTGTGTATCTGTGCATGAGGCATCCGACGCGACTCAGTGTTTGCGCGTAGAACAGAGCAGGTCTGCTGCATCTCTTGCGAATTACGACATTGCACGCCTGGAAGCATGGTTCTGTGCCCTAGACGGGCGCCCCAACCTAGCTGTCTTTCTCCATGAATTCGAACAATTCGAGGTGGCGGTGGTCCAGGATGCCTTCTATATATGCAGGTACTTTGCAGTTCGTCTGCTCGTGGAGTAGAAGTCTGAAACGATTAGCCTGCATGTGCCACGCGTTCCGCTGGTCTTCGTCCTAGGCTTGACCTCGCCGTCGACGCCAACATACCTCCACAAAGCGTATCCGCGCTCCACGCTCGCGCTCCTCCGTGTCCGCACCTTCACCGCTCCATCCGGCACGTCCGTGGCGGACGAAGTGGTAGCGAAGGTGAGCCCGTCATCCTCCCTCACGCCTCGTCCATGATGCCGAGCGTACGGTCGCAGACGTTCTTCGACCCCTCCTTTGAACCGCCCATCATGATTGGACCCGCGACGCTCGACTTCCTGCGCGACTTCACCTCGCGGCACACCGCTTCCCTCGACGCGCTCTACACCATCCTGCAGGTATGGCCCCGTTCGCTCGCTCTTGGTCGACCCTTAGCCAACTAACCCGTCCGCAGCTCGCACACATGAAACACTTCACCGAGCCTCTAACGGCGCTCGCAGGCCTCGACGGGGCCACGGCGGACATTGACCTCGCCAGCGACTCTGCGCGCCCGTTCTCCGTCGCGCTCGCCGCACGCCTGCGCCTCCCCGACGGCGTAGGCTCGGTCTTGCTGGACGCCGTGGACGCGGCGCGGGAGGCGTTCCGCGGGCGGGCTCACAGTTTGCGTGTGGGCCTCGCCGCGGCGGAGGCCGTGCGCTCGGCCGCGCGAACGAAGGCGGACGGCTCGTTCCTCCAGTTCGCCAGTGCGGTGCTACGCGGACGCGCGGACAATGATATCGAGCAGCTCGGTCTCGCCGTCCAGTACGTTGTGGGTGCGCGTCTGGGTGCGCGTCCGGTCTGATGTATCTTGCATTACAGGAAGCTGCCGGAAGAGCGGCTCCGCGGGCTTGTGGAGCACTTCATGGATGTCCTAGCGCAAGTCGAGGGTGATGGCGCGGGATATGCGGATGAAGGGCCGCGAGGGCGCCTCAATGCGTTACAAGCCCAGCTAGTGAGAAACCACGCCGACGAGAACGACACGACAGATGACCCTTTGGTAGCCAGTCTGGCCAGAGAAATCAGCAACTGGCTCATGGACTTCCTCGAGTGAGTATCAAGGTGATCTTGTGTCTCCCCTTCTGATAGTCATTGAACAACAGACAATGCTTCGCTCGGCTGGATGAGGGCCCGCTCTGGGACGTATGGTACATGGGAAACACGCCGTTCCCAGCCGAGGTGCGCAAAATCTCGCCCCATCAGAGGAGTGTGGCCCACAAGCCCTGTCTGTATTCAGCTCATAAACCCTGCCCCGCGTCTGAGCGTCATCTCCGCGCTCATGCACCCAGATGACTTCGTGCGAGCGCACTTCCAGCTCACCGACTCGCCCCCGCATGACGAGCCTGCCGGCGCGGACGTGGACGTAGACGTCGCCTTGCGCGACCTCGACGAGGACGAAGACGGGGTCGTGCCCGCGCTGTGGCAGCTGCCCGATGCGAGCATCTTGTTCCGGCGCTACGTGGATGCGGGGCGCATGGTGAACGTGTTCGACTGGTTCCAGTCGTTCGCGGTCGTGCTCGAGAGCCAGTGGCGCCACCTGCGGCGGCGCGATCAGGGCGCTGGGGAGCCCGCCTCTGGCGAGGGATCCCCGACGACAAATGGCGCCCGCGTGCATGCTGCGGCACGAAGGGGAGAGCGACGAGACGGAGGGGACGGAGACGAGTCAAGCGAATATGAAGACGGAGAAGAACAGGTCGACGCAGACAGTGAAGAATGGAGAGCGGAGGTGCAGGCCCGGTTCATTCGTGCGCTGCATACGCTTGACCATATGGGTCTCGTGCGCCATACGGGAAGGAAGGCGGATCATATCATCCGGACCGTCTACGATGTGCTGGACTGACCGTGGACTGACCTCTAGTGCGTCTATGCTGTGGTTCCATATGTTCTTGATTGCAGAGCTATCAAGTGCGTCCTGGATATGGGATCTATGACAGCTCTGGGTGTGTGAGCGAGTGGAACTCCTGACTACTGTGTTCAAGTAGTCCGCTCTCCGTTCTACCACTGGATGACTACAACATACGATAGAGGAGTTATACATAGTAATCTGAGGCGGATCGGAAGACGACTACACAAACAAGAGACCTTCACAGAATGGGTTCCTGCTAGCTATACGGCTCCGAGTTGCGACACAGTCTGATGCATTCAAGGACGTGTATCCCTCGTTGATAGCGAGTGGCCCGTCTTCCCCTAGCATTCCATGAATGTTCTCGCGGAGATGCGCGATTCGAGATCACTCGGGCCTTGGTCGCGAAGGATGCGAGAAAACATTGCGCTGATCTCCTCTCGGATGCAACACTACTCTAAACACCGCGGGTCACTATCGTAAGATAACGGGCAGACAATATCAGTCGTCTAGCATAGGTGGTCTATCATCATACGCTTCGTCATCCGGGTCCGTTTCATCACCTTCCGGGTTGGGAACGGTCCATCCGGTCGCACCTTGGAAGGTCAGAGATTGTATCCTTTGAATGAGCTCAGCAACCTCTTCCTCGGCCGAACTCTGAGCCGGGTTCCCTCCAGCGTCGGAGCCTGAGTCCGGTCCTAACCCTCCTTCCTTGCCCCTCCACCCACCGTTCTGCTTCACGTATGCTAAAAACTCTCTCCAGACGCCATCAAGGCAGAGGACATTCGGATCGCCGACCACAATGAGAAGTGCGCGGGCGCGAGTGATGGCCACTGTTGGTGTGCCCTTAGTGGAGGGAATGATCGATATGATATGGTTACTACGCACCATTGAATCGCTGAGCATCACCAACAAATCCCAGACGTTTGCGGATGTCACTGAGGGCGTGCGCTGGGTTGCTGCGCACGGTAGAGATGATGATCACTTTCCGTTCCTACGCCAATGGACTCAGTTCCTGCTCAACATTATAGCAACCGGAAGCACTTACTTGGCCCTGGAATGCTTCTGTCGTTCCAACCTTGAGATCATCTGTCTCTATTGACATTCGACCAAGCAACGCTCGAATCTTGCGGCACTGAGCGGTGTATGGACTGATGACTCCAATAGCTTTCGCGGCTATGTGGCTGTGGCTCAGTCTCCGTAGGGACGGGAGGTGTGTAGCGTGACATGGACGTACATATCGGTACCTTCCTATCGCTGACGAGTTCGTGGCAGTACTTCGCGACGATGGACGCCTCTTCAATGTTGAAGTAGGACGGTGAGCCTTCCTCTTGCATGTCGCAGCCGGTGACACCATGGAAGATGAGGGGAAACTTCGGGTTCAGACCGTCCAACACGGTCGAGCGGAGCATGCTGTGGGTAATTGCGGGATCACCGCAGGGAAGCAGCTGGTTCGCATAGAAGCTCTGGTTTGAATAAGCGATGATGGCGGGATGCGACCGGAAGTGTTTCAAGAGCTTCATGATCCTGTCCTGGCCTCAGCATGATACAGTATCTGTAAAACAATGTGTACGCACGTTACGCTGCTGTACGTGTCTAAGTCATAGACGGGCATGTTCATGAGACGCTGCATATAGCTGTTTTTAAGACCAAATTCGACACTGATAGTAGAGTGCACGACCGGGCCTAACTGCTTGATGTCACCAGCAAGTACAACGTTCGTGGCCTCGTCCGCCATGAGCTTGAGCGGTATCATCGAGTCAGGCTCGATGCACTGGCCGGCTTCGTCCACAAAGACGTGAGTGAACCAGCCACGCTCAATACCGAGACTGTATGGCACTGCCGCAGAGACACAAGTCGCAACAACAACTCGAAACGATTTCAGGGTCGTCGCTTCTGGAATTGCATACACATCGTTGCGATTGATCATGCTGAATTTCTTGAGTTCCTTCTGGTGCCATGTCTTCATGGGTCGCCAAATCGCATTAAGCCGGAAAATTTCGGACGGCGTGAACCCCTTCAACGTGAGCTTATATGCGATCAGATCAGCCGAATCATTCGTTGGCGTGCACAACAGAAGTCGGGCCTCGGGCCTCGTCGTCAGGATTTGGAAAGCAGCCTCTACAAGTGTGACTGTCTTCCCTGTGCCAGGGCTGCATAGAATTACAAAATCAGTTCATCAGGGATCCTCGCGAAAGATGAGAGACGTACGGTCCAAAGATAATGAAGGGGACGCTCCCTGGGGGAGAATTGACAATCGCGGCAACGACTGACTGCTGCTCTTGGTTGTCTGTCAGCCAGGGGTCCTTGAACGAGAATGACTCCATGTCGGCAGCGGTAGGACGGCACAGGTTAGCTGCGTCCCGCACTTTCGGGAACAGAAGCCGCGACTGGTTGACGCTCAGTGTGACTGCCTGCTGGCGTCTTCGCCAAGGCATACGGTTCACCTGGAAGCGCACGTCAACAGGGTCACCAGTACGCCGGAGCTTGAACTTTGGGTTTATGCGCAGAATTACTTGCTTGAATTCGACTGCGTGCACAATGCCCTCGTGCCAAGTGTTTCCACTTGAGTGGCACAAGAGCATCTTGTCGCCTACTATGAGTCTCGGCTTTTGTTCTTCCAACCCTGGGACATAAAGCCTGCCACGAGGATGAGCCAAATAATGACATAGGTTCTAAAACGATACTCACCTGTAGCGTGATCCAACCTCGTGTAGGGGTACCTGGAACATGTTATAGCGTGACAAATTCAGGCTGGCAGAGCTTCCTATCAGGGCGAGCGGAATGATGATGAATGCACATACCTTTGCTGCCATTCCTCCGCGTGGAGTATCGTGCTCCAGTACTTGCCGTACGTATCCATGTTGAACACAGTCGGCATGTGCTTCCGGACCTGCGCGACGGTCTTTTTGCGGTCCGTCGTGTTCAGCGCTGTTCTCATCCACTCTGGGATGGGGAACTCCGGCAAATTCACTGCCCAGCGCACCTTACTCCACGTTGGCGGGCGCGCCGTCGCAACCGCCCTCGGCTCGCGCTCTAGAGGAACGAAGACCGGGCGGCCATACGGGCCCTTGGGCTTGAGGAATTCGTAGTCTTCCGCGGGGCCTACGACAGCCAGTACGCGCCGCAGGAGGACGAAGCGTTCCTTGCGGTGGACGTCGTGAAACTCGAGCTCGAGTGTATCCTCGAAACGGCCAATGCACGACGAGTGAAATGTCACTACGATCGTGCGTGGCTTTCCGAAGTTGACAAAGCGGGACGCGCCGAGAATGGATGCAGAAAAACTGCCAAGGAGTGAGTTGTCATTGAGTGAAAGCATGAGGACACAAGTGATCGTACCTTGATCCCCAGTTGCGTCGATAAGCGGACGAGAACTGGATCGATGTCATCGAAATCAAGCTCCTCTCTACCTCGTTTGAGACGGAGATCTTCATGGTCTGTTCTGTGGAGAGCCCACGCACGTCCGCCACTTCTACTATACCGAAGTCTATCCCACCAGCTTCGCCGGTGACTGAGATGCCACTGCGATTAAGATGTGCTGACTGGACTTGCGCGGTTATATCTGCGTATTGCTCGCGTTTCCTGTGGTACTGGTCCTGAGCTAGATGCGCGTCCCAGCGCGCGGCTGGCAAATCTCGCTCGCAAATTGGGCAGCGGACGTAGCCCGAAACCGTGTTGAGCGTAGACGCAAAAGCGAGCTCCGTGAGAGCGCGATTGTGCGCCTGTCCGTGCTTATGAGCGACATACGCCTGCATGCTGTCAAGCAGAATCTTGCAGACGTCGCATCGGACTGCAGTCGAGGGAATTTGCGGCAGCTGTTCTGGAGTGGACGCATTGGTAGCAGGTTGCGCAGTTGTATTGTCATGAGCTTCCGGGACACCTACGTGAACATTGAAGCAGGTGTCATGGTGATTGACAAAGTAGTATCAAACCTTGTGTAGCGGGGACACTCTGCACTGTCTGCTGATGTCTTCTCCCTCGCAAGTGCTCCTCTCTTTGTCTTTCGCTGTTCAGCTTGACCACTAAGCCACATGAGCATAGTGATCCTGTTGTTGATAGAGCAGGCATGTTTGAATCGGGAGAATGGCCCATAGTACCAGCAGCTCCACGTCTACGTAGTTCGGCCTGATGTCTGGCCCCAGACAGATGCGCCGCCATCTGTGAGGCATTGATATCAAGGCCGCACGGGCAGCGAGTTCTCGACATGGCCCTGCAAGGTGGCAGCTAAGAGTGGGAGCAGAAGAAGACGTTGCAAGTAAGCCAAGGGTGCGGATTATAAGTGGACTGAACCTGAACCTAATCAGACGTACGGCGTCCATGAGTTTGTCAGTGCCTGGAAAGATTTGCTGGCCACTGCAAACACACGATGGGCTGCACGCCAGTCATGCCGACCTAGAAACTGGAGATGAAGTGAGCACTGTGACGAAACCCAACAGTATACGTAGCTCACCATGCGAGAGACTGTTACGGTACGACTCAGTCCGAGTCGTCTTGCGGTTCCACTGCCACTCGACGCCGGGGAAGCATCAACTATGTCAACGCAGGATCATCATGGTGAGAGCGGGGCCTCCGCTCGAACTTGTAGGATACATATAAGATGCACCGTCGCAATGCATACCCACAAAACGATGCGACCGGATAATCGCCGCCGCGGAGAGAGCAATGTCCCTGTACGCCACACAGTTAAAACAGCGCGAGCTCCGACAGTGCTCCGACAGTGCTCCGACTAAGAACGATCACTCCAGCAGCCACCCAAGACCAGTCGATCATGCAAGCTCATTGCCTGTCATCCAATACACGGAAATGCCTACGGTCAGAATTGTTCAATTTCTTGTCTTATCCGAGCTCTCTTCTTTACTTCTTCTTCCGCGCTCCTTTCCAACTTCATTCTCAAACCTGATCCGGAGGCACCTGCCAGCGGCATGGCAATGTCGACATTGTCGATTCGGAAAAGTATGATACTCCTTCTCGCTTACAGCCTGATAGCGAGAAATGCTGCGGGTAAACTCTTTGTGAGCACGCCTCTTCGTACCTGGTGCGCAGTACATGATTGGCTCACAAATGTTCCATTCGAGGTCACGGCGCCCGTCGAGGGAACGACCTGGACTGCAGGACAGAACCAGACGATCTCATGGAAGGACGATAGCTCATCGCCCAGCCTTACACAATTTGGGAAAGCGAGCGTTGGGATTTATGTCGGCAGTGAAACAGTTCAGGTATGGCGTCCTCTTTTCCAACTTTATAAACCTGCGCCGACTTTGCCCAACCTTGCTAGACTCCCGTACAACAAATTGTTGCGAGCGTCGACGTCGCAACAACCGCTTCCATCGTTTTCACGCCAGATCCAAACGCTGGTGCCAGCGGTGACTATTAGTGAGCTGCGTAACCATACGTAGCCCCACGCGAGTTTGACCGCGCACAAGCTTTATCCGGTTTCAGTCCCTCAACTTGAAGGACGCGAACAACACCGCCTATCCCGCAGAGGCCTTTTCTGCCACTTTCACGTATGCTCACTCATTGGCATCCCTCGCACAAGCGCTCACCCTCGGTGCTCGCACCTCACTACAGGATCAACGGCATGACGGGCTCGTTTAACGCCTCCGAAAAGTCAGAGATGGGCAGCATGTACATGGCACCTGCGACTGCCTCCGTGACTTCGAGCGCAGGCACGCTCCCCGCCACGACCACGCCGTCTAGATTCACGACGAGCTCGCACGCGTTCAACGACGCGATACCGACCGCGGCGGGTGTCACTTCCGCAAACGGGTCCATACACCGTATAGGCACTATCTCCGGATGGGCCACGTCGGTGTTCTTTGTGCTACTACTCGCGATCTGGGCACATTGAGAGCATCTGTCATTGTCTACTTCCTTGTGGCATACGCACTCGGTTTGTATCGTTGATTAGAATTATGTAGCTTAGTGTCCATAGAGAAACAGCGTCTGAGAGCTCGAATAATGTGAAAGGGTGTGTGATGTACGACCCCAAACAGACACTACTGAGATACCGTGTGTTATCACACAGCGCATTCTTGTGGGTAGAGGTCTAGGCCCTTCGAACGTCACTGGAGGGAGAGGGACTTTGTGATGTAAAGAGAAGCTCTTCCGCTGACTGCTCTATCCCTCTCTCGTACCACACTGGTATTATCTAAACGGGTCTATACGCCGTATAAGCAGTATCCCTGGATGGATACCGTGATGGCGGTGTGAACATGCCCCGGCAGTCATCGTGTTAGTCTATCGGGCTTCGCTGGGCGTAGCTACGGCCGACAATACATGCAAATTCAATTGCTAGCACTGAGGACAGAGCATGCATCAGCGAAAGCCCGCTGTCGGAGGGGATACGAGTGTGCGGCGGAACTGACACCCCCAAAACTGGCCTCCGAGAGTACAGGAGAAGACCAAACTCTGCACAGACGCACCAAAGGCGAGATGTCGCTGAGCGCCGCCGACTGCGAGACGACACACGATGCGACTATCAAGCGAGGAATGCGATATGATGTGATGTGACGACGAGAGATACTGCACGCACAAGAGCTATCAAGGGATAGAACTCGCTCATCACGCATGGTGCAGCCAGCTTAGGTACAAGAGGGACGCAACTTTGATTCACCGAGACCACCGAGAGCGAGAGATGGAGTACAGTAGCGGATACAGTAGGTAAATGTGAAGCAAGAATGGACCCCTGCGCCTGCCCGGGGAACTACATCCTCTGACTCGGACCTTCAAGTTCGAATTTCTGATCGAGGCTCATCGACACTGCAAGTATCGTGTAGGTAACCTTTGAGCAGGCACACACCAATCATCTGCCGTGCGCCTATCGAGCGAGCCAAAGGGTTAGTAGACAAGTCATTGCGCGAAGTAAATTGTGCATATCGCGGTATGTGTTCTGTGCAAGCCAGGTGGTAGGACTGCCACTGACCGGGACAGATGGATCACAGCAATCATGGCACGAGCGTGTCCCTGTCTCCCGGGGCTGGACTACTGTGCCGCCGCGATCCGGGCCCAGACGTCATCCTAAGTTGTGCCTTCCTTCCGTGGCACGGCGGCGGGCCTCCCCGGGGGTCGATGCATGCAGAGGAACCACGAGGGGCTCTTCTACCTGGTCAATCACCATTATCTCTCTCTTGTACCATATCAACTCTCGCATCTCCGCCTCGGTCTCCCGCTGGAGACGCTGGAGCGCCCCCGGCGACACCGTACCGGCGATGCGCCAGTTGAGCGTGACCCTAGCACTCTGCAGCCTGCGGAAGCTCTCTCCAGAGAGTACGACGTTGATGAGGCCCCAGACGGCCGCAAGCGCTGTGCTATCCGGTGCCCCGGGGCTGTCGGTCACCGTGGCGAAGAGGATCGTGAAGACGAACGCAATGCTCTGCAGGGCTGTTAGGAGGCTGGAGTCGGACCTACAAAGGGTCCTAGACGAGATAGCGAGAGTGGAGTTCGGGCGCGAGATGCACACCTTCCCGTACCGTAGACTAGGCGCGCTGTAGATTACATAAGCAGGAGGAGATCCCTCGCAGAACGACTCGAGAATGGACAATCATCATTTGGCTACTATTCTTCTCGGTCTGCGTCTCTCGTCTGGTTCTCGTTCCCGTTCTCGCGTCTACTCGCCCCTCGCGGAAGGCGTACAGGCCGTACATACCGCGCTCCCGGGATCGCTCCCGCGCGACCCATCTCTCTTCCGCCCGACGACCTCCGTCGGGTCCTCCACCGGGGTCTCGCCGGCCTCGACTCGCTCCCCTCTGGGCCTACTCATTCGAGTTCGCCCTTCTACGCTCTCCCCCGGGGTCGCCCTAGGGGAGCAGCTCTGTCCGATCGCTTCTCGGCCCGTCCGGTGGCGAACCCCGGAGGACGGTCGTCCTCACAAGGGCCGTAGACCGGATCGATCCCAGCATATGCGCTATCTTGATCCACGACGGTCCCCAGTACTCGTGGAACGTATGGCGCAAGATGAGGGTGTGCAGCTGGGTGTTTTTGTCGAGTCCGTATCCTGAGTCTGGCGCCCCGTCCATATCTACATGAGTGTGCAACGCGGCCGATCAGCGATGACCCCACATCTACACATCAAGAGCTGGCACACCATGAAGAAATACCGGTGCGTCTAGCTTCGTGAGCGCGGGACCGATCGAGTGGAGGAGGTTCTCGAAGGACGGGTGGAAGGCTGCTCCGGAATAGAGTGCGTGGGTTACAACGGTGAGATCGTGCACTTGGGATGCCGTGAGCAAGGTTAACAGCGCAGGGACACAGATCCCCTCCGAGCCCAGGTACTCTGCGCGAACTCGACGGAGTCTTGTTCGCACCTTGGCTGCAGCCACAATGTGTGCGATTGTTGTCGGCGATGCCACCCCTAGATTGGAGCGGATCAAGGTGAGGTCGTGCAGGTGTTTCATTGAGGATATGAACCGCACGAAATCCGCAAACCCCAGGAAGTGGCAAGAATGCAGCTCCAGTGTGACCATGTGCGAGAACAACGGCAAGACTGCAAAGGTGGCCGGGTGCAGTCTTTTCCTCCCAGCCCACCGCGCATTGTGAATGACGAATGACTGTACTGCTGGTAGATAGCCTGGGAATGCCAGGATCGCTTCATGGGCGTAGGGATGCGCCGCGTCGTCGGTTATCTCCAGGTGCATGGCGCGGCGACAGAGCTCTGGGCTACGCGGAGGAATCCTATGGAGGAGACCATGGCGTAGCGACATATATGCACGGTGATCGCGCAGGAGAATCCTCGCGAAGAGGACCCACTGTGCACGTGGCCTCCAGCTTGAGTGCACGAGTGCACAGGCGGCAAGGGTACCCGGGGAGTCGTACAGGAAATCGATGATGCGATCCGTCGTTTCCGGAGGTAGGAGGGCATTTGTGGTGCTCATATCGACGCTGGGTTGCATGGAGGGATGAGGGGGGATGGCTCTACGGATGGGCTATCCTGTGCCTATATCACTGTGTGAGCTGTGGGCTAGGCCTTCATGAATCACTTGCATGCGCATGATGCTGGGAGAGAAGCGCACGAAGTCATATACATGCTGCCACGTTGCGTCACTCTACTATCTTGCACGCACGCTGCACGACTAGTAGGCCGTCCGCGGCATATAATGAGGCTAACACTGGATTGCTGTATGTCAGTACATGTGGGCTGTTATATACAGTCAACGAGTCCATGTTGAGATGTTTTGTGGAATTTTTGTTTCAATGTGACTCTGAAAAGACCGGTGTGAGTGGAGGAGCGAATATAAAGTCGAGTGTCTCATACCGAATCATCTTGAAGAGTAGTACCGTCGCGTGACTGTACCCGTGATGTCGCAAGTTTCCGGGTACCATAATTATGCATATTAATTCATTGATATGTCGTGAGGCGCTCGACGCATTGCAATGCACGCAAATGAAAGCGAAATGATCTATATGCTGGCGGTTTCATTGGAATGGACTGCGCCGCATCATAATGCGCCATTGCCACATTGACATGGCGGCGCCGAGATTGCGATGAGCACATATATATGCATCAAAATGACATACATAATGATGCAATCAAATGGCGCACGTACCATCCCAATGCCGGGGACGGCATGAAAAACTTGAAGGCGGCATCGGCCATGCCCGCTATCTAGACTATAGTCATCATTTCTTACGTTCTCTAACTCTTGTTACTGTGATTGAAGCCAATTGACTGTTAGTAATGCCTCATTCTAGGTTACTGAAGTCAATTGATTGTTATTAATGCCTCATTCTAGGTTACTTAATGTACTTACTGTGTGCTTCCACTGACTGACTATTGCGAACGAAAGGATGCTTTGGGCGTCTATTTATGTTTGCATCAGAAAAGGTTCGAACTTGTGACATAGTGAAGACTTACCGAGGCTTCATACAAACGCGGAGCATACCACTAGCCTATACTGGCATGTCATCTCTGAGCTTTAATAACATATGTCGGCATCTTTGAGGCAAGGGACAATAGAAGACTGTAATCATGTTCAATAGAGCCATGCAATAAGCCTCGTATACATCTACCCTACAGCTGCTGTCTACGCTTGCGACGAGGAGGAGCAATGGACACTTCCGGAGTGTCTCCCGCAACAAGATCAATGACTGGAGTAAGTGTAATCTCCTTTGACTTGCCCTTTCTAGCAGACCTGCCTCTCCTTACCGGAGCTGGAACTGCTACAGTATCCTCTGGGACATCTGCGATAACCTGCGTGAAGGGCGCTGGCTGAACAGCCTCGATGGCTAGATCTTGTACAGCAGCAGAGAGACGGTCAACCTCAGTGTGACGTCTCAACGGCCCGGACGCAGTAGCATACATTGATAGCCCGGTTGTAGAGGGAGGCGCAGGTGCCATTGTAGGCAGAAGAGCCGGTATAGGCACAGGCATGGGTGAGTGCGCGGGCAAGGCCGAGGGCGCGGGCACGGGCGTGGGCGAGGGCGTGGGCGTGGGCGAGGGCGCGAGTGCGGGCGTGGGCACGGGCAAGGTCGAGGGCGCGGGCACGGGCACGGGCAAGGTCGAGGGCATGGGCGCGGGCACGGGCAAGGTCGAGGGCGCAGGCACGGGCACGGGCACGGGCGTGGGCACGGGCGTGGGCACGGGCGTGGGCACGGGCGCGGGCGCAGGCACGGACGAGGGCGCGAACACGGGCGCGGGCACGGGCGTGGGCACGGGCGCGGGCGCAGGCACGGACGAGGGTGCGAACACGGGCGCGGGCACAGGCGAGGGCGCAGGCACGGACGAGGGCGCGGGCACGGGCGAGGGCGCAGGTACGGACGAGGGCGCGAGCGCGGGCACGGGCAAGGGCGAGGGCGCGGGCGTGGAAGCAGACGCGGACACATACGACAGTGCAGACCACGCAGGCACGGAGGAGGGCCTGGATGCAGACATGGGTTGAGTTGGCCGATGAACAGCGCGTGGTGCTGCGAGTGTGGAGGACGAAGAGGTTGACGACGAAGCAGTCGCAGATCCGGCTAGGAGGGCAGCATACTCATTGTCAATCGGCATATTATCATATGACAAGTCCTGATCATCGTCAAGAATACTTGGTTCATTGATTGCCAAGAGATGGTCTTCGATCAAGAACGACGGCCCGGCCGCTGTGGGTACTGCTGCTAGCGGAATGTGAAAGAGATGTTGTGCGAAGAAGTCGTTGACCGCACGCTTGCGTTTGTCGTTGGAGGAGATGGCGAGGCGCTTGAGCTCGTCGAAAAGGGCAGCATAGTCGATCCCAGTTTTGTCCCCCGGCTTGTTATGCTGCAGGGATGTGTCTGGTGAGAGGATGTATATAAGCTTCAGACACATTGTTAGTCAGAACCAGATCAATGACTGGCGGGCGAACTCACGAGGACAGATGCAAGAGCGAGAAGGCTCGGAGTGAGCTGCTTGACCTTCCATTTCTTGCCGACTGGGGCTTGACCCATTGTAGTACCAGAAGACGTGAGCCCGAGCGACTGAGGGCCGAAGAGCATCAAGGATAGAATCTTTCTCTATGTCAGATATGGATCACACTGATTGATAAGTTGTACTCACTGTAACGAGATGCGTACTCAAGAAGAGGTGTTGCATGATGATGTTGTCCTCGCACTGCGGGAACAAGACACGGGCGCATGGCCCGTAGTGTCCACTCTCCTCGCGAAGCAGCCGCTGGATGGCAGGATCGCTCGCACGAAGAGACGAGTTGGAGCGATTGAAGAGTGCTGCTGGCATGTCGAATATGCGACCAGCATGGACGATCAGAGTTGCAAGGAGGTTCGAGCGCGCGCCCTGAAGCTTCTTCCGGAACTGGTCATAAACCTCGTCAGTAAGGTCTGCAGGTTTGGGTGTATGCCGCACCAGTGTGACGAAACCTGAGTCAGCACGGGAGATAATGGGATGAAACTTGCGAGGGATAAGATCGTATACCTCCGCAGCCTCGGCAGCGCGCTGCGCCTCTTCACTTGCATATCGTGCTGGGCTGTTTGGGTCAACTGAAGGCCGGGCTGCCATACCAAAGGACGCCCTTGCCGGCCAAGGCCCGATGAAAAAGAGAAACTTGCGTGTGATCTCACTCCATTCGCGATTCCAGCCTTGCGTGTCCTTGCGCGTGGATGATGTCGACTGCTTGGTTTGTTCTGACCTCGTGAGCTGTTGCCGTAGTGAGTAGTTCTCCGCGAAGAGTCCCGCGATGAGCTCGCGAAGCGACCCGTTTTCGACTTGATATTGCATGATGATCTATGGGAAGGTGGCATTGTTTGGCTCCGTCACTTCGACTCGTAATGATACTTCACTCACCCGGTGGAGCTGTTTGCTGGACATGCTCGGCAGCGCGGATGGGATGTCCGACTGCTCTGGTGGGGCCAGCAGGGAGGGAGGGACAACGACATTGTTGGCTGGAGCGATGGCGCCCTCGTCGTCGGGACTAGTGTCACTGTCGTCAGGCATACCGTTGATAGCACCCGTGAAATCTTCTCCCCCATCTCCTGGCAGGCCCTGTCGGAAGGGCGGAGCCATGGCGCGCTCACTCCCCCTCGCCATGCCTTTTGAAGGCGACGCAATGGCCGCCGCACGGAGGCCATGTTGTTTGAGCAGATCAGCGACTCTGACAAAAATGAGAGGCCGGCCAATACCTGCCAGTGCCAGTGCGGAGCTATCAACAGAAGATACGACGCACCTATCATTACATTGCTTCTTCTGTTCCGATGAAGTGGTGCGTGTGCACCGCGCGATGTTGCCGTAAAACACTTCCGGTACGTGTGTCTCAGTTGGCCGACGGGCCTTATCGGATGGCCAGCAACTGCTGTGGCCATTGGAGCACGGGACGTACAGGTTGGGTTGCAAAGCGGCAGGAGACAGACGGTGCGGGCCTCGCACTAGCCGTGACTGCTAGGTGTGTCCAGTTGTGGTTGACCTCTCAAGTCGTAAGCAGGGCGGTGCCGAAGAATCAGTGAGTACCAATAGAGGAGAGGGGAGGACGTACATGGGATGTGGTCCCCGTTCGGTGCGACGCCAGGGAAGTCCGGCATCTGATGAGTTCTTTCAGAACCTAGAAACATGAGGTACGTTCGAAGCACGCCTCATGCATGGTCGCCAGTCAATTGAATAGATCAGCAGATACAGAACATCCTTCGCCACTCACCGCACACATCCAGGTTTATCGTCGCAGACAGGCTTGGGTAGTCGACCGGCCGATTGCGCCATGCGCCATAGTGAGCAATGTACAGTGATGACTCCCAGAGGTAGCAGTGCCCGGCCGGGGGCAGAGACGAAGATTCTCAGCCGACCGCCAGGGAGGCAATAGCGAAGGGGAGGTCGTGTCCATTGCGTACAAAGTCCGTCAGTGGTGTTGCATGAGAGCATGCTGCCGCACGAACCTGATGCGTATAGAGCTTCTGCATATAGCTTGTCAGCCCGATTCCCATGCGTCTCGGCTTTCTCAAGTTCTTTGACATCTAGTTGGTGTGCTTGCGTCTAGCGAGGTTGTTCCGGGGTGGTGGGCACATGAGACGCGCGACAGGTTGAGTCAGATGTCAAGGAGGTGAACAGAAGGGCATTCAGTAGGCAGCGTGGAGCGATCGAGCGGGGGTTGAGCGGAGGCAGTACAACAGAAGGCCAAAGTTTGGGAGGAGGAGGAGGAGGAAGAGCGAAGCGAATGGCAGCAGGCGCCCATGCGATCCTGCGTGCAATCGATATCGCGGGGAACGATCGCCCGCTCCTTCGTCCGTGCGCCCGCCTACCAACAACAATGGTACAGTCGACGTGAGGACCCCAAGGTTCTAAGCCTCAGTAAGTGGCCGTCTCTGGCGTAGGGCAAGACTGATACCCAGGTCAGCTATGCAAATGCGGGTCGAGAACGCCCGACGTTGCGGCATCCCGGTGTTGGCGCAGCGTGTTATGAGCGTGCGTGCCCCACTGGTGTACTAGCCGTCCTCGCGGTTTGATCATTACCTACAGCGATCAATAGATCAGATGCGCGGTGAGGGAGCTTCTTAGTATCTCATTACCCACTAACTCCTGCCTTGCAGAACATTACGAGCCGTATTCGACAGCCGCTTGCGATGCGACGTCATGCGGGCTGCGATGGCCAGCCTCCTACGGCTGTCGAGGTCAGACCATGCGACAGCCAATGTCGCGAACACAGGCGGGGCCGTGCATACCCGGAGCGCATGCAACAAAGGTATTTATGACCTGTCTTTTCTTCGCTGATTTTCATTCCCTAGTACATTGCGTTCCCGCACGCTGCGTCCCCCGCTGGGTCTCACCGTGTTTTCCCTTCAGCTCCCAACGAAACTCGCCCCCAACGTGTCCTCTTGCCTATTGTGGCCGTCCCGCTCTTACTGCCAGTGCAATGGACGATATGCCGAATGAACACGACCCGGCCCATGCTCAGAACGACCACCACACCCTCCATAGCCCTGGCGCATTGCCGGGCATGAGCTACATCTACTACCCGCAGTCTGCTGTCAGCGTGCACACGTGCCGTAAGTGTACCGTTTTCTCTTTCTTGTCATTCTTAATGGCCTTCCTCTGCAATAGTAACACGGCGCTCAAGCGCTGTTCCATCGCAACATATAGTCACTTCAAGTCACTTCTCTAATGACAGCCCAAACGAGCGCGCATACACGCTGCGGCCTGCAGCTATAGTGGCGCCTCCCACCCTTCCCTTCTCGCCGATTAGCCCTTGTACATCGGCTGACTCAAGCATTGATGCCCACGACCTCTCACCTGAGAGCATTGGATCTCCCGGCGCCACTGCTGGCCATTGTGTCACGCCTGCTGGCCCTCGCGTTGTCTCTGCCGCTCCCCGTGTTGCTTCCGCCAGCTCTCACCATCCGTCTGCCAGTTCTGGACCTCCCGCGGCCGCTGCCGGCCCTCGCGTTGCCTCTGCCAACCCTCGCAATTTGTCCATTGCTCATCCCGCCTCCTCTTCTGGCCCTCGCATCTCCTCTTCTGGCTTTCGTACCTCCTCGTCCAGCCTTCGCGTCTCTTTCGCAGATCCCCTTGTCACGTCCGTCAGCCCTCCTGTCCCTCCGATCATAGAGTCCGGTCCTTCTGCTCCTCCCGCCTCTGCTGCTGTCCCAACTCCTGCTTTGCGTCGCTCTCGACCGCGGAAGAGGGCGGCATGTGAGGTATATGGGAGTGATGAGGACATGCCGTGCGGCCGTCCCGGTGCATCGGCTCACGCCGAAAAACTTGCGGCAGCTGCAGAGACTCGCCGTATCCGTATAGGAGCAGAACAGCAGAGGCGTGACGACCTACGGAGTGCATTCCAGCGTCTCCTTGATGTTCTGCCACGCGGATCGGCCCAGTTGAAGACCACCAAGATATGCCTGCTCGACCGAGGTGAGTCCGACAAAACTTGCTTACATACCAGCTGTCTGACGCGTAGTTGGGCAGCAACCACCCACATTCGCCACCTTGATTCAACTTACAAACAGATGCAAGAGCGGCTGCGTGCTGCAGAAGTCGAGTCGACTCACCTTCAGAAGGTCAGCGATGCACTCCTACTTAGCGCAGCCGAGCAGAAAGATGCCGCCACCACTGCCA
This sequence comes from Fomitopsis palustris, assembly GCA_029783445.1. Classification (NCBI taxonomy): domain Eukaryota; kingdom Fungi; phylum Basidiomycota; class Agaricomycetes; order Polyporales; family Fomitopsidaceae; genus Fomitopsis; species Fomitopsis palustris. The sequence continues at coordinate 623,363 of JARAOQ010000018.1, read as the reverse complement.
CCGTTCCCGCCGCGGACGCTGGCTCGATTGTGGACGATAACATCGGGGACACTGATTCCGTCACAGACACCGACTTCATCGAGGACACTGGCTTGATCACAGACGCCAGTGCAATTGTGGCCACTCCCTTCGTAAGTCCTGTTGTGGCCGCCACCGTCGTCGCGCCTGCCGCCGCCGCCGCTTCCATCGCAGTACCTGCCACCTCCACCGCTGTCGATGCCACTGCCTCCGTTGTGGCGCCTGCCGCCGCCGCCACCGCCGCCGCCGCCGCCGCCGCTGCTACTGCCTCCGTCGTGGAGCCTGCCGCCGCCACCGCCGCCGCCGCTACTGCCTCCGTCGTTGCACCTGCCGCCGCCGCCGCGACCTATGCTGCCACAGCCATCACTACCTCGCCCGCTACATCCGTTCCGTGTACTGTTGATCTATACTTGGGTGAAGACTCGTTTGCCAGTGCTGACTCATTGTACTTCGACACTGCATCACTGCAGTGCTACTACTACACTTAGCATGCCCGCTTTCTGGAGACTTCGTAGTGACACTGTTTTGTACTTACTATTGTTGCTATGTTATCATGCACTTTTGTCATCACACACAGTGGTTATGAGCTGAATAGGTGTCTCCACCACCATTGCCCTCATGAATCTTGATTGGTAGGTCATGATTGTAGCTTGTATGTATCCTCATCAAGGTAGGGAAGACATAGTATGGTCTGCGTAAAACAGTCTACATGTCAAACTGTTTACTCCGCAGAGTGTTAAGCCTACAAAACATATCAGGGTCAACATCCACTGCAAAGAATTCCCCATCCTTCTCTGTGTCAGGGGTGACCAGTGCTCCTCTTATGATATCCCTGGCAGAGAATAGCTCTCTTGGCTCATGACCAGGACGAAGCCTGTAAAATCCTAAGTCCTTGTCCTTCTCCTGTAGTATGACCCCTCCATCAAGTGGCTTGACCATGATCAGGGGATGGCATACACCATCCAGTGTAATGGAAAACATGAAAAGGAGTTTGGCAAATATCTTGCAATTTTCCATGGCAAGTATGACATGATCATATCTTGGTTGACCATAGAACATAGGGTTGCATCTGAGGTAGTCTGTGGTTTGTTGCCAAGTTTCTAGGGATTGGTAATTTACTTTGAGGAACCTGTACTCCACAATCTGATACAATGTGTCACGAATTACTATACTCCTCTCATGCAAATTGAACTGACCTGGTCCTGTGGAGTTACCTTGACTCTCTTGCCAGCTGAGGTTCTGATATCAACCTCCTCAAAGTAGTTGTTGAGAAGAATGTGGAGGTTATCACAGATGGGATTAGAGATCCCAGCTTTCTCAATAGTGACACTCTTTTGAGGTGATCCTAGGACAAGATGGTCTTCAACCTTGAGAGGTCTCTCATAGACCTTCCTGGGCCGACCTCTGGGGCGAGCTTGGATTTTTGCATCATCCTCTTCATCATCATCATCATCTTCTTCTTCTTCAAGATTGTTGTACTCATCATAGTCATCAACATTGGCTCTGATAATGTCAATGACAGCCTTGTCATGATCTCTGGTGAGGATCTACATAATGACTCAACAATGTGTTCAATGAGAATTAGCCAAGCTTATCATTACCTGTGGTGCCACATTCCTTTTGTTGGTACATCTCAAATAAGTTTTCTTGTAAGATCCATGCATCTTCTCATATGGCTTAGTGTTGTAGTTGGCTGTGACACCCTTGGCCTCAATGTCATCTGGCCCATGCTGATGGCTGTGGAACTTGGGAAAGTTCCAGTTCTTTGTTCCTGTGCTATTCTCCTGATAATCCTGGTATAGTATGATATTGAAATAGTGAGATACAGAGGATATGATACAAGTGAGGTTCCTGTTAAAGCTTACTGACCTGCAAGGCATGAGAGATTTCATCCAATTTCTCTCTGATCATAGCAATGGTGTCATCTGTCTGGATCCTGAAAGAGAACAGCATGTCCAGCTGTAGGTACTTGTGGAGGAGACAAAGGAGCAGGTAGCCTTGGCTGCCTTTCTCAGTAGCAAGGACATGGTGAGTGATGTAAGGGGCAATCTAGGACATACCAATCAATTACTATCAGAGTACACTGCAGTTGATATCAGATATATCTCTACCTTTGAGAGATCTTCAAACTTAGATCCATCATTGAAAGCAATAGCAACAACTTGTTTGAAATGGGTGAGCCCTCTCCATCTGGGAAATTTATCAGCTCTACCAATGTGATATTAGCACACTAATGATGGAAAAATTTGCAGCTGCACTTACTGCTTGTCAACCTCACTGATATATTCACGACCAAGAGCTTTGATCAAGGTGACAATCTCTTCCCAAATGTGAGCACCAAATAAGCCTAGACCATAAGCATGCAGCCTGTCCCAGGAGACAGCTCTGTAAGGGTCACTGTTCTTGATCTTGAAAAATATATTCTGTCCACAACATGAGTTCAAGATCTGAGCTAAAATCAACTTTGATGACTTACAGCCAACTTTCGAAGGCCATATGACTTCAGAAGAGCTTCACCTTCAGTCTTGTTTCTGGTGTCAGCCATGCTCAATATTGTTGTGGTACTTTCTTGTGTCCTCAAAAGTGCATGCTCTTCCAGTTTGGTGAGGTCTTTGGAAGAGACTAGGCAAACAGGGCAGTTGTGAATACTTTGGTGGCCACCCCTAATCAATGTCATGACACATCTGTGGGATATTCAGATACAATGTAATTGCACCAAGTAAATATAACCAACTGTTCTTCATAGTCAGCTACCAATATTGCAATATAGGGGTAGAATGTCTTGGTCCCAATGCCTGGAATATTGCATTTGACACCAACATGGGACATAGGCTCCACCTTTCTGCAGAGCTCATAGAAGGCAGTATGCCAGACAACTCTCTTGAAGTCTACATAGTCTTTCTTTCCTTCTTCAGAGGTGTTTTCTTCCACCTAGAGATTGTCAACTCAGACACATGTTGGAATGTGATAATGACTGCTTACCAATGGAAGCCATCCAACCAATGCTCCACCACCTATGCCTGTTCCATTTCTAATCTCAATGGGCAATTGAGCGCATCGTACAAGGACAGGATACCCCTTCTCTGTCCCAAATGAAGACAGCTTTGTTTTGTCAGCATAAATGATGAACCCAAATGGTGTTCCACCATCTGGCATAGATGACTGTGAGACCAATTGAATGTTAAATCATTGCTGTCTGATCTTTGCAGAGTATAAAGACTACAAAACTCACCTGGATCTGCCACATTGCATTTGCAGTCCATGGTTCATGCCTGAATCTCACCCATTTCACACCATTCCACTTGAACAGCCTGATGGAGTCAAAGTTCCAGTGGGGTGTGAGGCGCTTATCCAGCAGAAGGTTCATGGCCCAATCCCAGAGGTCACGGCCCCAGACAGAATATTTGCGTGTTTCATTCTCATATGGAATCTTCAACTCTGTTTCCTTAAACTGGAAATAATATATTGAGCTACCTGCATGCATTTCAACAAGAGAAACATACTGGAGTCAGAATGCTGGATGCAGTTTGTTTGATCTTGACAAGCTCAGAGTTGGATGTGATTGTGAGCTTATCTTGCCTGGAAGCAGCAATATTCAGGAGTGTAATCAATTTCTCAACATGTTCTTCATTGAGGTATGCAGTCATAGCAAATTCTGAGAACTCAAAATCCAGCCTGGTTTTGTACGGTGCCCAGGGTGTTTCAGGCTCTGTAGGTTTTGATTGTGCCCTTTGCTGCTGATAAGTAGAATTATACTCCTCCAGGGATTGGATAACAGGAGGTTTCCCAGTTTGTGGGTGATATATAGTCTTGATATCATCCAAATTATGCCCTATAAAAGTAAGAGTATTCACATTATAGTACTTTGCATCAATATATCTCACAGCCTACTTGGGATGGGTTGATCATCATGATGCATATTGTCCTCAGACTCATTCTCAACAAGATAGCCACCACTGTACTCAAGGGCTAATAGGCCAAAGGTCTGAGTATCACAATGTGTAGATATTCAAATAATCACCTTCAAGTTCATTAGGAGCAATTGAGACCCTGTCTCTCACCCCTGATGCAGATGATGCTGTGACATCATGTGGTCAGCATTATGAAGTCAATAGTAATATCCTAGCCAGCCCACCAGACTGGGATGTCATCCCTAGAGATAATTGCAGCCTCTCAAAGTCCTCAGCTTGTGCTGTAAATTCATTGTTCTCACTAAGTTCAGAATACAAGGCAGATCATAGATGTCCTACCCTGTGCTTGTGCTTCCTCGAGTTGCTCTTGAAGGCGGAGATCCTCCAGAGCCTGCATATGTTTCCTCTTACATGCCTCAATATGCTGGTGGTAGCCACGTTTTTTGTATGGTTTTTGACAATAAGGACACTTCTCTATATTGATATCATTGTTGCCGGTAGGTGCGCGAAACGACGAAGACGACATGACAGCAGATGGGGAGGCGGGGAGGCAGAGGAGTGTAGGATCGCGCGCGATACAAGTACAGTCCCGGATATGAATCGCCAGATCGCGATGCATCCCCACGCGCCCGCGGCGCATTCAGATGTATCGCGGCGAATTCGAGTGCAGAGATTGGATCGTGATGAATTATTATGGCCCGGCGGACGCCGAAATGCATCTAGATGCCTCGCCCAGCATACCAATGGTCGTGCTGCCATTTCGATCATCCTCGGCACGGACGATCGCGATAAATATGCATTTACATCGATCACCCTCCATTAAAATGCACATGGAAATGCCCGGGCATCTTAATGCCGACCGGAAAGTTGCGACAGACGTACTTCACGTGGCGTGACAGATCGTGAGGCGCTCACTGCCCGTGTTTCGCGACTCGCACTGGCTCTGTCCGTCTCGATCCTCGACTCTGTGCACCAGCATCTACTCCACCCTCCGCCCCTCCACAGGCACTTGGTGTCAGTATAAACTCTAACTCTAAACACAAAGAGAAAGCACAGAATATCAAAGAGAATACACACTCCAGGACAAGGCTTTGTCTTTGTGCATGCCGAAAGCCTCGGACACACGCGATGGCGTACAGCAGACTTCGCGCGATAGCAAGATCAAAGCCCTAGAAGAACAGGTGAGCTACACCTTTTATTGATTAAGAATACGTCTGGCGAAGGTTATACGACCAGCTCGGATGTCGATGGGAAAGCCTCTGCTCTTAGCAGGAACAAAGGCGATGTCAGCGAGAGGGGGCAATACCTGTCTCGCCCTACTCGAGGAGCCGAGCATCCCTGATATGTGAATGTCACTTCTTTGTTGCTGGATACTTCCCCTGCAAGCTACTTGGAATATACTATAGCCTGTGCCGCTCGCACACATTTAAGATTCTCTATTCGTCGAATAGTATCCTGCCCCGACTCGGAAACTTGAGCGTGCATTGGCGAACATCTTTTCTCATATACGCTCCAATTGCACGGTACAGTTGACTCACGACTCCTCCGCAGGCCAGGAAGCTCCGTCACGTCAATGACGACCTCCGCCACCAAGTCTTCCTTTGCTCCCAGCGCGACACCCGGATCGCAGAGAACATGGGTTTCGCCACCGCCGAAGAGCTGCAGGCCGCCATGTCCTCGCGCCCGCACATATACACCAAGTCGTTCATCGAGGACGCGGCGCGCACGATCGAACGCCTCGAGGAGCGCGTGGGCGAGCACATCCGTCTCGACGCGACTTCCAGCGCGGGACTGGCGGACGCCGCGAAGGAGATAGACCGGCTCACGGAGGAGAACGCACGGTTGAAAGACAGGGCGGAGGGAGTGGCGAAGGAGCGGGACGAGCTCGCGCGGCGTGTGCAGGAGCTGGAAGGTATGCTCGCTAGTCGGCCTCCACCCGAGACCACCGTCACTGGGCTGCCGACCCCAGCGACGTCCAAGAAGCGGTGCGCCCTTCACGCCGTTTGCAACGCGCATATATGCTGACTCCCCCCAGGCCCCAACCACCCGTCGCCACCCCGTCGACCGCGTCGACCTCATCCCGCCCCTCCGAACCCGCACTCACAGTCACGCCCGCGACCGCGCGCCTCCCGCCGCTGACGCTCTCCCCGGACGAGGAGGACGACCCGTCGGTGCTGCGCGCGGAGCTGCGCGCGCTACACGCGCAGTACGAGGTGCTGCGCAAGGTGAAGGAGCGTGCGGAGGCGAAGTACCGCGCGGACTACGCCAAGTGGCTCGGGTTCAAGCGCTGGATGTTCGACGAGGAGAAGGCGTCCCTCGCGGACATCATCGTCGACGGCCGCACGCCCAACCTCAAGAACGTCCTCCGTGTCCGCCAGAAGTACGTGCGCTCCGGCCCCGGTGGCTCCCCGGCCGTGCGCGAGGCGGTGGGAGGCGATATGGAGCTCAGGGAGACCGTCGCTGCGCTGCCGGATGCGTTCGATAAGGCAGACGAAGCGGCGCCACAGAGCTCGCTGACGGTGAAGCTGTTGGAAGCGCGCGGGGCGCGCCCGTCGAATACACCACCCGTGCAGGATACCTCAGCGGCAGCGTCGACCTCCGCGGCAGCACCTGCGCCTGCGACAATGTCAGCTATCGCGCAAGGGAAGCAACGTGCCAGTGAGCCCGAGGCACCGGAGCCGCCCCCGCAGGCACGCGCGAGCTCCCCGACTTCGCCCCCGCGCAAGCAGGAGGGGTACGAAGATTCGTCAGAGACGGAGGAAGAGTCGCAAGGTGCGTCTCGTCCCGTCTTGCGCCGGACCCATCGCTCACGAACCTCCCTAGCGCTCTCGCCCGTGCTCGGGTCGCAGCCCGGCATACGCCGTCTCGTGCCCATGCCGGACGGAACGTACGTCCGCAGGGGATACGGACCGTACCCCACTGACGCGCAGCCGAGCGCGAAACCGACCATCCCCCCGTCGCCGTCGCCCTCCACCCCGCGCAAGGCCGGCACCCCGGGCTCGCGCTACTCGAAGCGGAGCGCGACGAAGTCCTCGCCGTCCTCGCGCCCGTCCACGCCGCGCCGCCGCAAGGACCGTCTGGTGGGCAGCCCGGCGGGAACGCCGACCCGGCGCACGCCCGGGACGCGCGAGCGGACGGACAAGGAGAACCCCAGTGGCGCCACCACTACCGCGACGCGGGGCGCGCGTCCGCGGGACTACTCCGCGTACAAGGGCCGCGGGCGGTATGCCGCGGCGAACCAGACCAAGGGGTGAGTGCACTCGCGCGCGCGCTCTACTCCTCTCGCGGGTGGACGAGACGCTCACTCACTGACTGGCCCGCAGAGCCGGGGACGAGACGATCAACGCGGAGTACGAGATTGACGCGGCGCGGAACAACGGGGTGGACCACCCGTTTGACGAGGTCGTGCGCGACAAGGAGCGCAGGCGGCGTCTGCACGGCGCGGACTGCGAGTGCTGCCGGGAGGTGCGTGTACCGATCTCTGCTGCCCCTCAGCGTCGCGCCGTGCTCACACTCTCCGCGCGCGCGTAGTATTATCATGCGGTGGGAAAGCTGCCGCCCCGGCCGCAACCGCCGCCATGGCGCTCGCCGCACACGACGCCCACGAAGGCGACGTCGTCTGCGCGCAGGCACCTCGGGGATGCGTCGAGCGTTCCGAACTCGCCGCGCAAGCGCCGCGACCGCGGTGCGGACGAGGACGAGGAGGACGCGGACGCGGCGGCTATCGCGGCGCACGTACAGCAGATCTCGCGGCACCGCCAGCAGTGGGAGCGCCCGAAGACGCCGCCGGGCTACTGGGAGATCGCGTTCCCGGATACGCAGGAGGCGGCGGCGATCAATGCGCAGGCGAGGGAGATGCACAGGCAGAAGCGGGCGCGGGTCGAGGAGGAGGCGAGGTGCGTATATGTGTTTGGGGACCTTGGGTCGGATGGTGCTGATTGTGTGCGTGGTAGTCGAGGAGGCAGGTACAAGAAGCGCAAGAGCTGAACCTGCCTACGTGTTGCGACGGACTGTGTCGTGGTATCATACCCCCATGGATCACTAATGCGGAACTGTTCATGTATATTTTGCTCACCATGCATCATTGCGTTGTACTATGCAACTACACCCCGTTATGTTTATACAGTACATATCGACGCCTACATTACCTTCTTCTTGCTGCCATCACGACCTTGCCTAATCTCGCAGACTACTGTACGGGGAGAGACTCGGATCACTACAGGCCGCACCGCTGGAAGGAAACTGGCATCCGACGAGCATATCCGGCGTATGCTACTACAACACTGTTCTCACAGGTGCTGTAACATCGTCCCGCCAACACGCGAATACTGGACTACTAGACTACATTCTCGGAGACTCACGCATACATACGGTGTCTATCGGCGACAACAATATAGGCTACAGAGCTCGGCTCAATGTGGGTACTGGACATGGCTGTCTGCCTCCTGCGCTCCCTGCACAGGGATCATACTGAATCGTACGGCGGAGCGTGGGATGAGAGTGAGTATGCGGCCGGACATGAGTATGCCAAACAACCTGACAGGATGATAGTGTGATGACAGTCTCTTCAGCAATTGACCTACGTGCGCACATTGGTTCAGCTTGGGATCACGTTCGGACGAGTAAACTCACTGTAGTGCGTGAAGACGGAGGACAACGGGGCGGGTTCGTTCTGCAGGGGCAAGAAGTCAGGATACCACATATTATGTGGGGTGTCAGACAAACCTCGAGGAGAAGAGAGCCGGACGGTAGCCTCCTGAACACTATGTGACCTATGGAAGTTGAATAGCGCGTGTCAGCACGAGAGGCGAGCGGCGTACCTGGAAGCCGCATCGGATCCTTGACCCGGAGCATCAAGGCGAAGAGCGGGAAATGGTTCAGCAAAGCGGCTACGGTGTCGAGCCCGCCGTGTACCACGATGATGGCTAGGTGCATCTACATAGGGGTCAGTCAGGTGCGAAACAGTCGAACGTCACTGCGAGGCGTACGCTCGCGAAGAGGGCGTAATACGTCAGCACGGTGGGATACAAGAATGCCACCAGCGTGAAGAGGATCGTTCCCAGCAGGAGCTGGTCGATGTCGTACTCCCAGGAGTCGAGCCGGTTACGCAGCACATTGAACCGTTTTCCTATACAAGCGAGTGGGTCGCACAGAGCACCGTGCACGCGAACTCTAGGGACCTACCGCGAAACAGGTTCCACAGCGAGCCTGCCAACCCGAGTTCGTGCCGGAACGCTGTGGCTGAGAGGATGTAGCAGACGCGCAGATGCAGTGTGAATAAGCTGATGATGTCAGACAAGAGAGAGACGATCATGGTCATCCCGCACGAGCCTGCCGCGCCCACTACCCAGAATAAAGCGGGATAGTAGGGGGCTAAGTTCCGCAACACACCTGCGGGGGACGAGTGTTAGGTGCATGCTCGACCCTCCTAGATGCTACGCTGACGTACGTCCCCAGATGGCAATCGCAGCTAGGAGTGAGTGACAGTAGAATTGACTCAGTTCCGTGTTGAGCTTGAGCCCGGCCGGCCAGCTATTCAGCCATAGGAGCGCCTGCTGAACGTTTTCTACGAGATAGTGCTATGTCTATAGTCAGTTAGGGAAGAGATGTCATGAGACTGATGCCAAACCTGAGTGATACTATCTAAGAGACCACCCAAAACGTGGCAGTTCTCGCACAAGAACGAGCCAAACGCGACGCCGATGATGATGTCGTTGAGCACAAGCCAGACACAGTTGTAAAATCTGAGAAGCGTCAGCCTTGAAACTGTGATGTGGAGGCCATCAGAAAACTCGCTTGACGTATCGAGATATACTTTCGATGGACCGGGGCCTGTTCCACCCGACGATAGCTGATCCGTGGGATATGAGAAACAAGGCTTGCTCGCAGCGAACATCAAGTTGCTCGACTTTTGGGGGTCAGTTTCGTGATCCCGCTCACACAGTAGTATGCAGAAGCACCTGTGGTAGAGAAATCCCGAAAGAGGGCCAGCAGACTACGGAGGGAGTGCCCGATGGTATACGTCCGCCGCGACCGCAGTGCAACTCGAGGTCGTGGACCTCTGTGACGATTCTGGATGGCTACTTCAATAAAGGTTGAGACGGCGTAAGATGCGTTAATCTAGAATCCAGGGTCAGAGGCTTCGTCGTGACCACGAAGATGCTACGTGGCGTACGCGCTCCAATACAGCATCGTCAAGTGTTGGGTGTGCTGGTACTCTCATGCGAGTGAAGTCATGGAGAATCGATAGATGCATTGGAGAGGCGCGGCGTGAAGGAGCCTTTATGAAGGTGTGTGATGGTAGGATGTCAAGCTCCCGCGAGTCGAACGAATAGAATTGCATGGACGATCGATTCGGCCGTTTGTAGAGCACATCATCTAGGGAACTTTTAGATCGAAGCGTCTCAAGGCAGTATTGATGCCCAATGACCTTCGCGAGGTGGCCCTGCCATGGCTGGTATGTGGCTCGTGGCACTGGCCTGATCGTGGGCATGCCATTCAATGTCAGGTTCAGCTTCCGCTGGGTTGCAAACACTCCGACCAAGAATAATGGGAAATTGAACTCTGAGTTCCCTGCGCAAGTCTCCCCATTCCTCGGTGAGGGATACAGTTAGCAGTAATCGTTGAGCCTCCTCGAGCTAGTTGCAGGTCTACGGTGAGCCAAGCACGCACTGGCGTAAATGAGCGGGCGACTCACAGAATTCACGGGCAACACGCCGGCTACACATGGGAGGGGATCTTTCCACCCATAACAGAAGCCGTCTTTCTTGACATCTATCGGCCAGAGGATGAACATGAAGTCCTCGTGCTACCACCCTGCCAGCCCTCAACACTTGGCACCGGCTGGCCGAGAGGAACAAATACACACAAGCTCCAGTGGCGCCCATGGCGCCACTGGTTACTACTATGTCCGATTTTGCGCAGCGAGTCAGTTCGCGTGCACTATCTGGCCTCGAGGCCACACTTCTGTTGCACGCGAAGATCACGTAGCTTCAGAAGTCATTGGCAAGGTCTACCATATCATGATGGTCGATAACCCAGCCACTTGCTCTGCTCCTCAATCGTCTTGCAGATGGACGGCACCCACCAAAGAATCCTACCGCCAGAGACCACCGACAAGATCGTCGGCTACTTGCATGACAGCCCTGCTGCTCTGGTCTCCAGCTCCTTGGTTCAGAAGAGCTGGACACCTCGCGCTCAATGGCTCCTCTATACAAAGATAACCCTCCGTGATCGCCAAGCGTACTCTTCGCTGCGACGCCTGAGGGTAGACCCAAGCACACGGCCGTTTCTGAAGTGGCAGTGTGAACATACAATGCACCTAGAGATCAAGGATGACAAGAAGCGTCCGTATGCCCATGCATCTATGCTCACATTCAGTGGCTTTTTCCCAGCTCTTACCACTCTCGCCTACCACAATGTCCAACGGGACTCATCGCACCCCCACCCGTACCTCCTAAACGGAGTCAACGTACTATCGACGTTCGGTAGTATCACAATTCTCCAGTTTCACGGGTGTCGATTCCGACAATGCCGCGATTTTGTGCGGACTGTCTGTGCCCTCCACCGTCTCGTCGATTTGACGATTGTGAGGACAAACATAGGCAAAGCCCCGGTGAATACCGTGATGGTCGTGCCCTCGAACGCCTCAATGGGGCAGGAGCTCAGGTTGACACGCCTCCATGCGCAGCACCTGATCTCTGATGGGAGTAGTCTCGCAGAGCTACTGAACTGGATTTCGATGACCCCAAGTGCGACAGAGAGAAGCATCCAAATCCTCGAGATCCACCCGGAGGATCTGACAGGAGCGTCGTTTGATGGGCCACTCCAGGCGCTGTTGCAGCAGCTCGGTTCTTCCATTACGAAATTAGATATCCCTACTCTGTCCCAAGGTACGCTGCATGTCAACAACTACAGGTGGTATCTGATCATTCCACGTTTTTGCAGGCATTGGCATTCAATTCGGCCTTAGTGCCAACGACCATCTCCAGTCGCTCGTCCTGCGACACACATTCCGAGAGGAATGGGCCACAGCATGGGAAATCATCGGGCGTATGCTGAGCACAGTCACTTCCAAATCCTTGCAGAGCCTCGAGTTTGTGCTCACGATCTACCGCGGGACCTGGAGGAATGTAGGGGAAGCATTCAATATCACGCAATCCAGGGACAGTTGGGCTTCCATCAACCAGGTCTTAGGAGGCGAGGTCTTTGGAAGGCTGCAAAAGGCAGATATCAAGCTCGACTGGTACATCGAAGAATCGCTTCCGAAAGACGAAGTGACGCACCTCCAGGCCTCGATCGAGGAGGGCCTGAAGAACCTTGAATGGTACAAGCGCGGAATACTGTCTATCAGTCATAACCAGCAGTCCTGGAAGATACGGTCATGACCCGAGTTACCTTCGGCGTTCGCATAATCACGGTTCTTGCGTACGAGTTACGAGTCACTAACGCGTCTTGTAAATAGCGAGCTGCTTTGCTCACTTGACCTTGTGTTCCATTAACCATGCGAATGTGTGAGGAACGCATGAAGGGATGCCTTGTTGCCCTCTCAACTCGCCTTTCTTTTCTCACTGATAAATGCATTACGAAGAATTTTTATCATGGTAGATACAATACAAGCACGATTCTAGGACGAGCCAAAAATACACCAAAGCGCAGGTCGGTACAGTAGGGAAACCAGTCAAATACGAAGCACGACAAGGAGAAGATATCGAGAGATGAGTATGATCGATCGCTAAGTTACCATATGGTGTCTAGGTTGTATGCAGCAGTGGCGCGCAGTATTATGTTATTCTATGCTAACCTCGTCGACCACTCCGGGTAACTGGGGCTGTTGGTAAGCTGCAAATCCCTTATAGACATTATGCCGCTACTTACCTCAGTCATCATTTTGTTCGCGCTTAGGGTACAGCTTGACGACGAGGGTGCGCTTCACCTCTTCCCTTTGCACCCCGAAGTAGCGCTGAGTCTCGAAGCTCCATTCACAATTTCCGACCACCCATGTCTCCATCGCCATTACATACTGGGCGACGACAGCGTCGAGTTTGGCCCCCCAAGATGGTAGGCGCGCTTTGTCCGCCTCGAAGCTTTCCATGAGCTGCTTGAAGTGTGCACCGACGTGGTCCGCGGCCTCCTGAAGGCTGCACTTCTTGTACTTCATCAGAACGGTCATGACGTTGTTTCCTGTGTGTCCCATAGCCTGTTCCATGTTGTAAGAGTACAGATCCTAACGTCAGAGCTACTGGTGAGCGACCTGCGCACTCCGTGAGTGATATCCGGCCACTCACGTTTGACCAGCAGACCATATCGACGGCCGCGAGGTGGAGGCGCATCATGACAGGGTGCTCGAAAATCTCGTCTGGGAGATCGAGTCCTAGCGTGAACCCGAACATCCCGAAGCAGAAGCGGACGGCACTGTTCTCCCGGCGGAGGACGATGTATGACTCAGGGTCGAGGACCTCGTTGCGCTCCCGTAGCTCTGCCTCAACGGCGAACGCATTGACGTAGTCTTCACAATGCTTCAGCAACCGGCGGTAGCATGCGGGCACGTTGAACTGGAGGAGCCTCTTGCGGAATCTACACCCGTCATGGTGAGTCGAGCGCCGGCGTGAGAGGCGTCAGACTCACTCCTTCGTCATCTCCGCAAGAGCCGAGCCGTCATCCCAGTCGGGGTCGCGCAGCGCATTGAGGAAGACGCGACCGGTCTTGTATGCGTCCTTGCCGTTCTGCTCGTCGCTCACTTCGTCGACGGTGAACAGGATGTTAACCAAGTCCATGGTCGTGCGCAGCTCCTCGTAGCCGGCGTACGAGTACGCATATGCGCAGAGGAGCTCACTGCCGCCTTGCTGGAAGAAAGCACGCTTGCGGTCGGGGACGATTTTGTAGCCATTGACCCAAGCAGATGATGATTTCGAGGCGCGCTCGTAGTGAGGGTTGACGGAGCCCTTGAAGGGCATAAGGGGGATGAGGTCGGGGAGGACGAATGACTTGGGGCTTGACGACATATTAGAGTGCGAGATTGAGTGGTGTTGGTGAGCTGTGGGGCGAATACGAGTGGAATGAGGAGCTCACCGAAGTGTGCACTTCTTAAATATGCATTTGACCAGCCTCTTTCCCGGCCTCACGGAGCGTACACTGACCGACCAGGAAACAGTCCAGAATGCCCTATAGCGGCTTTACCCATTGAGAATTGCCTGAATTGGATGGTCACGGATGATGTCCGATCAGGGTGGACGTCATGTCCTCTAAACCTCAATGAAACTGACGCTGTGGGCGGCAGCATATATCGGAACGCTGGAAGGACGCTACGAAGCACGAATGCGTACCTAGTTTAGACTGGATCTCATGAGATCTGTCACTGCCTTCCATGCCTCCCAAGATTACGTTTGAGCACGTCGACCGCTTCGTCTATCGAGGTGGAGGCGGCAGCCGAGACGAGTAAGCCGTTGTGGGAGGTTCCAACATCAACAACGCTCACGATGAACAGCTAGAACGAGGCGCACAGAGGTTGCGGTGCCAGACGGACGGTATGAAACGGTAATAAACGGCCTCAAAACATCCGTTAACTGGACGGAACGCCGTTCGCGCGGCTGCGAGGGTTACCTCTGTAAACCTACGCGATCATACCACCGGTCTGAGTAGTCCCTACTCATTATTTGGGACCGCAGAAAGAAGATCATACGTAATGGATATCGGAGATTGGCAGTAAGGCTCAGCGTAAGCATTCGTCATCTCCGCACTTAACTAACACCGGGGAGCCTACGCGCCCACAGTGGACGTCCAACTGCAACACGCAGTCTCACTAGGTAGATGATGAGTCACATATTTCCCGAGCCACAGATCCGAGGCGGTACCTAGAGATTCATTGAATCTGGCCAGACTTCGTGAAGGATCTTGGAGGACAGAGAGATCTCATGTCAGTGTGGCCAAACTGGTGACCTCCGCGATTCTTCGACGTGTGTCACCCATATCTAGCGATTGGACTCCTCCAATCATGTGTCATATGCAAAAGACAGCGTGCAACCTCTTGTACGCATACGGGGGTTGAAAGGCTCCAGAAACAAAATCGGAAGTAGCTCCAGAGTGATACGCGCATGAAACACCCTTCACTCGATTAGCTTTGCGTCAGAGTGAAAGCTTGATGGCCTACCCGATTTCCAGCGCACATTCACCAAGCAATGCCCAGATGTAGGATTCGGCACCCAGTTCTTCCGATGGCGCAGGGGATTGCTTGGGGATGAATGCTGTGCGCTTTGCCCCAGACCATTGTCCACTACTGGACCTAGTAAAAGCATGGGCTAATGTCGCAGTGTGGTTAGCAACTCGGCTAATCAAACGAGCGTGAGTCCGAGTGTAGACATAGTAGAATCCACAACACTATATCCATATGTTGCATCATCCGAGCAGTGATCAACCCGACACCCCGGTATGGGTGACGCGCGCATCTATGTGGTCCACTTGAGTGCGTCGCAATCGGTGGCCTCGTAAGGACCAAATCAACCACTCTAAATTAGCTTCATGGAGATGAGTCAATCGCTGCGCAGCATAATAGCGCGCCATAGTGGAACTCAGTGGTTAAGCATGGTTCTAGGCTGTGCCATATGACAGGAGATGTCATCACGCTCTCCGCGGGTACTGAGGGCAGCTTGACGGGGACGCCCAGCGAGGGAAACTCGGCACCGCCAAGCCCGGAGTGTAGGTACTCTCACAACTCCCCGCTTCCGTAAAATATGCTGGATTATACCTTGCATCAACATCTGTGTCCATGAAAGGTGGTGAGATTCAATGCCACAAACGTGACAACGACACCGTAGAGAGCGGCGCGTAACTCACTCGTGATACCCATAGCTAGGCATAAGGATCCCAACACTTGCGTCTGAAACCTCACCATAGAGAAAGGGATGCTGAGGATTTCCTCACTGGGAACTTGCTGCATGGTTATACCGGTGACTGGTGCTAGTATGATCAGATCGCTCCTGTACTTCCCGTGCCACATAATGCTCCGATTTCAGTACAATTACAATTGACCAGGATGCAAATAAGCGCAAGAAGACAGTGGTGTGCAGTCAGCGAGGCCTACTGTTCGCCTAGTAGTCCGAGTCACTGCGGTCACGGTAGCGTAGCCGCCATCGTCGCTGACTAAGGATTCGCACGCCACAAAGTATGTTCGAATGCCGCACACTTCCGAGTCGAGCTCTAGACATGGTTCATCATGACATACAACCTTGCTGTAATCCACAATACCATTCAGAGCGCTGCCGATGGACTCGGGTTGCTACTGTACCGCCGCTACTGACCGGGCTAGTCCGATGGGACTGTCACAGTAAGTACTGAATGTGAACACTGCACTGTGTCGGTGAGGCTAGCTCAAATCCGAGCCAGTGCTTCCATTTTGCGCTACAGCGCTCCGCACGAGTATCTAGACTTCTGACTCGGTATCTGTGCAATAAGCTACACAGCTGTGCTGCCAAACCGGATCCATCAAGTGGCCGGCGAGACGCTCTCCGCAGACGAGCGTTCAAAATGTCCCATACATCCTTGCAGGGTTCGTGGCTTGTAAGCGCCAAATCGGAGCGCTGCGGTACGTGCCCACCGGGCCAGTGACTCAGCTGGGGCCGTTCGAGAACAGGATTTGACAAGTCCGTGCTCCCTACCCACGTTTAAGAGCATGCAGGGGCTTCCATGAAGGACACGAGATGCACGTATACGACTTGTTTCGGTCAGACAGTTATGAGCAGCCGGATAATTGGAGCACCACAAACAAAATATACATAGGAGACAATATCTCGGTCCACTCTTCCGAGATTTGAAATCAGGAAGTTGTTTGTGAGTCTGATAGTGGGTCTCGGTGTTCGTGAGCCTTAGAGGCCCGCTCGTATCAGCTACCATCACGGTACAGACGTGCCGTTCTGGGTGTAGCAAGTGATGGCGCAAGGAGGCTCCACCCCGCTAGGTTCGTCGCCAGCGTCCTTCAGAAGCAAAGCGACAACGCCGTGTGGAGGAACAGCGGTAGCTGTGAAGTTCCGCACTGCAGTCCCGTTGTCAGTGTGTGTCCACAGGTCCTATCGAGACAAGAGCAAATACAACTCATTCAGTGGAAGCAGGTCTCGAACGAGACGCTGGTACGCACCCGAACCGAATACTGTCTTCCGGCTCGAAGCCATGGCGACTCTACCAATTGGAAGGTCATATCCTCGGCAGCGTCCAGCGTGTTCAGCTACCGAACAGTTACATCAGCATGGCAGACTGCATGGTCAAGCGTGACCCCGGTGGACTCACAAGCATGACTACCGTGCCATTCTGGGTCGGTCCGCTCCAATATTGTGCAGGATACGAGTCGTTGCTGGTCCAATCCGGCTAAAAATATCCATAGAGCTGGATTGTATTAGATCTCACCACGAGGAGGCAGCTACGTACGTTGATGCCCCATCTGAATGGCGAAATACTCAAGCCGACGACGGGGTCCTGGTTTATGGCGAGAATCTCTTCGTTCTTCAGTATGTCGATAGTCTCAGGCGAGGCAGCAGAAAGCTACACGTACGTAAGTGGCCAGTCATCATAGCATACTACAAATGGGCTTACATTCGTCCCAATGAGCAGAGGAGACTTCAATAGCGCCCAAGCGGTGAAATGAGACTTGGCCTCATCATACGTCAGGTCTCCATTGCCCCTGAGCCGTGTCAAAATATCTGTATACTTCCACGAGTCTGGACCTACACTTCGAGCTACAGCGCATCGCATAGTGAGATGATATAGTGCGTCTTCACTATAGTGAGTCGAGACCTTACCATGTCCACATCGTTCCTTCCGTAATAGTTCGTATAACCTGTGATAAACGAAGCACTGAATAGATTTTTGATAGAAGTCGTACCTGCGCTTTGAAAACATAGAGCAAAAAAGCAGCAACAACTCACAAATTGATGATGCTTGCAACCGAGGCCCAGTTCGAGGCAACATCACCGTGTACCTACCGGGACACAACGTGTTGGACACACGGCAAATAGCGTTCCAGACCTGCTTACCCGCCAACTATTTCCTACTGTAGTGCCCCAGCTACCACGGATGTGGACGCGCCGTCAGAAACAATGTCGGCATTCTGCAGCAGACACGCAAGAGACTCACATCCAAACCTGGCTCTGGATTCGTTCTACGTATCAAATCTCCGTTTTGACCGTCGGGACCTGAGAGGAGACGCACCTGGCCCCATTCGCAGAGCGAGAAGATCAGAGGAGGCTTTCCAGACGAGTAAGAGAGCTGTGCGATTGCATCCGACATCCGCTGGTATTCTGGAACCGCCGTCAGACACTATCACGGTCGCACGGAATGTGCCGCGCCGTGAGCCACGTACTCCCATATACACCCTCGCGGATAACATCGTCCATTGGAGCTGATGGCCGTGGCCGCCGAGCGTTAGTGTGGATGTCGGAGATGTAGGGATGCGTGATTGCACTCACTGTAACAGTTGTCATATCTGAAGATGCATCAATAGGGTGGCAGACAAGGAACGCGGGAGAAGCGGCGACTTACTTCAAGTAGTCGAAACCCCAATTCTGGAAAGTCGTGGCATCGAGTAGTTCATTGCCGTAGCTCCCCGGGTAGCCTGCGCATGTCATCCAGCCCGAATCCCCGTACTTGACCAGAAGAATTTAGTCATGCATGCACAGCGGTCATCTATTTGGACGCACGATGCCTGCTTTGCTGGATCATCATAATGATCAGTCAGCGGTGATATGTTGCGTCGATAACGGAATCGCATACAAGCCCATGTCATGCAACTGGGTGGTAAGGTTGACAAAACCACTGGGGAATTTTTCTGCGCCTGCGGGGGGTCACTGTTATGAGTATCACTAGGTACGGATGATGGCTAAAGTGACGCAAGAACCCACTGGGCGCAAGAGAACCATCTGCCGTCCGATTTTTCTCGGCCCAACAGTCGTCGAGGTTCACATGGGTATATCCGACGTCCTGCGGTCAAGTATTGACCATAAGCTCTCCGAGAACTATCCGAGAACTGCATTGTTGCGGCTACATACCTGCAGACCGAGTGATTTTATGAGTGAAGCCGTCTGAAGGATAAGGTCTTCGTTGATGTTGCACTGATGTACCTTCAGTATTGAGATTTGATAGTGTAGCGCCGAGCTTACCGCGTATGCATTCCACGCTGATGCCAAGGTATCATACTCCGATGTTCAAGAGGATCAGACGGGATACTCACTATTATACCCCAACACTAGGACCGCACCTCCATCAGCCTCGGAGAAACTCTTACAGAAAGACGACATACCAGGCAACCTTGCAACTCCGTTATCCAGTGCATGAACGCGGGTAGCTGTCAGCAGAACGCTCGAAATAAACGCAGCTAACATCCCAATCATACTGACTATCAGCCGCCAGAAACTCACGCAGAGCTAACACGGTGATCAGAAGGGCAGACCGGTCAGCCGTACACCAGTACCCCCTCACTTTATATCCGGCCACAGAGCCCTCCCGAAGCTCAGTTGCTGACGACCCTCGACAAGGGCACTGTATGACCAGAGCAGAGAAGCTGCCTACCTGTACTTGTGACGCACCCACGTCCATCTCATGACCATGATTCCTCGCGCAATACGGAGTGTAGGGTCCCCCTCACTGGCACCGATCGTACATGCACCGGTCCGCGCCGCCCCCAATGTCCAGTCACATCAAGTCCACAGTCAAAATGAGATCCAGCTGACAATCGTTCATCTGCATCTGCATCTGTATCCATGTCGCTGCCGTCACCACCGCGACGCGCGCTCAGTACTCCGTCGTGCACCCGCCGTAGAGGTAAGTCCCGTTCTCGCTCCCGCACTGGCAGTACACCGCGCAGAGCGGCTCGATCCCCGCGGGCTCATCGCCGGCGTCCGTCAGCAGCAGTGCGACGACGCCGTGCGCGGGCACGCTCGAAGCGGTGAAGTTGCGGATCGCGCTGCCGTTGTCAGTGTGCGTCCACAAGTCCTGGAATCACCGACAGATAGATCGTCAGTATCCATGTCAGCGGCGGTAGCACAGGGGAGAGGAAGGGCGTACGCGGACAGCGTATTGCCGACCGGCCCGAATCCAGGGAGACTCGGTGAGATTGAAGAACATGTCTGCGGGCTCGTTCAGCGTGTTCAGCTGCCCCCAACACGCGTTGTTAACCACTGTGTCAGAAACGCCGGGAGGGAAGTGTTACTGCGGACGTACGAGCATGAAGACGGTTCCATTCTGGCTGGGCCCACTCCAGTACTGCGCCGGGAAGGTGCTGTTACTCGTCCAGTCCGGCTGAGCACCGCTCCGAGATCAGTATTACAGCGCGGAGCAAAAACACAGAGGAGAACGGACGTTGATGCCCCACCGGAAAGGTGCGATGCTTGTGCCCACAACAGGATCCTGGTGGATCGCGATGATCTCTGGGTTCGTGAGGATATCGACTATCTCGGTGGAGATTGCGGATAGCTGCGTCGTTCAATCTTCTTCAGTGGGTGTGCAGTGCGGTAGAGGCAGGGAAGACATGCTGACGTTGGTTCCGATGAGGAGCGGGGACTTGAAGAGCGCCCAGGCAGTCCAGTGCGACTTGTTCTCCTCGTAGGTGAGGTCGCCGTTTCCTCTGTACTCTCCTTGAGCCACAGGAAGTGCATCAGGAGGGAAGGCCCAGACACGCACACTTCGAGCTGTATCAGTTCTCATTAGCTCACTCCGGTTCTCAATTCGGATACACTCACGATGTCCATGTCATTCCGACCATAGAAGTTGGTGGCCTGCGAGATGAACGACGCACTACCACACTCCTATGTCAACAAAAACCACTTGACAAGGGGGGTAGGGCTCAGGGACGGGCTACGCACAGATTGATGATGCTCGCAATAGAGTCCCAACTCGCGGCGATATCATTGTCGACCTGGCACGAAGACCGGACTCAGCCGCCCGCCCGCGGAGTATCAAGGCGTCTGAGCACTCACACGCCAGCTGTTTGCCATATTCGCGCCCCACAGCCAGACTTGGCTCTGTTGTTACAGTACATCCGTGAGTGGCTACCCGAAGACCTCGTGAACGCGCAACCCACCCAGCCCCATTCGCAGAGGGAGTATAGGAGAGGTGGCTGCGCTGTGGTCGCGCTGAGATTGGCAATGGCGTCTGCCATACGTTGGAAGCCTGCATAGCATCGCATCACATGTATCAGCATGATAGTATGATGACGAGGTGTGGGCGAGACTGACGACCCATGGTGCCCTCGCGGATGATGTCGTCGTAGGGTACTAGGAAGTGTCAGGAGCTGACACACGCGCACGACATCATCTATCACTCGAAGACTCACTATAGCAGTTGTCATATCTAATAAGAGGTAAATACTGATGTATGTGTCAAACGAGAGTTAGGCATTGCGCACTTCAGATAATCAAAGCCCCATTCTTGAAACGTCAGCGCGTCCAATGCTTCGTTTTGAAAGCTCCCAGGGTAGTCTTGACACGTCCGCCACCCCGAGTCCGAATACTACCCTCGGCCTGGTCAGCCACCTTTGCGAAGCTATACATCTGGGAATACGTACGATTCCTGCCTTACTTTATGCAGGCAGTTTCTCAGTCGACTGTCTATGGTCCACAAATATCACAACACGACATGATACGCACAAGCCCATCTCGTGTAGTTGGTCCGTCAGGTCGTTGAAACCGCTCGGGAACCTCTCCGCGTCTAACGGCGCGTCAGCGAGACGTGCGTACTATAGTAGAGCGATAGACGCACTCGCTTGCAGCAGCCCGGCAGCGCTGCGGTTCTTCTCTCCCCAGCAATCATCGAGGTTCATTTGATCATAGCCTGCGGCCTACTGTGGGTCAGCCGCCCGATACCAGTGTGAGGTACGTTGATGTACTTGGAGCCCTAGAGACTGCATGAGATTCGCAGTCTCCATAATCAAATCTTCATCGATGTTGCACTGCGGAAGAGATGAGGTTTGGTAGACTAGGTTCATGCTCTTGACTTACGTAGTATGCATTCCATGCTACATGGAGTCACACATGACGATCAGCACGCTAGCTAAGTGTAGAAGATGCACTCTTACTATTGTATCCAAGAACTATTGGCAATGCTACAGTGGGTAACAGACGCTCGCAGACGCTCGTGAGACTCACCAGGCAGCTGACCGACGCCATTGTTAATGGCCGAAACAATGGGAACGAGAGGCAGCAAGCCACCGAGTATTACGGTGGACAGCAGGGTCATTTTCACAGCACTAACGAGCGAAACGACGCGAGATGCAGCGACGCAGAAGGTGGTCGTGAAGGAAAGAGCGGGCGCTGCGCAGCGGCCGAGGTTATAAGCTTCAGGCTGCGCGGGAAGGATGCAGGACAGCGAACCGAAATGAGACACGGTGTAGTGGGCCCGCTGGTCCGCGCTCGCAGGCAGAATCCTAATAGTGGAGCTCGTGACGCACCTTATGATCGGGGCCGCACATGCACCGTACCCGCACGCCCTTCGATGCCTGCATCAAGAGGGAAGCCAGCTCGCGAGAAGAGGTCGCCAGGGAAAGCGAAGCGACCCGAGGAAAGCGGCGGGAATAGTGAGGATACTAGACGAGGATGCTGCCTGTGTTCCTCGCACGGCAGTGAAGCCGCGATACAATGGTATATTGGGGCCTTTACGGCATAGAAATGAAAGTAAACGATCACACTCGAAGATATGATGAGAGTCGCCTCCGAAGCCCGCGTTATGCGTGCTAGACGTCGAGATAACTTGGAGGAATGAATGCTTCTGCAGACTCGTCCCCACCAATGGTCACTTGCCTAGATCGAGCCAATATAATATTCAGACACTGGGAAGGTGAACAGAACAGAAGTCCAGTTGCGAGGATTATAGCGATACGCGGCAGAGGCTCATTTCCGTGCTGGGAACCGAGACTTAGTGGTTTTGTGAGCATGGAAGCGCCTCTAGTCACCGCGAGTCTTGAGCAACCTGCACCATAGACCATGCGGCAAAAGAACGTGGTACAGAGATCAATGCTCCATTGCATGCAGGCATCCTACGTGTCACGACACGTTAATGTTACCGTAGACGCCTGTGACAGCTAAAGCGGAGGAGCACACGCACCAGGGCATCCATTCTGGCTATCCTTGTAGGGCACCGTATGCTCACTATGCCTCAAGACGAGCGCGAGCCCTGTGCGCTATTGGCGGCTAGGTAGCGGGCATTCACGGCGACGAAGTGGTACGCGACCACGGTCAGCATGGCCAAAACGCCGAGGGTGTTGGCAAGATTGTACAGCTCAGCGTGGTTGATCATTTCTGCGTCATGCCCGTCGTCGCCTCAGTTCAGAGATTTTGTCTGTAAGACACAGCGAGCACGCACCGAGAGTAAGGAGGCAGAGCGCGAGGTCGTGGTCGCCGCCAGGATAGTTGTTTGCTTGTATTTGGCGCACGCACCCCGGCTTTCCTGCCGCACCCGAGTCCGCTCGTCACCGACCTCCTCGCCCAGCTCCGTCTCTGTTCGTTCTCCCCTCACACTACCTTACGCCTGTCTACCATTAGAAAGCGCAGCAAAGATGCGGCCGACTGCAGCAGCGCACAGCGAGATGCCCGGACGTAGGTATTTTCGCGCGCCCTGACTTGTACTAGGGAGCTGATGGATGTGAATGCAGCTAAGGTCTACGTGAGTAGCCCATTTTCGAGATACGGGGCGGAGGACCGCTCGGGAAGTAGATGAATGTTTATCGCGTGTGCTCATGAGCTGTTTTCTTAGAACATCTGGTGGGGTTACCCTGAACTCCCGAAGCAGAAGGGTGTCGTCCAGTACGGTGAGCATATGTTGTGTCCCCATTCTCCGAACGCACGCTCAGTTCCTTCCCTTCTTGTCGCGTCCGCATTCCGTAGCCATATCCCCCATGAGGCAGCGCGCTACGCACAACATGTTCCGCAACTGGATATTCAACGGCTACCGCCGCTTGTCCGGCCAGGTCGGCTACTTCATCGTTCCTTTTGCCATCGGTCAGTCTCCCCTCCTTGCCCGTGTCCGACGCCACTCTTTCCTCCTGCATTTACTGGAGGACTGGTTTCTGACCATTCCATGCAGGCTACGCGACGTACTCGTGGGGAAACAGCCACTACGCGTACCTCAACAGCAAGGCGGGCCACCTTGCCGCGCACGGTGGTCACTAAGTAGATTCGTTGTATTCGCGCAATACTAGAGACGCTTTCTGTGCACTATATGTGTCGTGAAAGATGCCCCTTCCCGATCGTGAGTGCATGGCCGTGGACTGCTCTGACGTCACGCAGATCATGCGGTCGCGCGTTATATTGTTACAAGGTTCGTGCATAATACATCAGCTCTAGTTGGCTCGCTCATTTTGTCTCAGGCACCGTCCTTGACGGCCAGCCAGGATGGCCGAGATGTTATGTCTTTCCACCATCTATGCCAGGACGTCAGCATATCGCGTCTTCTGGAACTCATGCGGGCCCACTGACCTGGCGACACTTGGCCGCTTCGAGGCGTCCTCAAGGGCATCGATGCCGAGAGGCGCGAGCATCGAGCCGTATGTCAAGTGGAACAGGTCTGCGATTGTGACCTCCTACGAATGCACAATCAGGACGTCTTCCTATCTGAACTAAGTGGAGACCACTGACATCGCCAGCGAGATACTTTTGCTTCGACAGAATAACTTCGTATGCATCGAGCTTCGCCAACAGCTGTGTCGTCAGGCTCTGCACGCGCCCCTCGTCCGCCGGACCTAGCCCCTTATTCCTGCGCGTCGCTGTCAGCCGTCTCTTGACCCGCACCGGCCTACTCACCCCTTGAACACGCGCTCGAACGCGATCTGGCTCGCGAACGGGTCAAAGTTGCTCAGCTCGACGCTCGCCGCCTGCTCGAAGCGGGCATACGCGCGCACGTCGGCGGGGTCGGGCATGACGCTGTTGCCCTGCGCCGCGTAGCGGAGCGCGATATACCGCCCGATCGCGCGGCTCTCGAAGAGCAGGAAGCCGTCCTCCTCCTCGATGTACGGCACCTGCCCGAACGGCTGCTTCGCGAGGAAGGCGGCAGACTTGTGCGCGCCGGACGCCATGTCGACGGGCACGAGCTCGTAGGGCACGTTCTTCTCCTTGAGCACCACCGCGACGCGCCGCGTGCAGGTGCTCTTGGGGGCGCCGTAGAGCTTCAGGACCATTGTGCTTTCTCCTTGGCGCGGTCGGTAAACGCTTGCTTGCTGACTGCACTGGGAGTGCCTATTTTGCGGCGACGATTTTGGAGCAACTTTATACGACGGTGACAGGTGCGCTTGGTAAGCCCGGGGCAAGTACGAACGGCGGAGAGGCGTAGGGATGGTGGCGCGTAAAGTTTGAAACGTCTGTAGGGGTGTCTTCCCGAAGGCGGCGATTTGGGGTTGGACTACCCAGATGGAGGTCTTGCTTTCTCTTCCGTTCGATATGCTGCTGGAACTATTCCAGTCTTCATCCGTCTTGCTGAGGGCGAAGTGGTGTCCTCCTAGCTGGGACTGTCATTGATTGTGTGTTGATTGTGTGTTTCCACTTCCTCATTGCTTGCTCACTCTCTGCTCACTCTTGCACGCTGGAAGGATCGCTTTGCACGGGCTAGGTACTGACGCTACCGTTCATAGCTAGCCAGCACGGCCGCAATACCACCGTCGTCAACCGGATGTAATGCTGATGCATGACAATCCACATACGTCGCGGTACCCTACGTGCCGCTCGATGCAGGACGGCATACTCGGTCATCTCACTGCAGGCACAGGCCTCATGACACGGACACGAAGGGGACCCGCTGGTCGCTGACGAGAGACGCAGCGCGAGCGGTATGGAGGCCGTGGGAGTTCCTGGGAGCGCGAGGACCTTTTGCGGACAGGCAGGGCGCGCACTATCGGACGGGCAGACAACCGCCGTTCGAAGCCGCATCCATTTGGTGTCCGAGCCAACACGGACGACCACCTCGCGCGCGCCAGGCGGCCGCGCAGGCGTGCCCGCTGACTACCGCGCAGCTTCGATCTGCCTATTCCGGGGCGAGGTACGTGATAGAACCGCGCCGCTGACAGAGACGGTACGCGCTGTGTGCTGCTCATGGGGCGAGGCCGGCCCCGTCATGCGTGCGCGGTTGACGTCGCGAGTGGTGTTACGACGGCGACGTGCTTCGGAAGAGTTCCTCCTGCGCCGGCTGCACGTGTGTGGAGGGGAGAGATTCATCCGAGGGGAAGACTTAAGTATGGGGTCAGGGGGACAGGGACGCGACGTAACTTCCGTGAACACGAAACGAAGATGGCGAGACGTATCGCAGTGTGCGGCGCGACAGGAAACCAAGGTGCGCCATTCTGCCGTGATGTCATTGTGTGCCAGCGTTAGATGTATTGGTTTAATTTGTATCATCTCATACTCCAGGGGGATCCGTCGCGAAACTCTTGCTGCAGCATCCCGACCAATACACCGTGCGCGCGCTCACGCGGGATCCTGCGTCTGCAGCTGCGCAGGAGCTTGCAAAGCTAGGCGCGGAGGTCGTGCGGGCTGACCTCACCGTCCCCGCCGACGTCCGCGAGGCGCTAAAGGACTGCTGGGGCGTGTTCGGCGTGACCAATTTCTACGACCCGGTGAGCCTTGGCGAGCGCATTCCCGCTGAATGGTGCTGATGAGTCTTCGGGACTGGCGCACAGAAAATCAAAGACGACCCCGGCAGCGAGGAAAGGCAAGGGAAAAACCTCGTGGACGCGGCTCTCACTGCGGGTGTACAATGTTTTGTGTGGAGTACCTTACCCAGCTCCAGGAAGATCTCGGGCGGACGGCTTGTCTCCCGAATCTACGAGGGTGAGGCACACCAGAGCATTCAGCTATCAGTCACCGTTGAACATGTCTTCCTAGGGAAGTACCAGGTTGACGATTACATCCGGGAGACGGGCTTGCCAGCCGTCTATTTGTACACCGGTAACTTCTACGAGAATATGGTTTACCGCTCGCATATGGTGTACCACGCGGACAAGGACCAGGTAGAGTTCCGTCAGCCCATTGTGAAGGAGACCACGCAATGTGAGTTGCCTCTTTCTTGAGCAAGCGGCCCAATATTCATCACTGGTCAGTGGCGATGTTATATGTCGAAAAGGATTTGTCGGCCATTACCAAGGCTATCTTCGACCAGTGGGATGTGAAGGAGGAAGAACTGAACCACCAATACCTCTATTGTACGAATGCGCGGCTGACGCCGCTGGATATAGTCAACAGTGTCAAGAAGAGTAAGGCCACCGTCTCTGTTGCAGGGAATCCATGCTCATGAACAAGTCGTATTACTAGTCACTGGAAAGGATTGTGTCTATACTGTGCTGCCAACGACGAACGTCCCAGATCGGGACGTCATGTTCCAGCTCTATAACGAGATGGGGATGTATGGGACGAAGGAGATTCCGGACCAGAACGTACTCAAGCTAGGGGTCAAACTTCACGATATCGATGACTTTGTGCGTAGCAAGCTCGCACCTCATCTTGGGTTACCTGTTGTTGCGTGACCTGTTGTATGAATGCGTGGGGCATCCGTGTTCTATGTAGACATATTTTGGGTGGTGACTGGAGTGCAGCCAAGCCTGGAAGCGGCCGTAGGCCATGCACACGCGATGCTCTACATGCACAAGTGCACGTTCTCTTCATGTAGCATCTATTGGATCAGGTTTGAGAAGCCCTTGCGTACCGGGGCGGAACGTGTGTCACACAATCGGAGACATAGTATCAAGACAAATTGAGGAGTCGACTATCTAAACATTTGGCCTCCAAAGTGATGGTTCGACATAATTTTGCATGTT
Source organism: Fomitopsis palustris (assembly GCA_029783445.1). NCBI lineage: Eukaryota > Fungi > Basidiomycota > Agaricomycetes > Polyporales > Fomitopsidaceae > Fomitopsis > Fomitopsis palustris. Next base: position 595,661 of record JARAOQ010000018.1, on the reverse strand, counting down.
GTGTGCGTCTACCCCCAGACCATGATTTTACGCCCTGCTCAGTTACTGGAACTTTGTAGACCAGCCCCTTCAATGTCTACATTGTCATTGTGACTTTCACCATCTTCGCCTGCCTCTTCATCTGCACTGCCAGTGCTATTGAGGCTCAGGGAGCCCCCAAAGGTTTGTTCAACAGTGGACTTTATGCTGGAATGGCTGTCTGAGTCTGTGCCTGGCACTTCAGATACAGCACTCCAAAGACCCAGGAGGAACCGTGAGAACACAATAACGGTAGTGCTTGAGGACAATGAGAAATGTATTTGGAAAAATGAGATGAGGCTCACACATGAGATAGATTGCCTAAATAATCAACCTAGCAAATGTCATACTATGTCTGTGACTCAATAATGAAAAATGTTCACTTACATTGACTATGATATTTGACATGATTGTTTGCCCAAGATCTATTATGAGAATGTCAAGCTGTATGAGTACCACACAAGCAAAACTTCTACTGCACTGCACTGTACCCAAAATGTACAATTCCTGGGGATATGTAAGAGACATGGCAGTGTTATTGCTGAACAAAAGAAATGACATACCATTTGCGAACAACAAGGTTTGAACACTTCTCTTCTGACCATTCTGAGCATTGAGTTGCATCAAAGCATAGGTACTCTTCCAAATGACAACAATGGTGATGAGGTGTATTGTGACAGCCAGAGCTGTCAATATGTCAAACACTTAAATGTTCACAGAGCAGCAAGTGAGGATAAAGTTGCAGAAGGGGAGGTTGTTTTCATACCACTACATAGACAATGAAAGGGGCAGCAGTGTAAGTGGTCAGTTTTGTCCTGAGTCTATATAGATACCCACATGTTTGCATTCTTGCTTGCTGTCCCCACAAAGCAATCAGAAGGGAATTCTGGTGACTCCATGAGATGATTAGCAGACAACATGTACTAATATGTGTTGTTAGTATACTATAGTCATTATGCATGACATGCTATACATACTATGTTCAATGTGTTTTCTGCAATAGACATTGCAAGGACTGCAAATGTGGCTATTTTGTATCCATGATCAATGGCATACAGGCACAATATTGTTATATCTGAGGTATTATGAGAAAAGTTAGCAACTTTTAGTTATTGTGCTGTGGAACACACACTTGCTGTGACAATACTCAGTGTCATTAATGAAATCTCCTCAATGAGAGTGAGAATCCAATAGCTGAAGATCATAGACCTGATGGTAATTGTCTCTGTTGTTGGAGGTTCCAAGTGTACTGACCTCAAAGTATTGATGCAATGTCAGCCTGAGTCATTGTTACAGATGCATTGACTGACCTCACAAGACCATGCAAGCACTACCATGGCATTTGATAATGTTGCAAGAAGCCCAGAAATGTGCAACATGATGAACAAAGTTCCTGGCAATGACATTTTTCGTCCTCTCAGAGCTTGCATTTGACTGGCTGTGAGTGTGAAGTCATAGCAGTATAAACCTAGATAAAAAAATTGTCGCCATGAAGTCAATGAAACAAGCCCTTGCTGTCTGCCCATAAATATTTGATGCACACAATGCTACAATGCAGAAGTAACTGGCAGTCTTCCTGTCATGAGAAGAGTGTTCAATTAAGATAAGACTTCATTTGAACACATATGAATGCTACTCATGCTTCTTGGAGAGCTTGTACAAACTCTGTGACTTGGGACATTGTGGTGATGGGAATCCAGGACATCCCTGACATGGTATTATATGCACTCAGCATTGATGTCAATCATGTCTCATCATGCATGAAATTAAGATGCAAGTATACAGGGACTACATAGTAGTGCACAGCATGAGTGTACTTATATTGATCATTGCTATACTGAGGCAATCACTCACCACATAATGCTGATGCTGCTCACTTGAGTCCGACAAGTGATGTTTGAACAGTGGTAGTTGTATGACAGGGTCCACTTGCATGTAGAGAGACAAGGGTTGTTGGGAGTACTTATAGCACAGACTGATTGAGACATAGCATCCTTCAGGAGCAACTGTTTGATGACAATATGATGTGCCAAATCTCTCTGTTGATGCTAACCATGCTGTGTGTGCACAGCTACTGACTATATGCAAGGCTCACCAAGATAGATGTGAGCACACTCATTGCACTGGGAGTAGAGCTGCACGCGCAACGACTTGGCGCTCGGAGCATGTCCGAACTGCACCGAGCGTCCCATCAAGTCCGATTGTTGAGCTGATCCCCCTGCGGCACGAGCTTGGGGCTCTATGAGACAGAGCGTACAAATGGGTGAGATCGCCCAAGAAGGCTAGTGCGCAGGATCTCTCAGGTCCATCTTCGAATAGTCGAGGTAACTTGGGCACTGCGCTGAGGTCGCAACCTGATGATCGCCTATGTGATCATTGCTGACGCCAGGGAGGCGCTAACAATGATATCCTGGAGCTGCTCATTCAGATGCAGGCCACAACTAATGAACACAGGGTTTCATTCCCGGAATCTTCCCTGGATGACACATGTACAGTCAGTATACACAAGCAGATACAACATCGATACACAAGACTCGGCGTACATCGCCCATGTTGATCCCGCGCGGTAAAACTGCCAGCCTCAGTGTCAGCCCTACAGGAATGCCAGCGGACAACTGCTTTTCACGGTGACGCCGGCAGGCAGTAGGCCGAGAAGAGGAAGAAGACGATACGAGCCCACTCTTGTCCATGCTCAGTCGCCGCGACCGCGCGCCAGACATGATCGTATATGCGTATGAGACCGAGCTTGGGAAGGCCAGCTCAATCTTGAGGATTGTGTAAATTCATAGGAGAGGCCCCGGGATGCTGAAGTAGGCGTAATAATGAGCCATCAGTGATCTTGTACCCATCGCCGCGGTGGGGTGCGCCGGACGCCTCGAGCTCCCAGAGATGGGTACGACATTGTTTTCCAGTGCAATGATACTTACTGCGTACTCGCCACCCGGATTGGACATAGCATATGATGCCACACAAGGCCACGACTTGCGCCATACTGACCGATCGGCGTGGGCCAAACGCGACGGAGTGTGCTCGAGGCCTGGCGGGAACAGAGAGGTTTCGACCTAATTGGCCGGAACCATGGAGATCAGGCATACACGCCCAACGCGAAGACCTCGACGAGATCAGATGAGTTGAACAAATAAAACTTGAGATGACTCATGGTGAGGACGTACCATCTGGCGACACCCGGCCGTAGCATCGCCGTCCCGAATGAAATGCGGTGTCAAACCTTCCGGCATGAGTACCGCCTGCCCCGGATCGCCGCGGTTTTGCATGAGCAACATCATCTGGTACTTCACCGATCCTGAATCCTAATTCACTGTGTCTTAGGATGTAAACTGGAGCTTGTGCGAACTGGAGTCGGAAAATTTACAGCGCTCGCCATCTGCCTTCAATTAACTGGCGGGCGCTAGAGATCTCGGGATCTGGATGGCGGGCGACTCGGAAAAGCGCAAGGATAGGACGAACTTGAAGGTGTGTCGCACAATGACTTCGAAGGTGAGATCTTTCACTAGAGATACTTGACCATACCGACGACCGACTTCATGCAACACCATTGCGGACCAGGACGTTCTCGAACATCTGCAGAGTCAGTATGCTCGGGCCCTCGAAGTTACTGGGACATGAACCTCGACTCGAATTCTTGTTTCTTGCCGTATCACCACCCGCATGTCTTGCGGAAGCTTTCCTTACATCTACCGACTTTACTAACACTCATGTTGCACGCTTCGCAATCTGATCTTGCTCTTTCGCAGCTACCGTCCTGTTCGACGTTCAACACAAGGATTGGATGGCATGCTGAGACTTTGGTCATCCCAAAGTGTGTCGATGCTGGAACTTTCACATGCTATTTGACGCGTACCAGCCCACATTCTTGAGGGGACCACGGATCATATGAGTGGCACGAATGAGACAGGGTGCTCATCGGCGCTCACTTTGGGTGCAACTTGAAAACACCGAGTGCGCCGAAGGATCAGTGTTGCTCACCGACCCAGCTCATAAGCGGCTTTACAGTCGGATCGACCCTATTTTTGCTCGAAGGGATGCCCACGATGGTATGCAGTACAATCACCGCCCGTCATGGAAGACACCCACAACCACATTTCTCCTTTTGTCGTGCCTCAGCCTCTCCGAATCTTCGACACTCTTCTCCTATATCCTTCTACTTCAACCACCATGCTTCTCACTCTGTCCTTCACGATAGCATGCATATGCCTTCTCCACGCGATACAGGACTACGTGTCGAAGTTAAAGGTGCACCTCTATCGTCTCATAGAACCCAGCGGTAGTAATCTGACGTACCCCCACAGAAAGTCGGCAACCTGCCTGGATTCAGGTCGTGCCTCAGCTGCTACTCCCTTCCCGGCGCACTGCTTCCAACCAGTGCGTGGAACCCGGGACTGTCCTGGCCATGGCTATGGCGCCACACAGGTGGGACTGCTCGCCTCGACTTGGATCGATATCCCGTTCTGACGGTATCCGGCAGTGTACGAGCACTACGGGTCGCGCACGATCTCGTCCGTCTCGCTCTTTCCTGGGGCACCGCTCATCTGCACAGCATCGTTAGACGTCGCGAGGCAAGTCCTGACTGCAGATGTTGGGTACTGGAAAGCGCCCGACTCGACGACTGCGCTGATGTGAGTACACACATGCACTACGTACGGTTACTACTCACGCTGAGACCGGATGCAGGCTCTGGGGCGACAACGTCATCTCGTCCAATTATGAAAGGTACAAGCGGCACCGCAGGGTGGTCGGCCCCGCGTTCACGGGCTCGACGTATGTGGCACTCGCGCTGAGCAGTCACTGGCATTGTGGATTGAACGATTATTTGTCGTACAGGTACGCCCTCGTCGCGCGCGAATGCGCGAAGCTCTACGGAGAAATGGTTGAGGGCGAGGGGTGGAGGGGCGCAGGGTGTGTCGATCTTGACTCCGTCAATCGATACATGGCGAAGGTAGCGAGAACCGTTCTTCTGTGCCCTGTGTGTTCGCGGTGCTCACTGTGGCCCGCCGCAGTTTGCGTTGGGCGTGATCGCGCGCTGCGGTTTTGGCTTGCCCTACCAATGGACGGCGAGCGAGGGCGCAGAGATGTCATTCGGAGAGGCGTTGCGGGTCGTCTCGGAGAACGTGATTGTGCGACTGGCCGCCCCGTGGTGGGCGTACAGGTTGCCTATCAAGAGGCAAGCACTCGATGGCGCACTTTGTCTCTGGATGACATAGGCTGAGCATGCTACTAGATTGCAGGCGGTGGACGAAGCGTACCGCAGGCTTGGAGAGCTCATGAAAGAGATGGTAGCTTTGCGAAGGTCTGAGCTGCAGGCGTCGACTACAGAGGATCATGACCCTGCCTCGGGAAAGCATGACCTATTCACACGTTTGGTCTATGCGAGCCTCTCCGAAGGAAAAAGGGGGCTGGACGAGGGAGAGCTCGTGTGTTTCAATCATACTCGACCTTCGAGACTTCTGATGTATGCCGTAGATTGGGGACATGTTCGCGTTTTTGTTCGCTGGCCACGGTGAGCACGTCCGTCCAATCGAAGTACGCGCCGTTTCACGATACATGTCCAGAGACGACCGCGCATGTCTTGTCCGCAGCTATCGCACTGCTCGCCCTCCATCCAGATGTGCAGGAGGAGGTGTCCTACCAAGTTCACAGTGTCTTGGATGGAGACAGGGATCCTGTCTGTACTCCCAATCCTCGGTGAGGTGCGGATACTCATCTTGGACTTAGACGGCAGAAGACTACGAGAAGCTATACATGGTGTTGGCGTGCTTTCAGGAGGCAGCGCGCATGTTTCGTAAGTGCCTCGATCTGATGAGGATGGTAATCGGTAGCGTTACTTACAGTCACTCTGCAGCTGCCGGTAGCATCGTAACTCGTGATACGACGGAAACTGTTACCATACAGCTTTCGAAAGGCGGCCGCACGCTCGTGGTCGAACCCGGGGTCAGGATATTCATTGACATGGTCGGCATACGTACGTCTCTCGCTGATCCTCCTGCAGCCTCGTGATGACAGCGCACCTCCTATATGCAGACTACGACCCGGAGACGTTCCCCGACCCCGAGAGCTTCAGGCCGTCTCGGTGGTATGGCGCACACGAGCCGGACCTGACGTTTTTTGGGCTTGGACCCCGCGCGTGTCTGGGCCGGAAGTTTGCGATGATGGAGGCCGTGTGCATGCTCGCTATGCTCCTCCGTGACTGGACGGTGAGCGCCCTCCTGCGGGATGGGGAAACGGAGTTGCAGTGGCGGGAGCGGGTCTTGCAAGGCAGTCTTCTTGGACTTGGATTTGGGATTCAGCATGCTCCCCTCAGGCTGACGAAGAGGTTGCAATCCGCTGACGGTGAGCTGTAGCCTGCGACTGTCAGAATCGATGTGTAAGGATGTCGATAACGTTGACTATGCGCAAGCTGGTACTTGTACATAGCGTTACCCAGTGCTACAGCCGAGCAGAGAGGTTCAACTATTATTTATACAATACCGCTATTGTTACCAAACTATTACCACGGAATAGACAAGTGGCGGCGGGCACGGTCCCGATTTTGACGGTACATACACGTGACCGCGTGTTCATGACGACCTCGCGCGGAAGGCGCTGCAGGCTGCCGCCTGTCTGTGTCCGTCGCCTTTCTCCTTCCACCAGCCCGCGCTGCGGCCGCAAGCCATTGCCTGCTGGACGCTATATCGCCATCATAATCCTCGTCTCTCCTTTTCCCCACTCTCGTTCTCACCGACAAGGCAAACCACCCTCACCTCGCGGCTCCGCAGCAATTGGACATTATCTATCTACTCGCTTCTCTGACGTCTACTCACGACCACCATGTTCTCATTCGCCGTCGCCTTCTTGTTCCTTTTTTGCTCGCGCGTCGCGACCGTCTCCGCGACTCTTTACGTGAGTGCTTGTTCAGCTGACGTTAGAGACCGTGACGATGAACTCTGCTAGGTCAACAACCCCGTTGCAACGTCAGTTTGCTATGGCGGGCAGGCATGTACCGTAACGTGGCTCGATGACGGTCAAGCACCTCTGCTGAGCGATATCGGAGCATGCCACGTAGGGCTATACTATGGGAATGGGGTATGTGTTCTACCGTTCCGTCAGACCGTCAAGCGTCTTCTCCGCATTCTCCACACACATGCAAAAATAAAGATTATATACCGGAAAAGGCTTGTGTCATGGATTGTCCTCTGGGTCCATTTGAGTGCACTGCATGCAGAACGCTGGGTCTCCGGCGTAACCTTGCCTTGTGCTTATATTGCGAGATGTTCCCTTCTGCATACATTGTGATTCCATCGTCGCACAACCTGACTTGACACGATGTTGGTTATGCTCCTGACTGTATGCGCCCTGATAGCCATCATAGCTGGTTGACTATTGGTTCATTGCCACAATGGCTGCGCATGCATCCCTCTACTGCTTCCTCCGTCGTCGGTACGAAAACTATTGTTGCCGTGGGTTCCCATCAGATGCAGTGCGCGGATGTTTATGCATCTAATATTTCTACACCTGCCCCGCGCGGGATCCGCCTACTATTCATCCAGCAGAATGAGTGTTGCCCTTGCTGGGTACCCAGCGCTGGCCGGAAGGGCCTAATTACGAGCTCAGATCAATTGTCTGGACGTAGCAAACTTCAGCACTGTGAACTAATCGAACGATATTCTAGACACTCATACAACAAATTGAACCCGTGAATGTTGCCGCAGTGCACTCCCTCACATTTACTGTGAGTTTGCTTTCGTCCCCTCCACCACACCTCGCTCATCGTCTGAACAGCCTGATCCCGCCGCGGGGCCCAACTCCGGTGGCTAGTACGTCGCTGTTACCGCGCTGTCTGACGCAACGAAGTCCAATTGACGCGCATATACCCAGCTATATGAACTTCACATCAGTATCGCTCACCGTCAACGAGACCGCGCACTACGCCGAGTACTCCGCCGACTTTACGTGCGTCCGTTGTCTCCAACAACCCTTGTTCGCCCCCTCACGACCTAGACAGTCTAGCGAACATGAGCGGCGACCTGTCGTCTCCCGTCGCGAGCGACACCGCGACCATCGCGGTGCCTTCGAGTATCCTGAGCGTGCCGAAGGCCAGCGTAGGCACGACGTCGACGATCACGTACTCGTTCACGGGGTCATACAGCAGCCTCGCGACGCCCCCGATTTCGACCAGCTCCGCGGCCTCCACGCGCATGTCGACGACGCGAGAGACGGGTTCCAGCTCGTCAGCGTCAGCGTCCTCGTCCAGCACGACGAGCACGTCCGCGGCGGCATCTACGCATCGTGCACCATCGTCGCTCCTACTGCCCATCATCGCCGGCGCACTCTTTTCATCTATTTATTTCTAGCACACGCGCGTGCCGGGCGCGCAGCATCGCTTTGCCACCGAACCTCCTCTGTACACGTCCCGACTCGCCCCGCCGCGTCCCTCCCTTCCTCCCTCCTTCTCCCGGCCCCAGGCCGTCACTGCTACCTTGTCACCATTGCTATCGATCGTCGGCACACCCACGGACACCCTGTTTTGCGGCACGCGCATCCGCCGTTATCCGCTATTTGTATTGAACCAGAATCGTACGTAGACCGCCCGCGCTGCGGGCAGCGATACCTTTTCCCGCATACATACCCCCGTCCGAGCTTGCCTGCTATGATATGCTCTTATATGTCGCTGTCGTGCGCCGGGCGTGCGTGTGGCTTGCGAGAGAATGCGAGCGGTGCCGGTGAGTACACGACACTCATACTCCCCGCAATACGCTGATGGCGGCGCCCAACCGTAATAACCCGTCGACGGCCCACTCGGGGCCGGAGTCGTTGCGGCCTACGGATCGCGGGAAGAAACTCGGGGCGTGCATCGTCGTGCTCAGGATCCCCTGTGCATGCCATGCGAGTCGCCGGATTCCCCTCTCTATCCTCCGCTGCACCACCGCGACTTGCCAGGGGGTAAAGGTGTTGTAAGCATAGCACTCGCACTCGATTGCAGCTACTGTGAGGCGGGCAAAATGCCCTGCGGCAACCAGCTCGTTGAGGCCCTCCCAGAAGGCATGCACTCCGTCGTCCCTCCACGGGTTGATCCCAGAGACGGTGACGGCGACTACGAGGGTGAGACGGCGGAGGTGGGGAGCGTTCAGCGAGAGGAACGTCGGCTCCGTTCTGGTGTATGTGCTCCTCCAGTCGTCGTAGCAATCGCCTCGCAGGAAGAGCGTGAGGCTCTGGAGCTGCGTGAAGGCCGAGAGGTTCACGCGCACTGAGAGTGGTCGCGGTGAGACGAAGTGCGGATGTGAGATGGCTCATGGGGCATTGACGCACCTTGGTGGGCGGGTACGGCGAGCTCGGTGATGGTATTGAGTGGGCCCAGCGCGTCCAGAACGTTGTTGATGGTGGCGTACACTGCGTCGTCTGCGTCCTTCTGCTCAGGCGGGACATCCGGCCGGATGCACAGAACATGCAGGTTGGCTCTCCATGCCAGGCTGTTCGTGTCGCTCGCCAGCCATCTCAACAGCTCGTGCTCGAAGAGCTTGGAAGGCTCGCTGATCTCGATCTCGTCAAGGCTGAGCCGCTGGTAGGCCACATTCTGTGCAGCATGCGGCGTCGCAAAGGGCAGTTGCAGCCTGCAGCAACGCAAGAGCCTGAGCCGCCGCAGTCGGGGCACGGACTCGGGGCTGATGAGTCGGAGGAAGTCGCGGAAGGTGGGGAATGTGCATCCCGCCAACTCCAGCGTCGTCACTGACCCATACCTACCCGTGAGCCAAAACGGCTCGCGGTTGTGGCCCTCAAAGTCAACTTTACTGAAGGCCAGTCGGGTGAGGACCCGGAATTCTAGGTGCCCAAGGCAGGAAATCGTGCGATGTGCGAAGCGTCTGGTGTCCGTCGGATCCTCACGAATGTCTAGAGCCTCCGTATACTGAGCAATGAAGTTGTCGATGTCCTTCTCGCGTGCGCGTAGTGCTGTGGATGCCCAGTAGCTCGCTACGCAGATGGTCCTGTACAACACCTTCTTGGCGTGCGGGTACCAAGCCCTACATGTCAACGCGCAGGCTAACAAGGATCTGCTGTCGCCTTCCAGGACTTCTAGAATGACGGCCACAACGTCGACCGCAACGGTGTATCGCACGGCCGCCATGTCCGGAAGGTGAGATGTAGACGATGAGACGGAGCCGCGTACACTGTCAGCAGAGACAACGCCCCGTCCACGTGCTATATGCATGCTGTGAATAGAAGAACTCGAAGACTCGGAGATTACCACTGGTAAAGTAGCTCTACACGTGCCTTGAACGCCTACGCACTCGGAAAGTCACGGTGGCGCCTCAATACGAAAAGTGCATCCTACGTCGATCGTGCATAGTCAAGAAATGCGATGTTGTCCAGAAAGCACGCAGTATGACAAGGCATGGTCAACGGGTACAGCGACGATTCTACTCGTCCCCAGTAACTCATGAGATCCAGCATTTATCGTGTACGTGTATTGGCTAAGGCATAGGTGTGCGTGTAACGGAGGCAGGGTGCATCAAAGGGCACATTTGCGGCACATCTCGGTATACTCAGGGTATCGACGTCGCAGACTGGCCATGCATGTATGGGCGGCTAAAGTACAGAATATCAAGTACGCCGCATGGATCCTTTGAAGTCTTGAACCCCGTGTCACATTACATGCGCGATATACTCCGCCGGGGGGAGTTTGAGCAACGCGAACTTCGGCTGAGAAGGCGTGCTATACTAGATCACCTCCTCCGGCAGCCCCTGTTGCAGTCTCTAGGCGGAGGATGCAGCGCCGCTCTGCTACGTCTACGGCGTCGCCATCACACGCAGTGCCGCCGGCAAGTCATGATACCAGACGAACTACGACCCGCTATGGGCAAGCAGGTAGGCAGTCGAGCGGCACGTGCACCTAGATAGTACTATAGACTGGTATACTCTGACAGCTGTGATGACCCGCTACGGGCAAGGAGAAGCCAACACAGACACAAGATATGAGCACTCAGGATGGTCAGTGAGCGAAAACACTGCCTCCGCTGGCAGTCTACGAGGCATGAACGATGAATGGGTATGGGAACCGACAGATGTCGAGGCAAACCGCGTGCCGAGGCGGAGGGCATTTGTGCCCAGCATGGGCGTTCAACTTAGCAAAAATGCCCCTGCCCAAAAGGGCAGTCCATGATTGCTGGCGTTGAGTCCGACGCGTGGGATGAACCAGCTTGCCATCCGTTTGCTCGGAGCTCCTCACCTGCTTTAAGCAGGCCAAGTTTCAAACATCCAACAACGCGACGCGTTGACGGCGCGATTCCAATATATCCGGCTGGCGGATCAGCATACCACTATCACTGCCTTGCCAGTGAGCGCCGTCCCAACTTGATTCTTGAAGGAGCGGCAAGAACGGATCCAGGAGACTATCAACTCTTCAATCAAGGTGAGTGCATTAGGCTCCCATGGCGATTCCAGAACACACCTATCATGAAGGAAAAATAAGTATAGAAAGAAATCAGGTGGCCGCTCAGAAAGGCTTGTATCTAAAAAGGAAGAGCTCCATCGACTCGGAGGAGTCAACCCACTTCCTCCACCCTCTACCATCACTCTCGATGACATGGGTGAGTTCTACGACTATTGCCCTCCTTGTCCAGAGGAGCAGCATAAGAGGCTGGTGGCACTTCGCCAGCTAACCGCCAGGGGCATTCCCTGTATCATGTGGGCGGAAGACGCTCTCTGCTATGTCTACCGCGTCGCCACAGCACTTTTCGACCAACAAATCCTGGTACCAGACGACCTCCTTGAATCAGCCGCCGCAGTGATACAGGAGGGCCGGTACGTCCCAACGGTTCCTGCATGGGACTACCTCGAGAGACGTCCGCCGAACAAAGGCTTGTCGCCATTCCCAAACTCCATTCGTCTGCGCCACCTCGACATCCCCGACGAACAGCCGTATAAGCTTGAACCCTTGCCCGGATACATCCTTCTACTTCCACAGTCATATTTCGGCCTGGACGTCCGTGATAAGGCCCGCTTCCAGTCCTTGGTGCCGCCCCTTGACCCGTCCAACTCCGACATACTCGTGCCGCGGTATCGTACCTTCCTCGAGGGTCTGGTGCACTTGATCATGAACCAACCTACGGGCCTCCTGGACAACCCGACCCCTCACTTCGTGGGAAAATCCAAGCACGACATCTTCATCGGGTACTTGACGGCGTGGCGTGTCTTCTACGACTACGACTCGAACGTACCGCCACCACTGCATGCGCTGCTCCCCGAAGAAGCCCGGATCCTGGCAGAGCCGCAGACGGAGGAGGCGCGCTGGTACATGCACCACATTTTCTTCGAACGTCGCATCCCGAACCTCGAAGCTCTGAAGAAGTATAAGCTGAAGCAATTGGAGAATGCCGGCCCTGGCCCCAATATTCCATGCATTCCTTCTTACCCAGTGGCCTACAATACTTACTGTAGCCGAATAGCACGCCCCACGGTGGTCCAGCCCACAACACAGCAGGAGAGTCCATGTCCAGAGATGCATCTCCGAGCCGCATGCCTGGCACACTGAGGCAAGTGGCACCAACGGGCAGCATCGGCTTCTCCATTTGACATCATCCTCAATACCCCCATTTCAGACCCTACTCGACCCTTGCAGCTTTAGCAGCCCCATCGAGAAGCTCTTTGCCGTCGCGTCTTCTGCGGATGCGAGGAGATGAAGTGCGTGGGGCCGCTCCCGCCGCAAAGGCTGCCATGGGGCTGTCGCGGTTTCTTCGTCGTGCGTTGTGAGGGTATGATGGTGTAGTCGGCCGCATATAGATCTGTATGCCTGTGCTTGGAAACATGATCACACTGAATGCTGGTCACCCTACCGGTGTGCTCATGCGGCAACTTGAAGGTCAAAAGGTGAATTTGTGAGGGACTTTGTGCGGGACTTGGAAAGGCTCGCATCCTGGAACCGGGAGCGTTGCTATGGACTGTCTTGACTCTTCAACGGACTCTGTGCCACGAGTTCAGGCTGCAGCTGCACGGGCGCTCCCAATGCGCTGCCGCCCTCTGACCTAGCTTCACGGTATGTGAAGCCCTCAAAACCCGGGCTTCAGTATGCAATAATGAAATTTGCGTTGACCAAATTACTACGATGCGATGATGGCTCAGACGTAGTGAGCTCGCAAAATGAAGATGCAGTGGTGAAGCCCTAGTCAATAGCTATACGATACTTCGTAAGCAAGCTTCATAATGCCGGCTTTGCGCCAAATCAGGTGTTGCATAGCCTTCTCCATTGCTGCATGCATCCGCCGAAGATCATCTCCCTCTGGACCGTTTATATCGAATGTGCGACGCGTATAGTAGACGACTTTCATGATGACCTCTTGCAAAGCGTCAAATCGGCCGCGTGCAACCACGTCGTTGAACAGTGTCCAATCCACTTGAGCGTCGGGGCCGCCCAGCAGGTAGGAGTCTACCTGCGGACGCAGAGTGGCTCTGGAGGGAACCTGTACATGCAACTGAAGCACGAGGGTACGCAGGTGCGGGGTTTTGAGGCTCGTTAGAGTACGCAGAAGAGATCCTTCTGAGTCTGCTGTGAACACTTGCATCATGTCCGTAGGCGCGATGCATGACCCAAAGTCAAGCGTTAGCTTTCGAAGGTCGGTGCTGTGGCTCAGCAACACAGGCTCTACAAGGTAACGCGTCAGAGATGTCCTCGTGTGCAGTCGTTGAACCTACCACTTGGTATTTGCACTACAGATAGATCCTCGAGTGCCGGGCCAAGGTTCTCCAAGAGCGCGGCCACGCCGTCAGAGCACTTGCTCCAGTTCGCAGTATCCTTCTTCCAGTCGTGCGGGTCAATTACAAGACCACTCATTATTCCCTCTCGGACGCTTCGCGTGTGTATGAGCCAATGACATAGCATTGGCCATACATCATTGTGGTCGGTGTAGAAGTCGAGGTGTATGCGCCTGAGGGAGAGACGACCTCCCGTCTTCTCCGTGATTGCAATGGAGGGAGATGCCTTCTGTATGTCGAGGAAGCCAGCCAACGTGAGCTCCTCTAATCGAGGCAGTGCACACACTAGCCGCGTAAAGTCCGTGAGCGTCAGAAACTCGACGTCGGACAAGGTCAACTGTTCGACGGATGCGAAAGTCTTTGTCATGCAGAAGAACGTCCGAAGCGACAGATGTACCCATGGACTGCTGACGGCCGATTCGCTGCCTATGAGCTCGAGGCAGCGGAGATTCGGGAAGGGCACACCGGCGAAGGAAAGCAGGAACGTGGAGAGTGTGTGCGGACTGAGCGTGGAGTCGTGCTTCTCGTGGAGCGCGAGACGCTCCGTGCGCTCGAAGTATCTACGTGAGTCCGCCGTGAACCTGAATCGTCGCAGAGAGTCGTGAGCGGAGCCGCTGCGCACGCGGATGGCCGTGTACAGGAGCGCCTTCGCACGGGGGTAGAGGGCGCTATGGGTCAGTGCGCAGCTCAGCAGGGTGTCGCAATCACCTAGCAAATATTCCATGATGCGTTCGATGAGCTCGAATGGTAGGATCATCCAAGTAGATCGGTCTAATGATGACAAGTAAACGGAGGTCCCAGACTCAGCATCGATGCGCCCGATTGTGATCGCGCGTCCGACCTCGCTCGTGCGCAGTCGCATCCGCTGCCTCGTGTTCACATATAGTGGATGTAGTTTGTGTGGATGTATTTTGTGAAGATGGTAATCTGGTGACCTGATGACATCCTGCATTGTGGACGTGCACCGTGTTTTGGTACTGCCGGTAGGCACCCCTTGAGTGCTCGTGGTACTCCTGGCATGTGAGAAGCAGATCCTCAAGACAATGGCAACTCATAGGTTAATTATGAGCCTTCTTGTGGCCGTTAGGACAGTGCTGGGTATGCGTCGCTAGCATTGTGATGGCATGATTGCACATCCAATTGCGCTGTCCGAGTCGCGGTCTTCAGGCGTAAGCACTGAGCCAGGTGCTGGACCTCGGTCAATCATTTCGATGAGCGTTATTATGATACCACTGACGGTGGAGGTTGGGTGTAGGCTTTGTACTAGTAGCCTCAAGGTGGCACGGCAATTTGACAGGAACTTGACAAACTGATCTTGTACGAAACACGGTCACGTGACCGCCGGTACATACTTTGAATAACGAATGAGAAATACCTACGCTCAAAGTCTCACCTTACCAGAACTTTAGCATGAGGAGGTTGGAACACAAAATCAGCGGCACTGGATGGCGCTCATAAGCTTGAGCTTGAATGTAATGTCCGGCAATCAGTGCTGTCGTACCGAGCTCGTTCACGATAGGGAACACCATGTTCACAATTTGTCATCTACTATGCGCACATCCTAACACTATATGCGCGTAGCTTCGAGAAGATACAAAACATGAAGATTCAGTGACTGCTTTGAATCGGAAACGTCGGTTGAACATGAACCATTCTAATGCGGACCGAGTCGCCGTGCTCAATAACTCACAGTAACTCATACAGAATGGACGCTTGTCAGAGCATCGTCCTTTTTGGTGATCTCGCTTACTTCGGCTTCTACATCCTCTGCGTAATCAATCCCTTCCATTTCGTCGACCATTCCTGAGAGGTCAACTTCCACAAATGATTGCGCGGCACCAACTACTGGGAAGAGACGATTGAGGGTCCAGTATATGGTCGCCGAGACGGCGAAACCTGTGAAGAAGGACAGGTCGTATATGTGGATTGCTGCCGCAGGTACTGGGCGGCCGGCTGAGCTCCAAATGGTCAGTCAATCCACACACCATATCTCAGAGCGTGACGCACTCGCTCCCGCGAACCCTACCACGTTGATAGCAATACCACCTATGTAGGCAGCATAAGCCCTGCAGCCGTTCAGAAGATCCAGCGTGGAAGTGGCAGGAGTACAGAGCTACTCGCCTGAAATTGACTCCAAACGTATATGTGTACCACCCGTCCTTTCCGGTGTAGTACAAGTCGCGAACACGATAATGGCCTTTGTGTACCACGTAGTAATCGATAACCTATGCCACAGTGTGAGGCGGTGAGTTTGTAATGTGATAGAGTTGTGTTAGGTACCATGACACCTGCAATAGAACTCAGAAACACTGAGTAAGCGGAGAGGTATGTCGTGAAGTTGCTGCTGCTCTTGAGGAGATTCCAGGGCAACATACACAGACCAACTATGGCAGCAATGTAACCGCCGCGTCGTATATTCTGCGGAGTCAGTCGAAAAACGCCACAATATCAGAACAACAAAGAGACATACGATGAATCGTGGAAACAGTGCGGTTAGATCGCAGCCTGCACTGATTGTGTTGGCAGATATATTCGTTCTACAGCAGGCTCCTTGTCAGACTGCGATGCGGGTAGGGGGACACGGGCACATACCCAAGCTGCGACGCGAGATATAAATGACTATTCATGCTCCAGGAGATGACTAAGCACGCACCTGTGCAATGATGAATGCGGCCGATATAAACCACACCTAGATGGTGAGGGATGATGTGTCAGGTAGTGAGCAAGCCAAACAGCGACGAGACCTACTGCGAATCGAGTAGCGTGCGAAGGCGTTCCATCAAGGAACATCCCTAAGAGCGTCACCGGAGACCATATTGCTTGACCATAAATGGCCTGCGAAGAAGAGCTGACGATAATGCCCAGAAAGCACACTATGCCGAAGCCGATGGGTGCCGATATGAGCTGAGGCCAGAGTGCATCCTGAGGCCTTCGAGCTCTCGACGCGAAGTCTGGTGCATTCCTACCGATACACCTGTCACTGTGCATCTTAGTGAGAGATTGAAATGATACCGCGCACGTTATGAGAGTAGACGAGTTGCTGATGCAGTACATCATGCTTGCTATCATCGTCCATGCGAGCTTCGGGCCGTGGACAGTGCCCGGTTGCCGCACGATGGGCCCAAGCCCGTCCGATTTGACGATACACCACACAAAGAACACAATTCCAGCAATTGGCACTAAGATGGCCTTGACGGTGAAGAGATGCCGCACTTTATGTAGCGGCATCCAGATCGCAGGGAGTGAGATGAGCCAGAAGATGAAGAAGCACATGAAGTCCCGGGTGGTCGTTCCAGAAGACGCAGGTAGGTGGTTCGCTGGCAGGATTGTCATAAGCTCAGTAAGCTCATAGGGAGTGTGTAGCGCACATACGTATGTTCTCAACACTGGGCCAGATCGCCCGTAACATTACGAGCACACACGATCCACCGAGGCTTGCTTGCACGCCGTACCATATACTTTGAGTGTGAATGATGAACACCTGATCATTCAACACAGTGCAGCAAGGTACTCACCATGCCATGGCCGCGCGATTAAAGACGCACCAGAGACTACCCCATATTCCGAAGCTTGCACGCGCAACGACCGGGAAGGTGATATGAAACACCGCACCAGGTCGAGCATTGATAATAAGGAACGCAGACGCTATGCCGTACCCTATCCAGACGCATAGCCAAGCTTGCCACCACGAGAGGCCGTTGTCAATCATAGAGGATGCCATTTCCCACCTATACGATGTGAAGTTGCGTACGATCGCACAAGAAAGAAGGCAGTCATGCGCACGCACGTATTCATGTTAAAGCCATCTGTCACCCAGCTGCAGGCGTGCATTAGGGAATGAACTAGCGTAAAGAAGGTACTGACAAGAAGACATAGTTCCACGTTCCCCAGGTACGCCGTTCAGGAGGCACAGGCCATAGATCCGCATTCTAGTGGAGTCAGGGACAGGTGCGCACAAATGAAGGCAGCACGTACCCGGAGGAGCCTTTCCGCATAGGTCAAGTTTTCATCAGAGTCGATTTGCTCGACCTCCAACTTGCGCAGAATCTTTCCTGCAAAGAGAGAGCCCAGCATCATCTCCTGCGCTGCTGAAGGATGGCTTCCAGACAGTGCTCTTGTACCCCTTGAATTTGAGTTTAGGAAGCATCCTTCCATTCCCGATTCGACGCCGTGGACGCGATAGAAGTGGTCTGTTGGAGCCGCCCTGTCTCCTCGTGAGTGAACAGATAAGGGGGCGCTGACGAGCATGAACTTGCTCCTGCATCGACTGTCCTCTTCAGTGCAGAGGTACAAAAGGCTTGTGCAAATGCACGGTGTCGAGAGTCATGGTGCACTGGCTATCGAGATAAATCGACAGTGACCAGAATATAGAATCAGTAGACAATGCGCTCACCGCGCTTGCGACTGCGGCATACTTTAGGCATAGCTGATTGAGTTCATGCTTTAGAGTATTGATATATACTTTGCGAGTTGTCCTTCAACGTCATCAGCCATCAGTCATAAGAGTTCTACCGAATAGAAAGAACGAACTAAACGACGGAGACGGAAGAGCGTTGGTATTCTCTCCGTTCCTGCGAAGTGGGGTGCACTAGATAAGAGAAACACTATCTGGATGAGTACGACAGAACGTGAGATCGTGCAGCACAACAGAGGCAAGTATAGATCATACTGAGGAGGGGACGGCCTCCTGCAAGGCGGTAGCACTCACGTATCCAACATCTTTCATCCGGTTTGCTGATTGAACCATCTGTTCCTCGCTTCCTCAACGGCACGACTTCAGTACCGCAGAATTCACTCACTGCAAACTCCAGCGCAGCTTCCATTCGTCCCACTCCATAGTGGAGTGCTGTGTCACTGAAATACTTTCTGGCGCAACGTCCTTGCGCGCGTAGTACAGACCGGGGGCAATAAAAGACAGAGACGGCGCCGAGTTATAGTGTATCCGTATCGGTTCGTCACCCGATGTACCTATTCGCGTCGGTGCAGCTTATCAGCAACCACTTGGGGCTTCAACCGTTAAGTGCTCCGGTGGTCCTCTCCTGGTTCACCTGTCTTCTCGGAGTGCGTGTAGGACTTCTGGTATCTCGTCTGTCCCGCCACCTCGTCCTTGATAGCTGCAACCAAATCCAGCATGCCCACGGTTTCAAGGAGGTACCATGGAGTTGCAGTACGTCTCAACCGCTCGCACTGGTTCGAATTCCATCGTCGGGTGCCCCCACACGCAGGGCTTGATGCTAGCGATATCTGGGCGACGCGTGGCTACATAGACAAACACCTATACGTTGGGCTCGTTCGCCTTGCTTTCGCCTACGCCTTCGCGGAACATAACTGTTACTTTCATCGCTTATGACGCGCGCAATCCGTGGGGAAGGGCGCACGTAGGCGGTGAGGACGCGTTCCGGTGCCCCGCGTTGAGGGCAAAGCGGGTGCTCGGTAGTACGTATATCATGCCCAACAGCGTGTGGCAGATGATATCGAACTACTAGCAAATATGAGAGGTAGGTAGGACGGATCAGAGAAGATACGATCTGCAGGTTATTGCCTTGCTGTAGGAACATCTACCACCAAGAGTGAGAAGCGTACCCTGTTCGCAGTATTTTGCGATAAATGGGTTCTTGAGGTCTGCGTGTTTTCTACCCTCAAGAGTCGGAATTGCCCGCTCAGTGTGCTCGCCTCCCGCTGGGAGGGGTTCTCAAGCGAAGTCGACGAGTAGACTGCCGAGCAACTCGTCGTACAACCCAAACACATGCGCAATATTGCACTTCTTATCTTACAAAAGCACTTGGCAGAGAAGATGGTATCTCTATGGATCTTCAAGTTGGAACTTTGGGTTGTAGATGAGTGCGACTCTTCTCTTACACGCTAGAGGTCGCTCATATGGCCTGCGATTCAAACACAGTCAATCACGTGGATACACTGGCACTCATAACTCACCATCACTATCATGGCTACGAGATTAGAGGCATAGTGATTTCGGAAGGATTCTGTGAGTTGAAAGCTGGTCTGCTTGCTCGTAGAACTGCACAACTCACAAGTTAAGACTCAAGTCTGCTGCACGTCACTACTGTCTTGATGCCAACGTAGCCCTCAAAGTCGAAGATCTAGGGTGCACCAGCTACATGTACCGGGCTCCTTTTACGCGTCCGACTTTAGTAGAAGATGTCGAACCTGAGGTGCCGCAAGGCACACGTAGCGCGCGGCGTGGAGAAGACCGTGACTGTGACTCTCAATGTCTCTCATAGGCGAAGCGCCCGATTCCATGATTCTCGGCTTTTGCCGTTGTGGCTCCAGCCTAATAAGCTATTAAACACAATCGCGCTTGCGTTCAACACTCACGATCACGGCGCCGCATTGAAAGTACCTATGCGTCGTTTATGGAGACGGCGCACTCCAATTTTGCTTCACCTCAAGCCAAATCTCAAGTGCCCCCTCACCAGATTTTCATAGTGTCGCACCCCGAACATGTAGAGTACTACCGATAAAGAGTAAGATATGCCCTTCCATGAAGTGGCTATTCGTACGAGCTTTGCATCTCGCGCTGTATCTACATTGCTCTTGACATTGCTGCCCAGAGTATACAAAATCAACTCTCACAGCTTGCAACTGGCGCAAAGTGCCCACGCGGATCTTCTGCCATCAAGATGCGTCGAATTCTCCGGGCGTCATATTGATCACTAACGACATAAATAATACAGTGACTCTCCTGTTTGAGGACAGTATTCAATGATACAACCCGAAAGACACTGGACGCCAGCAGAGCACCCAATAGGCTATACAGTGCTAGACTCTTTGTTTCATCGCACCCCAATGCTACTGGGAAACACAGGCACATCCAGATGCGTAGGCGATGTCCTTGCTTGCCGGCCGAGAGCAAGCTAGTTCTCGGTATACGCGGGCGGGAGATCAGTGATGTGAATGTGAGTGGGTGGAATGAACTGCTCTTGGGCATCAGGACGGAAGCGAGTTCCCGAGTCCTGGTGGCGATGATATGAAATAGTGAGTACCGTGACGGAAGGCTCGGTCGCGCAGCTGGGAAGAGAAGCGATATCAGATACGAGCGATGAGACGAGCTCATCATGCGCGAAATCGCCTTCCCCGGCGGGAACGAGGTCGCGGTACGTAGGGTGCATGCTCCCGTTGATTGCAGTCCTGCTGATGACCAGCGATGTCGGCGACGGCGAGAGCGGGATGCGACACATATGTGTTCGTGCTTCATGTCCTTCAGACCCTGAGGCACATCCTCCCCCGTTTGGGCTCTTCTCTCGATATACGAAGGCATGAGATGGGGGTGCGATCGTGTTCGTCGAGCTTTGTCCTTCTTCAGTACATGAGCCGTTCATATTCACTTCGACTACAAAACGCGTAGTGAGTGTTAATGAAAGATAGGCATATACCCGCTCTGACATGACATACCATGCGCACACCCTACTGCTACGGCCTCGTCGTGATCAAAGACCTCCCCACCTTCATCCTGTCTCCGTCTTCCATGTCGGAGGCAGCGCCACAAGATGCCGCCTACAACCAATATGCATAGTGTGGCAAAGGCGACAGATAGACCAGAAATTATGGCATTCTCAGTGAAACCTCCATGGCTGGTGGAATCTGTTGGCGTATTGGCTATATCGGACGCAGTGGAAGGAGAATGAGTGCTGTTGGGTCTACTAGAGAATAGGGAGGATGATAATGTAGCATGGGGGATCAGATTAGTAGAACAATCAGGGCTTGATGCCGCCTGGTTCACGCTGTTCTCCGAGCTCGTGACTGAGGAAGGGCTGAGATTTTGGGAGGCGAAACCTTCAAAGGTTCCCGCAGAAGTATGCGCACGTTGGACAGACTCGCTGCCAAACCAAGTGGCTGACACTCTCGAAGGGCCGGAGAGAAGACCCAATGAAAATTCGGAAGTAGTTTCACCTGTAATACTGCTTATGCAATGGTCAATACCTGCTAGCGGCACAGAAATGCGGACATGGCACGTACACTGAATCGGAATCGGGTAGCATAACAATTGAGGCATACATCCTTGGAAAGTGTTGGACGAGAATACCAGTCTCGGAAACACTTCAGCCTGCCAATGACGATGGTCAGGCTAACGCCTGAGCATGAACGAAATCCCCACCGTAGTGACTTCTATGATTCAAATTTTTGCACAATAACCGTACCACGCATGGGTGGATGAGCTAGAGCAATGGATTACTAGTAGGTATAATCACTCACCTGTCAAGGTGCGAGGTATGGTTTGTTTCGTTACGTTCGAATGTTGTTTGCTGCTATCATGCCTGCTAACATACCAGTGTGAGCTCGCGACCGACGCATTCAGACGAATACCGAGTTGAACATACCATAACTAATGGTGGGATAGTCCCTTCACATGAAGGGGATCATATATGGTGCATGGACACTGCTATCTGTGTTGCTATATATGAGGCTGAGCGCACAGAATCGGGCACAATGCGGTGCTCATGACACTGTTCACTCACAGATTCGAATATCCATCGCTTGCCAGTGAGACCCCATCTACATGTGACACGATTTCTCTGGAAGTTGGACACACTTCTAGATTGAACAGGTGGCGAATCATGCATTATAGTAAAACTTCGTACACGTACTTCGATTTTGGAATGCCCAACGACGTGCAGTGAACAGGCACATCCTATATCGGTTAGCGCATGATTGACTTACCATCAGTCTGTTTGAATCTGCCACTCAAGTAGCCGAATCCCAGGTAACGCATAGCTTGTGCTACGCCATGAATAGATTGAACTTTCCAGTTGGCAATACGGCTATCCATTTGCCCAGTATGTTGCGCGGTGGTTTGAGTTCGCAGTCGTTGTGATGACGAAGCACAGTGTACATCTGAACCCTGGATCCGTGAGCGTTGTGCCGTGTAACGTAAGATATCTTTTCAGCCTTCCGTACGTTTAGGATATCCACTTTGAGTCCGTATTCATTCCCGGGCGGACGAATGCCGCCACTGACTCACTAGCCCAACCAGACGCCCGCACTCTCGCGCAAAGGTCAGTAATACGTTCATGCCTCGATGAACTCCCGCACCCACTGCTTCCGGTTAAACATAGAAGCCGGGCGGACTTCAGCCGCATGTGATGACATACCTGACTTCACGTCGGTGGCACAGTATTTAATGACTAGGAAAAACCTCGAAGCTCACCACCTCAGAGTAACCCAGTATGCCTTCGAGTGCCACCTATCCTGCTCGCCACCTAGGACGAAATGGACCACTGGTCAGTGCAATTGGCTTGGGTGCTATGCGTGAGTGACGTGATTTTGTGGCGTATATCTGCTGACGAGATTGGTCACATCACAGGCCTCGGAGGTTTCAACGGACCGGGCCCCATTGGCGAGATCACACCGGAAAAAGAGGCCCATGCACTATTTACATATGCAGCAGACCGCGGTGTGACCTTCTGGGACACCTCCATCATCTATGGAGAAAGTGTGTTTCTATACTTTGTGTCGCTGACACGAGTCTGACGCTACTTACCAAGGTGAAAGATTGATTGGCAGCTGGTTCGAGAAGACGGGGCGGCGGTCTGAAATCTTCCTTGCTACCAAGTACATGCGGCTGCCCGGCGAAAGCAAAGTCCCTTCTGGTAGCCCAAGCTACATCCACGAGCAGATCGAGCAGTCACTGGGAAACCTGAAGACCGATTACATAGATTTGTATTATCAACATCGCGTTGATGGTACTGTGCCTATTGAAGGTGAGCCGATGTAAGATGGCTAGTATGACAGAGTTGACTCACATCATGTACTCGCGGATCAGTTGTGCTTGAACAGCTTCGACCTTACGTCGAATGTGGGAAAATCCGGTATCTAGGGCTCAGCGAATGCAGCAGTGATCATCTCCGTCGTGCGAGGGCCGTCCAAGGCATAGGCGAGAAAGTGATAGCTTGTCAGATGGCGTATAGCCCGCTCTCTCAGGAGATCGTGACGAACGGTTTCGTTACCACTGCGAGAGAGCTAGGCGTGGCAATAGTGGTTTACTCTCCTCTCGGAGGAGGTTCGTCTTCAATGCACTGCACGCAGTGAATATATGTCTGACACAGATTCTAGGTTTCATGACGGGAAGGTCAACAGTTACTCTTGGTATTATGTTCGTGCGAACTCACCGTTAGTATGCTGCAGATTCAAATCTCGCTATGACTTCGACCCATCCGACGTTCGGTTTCGCAGCCCACGCATGTCTGACGAGAACTTCCCTAAGAACCTTGAGTTAGTCGACAAATTTCGCGCTGTCGCCGTCAAATATAGTGCATCGACGGGGCAGATTACTCTCGCATGGATCATCGCAGAAAACCCGGACTTTGTTCCCATCCCTGGCCCGCGCAGCATCGAACGACTCGAGGAGAACGCAAAGGCCGGCGAGATAGTGCTGGACCCGAAGGATGTTCAAGCATTGCGAGAAATCGTGGATACCATGGGCGTAAGGGGAGAAAGGTCGACGGAAGAAGCAGAGAAAACAACTGTTCTCGACAGCATCCCACTGAGTGAGTGGAATGCCGAGCGTGCTTGATCTAACACGTATCGCCCAAGCTGTGTCGTCGGTATGTTTACGTTGGCGGGATGCGTTGACGGGGCACTGTATGGTAGATGAACAGTGATATATGTTGGAACCGATCTGAACTGTAGTGCTGAAGTGCTGAGTGATTCAGACACTGTTGATGCGTGAATATTCAATTCAACATCATATGGAGCTGACACATAGCACTCACCTATCCATTCCTGAAGCAAGCAATTCAAGGTTGCCTCTGTCACACGCTAGCTTCAAAGTGGAACAACCCAGAGAGGTTGAGACCTGACTGGAATATTACACAATCGCACGCTGGCGCGATGCCCATAGTCACTTGCGGCTACATCTTTGCCCCGTCTCTTAAGTTGTATTGCCGCTGTCGACGACGTTTCTGACTGGGGTGCGAGTCCTCTATAGCGCAGCACATCAATTACGATACGTGTATACTTGACTAATCGCCATCTGTGTGCCCATATAGACGTCCAACTGTGCATGGGTATCAGCGACTCACTGTGATAGTGCCGCGAAGTTGGTAAACGTCTCTTACCCTTGTGCAGTAGCCACGAGGTATCGAGCACGAGTGACCTCACCCCTCCGTGTACGCGGGCGGCAGCTCAAGAAAGTCTACAGAGGCACCGCGCACGTGAGGATGATAATGAAACCGCCGACCGGAATCTACGAGTTGTGTGACCTGGAGCTTTGCAGCTTCAGGTGACGATCCATTCGTCGGCGAGACAACTATCTGATCAGGGCTGCCCTGATGAGTGGATGAATCTCGATAGCGCTGAGGCAAGGCTTCGTGCAGTGATAGCCGTGAATGGAGGGAAGGGTCCGGGGGATAGTGCATGTTCCGAGGTGTTGGATGTGACGCTTCATGTGAGCCCCAAGCAGCGAAGGACACAGTAGATGGGCGGTTGGACGAACGATGGTCTACAAAGGGATTCGACATGCGCGCGTCCAGCCCACGTTCATGAGCGTCCTGTGGACCATGATACCCAGCGCTAGCGGACAATGCTCCCGACGAGTATCGGGGTGTTCCGATGATGAGGGGACTATTCGGGCTTGTCGCTCCGGAAGTACGAGGCCCTTCGTCTATACGAGGGCATAAGCGACATGTTGAAGAGGGATTGGAAGATTGCACCTTGGTCCAACTGCTTCATGGCATCGGACTCCAGGGGTGACCCTGTGACTGCATGCTTGAGTTTCCATCTACGATATACATACCAAACCGCAAGAAACATAATCAGTGATGCCGCTGTGACCCCCAATGCGAGAGAAACGATATATATGTGGCTGACACTGTGCGAGTTGGGCGCCGATGTGACAGCAGGCACAGGTGAAGAAGCCCGTGCCGTCGGGTCGACATCCGGCTTTGAGTTGGAGGTGGTCAAGAACGATGTTGCAGACGACAGAACGTCCACAGAGCTGTCTGATAATGCTGCTGTGCTTGTTATTGTCATTTCGGTGGTTGAGCTCCGAGGCGAGGGCAGGGAGGTGAGAACTGAAGAATAAGACGGAGATGCGACTAGGATGGACGTCGCAGAGTGCATGGGGGGTGTGGAAACGCCGATAGTGGTTCCGGCATTGCTCGACGGTAGCGGGGAGGGCGACGAAAGCGAAGGCCAAGAGTATGTCGGCACATCGCTTGTTTCAGGCGTGACATGGGAACTCGTGGGCTCAGTCGACAATGGGTCAGCTGGGCTACTAGGTGGCCAATTGGTTTGAGTAATCGTGACGGTACCTTCCATCGCGTCCGACATGTGGCCACAACCTTGCTACCACTGTTAGACTGAACTCGACTGCCATCCCTCGAGGGTCCCCGCTTACCTTGTCAAAAGACACGGACGACCAGGAAGTCGTTTCGGACGAGCCGTGTACGACCTTTATCGTCCTTTGCATCGACTCACTGTGGCTGTTGAACAATCAGCGAACCCGTCGGTGCATATGGAGCCAAGATGGTATCGGCAAGGCAAAGACCTCAGTTGGGATGCGATGCCTTACCCAGCCCTCGTGGCAGCGCCTGTTGCTGAGAGGTTGGCTCTATCTGATGGTTGCCTTGATGCAGATGATATACTGGCATGAACTGCGACTATTTCAGAGGTGAAAATGACGATAAAATTCACAGACTCACAGCGTGACGAACAACCAGTCGCACTATCTAGCAACATTCCGCGAGCAATGCTAGATTTGTTCGGTAGCCTCATAAGCGCTACCAGTTCGGGACCCAGGCCCCTAGCCGGATTGCCTGTCGCAGTTGAGCCTAGTATCAGCCCTTATCTCTCATTTATCATTGGTGTATGCTTTTCGCTGTGCCGCTGTAGTGGTTGCTGTGAGCAGAGGTCTACGCAGCGCAAACTATGACTGTACCTCTATGAGCCGCCTCCTCCCTATGTCTGCTCTATACATGTGTACATGCGAGATGTTGCTAAACCAGACCCACGGCTCGCTCCCAGGATGGTTAATAACTATATACTATGAATGCAGATAGTCCATCAAGCCTCTGTGTATGCAGGAGGCGCATTTTGCAATGGTCCGGACACAGTACTACCGCGGGGTGCGTCTCTCAATCGTATGCCTGAGTCAACCTCCTGGGTATTGCTACGCGAGCGCTGTCGCATTCTTCGCTTGAAGTCCAACCAGGACAAACCCTGGGACCCACGCGACTGGGGGCGGGCAAGGACGCGAAAGAGCGCTTCGCGCATCTCACGACGATCCGCATCCTCGATGGGGGGTGTTCCGACTTCAAGATCGAGGCCCGAGCCCGCAGTGGCCATTGTCCCGATGTACGAAGCCCCTGATGATACCGGAGTGGTGGGCGTATGCGATTGCGGCGGCGTGCTCCAAGCAAGTGGCTCGGCTTCTTCATGTACCCACGTCGCCTTGTCGGGTGCGATATGGAGGATGAGAGGCGACTCGTCCGGGTGCTCTGGATATATGCTGGTGTGAGTCGACAATGAGGGGATACAAGTGCAATCATGTGCGTACCGTCGTCCATATGCTTCAAAGGGGCGAAGTTGTGTGATGGAGGTTTGCCGCGCCTACAGCAAAGCATGCTTATGGCGGCCCCCAGCGCCAACAGGAGTAGCGTGCCAAAGACCACTGCGGTAGCGATGCCAACGACTTGGATACCGCTCATACCGGCGGACGCAGTCTGCAAGGGCATTACCGTAAACGCCTTCAAGGGAGCACTCATTGAGGTTGTCACGGTAATCACGCTAGTCAAAATGCTGGTGCCGGCGGATGTCGTGGTAACCCATGTTGTGGTCGTGGTCATGGGAAGAATTTCCGTTGCTGCGTCTGTGGGTTCCCAAACGGGACCTTCCATAGGTGCGTTGGACGAACTTGGCAAGAAAGATATGGTTTGGGTCCATACTGCCGCTGAGATACTCCCAGAGGATGAAGAGGTGAAGGATGAAAGGGTGGCAGAGGCATTCATGAGGATAGTTGCCGCCGCTGCTTGGGCGGGACGTCGAATGAGTGTCACAACCTATGGGTCACAAGGGCCAGCAGTCAACGAACAGTTCTGCAAACAGCTGTAATAACGAGCGCACTTATCTGTAAAGAGTGTCTAGTCCTCGAAAGCCTTGAGGGATAGGATGTGCACCTAGGGGAGAGAGCGACAGAGGTGCTGGACGCAACAAGAATGGAGACGAAGCAAACGAGTGCATTCGTCTGAGGCTTTGCTTGATGATACCCGATATCGACATTGACAACAGTCAACGAAGCTGATGCTGAGAACAGAAGCATGCACAGCAGTCAGCACGCTCGGGCGTAGGGATCACGTTTCGGACACTTCCATGACGAGAGGGTGATGATAGCACAGGGGAGCCATGGGTTGACTGCTTACCGCTCTGGGTAATGTCCGTATACCGAAGGAAAGGACAACGAGTGGCTGGTTCTCAGCGTTGCCGACGTGGGCGAATGGTGGCCCATCCTGGCCACCTTCCGCAAGCATTATTGGACTCGATGAATGCGTGGAATCGAGCTCCGTCCGTTCTTGACAGTTAGATGGGAGCAAGATCAGGGGCATAATCGTACACATCTGCCAGCAATATAGTGCAATGCGATATTGGGCTCAGCACGCGTCTCCATGCTACAGTACTCATTCCCACCCCGCATTGTATGCACTGGACGGCCGCCATCGACGTGGAACTAGCATGAGCGGAGAGAGTAAAAGGCGCATCAGCACTCGAAGGACGTGGCTACCAAGAGCATTAGAGTCCCACGTAGTCATGTTAATGTTGAGAGATGACACAGTATTCCAGGCTTATCTTCATGCGAGGGCAGGACACCGTGCGAGGGAAGACGGGCGACGCCCAAGGACGCAGGCCATAGAATGCCCTAGGCCCTCGCTCTCTGCCCCAGTTCGCATTCGAGCGTTCGGACGAATAGCACAGCCATGACCGAGCATTCGGAATTGCCACTGCATGCACGGATTGAGACGAAGTGAATGTGCTGCCTCCCTTCCCTCCGTGCGACAACAAGGTACCTGTGGTCGAGGTCGATCGATAGTTGGCACCCCAGGAATCAGTCATGCGAGGTCTGACTCTGACAGTTACGCCCGCTAGAGACCAACGCACCACTGAGGAAAGACAGTATTGAGCCAGCTGTCGTACCCTTCGGAGGTGTTATATGCTGTTGGCGAAGACATGGACGTAGGAGGGACCCATCGTTCACAAGAGCATCGCCGCGTTCTGCATGCGTCATTGCAGAGCTCTGCTCAAGAGACAGGAAACCCATACCTGTAAGGTATACGTGCAACTTTGAGCTCACTTCAACAACCCTACTTTCTGCCAATGAGGTCAGGTATTCCCTGTCTATCCGAATCTCCGGGGGTAGGGGTCGTAAAACGTTGCCATGTTATGAGGAGTCCGGTCGACAGCAGAGAAGAGAGTCTCAGGCTGTGTGAAGAAGGCTCGATGGAGAAAAACGCGAAGGTGCACGAGAGCGCTACTCAATTGCAACAGCGTCACTGCGCCTTTGTATAACTTCTTCTTCTCCTCCATCTGAATTCCAGTTCCCGACACTTGGGCCTTCTTACACTGCGTGCTAAGTCACATACAGACCAGAATTCCGTTCCCTCTTGCAAGTCCATTCCGCTGAGCATTGACTGACATGGGGAGCTGAGGCGGCATATCTCCAAGGAATACATACGTAGTAAGTTCCGCAGAGGTTCCCGTCCATTGCAGTCGTTGATACTCCCTCGACACTTTGTACAACTTTTTCAGCATTAAATTGGAGACTGTGAGTACGTGGATTTGAGTAGCACCGATTTCTGCAACACTCGTCACGATTGCTTTGAGAGTCGACATGGAGCGGCGGGTCGCCGTGCCTGACTGTACGCTAGAGCGGGGCTGACATGAGATGTCGTACACGCAATTCTACTAGGCTGCCAGTGAGAGGGCCTTCCTGCTCAAACTCCCACTGTCATCAGACCCCACATATTCCCGTCGTCCCGGGGTATGACCAAGCTGAGTCCCTTATCAGGTCATCCCAGTCCATTGTATGTTTTCGACGTGCCGCTATATTCTACGCCTGTACCCTCAATCGTCCCAACGGCTCATCGGCCGCATCACCATCTCAAGACAGTTAACTCGCCGACCGGTGTCCACATCATCCCTTCTCTCAACGAAGGCCCCTGTCCTCTCGAACGTCTATCTACGTAGCATGTCCCAACAAAGTGTCCCGGCCGATCCATCCGCGAAGCCTGTGTCAGACACGCCGGGGGAGAGTACTGGGTCAGAACCGAACTTCTCTGTCTCGCCAGTACCACCCAATCCGCTTGGTGAGGGGAACTACATCAAGCGGGCAGCCGCACTCATCATTGGGTATGGGCTGAAACAGCCAGGCCCACACGACACTGCTCATACCGATTCCCATTGATAGTGATGAGATCCTAAACGGCAAGACGCTTGATCGTAATTCCAACTTCTTCGCTCGCTTCTGCTTCGAGAACGGGATCGACTTGTGAGAGCATCCCCTTCACCTAGTTTTCTGGGACCTGATGCGCAGCCATTGTGAACAGGAAGCGAATCGAGGTCATACCGGACGACGAGGACGACATGTGCGTACTCCGTCATACTCTACCCCACGGTCTCTCAGTGAGAGCTCATCTGCCGGGTGCAGCATCGAGGCCAGCCGACGACTTGTTGCTACATACGACTTCGTGATCACATCTGGAGGGATCGGGCCCACGCACGATGGTGCGTACTGATACTTCCTGGCATGGTGACTAGAGGCTGACGCGGTACGCAGACATCACGTACGCGTCTCTCGCAAAGGCCTTTAACCAGCCACTCGAGAAAAACGCAGAGACGGTTTCGCGGATGGAGACTATGATCCGCAAGCGAGCAGACCTCCAGAACCAGACGGCTGAGCAGCGCGAGGCTCGTGATCGGATGGCGCTCTTCCCCGCCAAGGCCGAGGTGCTGTTCGTTGCGCCGGACGTATGGGTGGTGAGTACCATACATTACAACCACTGAGCCATTTTCTGGATGTTGTCGCTACCCCCGCGTATAGCCTGTGGTACGCCTAGAGGGGAAACTATGCGTCTTCCCTGGTATCCCAAGCCTGTTCCAGAAGATGTTGAATGGGCTCAAGTCGTACCTGCCACTACCGCCCCCCAGCGAGCGGCCATTCCGTCTGCAGATCTTCACGAAGTACGTGTCATATATGCGACGATGTGCGGCGATTTACAAGTGCCACGAAACTGTAGTCTCCCAGAATCCTCGATCGCTCCGTACCTCACGGAGCTCCAGGCGCGGACGAAAGCGTCTGGCGTACGCGTGGGGTCATACCCACTGCTCATGCGCGGAGTATATGTCGCGCTGATTGGTCGGGACGAAGAGACGATTAGGACGCTCGCGGCTGAAGTAGCGGAGAAGCTGGAGGGCAGGGTGGTCACAGAGGAAGAGGCCGCGAAAGAGAAGGCTAACAAGTAGAAGCGAGCCAGCCATGTAGTATAAGTAGACCTCTCCTAATGTCTGGATCTGAAGCTGCCCGCTGTGCCGCAGAACAATAGCTCCGGACTGAAGTAACGTCCATTAATCACTGACAGTTTTACTGACTTGCTGATCAGTCAGCTTCATTGTTATCACAATCGTGGCTATGGTTTGACGCTTGGAAGGTCTCTCAGCTTTCCCATCTCCGATGCATTCCTCGCTGTAGCCACTTCACTTGTAGAGAGCGTGTATCATGCAGAAATGCACTGAACTGAGCAGGCTGCCTAAGGCAGCGAAAGATCTCAAGTCTCTCAATGTGAGTATGTTTGCGCCGCTCATCTCATGCAATCTGCAACGCTCGTTCTAGTTCAAGAGGATGACACCCGGCTCAGCAACCGGTTTCACCTCTGGGCTGGTCAACCCTAGGCATCCTGCCAATCGCCCTGGTGCTGTGAAGTCTCGCGCCATCTTCGAGTCGGCACACCTCAGCATCCGCGCTGTTCCGAAGGCGACCCTGCGCAAACCAGCCACTACGTTCGTCGAGCCGTTCCCGCCCTCGAAGAGGTCCACAGGCCAGGTGAATGTTTCGCTGCAGAAGAGTATGAGCACCGCAGAGCTCCCCACGGCCGTCATTCGCAGCAAGATCGCGACAAAGATCAAGACGGCCCTAGCGATGATCGTAACGAGAGGTGCAGACGTACGGAGGAACACAGAGGGGAAGGAGCAGATTATTTTCGATCCAAGCGATGCTGGACGTGACTGGATTCTTGAGGGTGTGTACACTATGTCTTTCGCGACGACCTCGGATGACACTTTTGTAGAATGGACGTATGTCGTGCGGCCCAGGTTGCAGCTCTACCGCATGCCGTACCAGACACTGATACCCATCCTTCGCAATGCTCTCATATCGCTGCGCTCGCGCGCTCAACAACTTGAGAGCCAGTGGCATGCTCGCGACCCCCGTGTTGGTGGAAGGGAAGCGGCGAACAAGGAGGTGGCCGCGTCAAGACTTACACCCACGAAGTCGGACACACGAAGACATGCAGATGTCACGGAAACTTCTTCGTCTCCCTAGTCGCGGCGCTACGATCAAGCCGTCAAAGAGACTTGGACCGTCATCCCGCGAAAGACGATTGCAATCTCTTCCCTGGATTATATCGACCCGATCTTCGTGCTAGGTCGCGTCGCACGTAGCTCAGCCATATGTCGTCGTCGGTACGTTCGTTGCTCATAACTTACGTCCATGTCGCGACACATGGCACGCATTCTTCGCTGTAACTTAAGCCCCTTATCCCGATGTTCCTCCGCCTATTACATTCTTCGACGGGATCCTGGCAGAGAGCCGTTGTATCGTTTCACGGCAGACGCTCATTCGGGTCTCCGTCGTGGCGTCGGTGGGACGCATGTGAGTCTAGTCTTGCCTGCTCAACAGCGAGTTGAACGGATTTCCTCCCTCATGACCAGCCATGGCGCCTGTGCACCCCTTGCAGGAGAATGCTCGCGGTGCTACGGTGTCCACACCACACTTCGCGATAACAGTCTCAGTACATGAGCACCATTCTGCACGCGGGGGCAAAGGAATCACCTCTGTGCCATATCTCCATCTCGCCCGCGAGCACAATCTCTTGTTATGTCTCATACTGAGGTCCAAGAGCTCAGGCGCTCGACATCCAAAGCTGAGATTGAACTGGAAGAGGATCCCGAGAAACAGCGGGATCCCCGCTATCTGAGGGGTTGTGCTACGTTTGATGAGGGCGCCGCGTCAAAGACCAGAATTCAAAGACTGACGGCGCGACTAGCACGGTGGGGAGTCGAGACAAACGGGTACGTCGCATTTTGCCGTATTTGGTGTGTGACTGAAGGCTTTCAGGATCACGCCTGTACCAATCGAGCAGAGAACCGATGGCCGACTATATCAGTTGTTCTTGATGTGGTTCTCTGCGAACTTGAATATTCTAACGTGCGTCTTCTCTTGCCGTTATAAACCCAACTAACCTGGCATTCACCTACCCCAGGCTAACCGCCGGAACGGCTGGTCCTGCATTTTATGGGCTTGGAATCCGAGCATCACTCCTAGTTATCCTAGTTGTCGACATTGTGTGGGTATCTTGCGCCCCATCTCGCCGCGCCAGCTTACAGACGATCGCCTCGCAGAACATGCACTATACCTGCGTTCTTGTGAGCCTTCCATGATCCACAGTTGTCCCCGCCCTCACAGTTCCGCAGCGCAGTTTTTGGCCCGAAGCTTGGTATGCGTGGTATGGTACAGGCTCGTTTCTCTTGGGGGTGGGTACATATTAATCCCGGCTTGCTGCCGTGTCCCACACCTACTATGACACAGGTATTATGGCGCCTTGATACCTAGCGTGCTCGTGACCCTCACACTGCAAGGCTACCTCATCCTCAACACCATTGTTGGAGGACAGACGCTTGGAAGTGTATCTGCGCACCTCAATGCATCTCTCGGGATCGTGATCATTGCCCTCGTAACGCTTGTAGTACGTACTACTCAGTGCGAGGTACTCCGCATCCAGTGATGATCGCGCCTCAGGTGGTTTTTAGTGGATCCAGGGTTTTGCGCTGGTACGTTTGATTGGTCTGTCACCTTTGTATATTTTACTCGAGGCGCTTCTAGGTACAACACCTTCATATGGATCCCGAACCTTGTGGCATTCATCACCATGCTGGCGGTCAGCGGAAGACATCTGGTGGAGTCTCCGCTATCGAATCCTACCCACGTGGGTGTGCCGAACATCATGACTTTCGGAGCTACACTGGCGGCCAGCGTCGTCAACTGGTCCCCGCTCATGCCCGACCAAGGAGTCTACCACGACCACTCAGCCAGCGCGTACGTAGTAATTCTCAAAGCGACAATGCACTCTTGACGCCAGCGACGTCCTAGCTCACGGATATGGTTGTATACGTACTCTGGCCTCCTCATATCGAGCGTAGGCATGGGACATTTTGTTTGTCCTCACAGAGTGGCTCAATACACTCTGCAGATGTCAGCTCACATGCTTGGCGCGGCGTTCACGGCTGCTGCAGCGTTCAATCCGGCATGGAAGACAGGCTTAGGCAATGGCAACGACATTGGTGGGCTCATTGCGGCGGTGCTTCAGCCTGCTGGAGGCTTTGGCAAGTTCTTGGTGGTCCTACTAGCCTTGACGACTCCCAGTCAATGCGCCCCTTCGATGTACACCGCATGCAACAGCTTCATGACGCTAGCACCTGCGTTCGCTAGGATACCCCGCTTCTTCCTGGCTATCGCATCCACGGCGATGTGAGTAATCCGAAGCTTGTGGTTTGAGCGTTTCCTCTCACCCTGTACGAACACAGCATTATTCCCGTGGCGATCGTGGGTTCTGGCACATTTTACTCCATCTTTTCCGACATTCTGGGATTCATCGGGTACTGGCTTGCGCCCTACGTAGCCGTCATCCTGGTCGAACACGTCCTCTATCGCCGAGCCCGCTGGTCTTCATACAACGTCATTGAGGCTTGGGACAACCCGGAACATCCGAACCTCGCACCGAGTTATTGCAGCATCATCACCTTCTTATCGTCAGTAGGATTCATCGTGCTGTGTATGGACAAGGCATGGTGGGTCGGACCGATCGCACGCGCAGGGACGGGCGACGTAGGAATGCTGCTAGGCTTCCTTTTTAGCCTGGGTGTGTACACAGCAGTGAGACGGTTGGGTGGTAGGCCGATCGTATCGTAGTTGTCGATATACAGATTAATCGTTCCAGCGATGATACATGCTGCTGGAGGGTTTCTCCTGATCGACTCAGTCGCATAGGTTGTGCGGATAGCGCACTTCCTCAGAAGCCTGCGACGCGCATACAAACTCACACATTCAATGCAAGGAATAACGATGTATTCTTTCTTTTCTGCACAGTCCATGAAGCGATCTATGAAACGTATGGATACAAACACTCCGTAGAGACGGCGTACAACCAAGGACAACACAGACTAGACGAAGCATATACGACATATATGGCGAATACTATGGTAGCAAAGAAGGCCGCACACACCCGAGCGAGCAAACTACGAATGTACGAGCGCATGCTGACTTCAAGGAAGGCACGCGCGTCGTGTATAGAAGAACGTGTAGCCTTCACGAACCCAAGACCCGTTATGCAGCCGAGGCAACGTATCTGGAAGCAGTAGGAGAGGTGTGCATAGATAGGACGTCAAATGGTCATCAACAGAGAGACAATCAGGACACCAGGGAGGCCAGGGGAAACATCGACATCGAAGCGAGGGTAGAGCAAAGGAATAAGGATAGGCAGGGAAGGGTGGACAGGAAGAACCGAACCAGACGGGGGTATGCGCCGCCTATCCCACATACTTGTACTCGTTCCACGTATCCGGGCCCGCGCCGTGCTCGGGCGGGAGCCACGTATGCGTGCCCGACATCGGCATGCCTTGCGGCTGGGGCGGAGGCTGCTGGGCGTGGTACTCAGGCGGGGGCATCGCCTGCGCGTGCTCCGGCCTATACTGCTGCATCCCATACCTCGCCTCCACCATGGTGGACATCGTCAGGCCGCCCTGCGCCGCCGAGGCGTCCATCGGCAGGCTGCCCATGGGAGGCGCGACGTTCTGCGAGTGGCCCATCGGCGGCGGGGCACTCTCGTACCCCTGAGACGGCTGCGGCGGGGGTGCGTACTGGTAGTACGCATTCGGCGGCGTCGGGCCACCGCCGTACGACACCGGGCTCGGGTGTGAGAGCGATGCGGGGTCGAACATAGAGGAGCCAGGCGGGGAGTCAGAGAACGTCGAGCCGTATCGTTGCCGTTCAGCTTCGTCGCCCGGGAACTGCATCGGGAAGTCTTCTGGGGCCATACGGTCGTGCACAGGCGTCTGAGGCGCTCGCTGAACGTAGGCATCGTGTGCGCTAGACGACGGAGGTAGGGCGTGAGGTGGGAGGGCTTGCATGTGGGAAGCAGACGATGAAGCAGCGGACGGCGGTCCGCTCGCTGGCGTCGCTGTATGCCTCGGCGGGGGCAGGGGATGTGGCACGGGAGCGGGAATGGGTACCGAGGCCGCATTGGTAGAGACCGACGCGCCCCGCTGTCTGTTCGTCCCATGCTGAGGCTGGCTCGGGCGCGCACGGATGCCGACCGGCGGGGGCCTGCTCTTTTCCCTGTCCTTCTCCCTCATCTGCTTCTTCTCCTTGCGTCCCAGCGCGTCCGGATGCGCGGCGCTCGCGTCCTTGCTGTTCGCAGCCCCACTCTGCACCTTCGTGGGCGAGCGGCTAGGGTCAGGCTTCACCGAGCTGACGGACGGTCCGACATAAGGGAGCTGGAAGCCGGGCTCCATGCGCTCCTCGACAGCATCGCGCTTGCGCTTCAGACCCGCGCCGTTGCCGCTCCCATTCGCGCGTGCGGCCTCGGCCTTCCGCTTCATCATCTCGACCACCCTCACCGCGTCCGCCCTGTTCTTGTCCGCCGACGCCTCCGAGCCCAGCGCCTTGAGGACCTCCAGGGCGGCCCCAACGCCTTTCAGCGCCTCGTTCGCCAGCAGGCTCGCCGGCTGCTGCACGACCGCGTGCGCGCACACAACCGCCGCATCAAACAGCGCGCGCCCAAAGTCGTACAGGTCGAACGCCGCCGGGCGCGTATGCGCCCACACGCCATGCAGCACCCTGCTCGCGTAGATCACCGCATGCGCCGCGTTCACCGTCGCGAGCACCGCCTGGTGCTTCCCCGCGCCCACGTGGCCGTCCTTGAGGAACGGCAGGTATAGCTTGAGGATGAGCCGATTCGCGAGGATGACGAGCTCGCATTTCTGCGCGAGGAGTGCGGACTTGGCGGGTGCGGCCTGCGTCGAGACGGCCGGCTCCGTCCAGTCACGGTCGAGCTCAAGCCGGAACGCGGGCGGGAGATCAGCGAGGAAGGCTGTCACGTCGGCCTCGAACAGGGCCGCCTGGTCGATGGACAGTTCGTTTGGATCATCCCCGAGCGGATCCCTGAACGTCTGCTTCTTGACGTTCTTGACCAATTGTGCGAGCCTAACACATCGTCAGTGAACATCACACCGATCCTCCTTCAATTCACCCACCTGCACTTGAGCGCAAAGTATGCAGAGGTTTTCTCAGGACCGTCCACGCTGTCAGCGGGCGCGGGGAGAACGGTCGAACTTGGACCAAACGCGTCTTCGTCGACATCCGCAGGTAGATGAGTCGTGAATGAGTTGTCCGGGATCAATGGAGGGTGGCCCATACAATCCGACACGAAGCTAGGTCCATGCCATGTAAGCACAGAGAAAGATGCGGAGACAATAAAGGGACACCCACAGATCGTAATAGAACACGTCCCACCAGATCCTCCTCCGAGCCTCCGCCTCAAACAGGGTGTATGTCCCTGGGAAGTCATCGGGGTCGTTCGCAAGGCCCATCATCCGCGCCACGTTAATCATCTTGCCCACCTACACCAAGGAAAAAAAAACAACACTGGTCAGTTCCTGCGCCTCCAGCAACAACCCACCGCAGAACCACACCACGTGCGGCGCAGCGGGCGACACGACTCACCAGCGGGAGCACGCCCTGCTGCACGCTCATACCGCCGGGCGAAGCGTGCAGGAGATACAAGACCTGCAAGAGCATCGCGACGACCGCATCGCAATCATACGCCGCCGTGCGCTCCGCGAGGCCCAGCGCCTGCTCAGACAGCGCGAACAGCGCGGCATGGCTGCACCGCTCCGCCTCGCTCGGCTCGTCCAGCCCCTTCGCACTCGACGACGACGACGCCGTGCCCGGGCGCGAGCCCGAGTGGTGCGACGCCGGCGAGCGGCCGGGCGGCGCCGGCGACGGCTGCGGGCTGCCCTTGGCCGCGACGAGCGCGCCGAGCGCGAGCCCCGCGCACGCACTCGCGAAGAAGCTCAGCGTCGGCGTCGGCTGCGGCGCCTTCGCCCGCTTGCCGGGCGGCCCGCCGAAGAAGACGTCGTGCGCGAACTCGCGCATGTTCGCGGTCGTGCTCGCCGGGACCTGGACGGGGCTCGCGCTGGTGGAGCCGCCCTCGCCCCAGGCGACCATCGCTTCGAGGCGCTTGAGCCAGTGTCCGACGTGGAAGCATGGGTGGAGGACCATCGTCTCTTCGAAGCATCGGATGATCTCGGCTCTGCGCTCCTTCGGGGGTAGGTGCTTCAGCAGCTCGGGGGTGACTTGGGGCAGGGGTTCAGGGGCAGAGGTGCCGACGGAGGGGAAAAGGTCAGTGCCATTGGTGACATGCGTGTCGCCTACGGGCTCGGGCGACGGGAGGAACTTCGAGTATGGGATGGGAGGGACGAAGCGCGGAAGGGAGGAGGTGGATGATACGGAAGCGCTGGAGAATGGCGCAGGGGCGGAGAGGAGGACAGGCGTCGGCTCAACCTTGACGCGGGGCGCAGAAGAGCTGCCAGTAGAGGGATCGATCTGCCCGTGCAGTACGTCGGTAAACTCCGTCAGCCAGATGCTGGCGACGTCGTCCAGGCTGATCACGACGGAGCTCCCACCGGCGCCCGTGGCGAGCAGAGCACGGTCGTTACTGATGCTGGGTACGACAGGGGGTGTCACGTTCGTGCCTGCAGCAGCACCCAGAGGAATGCCTACTGCCCCGCTTGCGAAGGGTGGCTTGAAGTCAGAGCCGAACACGCCCTGGACTACCGCGCTCGGGAGAGCATCGAGCGCCTTTGCGAGGTAGCTTTCCAGGAGGAGGGTACGATTGTGTAGTGACTGCACGTCGATCTTCTCCGCCGCGGCCTGAGAATATACGCATCGTGGAACGGTGTCGCGCTTCAGACACGACGAGCAGGGTGTTCGTCTATCGCACTTGAGCTTCAGGCGCTTGCACTGGTGAGATGCGTGTTAGAGGTTGGACAAGACATAGCTTATCAGAGAAGAGGCAGAGATACCAAGAGTCCGTACAACGGACACGCTGTAATATAGTATTAGTAGTAACGGCTATATAAGTGGCCTCATAGAACGATCTGGCGACTGAAACATCACCCAGGCAAGGTGGCGGCTAGTGTGTGCAGGAGCCTGGCAAGCAGTCCATGACAATTGTACGAGTTTTATATCGTCACACATCCCAACTTTGACCCCCGAGAAACTGGACGTCAAAAGTGGGGAACCTCGCCCATACGGTAGCCGCATGACGACCTTCAGGACGCTGCGGCGGATACGATAGCACGAGGACCACGCGTCGACGACGAGCTTCGGGGTCAGCAGCAGCCTAGACCCATGAAGTGCCGGCGCCGGCGAATTCCCAGAATGAAAGAAGCGAAGGTAGGATGGGCGGCCTCGGAGACGGGAATTCCGGGGTGCTGCCCCGCACACGCACACCAGCACGTTCACTCATGCAGGCCGGCACGGATGGCTCGGACGGAGACGAGCGGAGACGGGCACTCACCTCTGCGCACACAACGGTAATCCTGGAGCGAATATGTCTATGGGTCACGTCATATCAAGCCGGGTCGGGCGCAAGACCGTCAACGCGAATACGCACGGTCCGTTGGAGAACTTGGGCTGCCCGCTGGAGGAGCCGGAGCCATTAGCGTGGCCTGCGGGCGAAGTTGCGCTGCCCATGTCGATGTGCTGAGAGGAGGGGCCCGCGACGGGGGCCGGGGCATGTCCGTTCATGTGGGGGTGGACGTGTGGGTAGGGTATATGCGGGGCATGCGAGGCGGCTGCGTGTGCACCGTTCATCGTCGTGTGCAGTGCGGCCTGACGCCGAGGGCGACACGAGGAGGAGGATGTCGGTGACGGCGGGGACAGAGGGCGGCGGGGAGAGGGCGGGAGGCGGGAGGAGAAGACAGGCGTGAATTGAGTCGCAGACCACCGCTGTCAGTACGCGCGCGCACGGAGACCCCGGCCACTCCTCGGGGCATCCCGACCGGCGTTCGTGCTGATCGGGCAGGCGATCGTCGAGGGTGCAGTCCCCGGGGAACACCGCTGCCCGCTGTGTCGCAGCTGCCACTGTCACTGCTGTCACTCAGGTGTCTCTCGCCCTGTCTCGCCTGTCGAGGCTCGTGCTGCTGTCTCCCGCCTGTATGTACGCTGTCGCGCTGCTGGACGCTGGTACTCGAATGCGCGGATGGCAAACAAAGAATGGACTTGCGGAGGTGCAGTCGTCGGGCTTTGAACGCAAAAGCTTAGGGGGACTTCTAGCGCCGCTATCGAACCTGACCTGCCTCCCGTGGCCTCTGCGCCTCTCATGTGCTCGCATTCCGTAAGATGCCCCTCCTGCGCACTCGCACCCTCTCACGCACGGCTTGACGTTAATTATAATCTCTCTGACCGGCCATGTCAGGCCCCTTGGCATGCAGCGGCCGGCATCCCACACTGGGTCTACGCAGAGCCGGGCCCTCGAACCCAGGTTCGGTGAGCCTTCACCTTATTGTATTCTCGCCCGGAAGGCCTCAGAAAGAGAAGGTGCCCCCCGGTGCCTCGCATCCTTCCCCAGTCTCGACCGTCCGCGTCATTTGATTGGCGAGTTTCAAAAGGGATAGCATCGCGGGAGATGCGGTGGGGCGCCCGTAGCCTCGAGGCTACTCCACGGCCGCCGCTCTCTCAACCCAATCAGGCCAAAATGCACGCACGCACAGCGGGCTTGCTGGCCACGCCCTGCCGGCAGCGCCCGCTTCTCGTGCCCAGATGCCCTCTGCACATCGCAATTGCAAGCTCTTCCCATTCGATTTGCGCCCACTCTTCGATGTGTCTGCCGCCTTATCACGCGCGTCGCGTCGAGCAGCGCCGGGATCTACGCCCCGTCCCCGGCAGAAGTTGCGAACTCGCGAAGTCGCCGGTGACATATCCTCGACGTCAAGTCCGGCCACCATCCAATCCGGATTTGACGTCTCTGGCGCTATGTTCATCTCGACATCTGGGCGTGCATGGGAACACTGGCGAGGTCAATGTTCAAAGTGCAGGACCATAGCAATCGACCCAAGGCCCATGGAGCGTTAGTCGTTCTTTGTCAGTTTATCTAACCAATGTACACCAGACTTGCCCATAAACGCAGTCATGCGACACACAGGAGCAGCACTTGTGACGACGCTATTGTCCTCGTTAGTCCTCCACCGCAACAGTATCATTGTATCAAACGACCCTCGCAAGTGAAACCGTGCCTGTCTTCCCACCTCGAGCACCGCGTGTCACCTGCCTGTCCGGCGAAGACCCTGACGAACCGGCAACAACATCGCACAAATGCCCAAAATGCGTCTCTCCAAGCCACTCGAAGCTCAGATATTCGCGCGCGTTGTATACCGGGACTTCTCCGAGTGCGTAGTATGCGGCGATAGGCCAGGTATGCATCACTCAGGCCAACTCGCACGTTCCCAGCCCCCGATCAGGCTCTCTTCGCGCTCCTCTCAGAGGGCAAGTACGTGTGTACTCTCCGGGCATCAGCCCCATGTCAACGATCATTCGCACTCCACGCCCCTCGCAGCCCGCCCAAACCTTCCGGTACACCGGGGCCAGCGCCCCCCACCGACAGCGCTGTGCGCGCAAGCCGGCGGCCCGCCCTGGCGACCGCACGTCCAGGTGGCTCGTCAGGAGACGCGCCTCGGGGCATCCCTGCGTACTAAACATAGGTCGACGACGCTGTGGGACAGGGGCACGTCGCCCGGGTTGTTGACGCCTGCGAGGGAGAACTGGCTTGAAGGACACCAGGGATGCAGGAGTCAAAGTCACCCTTGGCCGATCTCTTGAATTCTAGTGGGAGAAGCGAGTAGCATGGTAGCAGTGAATCAGTACCATAAAGGAAATCAAGCCAGTTGCATTCTTGTCCAGTCCCGGGAGCGTAGTATGATAGTAAACAAGTAAGTGAGACCCCGCGCGCGCAGGCTATCCATAGACAAGTAATGAAGAGATCCATTGGA
Organism: Fomitopsis palustris; assembly: GCA_029783445.1. Lineage (NCBI taxonomy): Eukaryota > Fungi > Basidiomycota > Agaricomycetes > Polyporales > Fomitopsidaceae > Fomitopsis > Fomitopsis palustris. Next base: position 553,574 of record JARAOQ010000018.1, on the reverse strand, counting down.
ACCGAGTCTGCGTTGAAGAAATAAACCAGGCTTGGTATACTGGCTATGTACGAACCGAATGGTCGCCTCACTTGGCTATACTTACTAAGTTACCTCAGGCCAGTACCGCCGTACGGCCAGTACCATGGGCGCTAGCATTTAACACTCTGTCACACATCGCGTCACATGAGCTTTTGGCAAACGCAGTACAGAGTCGAGTGTCTTCTCTCCAATCCTTTACTGTGCTGCTCAGGCTTCCTTTTCTGCAATTTTTCTGTCGGGGATTCTTGATACTCTCTGGAGCTGGCCAATATCATCAGTTCTGCGACTTATCCTGCCTGGGCGGATGAGTTATACGCGACTTGCCGTTAACTGGAGCTTTCGCTGTGGACACTTTCGCGGTCAATACCAACAAAGGTTACGCCTCTACTCTACAGCGGTATCGACAGATGCATCAAGCTCGACGAGCGTAGAAGAAGACCGGGAGACACTGAGACGGCAGCGGCGGACGGAATGGAAGCGGCGGCAGAACGTGAGTGTTCAGAACGGTTTGAGAAACGCGTGTGCCGTTTCAATGCCAGCTCTGATGTATCTAAAGGATGGACTGTAGGGTCAAACCTTTCTCGACAACATCATCATCCATGTCCGCGGAGGTGCGTCTTCTGCTGAGCTGTCAGACGAGCGTTCGGGGCTTGGTGGCTGACCTGCGTTTTCTAGGCAAGGGTGGTGACGGCTGCGTCGCGTTCCATCGCGAAAAGTTCAAGCCGTATGGTCCCCCGTCTGGCGGGAATGGTGGACGGGGAGGCGATGTCTATATCATGGCAACGCCCCACCTCACTACGCTGTCGTCCGTGTCAGCGAAGGTGCGAGGCCAAGCGGGCGGCACCGGCCAAGGGACGTGGCAGAATGGCAAGAACGCGCCGCCATCGATCATCCGCGTGCCCGTCGGGACCATCGTGCGCGAGCTCTCTCGGGACGACCCGCGACGTGCGAAGGACGAGTACGAGGCAGAGGAGGAGGCGCTGGAGGGGCTCGATCCGGAGGAGCGCAAACGGCGGCTGCGTGAGCGCAGATGGGTGCACTACCCCACGTACGAAGAGGAGAACTGGGAGCGGAGCTTCTTCAAGGAGGCGGAGCGCGCGCTGTACCGCGAGGAGCGCGAGCGGCGGTACCTGCGGCGACAGAAGGCGCAGACTCCCATCTACCTGGACCTCAACCGGTCGGACGAAGTCGAGAACGACGACGTGACGCTGAATGCGCCGCTGGGACACCGGAGACCCGACACGACGGGGCACCTCATCGCGGCCGGTGGACACGGTGGCGTGGGCAACCCCCACTTCCTCTCGACGGAGAACCGATCGCCCAAGTTCGCCACACGGGGGTGGGACGGCGAGCGCATCTCGCTCTCTCTCGAGCTCAAGCTTCTCGCGGACATCGGACTCGTCGGCATGCCGAACGCCGGCAAGAGCACCCTCCTCCGGGCCCTGACCGGCGGGCGCGCGAAGACGGAGGTCGCTGGCTACGCCTTCACGACGCTCAACCCGGTGGTGGCGGTCATCCGCGTTGCAGACGACGGGAGCTTTGAGGGCGCAGACGGTGCGGTCTACGACGAGTCGTGGGTGGAAGCACAGCGCGAGGAGGAGCTCATGGAGCAGGGCGCGTTCGCGGATGCGCTCACGCGGAACCAGGCCCGCGCAGCTACAGAGGCAGCCCCGCTCGAGTCGTTCCGCTTCACCGTCGCAGACAACCCGGGCCTCATCGAGGACGCGGCGGCGAACGTCGGGCTCGGCCACTCGTTCCTCCGCGCAATCGAGCGCTCGCACGCGCTCGTGTACGTCGTTGATCTCGCGAAGCCCGCGCCGTGGGACGAGCTGCGGGTGCTGCGCGACGAGATCGAGAAGTACAAACCGGGACTGAGTCCGAAGGCGCGCATGGTCCTTGCGAACAAGGCGGACTTGCTTGGCGGTGCTGGTGAGGATGGGCGGGAAGACCCTGAGGCCGTGCAGGCGGCGAAGGAGAAGCTGCGGACGTTGGAGGAGTTCGTGCGAAAGGAGATGAAGACGCAGGTGCAGGACCCGGCAGGTAACGTAATCGGGGAGAGGGCCCTCGACGTGGTCCCGGTCTCGGCGAAATACAGTATGAACCTGCGCAAGGTTGTCGGGCTTATGCGCACGTACGTCGAAGAGGCAAGGGCCAGCGAGGATCCGCTCCCGAAGTCAGTAGCGTTGGGCGATGTATCTAGGTGATGTTGATGTAGGGAAGCTTTGTGCCGCCGGGACACACCGCTTAGACTGGTCGACTCGTGCTAGACCCGTACGCGTCATACTCCAGGCCAATAACATTGGACTGTAGCTTTATCTCAGCTTGCAGCGCAACCTCGATGGCGTTTGCAGCTTTGTGACACTCTTTGGTTGGTCATCTCCAGTATTGATATGCGCAAGACTTTCGAGTGGGTGCTACCACCAGTTAGCGGTCCAGGTAGCGTGCTGCCAGGTTACCACTCCAAAGCTTCCGCGAGCGCGGGTCAGCTGCTTGCGCCCACATCAACGTGCCACTACAACCCAATATTCGTCGCAATAATTTGGACCTTCGCCACGTTGGAGCAGGCGGCAAGTGAGTGGTCAACTGCTCTCGAGCCCCGCATGACTGGCGCGTACGCGGCGGGCCGATGCATTCGCTGGGCTTTCCATCAGCGAACCATGCGTCTGCGCCCCGGTGACCGTGTTCGTGCGCGCGCAATGACGGCATAACCGTCGCGCGCATCTGTGCGCTGGACGCGTTATATAACGATGTGGAGTGTTGGGAGGGGCGACCTCTGTCCGAGCTAGTTGGAGTGCCTCCTGCTAGTAGCATCTGAAGTGTCGCAACATGCGTTTCGTCAGCATTTCTGCAGGCTTTACAGCCGTGTTTCTTCAGGCGACGGTTACCAAGGCCTGGTACACTGTTGCGCGGCCGACGGATACGTTCTGGATCAGCGCTCCCGACAAAGTGAGTACTACATGGTGTAAGCTCGGAGGGATCATCACTGACGTTTGGATTTGTCTGAAGTCGATCAATGCTTCATACCTTCCTCTGGGTGCTACACAGACGAGCGTGTGGGTTTACGACAAGTACGACACGCCTCGAGACTTGGTTCTCGGTGCGTGACTCGCCCCAAGAGCATCCCACGGCGCGGTGCTCACCGGTTTGGAGAAAGGGTACGACAACACAACGACATACCTTGACCCGCCTTCGCGGTACTTCGGCCCCATTGTTGGCAGGTATGCGAACAGAATCAAGAACGGGACGGTAAGGCCTATGATATACTCCCATATCAAGGCTCTGACGAGTGTCGTTTGGCAAGTTCGAGATCGGGAACACGACATACCATAGTGACAAGAATGAACACGATGGGCTGAACACACTACATGGCGAGTCCGCTGTATCCTGAAGCTCCACTTTAGCTCACATGCAGCACTTGCAGGCGGATCTATTGGGTGGGATCTTCGCCCATGGACTGTGCTTGAGTGGACGGAGTCGAGCATTACATTCTATCTCCAAGGTGCGTGCGTGCAACACGCCTCTCTTGGATACCAGTCAAACCGTAGGTATAGATGTCTCTGGCGCCATGGGCTTCCCCGCTACTGTAGAAGCCTATGTCACTTATGCGCTGTATAACGACGCGGTGCTGAAAATCAACATCAATGCAATGGCAGACGAGTGAGTGGATCCTGCGGTACACATCCGAACGCTCCCTGATACCTTCCCATGTCAGTGAGACCCCGATAATGCTGTCCTCACACGACTGGTGGAACCTGGACGGCTACTACCCTTACGATGGCCAGTATGTCTTGTTGTGCACACGCTCGCAGACCGCTCTCTGATTCTGACTCCCACAGGAACTCTTCCATCCTCAACCACACCTTCCACACCCCGGATGTGACGTCCTATGTTGCGACCGACGGCATTCTGATTCCGACCGGCGAGCTGCCGGGCGTTGAGGGCACGCCGCTTGACTTCAGGACGGCTCGCACGATCGGGAGCGAGCTGAACGAGACGCTCGACGTCTGCGGTACCGGTTGCACAGGTGGGGTCATGTTCGAGTGTGTGTAACCTGTGCGTTGGTATGCTCATTGGCCCTATCGCGCAGGATATGATACTTGCTTTGTCCGCAGCCACAACGGCACTAACAGCACTCTGGCCGTTGAGCTCTACAGCCCTGCCTCCGGCATCAAACTCAGCATCAGCTCAGACCAGCATGCCATCCAATTGTACAGCTGCGACGGACTCGACGGCTCTATCCCTGCGAAGGCCTCGCAGGGTGGACAAGACGGCGTTGCCTATGGCCAGTACAGGTTCGTGATACGTATCATATGTGCCGTCCCGTGCCAGGATACTTACCTCACCACATAGCTGTGCGGTCTTGGAGATGGAGGACCTGATCGACGCGGTGAACAACCCTGGTTGGGGCATCGACGCCATCTATGGACCTGATAGGCCGTATACCTGGACTGCTACATACAACTTCACTATTGCTTGAGTGGTCGAACTCAGACTTGTATCATGACTTTGATCTTTAGTCTGAAGTCAGAGCACCAGCGAACCTTGGCTATTCTGACGCTCAGTTCAACGGTGCTAGCACGCGGCCTCAGAGCTACGCGTAATTATACATACTTCCACTGCGACACCGGCAGCCCGCTGGTACTAGACCAATACGAATCTCTGAGGTACTCACCGAAGTGACCATCACCGTCGCAGGGGGGAACGCTGCGTGCCTCGCGCGACGTGCTCGACGTTGAGTAGGCGAGACTTAACGGCCAGTGGGTCTCCGGGTCAGATATCAGTATAACACGGCGAGCGCTCACAGCCTATTCACACGTAGGATCGGCCTGCACCCTCACAATACAGAGGAGTGTCGGTAGCAAGCTCGTCGTTTCGGACGCAAGGCGCATGGGCCCGCACGTGCCAGCGACGTCGCAGCAATATGCGCAGGCTGAACACGATAGCTAGTGTAAGATGTGAAATGCATGCAATAAATGTGAGTGATAAGGAAGCGGAGAAGGAAGGAGTGACGAGGGACGTTGCCCCGTCCGCAGTGTCCAGCCCCAAGGATAGAGTCCAAAGGCACGCTGGAAATGAGGTCCCGCTCACACGAGGAAAGCTAGATCCTGAAGAGAGGGTTGGTCGGCCTCAGCAGACGCCACCGACCTCTCTCGGTTCCTCCGCGCACGGATACCCGCGAGCAGCAAGTCCGTCATCTGGACTGTAGGGTCGCTCTCTTGGCGGGCGCTGATGTCGAAAGAAACGATCTGCGCCATAGTCACGACGTCCGGGACACTGAGGCAGGGGAAGAAGTCATCGAGAGCGGCGGCGACGTCGAGCAGGTTGGCCGTCTCGCCGCCGATGAAGCTCTCCACGTGCAACAACCGCAGCACTGTGCTCCTTGCCCCCTGCCGCCCCAGAGTAGCGGCAGGGAGCACGCGGACATCGAGCAGGGGGATGGCCAGGCAGGCCAGGTGCGGGCAGAGCCGCGTGAACTCCGCCAGCCCGCCGATGGTGAGGTGCCCGGAGTCCTGCTGTGCGGCGTGCACTGCTGCCCGGAGCTTGAACGACGTGAGCTCCGGCCACGCCCTCGCCAGGGTGAGCGCATCCTCATCGCTCAGGAGCGGGAGGTAGTTGTGGAAGTGGAGCTTTACTGCTCTGATCGCGCGGAACGGGAGGTAGGCATGGACGATGTGGCTGAGCGGATACGACATAGAGCGCAACTCGGCGTCGATGAAGAGGTGGAATGCAGTGAGCTCCTTTGGTACCCTGTCGCAGATGGTTTGGAGCGTGTCTTGAAGGATCTCTACCACGGTATCGTTCATCACGGTCAGCCGCAGAGTGTTGAGATCTTGACACCGAGTGGCGCAGAACACTGACACGAGGTCGTGAATATCGCCAATGAGACAGAGGTCACTCATGCGCTCGAGAGCGCCACCGAGCTCGAGGTGGCCTATGGAGCTCAAACTCTTGACTTCGACCTCCAAGACTCGCAGACTGGGAAGATATGAGAGCTGCCGCAATGTTGGATAGTCGATCGGTGCGCAGGGTAGGACAAGGGTTTCGAGCCGGGCAAGTTGTATGAGTGGCGTCAAGGATAGTTCTGGAGATCCTATGAATAGATTGTAGAGCTGCAGACTGGCTAGCTGAGGGCACTGGGAACAGATGAAGCAGAAGAGATCGTTGACGGGAGGAACCGGAGGCCGTGTGCCATGCTGTACGGGCTCATGCCAAGCGCTAGATGTTCTCAACGTAAGAGTGAGGCGATGTATTGAAGGGGACAGTAGAACGCCGAGGGCAGGTTCATCGGGGTAGATGTCTATAAGGTCGAGGCTACGGATGTATGGCAGCAATGGGTCGTTCCCACAGTGGTACTTTAGCATCGACCACACCGACGTTTGCACCACACAACCGTCGGACAAGCCCCATCGTAGAAAACGGACGCGGGCGGCATACTCCTGGAATCGGGCCCATTCTTCTCTGGTCAGCAATTTCAGGGGGATCTATAAGGAACGTCAGGGAGGTTTGTCTGAAGCACGCAGGATCTCTGTAGGACTCACAGGGAAGGCTTCATCTGCTTCGTCGACGGCTGTGGGCAAGAGCCGCAATATGGGTTCGAAGTCGTCGAGACTCCGCCACAAAACCCTCAAAGCAGGATCTGTGAATGACTTACACACTCGCGCCAGCGATGCTAGAGACCTTCGCCGCGTGCTCCGTTCTTCATCGTCGACTTGGAACTCGAAGGGGAAAATGCTTCCACCAACCAACCCCTCTGAGTACGGAGTGAAGTATCCAAATATTTCTTCCCAGATATGTGGAATGGCAAGTATTTTGTTGTTGAATACGGGGATTGCCATGGCTGAGTAAAAGTTGAGTGAGTATGTGGCGGGGGTAGGTACGAATATAACGGGACAAGGATACCATGCGTGACGGCAATCGATAACATGTCACATCCGCAACACGCACGTGCATTGTGACGAGTCGCGCACGCAGGTGAATACTTGGGATCGGACATGAGCGTCAACCACTAATAAGCAATCTAGGGACGTCTACGTAGGGGCTCGTAGGGGGCTGCACTCGCGGATGTTCGAAAAGGGAGGAAAACATTCTAGGAAATAGTACAGAACAAGAGCAACAGGATACATCGGGGTAAACGCAGACTTGCATACATGTACAACTGCCTCACGATAAACGTCAACTACCCTTGCCCACGGACCAGACAACTCAAGCACCGTCGACGCGGCGAATCATCCTTCTCTCCCGGTCGCCCACGACTTTCACCATCCCCTCCTGCTCAAGCTCCCTGATGACCTCTTGGAACTCGGACGTGCTGATCCTGACCGAACTCTGCTCCTCGAGCTGCTGGAGTGCCTCCGCCCACTTGACCCCGCGCGTGCTGCCCGCACTCCCGTCGAGCATCGCGAGCACCGCGCGGCGCATGTCGCCCCGGAGCTTGCGCTGCTGGCGCCCGATGCCCGTGTCGAGCAGACCGAGGTCGATCTCGCCTGTCGTCGGGTCGCGCGCGCTCGTGTTGAGCGCCTCGCGCATGAGCCGGTACGCCTCCTTGACGTCGTCCAGTTCGACGCGTGGGGAGAAGCGCATCCGTGCGTGCGCCTCGGAGAGCCGGATCATGCTCTCGAGCTGCCGCGTCGTCGCGGTGATGCGCCGTTCGCTCGACCGCGGGTCCTCGCCGGCCTTGCGCATGGTGACATAGCAGCGGACGAGTTCTTCGGAGGCCTCTTCGGTGATTGCAGGGCTAATGCGCGAGCGAGCGTACGTGACGTATGCAGCGAGTTGTTCGAGGGGCTATGATATGCTCATGAGTTTCATTCACTCGCGAACGCTGTGCCAAGCGTGCGACGTACCAGATAATCTTCTGCACCGGACTGCGGCGCATCCTCCAGATAGAGGCTGACCAGATGTTGCGCCAGCTTTCGATCAATAGCCTCGTCTACCTGGTCGAGAACGAGGTACAGCAGATCGAACCGGGAGATGAGTGTCGGCGGTAGGTCGACATTTTGTGTGATGGTCGCATTGCGGTTGTAACTCGACCCCACCGGGTTGGCTGCAGCCAGAATGGAAGTCCTAGCATTTAGAGTCGTGATGATGCCCGCCTTGGCGATGGACACCGTTTGTTGTTCCTGCGTACAGGTGAGCACTGAGGCCTGCAGAAGGACGATCAGACAAGCGCACCATCACTTCGTGCAACACGCTGCGCGTTGCGTCTGACATCTTGTCGAACTCGTCGATACAGCACACTCCACCGTCACTGAGGACCAGTGCACCACTGCGTTCCGAGGGCGTGAGTCTCGCCATATGCGTCGCGGAACAAGGAAGACATACCTCTCGAGCACTAGCTGCTTCGAGTCCGGATCCCGCGTGACGTACGCGGTGAGACCAACGGCGGAGGAGCCCTTTCCGGACGTGTACACTCCGCGGGGAGCGATCTTGTGTACGTACTACAAGATGCACATCAGCCAAACCCAGCTGCCAACACGGATAGAGCTAGCTCACCTGTAGGATCTGCGACTTGGCCACACCGGGGTCACCCACAAGCAAGACGTTGATGTCACCCCGGTAGCGAGGCCCACCCCCGCCGCCACCACGCGCGATGCTCTTGTTCGTGCCCCCAAACAGCTGGAGCAGAATGCCCTTCTTCACGTCGTCCAGCGCCCAGATCGACGGCGCGAGCGAGCGCGCAAGGAGGTCGTAGATATCGGGGCGCTGGCTCAGCTCCCGCAGCTTGGCCTCCATCTCCTGCCGCCGCGTCGCCCGGCGCTCGCGCTCGCCCGTGAGGTCCTCTTCGTCGTCCTCGTTCGCGCCACCGCCGATCCCGCCGATCCCGCCGACGCCCGGGACTCTGTCGCTCCCCGTCGTGCGCGTGCTACGGTCGAACCCGAGTCGGTCGCTGCTCGTCATGCGCACGTGCACGACGTCGAGGAACGTCTTGAACAGGCTCTTCAGCGTGCGCTGGCGCGGGTTCACGCGCACGGGAATGCTCCGGAAGATGCCCGTCACCGCGAGCCGGTCGCCCGGCTTCGCGACGTCCACGAGCTCGTCGTACACGCTCAGTGACACCGTGTGCGGCGTCTGCCCGTCGGGCACCGCGTCGGGTGTTTCTTGCAGCCGGATCACCTGCCTGTCCGCGAACTCGCACCGGTTGTGCACGAGCGACATCGTCCCCACGGACGCGCACACGTCGCGCGGGCACATGGCGGGCTCGTCGATCTTGCCGCGGTCGATCTCCACTTGCACGGTGTGGTTACACTTGAGGCACCGGAAGAAGGCGACCTTCATATCCGGGATGACGGGGGTCGCACGAATAACGAGGCCCTTGATGCACACAAGTTTGTCCGTGTCTACAACACTCTTCAGCGGATAGCACAGGGTAGGAGAGATCCGTGCGCACCTGTGGGGTTCAGATCTCGCATGTTGACCGACGGCATCCCGAAAGGCCGTATTTTGTACACCTTGCTCATGATGTCGGCGATCTCCTCCTCGCCTTCAGGCCCAACCATGCCGGGCATGCCTGCTTGCTGATCCTCTTCAGCGACCTCGAGCATGAGGTCCTTCAAAACCTGGTCCATTGCGGGGATGACCTCCTGCGGGTACTTTACGACTTGACTGAACAGCTTTCGGCTGGGCGGATACGACGACAAGTTGACCAAGTCCAGGTTGAGGTTTGTCTCGCCGGTCTGGCGCATGCGCCGCAAATACGTCACGTAGAGCGTATGCTCGCCTTCCTCCGGGGTAGAGAGCACGCGCGTACGCATGCCGCGCTCGCGATCGTACGCAACACGATACTTGACTTTGAAATTAAGCAGAAAATCGCGGAAAGTCTGCATCGTCACATTGATGTTCACGGTGGTGCCCCAGATGGCACGGATTTCATCTGGTTCGTCAGACGGCACTGTAGGGGCTGTCAAATCCGGTGCAGATGATGCTGGCATGTCTATATGCGTTCCATCAGAGTTTAAGTCGCTGTCGAGGTTGCGTGCTCGCTGAGCACGCCGGGAGGCGGCAGGTACGGGGGTTACACTGAGAGACGAATGTATGTCGCCGCGACGATTCTTCGGCGTCGCGGCAGGTGCGGGACTCCTGTGCAGATATATCGACGAGTGCTCTCAGTACTCGAGGCGCGACACACGCACATGGGGAAATCCAACGGTTCAGAATCTGCGGCAGAGCCTGGAGGATCGGAGCTCATGGCAAACAGAGGTTTGCGTACGGGGGTCCGTTGTTTAGTCGGAGAGCTTGGGAATGCCATAGGAGACGAGCTTGAGGCTAACGACGCGTCAGTGCGCGTTATTTGCCATATAACCTGGGGAAAGACTGACCGGCGAACAGAGGAGTCTTCCCTCGCGGCGTACTCAAGCCTACTGCCCTCCTTGCCACCTCTGAGGTCCTACTACCAGGTGTGGCTATGTTACTTCGACGTGCAGGGGTTCCGGCTGCCGACGGAGTGGAGGCGAGGAAGAGTGGTTGGGCAGCAGGCGCGTCGGACGAGGGCTGGGCATTGTCTTGCATGTCGACATCGTCCGTCCAAAAGTCCTGAGGCGGCGACATAGGTGGCCGAGGTGGCGACGACATGACTCGTGTCGAGTACGAGCAGAAAGGTGAGGAGATGAGGTTGGGCACAAGGAGATGGGATCAAGGAAGAGGAAAGGATGGGGGACGGCGTGACAGGACGAGCCACAACGCGCCGTGACTCTCATTTACGCGACATGTCACAACGACGACAGCTATATAATGATTATTTTCTTATCCTGATCTACATTGCACGTCTTCCGGTACCCGGCGTCTACGGCTCACTCGCGCAGGTATGCTTAGCAATGCTCATCAGCATACCTGTAAAGTGTCATCTTCGTATCTTGCGGTCAGGGTGCTGGTGTGCATATATGAGCATCATGGTCATACATCGCATCGGTCACTGACAAAGGTGCAGTATATATCCATACGGTCGAATCACTACAACTTCGCCGGTCAGCGACCATAGGTACCCGAGTCTCCAACCCACGGTTATAAGCTCAAGCATGCCACCCGCCTAGAAGACGGTATCATCGACGATTGTTCGACTCCACGAACACCTGCACCTTATCCCAACACTTCGTGGGCAACATCGGGCCGCGTACGTCTTCTCCTCGATACGCGCCAACGAATGGGACAAGGTCCGCAAGATACACTTGTGCACGGGCCTCTCGAGGGCTCATATTTTGATTGACGCGTCTCTGCTTGCCTTTCCTGGCCTGCGGAGCGATCTTGTCTGGAATGCATGGGTCGCGAAGCAGGACAGCGTCGCACAAGAGGTTTTGGCAGTCGTATAAGGCCCAGCCAATAGCGGTATCGAGCGGTGTCCCCCGCTCGACATCGTCGAGGGACTTTCCGAATCGTGGCCAGAAGGCCTTGGGAAGAGCGGGACCGGTACCTTCCCTGTGCGATTCCGAGCGGAAGAGTATATTGGCCAAGGTGCATATACCACATTCTGTCAGTTTGGGTCATCCCCGTGGCCGCAGGATCTAATGCCACAGAATGACACGGCCCTCCGTCTTGTGGTACCTGCGCTGGTGCGACGTGACCTTTGGAGTGGCTGTCTTGTGGCACTGGTCTGGGGAGCAGGAGTTTGATACTCGGAAGACGTGTGAGCACCTAATTTTTCGTGATTCCACGTCTTCATGATCTTGTCAGCAGATGCGGCACTGGTGCGATGATGAGTACGCTGTCTCCTCAAGGGTAGACGAGAGGTGGCAGGAGATGTGTTCCCGGGGCCGTCGTGGTCCTGTGGGCCGTCTGCACAGGCGGGGTGTTTGGTCACGCGACGCTGTTCGACACTTTGGTATCTCTTCTTCCCTCACCGGTCGGTTTGAATGATTGCGCCGTTCTACAAAGAGACATCATCACGCCGAGCGAACATGCCAATAGGAGGAACCAAAAGCCATCGCTCACCTGAGTGATAATGAACAAACCAGTCATGCCCTGAGTGGTAGTGTTCCCTCCACGAGTCACCGCAGAATGCTTGCGACTTCGTGTCCCGATGAATGCCGGCATCTATCCTGACGAGGAGGTGCGAGAGCTTGGTTAGGTTGATGGATGAGTAGCTTCGGCGAGCGAGATAATGGGCGACGTATACGGTAGGTAAAGGTAGGGTGTCGCTGATACATTATGTCAGTTAGATCTATCACTCACCACAACCAACGAGTGGCACACCCGTTGTTGGCTGAAATCAGTCTAGGCTACCGCGGGCGTTGGCTTCAGGCTTCTTCATTGCCCTGCTCTGGTATCCGGGTGCTTGTGCATTGCGATTGTGGTGGGTCATACAGTCCCAAGTATCCTGTTTGCTACCATTCTATACGAATACAATTACATACACCCGTGACCTGGGCTTGCCCGGCTTCCAACTGAACGAGACGGCTTTGATTCAATCAATATGTTGTGTTGATGAGTGGCATATGGTCTTGAACCTGTGAGATAGAAAATGGAATGTAATTGTCAGGTCGATCTTTGCATTTCGGTCAGGAGAAATGGCAAGGATGAGTCGAAAAGCTAGGCGTCACCTGAGCCTTCGAGCTCCATTCGGCGAGGAGAAGCCTTGGCATTCCCCTCTTGTTCATGTTCCCGAGGGCATATTACGTGCGGCCAGGCTTGACACGACCGCAGCCTAGCGGGAGCAGGCGTCTCAACCGACCAAAGTTCGATAGCCTCGTGTACTTGACCGAGACCCTCGGCCATCCTTACTGCTTGGCCAAGATTGTGGCCCGATGTAGTGAATCATGTCACTGCTCAGATCGAGTTGGGATGTCGATACAATACCACTGCATTATTGTCAGTGACGCCAATAAGCTGGGAGTCGTCCTAGAGAACTTGTCAGTGCTGAAAACCTCCTCCGAGTACATTTGCATTGGCAGAATGGATACCCGGAGAACCGATCAATGCAGAACTGATTCTGGAATATACAAAACCGGATAGGACGCAAGAGCGATGCTCACACCACGAGTAGTACCGCGTCTACGGCACGATGTCGGTCACCCGAACTGCGACCGGGGCGAGTAGCCTCGTGCGCACGCGCCCGAGACACTCGCCAACACCACACCCGTCCCCGTCCTGCACGGGTGTCAATGAGCTCGCAAGCGAATCACGGCATACGCGCGTTCGACGCAATCGACGTGCTGTCGTCCGTCCTAGCCCGGAAGCCGCCAGGCTGGAAGGAATGGCCGGCAGATCGCCACGGGGGAGCCGCGCTGGACCTGACGAGAGGCTGAAGAAAGGAAGACGAGAGCAGGCTGGGGGACGAAGGACCGCCCCGCCGCGTTGTTGCATCTTGGTGATTTGAACTGGCGATCCTGCTTTGGAGTCGTATGCGGTGGACTGCATTGTCCGAGTGTTGTGCTGCGTACTCATGATTGGCATGAGAACTTGCAGTATTGGAAGGGTACCACTAAGTGGGCGACAGTCTGAGAAGCCCAGCTTCCAGTCATTCAATGGCCCTTGCTTGGCCTCGATAGCACCGTATCTTCACGGTATTCGGTGCCATCACGAATGAGGTGCTCTCGCGTGATGACCGCCAGGGTTGCGCCCGCTCTCACAACTCAGTCAGACGGACGAGTGGGGGGTGTGCGTATGACGGCAGCGAAGCATGCGTAGAGCCTGCACCCTGGAGCACGATACCGCACATTGTATCTCGGGTTGTTCTTCTGATAAGCGTGTTAACGCGGTCCCAAGAGCACGCACGTTCAGGACTTGCTGGAGGATGACACCAGGTCGGACAGCGCAGAAGCGCAGTTGTACGAGACACTTCGTCATAAGCAGCGGGAACGAGAAGAGCGGTCGGAACGAAAGAACCTTGAATTGCGTAAGAACGGAGATGTGGATGGCCGCATGCAACGGCCTACGTACTGGCAGCTCTGTTGTCGAGCGTTCTTGGGCGGCTGGGCGGCATGGTCGACATTGTCCCGAGGTGCTTCTGAGCCGCTCGTCCACTGGCCTCGACTGCACAGAACGCCAGAGTACACGAAGCCGACGGGGAGGGTCCTACCAGAAACGCATCCGCTATCTTCAGGCGTCTCGCTAGCGTCGTAGGACAGCGGTCAGCGGTACGACCGGAGACACGGATCGGGAGGTGCAGGCACTGGTGGAGATGAACGTTTGTGGGCGCATGACTCACGGGAGACACGAGGGGATAAGGGAACGGCGCAAATCGGGCGATTATCGCCACTCAAATGGTGACATTGCGGCACAATGATGGGGTGCCTATAATCCGAGCTTTCATTATCCATGTGGGGTCGGATAGGTGCCAGACAAGTATGTCAAAACTATATTTAGAATAGATGCCTTGTAACTAGGGAGAATCATTGGTGAATAATAGGAAATAAGCAGTAGTCTACGCTCAAAGCCAACAAAAAGGATCTCAATTCAAGCGAGGCCGGAATTCACACAACTATGCAAAAATACCGCCCACCCGGAATCCTATCATACATGCTACATACCTGTGACCCGCGAATTCGAAGTGATTGGCCGTAGCACATCCACGCACACATCCTGCATGGCGGTTCGGACGTGCGCGATCCGTGTATCTCCAACGTCAATGAAGCATATTCGATTGCCATACATTAGTGACCCGCTCAGTGGCCCACTAAGCGGCCCTCTGAGCGGCCCTCTGATTGTTCCCAACAGCTTTGTGTACGCATAATATGGATCTGTCATTACACAACTTAACCGTACAGTAGCACTACATGATAATGTGCACGCAACAAGGAAACCGTCCCTCCATTCCGATTGACAGACTAACCACCTTGTGAGTATACAAAGTCATAGACAAAGTCATAGACACGACACAATACTCACTCATAGGCTGGTGGCTTTATATGCCCAATCATCCTTACTGCTCGCCAGAAAGCTGATCGGTGTTGGCAGGGGCGGGGACGGATGAAGTGACGCGGTGTATGTTGGTGGTGGATAAGTCGGTGACTGGTTCATGAGTGGTGAGTTCCACGGAGGGAGGCGGCTCGACGACAGGGATGTCAGTCGCCGGCGAGTCGACGGAGACATCGAGGGGGTCCCTGTATTGCCTTCACGGAATGGGAATAGAGGTGTGAGACGATGAGGATTGCCGTCGAACCTGAGTGCCTCAAGCCACTTGTCCGGCCACAAGAACTTCCGCACCCGCCACACTATCGGGAGGACACAATCTTCATGCTCGACGAGGAGGAGGACTGCATTGCCGTTGCGGCAGAACACGCTGACGAGTGCGACAACGCCGTCGATGGCGCAGATGCGATGAAGGCGCCCGTAGTGGACGATGTTGCGCTCTGCTACCACCAATGAGATCGGCTCTCCCAGCGTCAGCGGCTTCCTCAAGCCGGGAACATCAGTCCAGAAGACGTTCGTTATGCCTAGTCCTTTGCCACCGACGGTGCGGCAAGAGAGCGGATCGAAAGAGAGCCGGGATGGCGGCCGATAGGCCACAGCGTCGGCATACGTCGACGGACGAGCAGTGAGCCGCATGATATCAAGACAGCGGAGAGGTGGCGAAAGTCGATGCACAGGTGGTTGGGCTTATAGCGACGACGACGTGCGGCAGCCCTGTACCTTGTGATCGGAACAAAGCCTCTGACTGTCTAGAAGGGAAGAGATAGGGCAATCAGAAGCTGAGAATATGTAATAATAAACGCCACTTGCCATTCAATCCTCTTACTCACGCACGCGGAGAAGAGCGGAACGATTTTTCAAGCGAGAGCGCAGTAGTTGGAACCTATGCTACCATACACCAAGCATGCTACTTATATGCAATTAGGCAACGGTCTCCGAGATCGGTTCCCACTTCAAGCACTGCGTGCCGGACTGAATTTCAACGAGGACTAGAGAAGGGCTAGCAGCTCTGCACGCTCGCAATGTGTCCGCACGATTCAACAGCCAGTGTACCTCTGGGTTGATGGTACCCTCGTTGACGTGAAGTGTCTTCAACTTGCTGAACACAGGTAGCAACTGCGCGATAGTTGTCTAAATGATACTGTCAGAAACAGTAACGACTGAGATCACCGAAGCCTACCATGCATGTGTCACTGAAGACAAAACGGTCGTTAGGTGACGAACCGCTCTGTGTGATAGTCAAATGCGATAGGGACATATACGATTCAAGAGTCCCCGGTGGACAGAGGTTGCACCAGATGTCAGGTCCTTCGCCAATGGCCTGTGGGATCTCGATGGACAGCCAACACAAGCATTCCATGTCAGCGATCTGGCGAAGAATATGTTCAAGACACTGCGTGAATGGATACCTGGGACAGGCGTCGTCGGGAAGTATGCGGAGCTCCGTCAAGCTCGATGATGTCCCCCAACGCGACACGCCGATCAAGTGCACCAGGTATGACAAGGGTGCCTGCAGCATCGTCAATCGGCACAAGGACTGAGAACGGGACGGGAGTTTCGCTGGAGCAAATGTAGTGCACGATGATATGGAGTGTGCGCCGATGACGAGCGACTCCAGGGCGGGGTGGTGGTACAAGAACTCAGTGAGTGCTGGTATGGAGACGTGGCCCTCAACTGTGAACGCCCGAAGGGTGGGCATGGAGATGTAGGTCATGAGGTCAGACCAATGTGGGGTCGCGGACTGCTTGCATTGCAGCGTCAGCTCTCGGATGGCCGAGCCATTGAGGACTCCAAGGGTCCAAGAGAAGAATCTTGACGTGAAGAGAAAGGGAGCTTCAGGTTCGAAAACCTTGAGGCGGGGAAATATGAAGTCGTAGCTCGCGTGTCGCTTTGATGATCGGTACCGATTTATGACGCAAGACGGGCGGTCCTGCTTAACACGGAGCTGGCGTACGCCAGCCTTGATGATAGACATGAGAACTGAGGTATAGTCCACCTCATCTGCGTCGGCCTCCAGCGAGAGATACACAGTCTCGACAGAGCCAGGGTCAACCCGCGCGAAGAAGTCTTGGAGAGCGGTACACTCCCGCTTTGCGCGGTCAGGGACACCTGACAAGATGACGATCATGTAGGACGGTGCTTTGAAGCCGAGCCATCTGCACCAGACGCCGACGACGGTGAGCGCGGCACCGGACATTGCAATAACTCGCCTCCCTAGGCCCGTAAGACCATGCCTCGTGAGGAGGAGAGGGACAGCCATATGGTGAAGACGTTTGTCGACAAGCGATAAAGCGTAGACGTCCTTGTCAGGCAACAGTTTGGCGACGGCGAGTACCATCTCGGGGGGCATCCTCGCGATGAAGTTGTAAGGGAACGAGAAGTTGCCGGGCAGCATCGTCGTCTCCCGCGCGTCAGTGCCGCCCAGAGGAGCGGAATAGACTATGGATTGTGCGGGATGGTCCCGATAGAGCACGAGAGCAGTGGACGCCGATGACGATGTCAATTCCTGTGGAACATCTACGTTGAGTGCAGATGTAACCTGTCCATGGCCGTCAGAACCTCTTGCTTGCCGAAACTACGTTTCGCGCACCTCCGCATTAGTGAGCTTGATGCGCTTGATGGGACGTCGACCAAACAGGGCCTCTACCAGGGCATCCTTCTGAGCCGCAATGGTGTCGATAACGTCTCGGCGAATGCTCCTTCCGACAGCCTCCAGTACGCGACCGGCGCGGGTGGCAGACATGACCCCACTGAACACGGACTCGTCCTACAGTGGTTCGTTATATGCAGAAGAGCCCATAAAGATGGAAGCTTACAGTATGAGCGGAGCCCGAGCCATCCTGGAGCTGGATAGGGTCAGAGATGTATGCTCCCTAGAGAGGACTGAGCGCAATCCATGCTAGGGCCCTGAATCAACTTACAGGCATACAGGACGTACCCTCCAAGACCAAATGTTCACGCTCGCTGGAAGCAAACATGGTATGGGTGGCGTTGCTCATTGCGGCTAGTTGAAGATGTAAGCTGAGCGGGTGGACTTATGAGTGTCGGGGGTGACCTGTCTTCCGATGATATGAGTTCTTGTAAATCGACGACTGTGCTACTCCATATATACGGATTCACCTCGTGCGAATTGATGTACATATCGCGGCGCAAGGCGAGGAATCTGTAGGAAGACAATGAGGGCTTGCGACGTGAATAGTTTCTATGGCCATACAATGAGCAGCGCATCAGACATAGACCGACGTATAGGCGCGGCTGGAGAAGACAATTGCTTGCGTACATCGAAGGTAGGGCATATTTGACAACAGTCAATGGCAACAAATGTATGGCACCCACATTATTGTATATCGCCCGCAAATCACTTCGCTGCGCAGACCATCGCCACGGCCTGACGCGCTCTGGAATGTTGATCCGTTCGAGAATCAATGGAAGCAATTGCACATCCCACTCCTACAATAAGCATCTCATGACGGATATTGGCAATTAGACTTACGGCCAGGTGAAGGACTTGACGTGTTTCCAACCTTCGTCCTAACTTTTGAGTCTGACATTGTGTACTGGACCGCCCACCGTCGACGCCCACACTGCGACCAATCATGCAGACGAAGAAGGGTCGTTGCTATTGCTCAGTGCATGGATGCAACGGTGCGGAAATTGACTACAACCAACTCCGCGTTCATAGACGTGAAGACGAGCGACGAGTGAGTTACTCCACTGTAATGTTATGAATTTGCGACTCACCAAGCTCTGCACTCGGTAGCGGGAGGTTCAACAACGGGTATGCATATCGGATAACGATCCCAGTAACTCCTCTCACCAGCACCATAGGACGCAAGTGCGGGCCCGAAAGCTCGAGCTATTCCGGCTTCGACGACCGAAGGGGAGGACATTGAGGCTCAACTGAAAGACGTGATGCGCCTCGTGATGACTGAAGGGGCCCTCCACCGTGGTAATACACAGGAGAACGTCATGTGGGGCAGACATGTTAGCCAATCTCCCGAAGGTAAGTGATAGAAGCCACGTACAAGACTTGCTTGCGGCTCATGATGTAGCAGGCCAGCCCATTGCAACCTACCATAAGCCAGACTGTTCCGGCGGCCCAAAAGTACTTCCATCAGAACGTAGGTCCCACGTTGAGTGCTCGCTTCTGAACACTAATGCAACGGCACAATTCAGCACGCTCTCCTGTTCCTGATTCAGTCGTGCGCATCCATTCGGTTGCGCGCACCGCCCTACCTCCCACCCGATTTGCAGAATCAAATGCGGCCACTGATCCGTTGGTCCAGCTTACACTCCTCGATTTCGAGACCGACGGCCGTTCACGAGCTTGCGCCGATGCGTACACATATGCCCTCCAGTCACCGCAGGCGAGCACTAAGGCCAGAGAGGCAGAGAGGGACTTGAACGAGCAGCTCGAATGGTTCCAGGAAGCACGACGCACCGTTGAAGCTGTAGGAATGAATAGCACCGATCCAGCCACCATTGCCCTACGCGATGCCATGTCCACCCGTTTGCAAGCACAGGTCGTGACCACGATCGATATGCGCAATAGAATTGCTAAGAAGGGCACGCCAACAAACGGAGGGATTCGCGTCATCGACACAAGTGAGTACTCGTCTAATCCGAGCCCGTATGGCACTGAGACTGGTGCAGGCAGGTTCTTCGACCATCCGTTGAAGCGACGTCATCCTCTCATTTTGGTCTCGTCTTTCCTGGCCCTCGCATTATACCTGCTGGGAGGCGTCACCCGACATATGTGCAACTTCACTTTGAACGTCCTGAAAACGTTCACTGAGATTGCTTTTCAGCGGGATGGACAATTGCGCCCCGAAGACCAGGAGATTATCAACTCACTTCCAACCGACACTCATACAGCGCGCCGTCTATTCGACGTAGATCCCGTTGTCACTGAATGGGCGACATGTCCTAGCTGCTCCATGACCTACGAACCGACGTTCGCTCCAGACGCTCCAGTCATACCCATATATCCTCGACGATGCACCCACCAACGGTGGCGTAGCAGCCAACCCTGTAATTCCCGTTTAACGAAGAACGGCGTGATCAGGGGGGAAAGCGTACGCGTCCCAATCCGCCCCTTCCCAGTGCAGGATTTCGACATCTTCGTTGGGCGTTTGCTCAGCCAGCCGGGTATCGAGACCACAATCCGTACCAGCCTCGGTTTAGTGGCGGATGGAGTCCTACGCGATATAGCAGAGGGTGACGGAGTCAAAGAGCTGTATACACAGTGGAAGGCGAAGACACCTGCTCCTGCTCCGGAGGATCTTCTGCTCCTCTGGTCGTTGTCAGTTGATTGGTTCAACCCCTACCATAACAAAATTTCCGGGAAGTCAGTTTCGTCAGGCTCAATTGCTATGATGTGTCTTCTCCTACCTCCCAGCCTTCGCATCAAACCGGACTACATCTTCCTTGGTGGTATCATTCCCCACCCAGAGCCAGCGCAGGACGACATCAACCACTTCTTGAGACCGATCATAGATCGTATGGCCGCAGCATGGGAGCCCGGTGTATGGTACCGACGCACCCACCAGCACCCCCGAGGACGCCGAGTCCACTCTGGTATCGCCGTGAATTGTAACGACCTTCCAGCGAGCCGGAAAGTGTCTGGACAGGCTTCGCATGCGGCCGACTGCTTTTGCTCGCTTTGTCATCTCAAACGGCGCGATATAAACAACATATGCACCGAGACATGGGTTCCTAAGAAGCGGGAGGAGTTATTCGAGCACGCAAAGGCCTGGCGCGATGCACCCAACAAAGCGACGCGCAAGAGGATCTACAAAAACCATGGTGTACGCTGGTCAGAGCTCTGGCGTCTACCCTATTGGGACCCCGTCAAATTTGTCGTCATTGACGCCATGCATGCGGGATTCCTGCGAGTTGTGCAGCATCATGGGCGTTCCATCCTGGGTATGGACATTCCGGTGGAGGGCCAAGGTGACGAAGACATACCGGTAGGAGGCTTGGACGACGTGTCAGTGATGAAAGGACTTGCCCGGCTCAAAGTTGCGCTTACCGGGGCGTGTACCGCTAAGCGGCTGGAACGATTCAAGAAGGTCGTCCTCTGGGAGGCCTGTCGCACGCATGGCCTTGACGTGTCGCGCATGTCTTTCAAGAAAGCTAAGAAACGAGCGCTGGCCCACGCGCTTCTGGTGAGTACGTGTATTGCGTGAAAGGTATCTGACGATGAGAATTATCCTTCTAGGAGCGCGTGCAGACTGTGACTGTAGTAACTCACACGGCTCTTCAAGACGATCCATCTACCTTCTCGATAGGAGAAATAATTGGGGCGGACATTGTAGATGAACTCGCTACCGCAAACGCGCCTTCGAGCACGTCTTCTCGAACATACTTCACGAGCGAGGACCTTCGTCAGCTGCAGGAAGATATTGCGAAGACTATCCGACCTAGTCATTCCACAAGGCCGCCGAAGAAAATCGGTACGAAGGCGCAGGGTAAATTGAAGGCGGCTGAGTGGAAAGCCTTCATCGAGTTCGAGTTACCAGTGTTTCTGATGAAGCACTGGTATGCGGTCGATACGGCAAACCTCTGCGAGACGGACGAAGCAAGGCACGATCTGGCGATAATTACTATGAGGCTCGCTTGCGCTTTGAGGTTGATGATATCGTGCTGTACCTCACGGCGACACGGCGATGCGTCAATCACGCATATGCGTGCGTATCTTCAGGGAATCTTGCGCCGGCGTCCGGACGTGTCGTTACTCCCGAGTCATCACTACGCGATGCATATCCCCAATTTCTTGCCCCGTTTTGGGCCCGTACCTGGATGGTGGATGTTCCCCTTCGAGCGAGTGATAGGCAAGCTGCAGCAAATCAATACTAACGGTAAAATCGGTAAGACAGCAAGCACATATGCAAGGCTCATACTCACCAGGCTCCTTAGGTCAAATCGAACGCACCATGTTAGAAACTTTCTGCGCAGCTGCGAACATTAAGGCGCTCATGCGACGGGAGACGAATCCAGGTGCACTGCAGAAACTGCAACATTTAATGGACTCCTTTTTCGGAGAGGACACCAGGAGCGCATATATGACAGATCTACTCACCAACGATGCTGTCGAAGCAGAGCTGGTGGATGAGAAGGCCCGGGACTACAGCAACTTCGAGAAACTGGATGAAAGGGTATTCGGAGCCTTGGTCAGTCAGCAAAGGTGGATCGTCACCGACTTACCTCTGTGGACGCCTAGCAGGCGAGCTATCAGATACAACCGCCGTGCCTTTCGGGGCCTTACATTCTCCACGTACCGCCACGAAAAAGCGGGAGGATTGATCTTCTTTCGACCACATGAGGCCAACACCCTGTTCCCTGGAGTCATACGTGAGATTTTAGCGGTCCCAGCTTCTAGCTACTCACCAGCGAGCCCAACGGTCCACTACCTCCTCGCTGTCCAACGCCTCCAGCCTCGACCGAGCTCGGTTACCGACCCCTTCCTTGAATACCCCGACTTCGGCGCGAGCATTTGGTCCATGGCCACGACGCCCAACCTTGAGATCATACCAGCTGTGCATGAATTCTATCACGCTATCGCGCAGCCTTGGGACGACGAGACCTACGTGGTGAAGTCTACAGCCCGAGTAAGTCGCTCTCTATTCTTTGCACACGCGACTAACTATCCGCTCATCGCGCGTACAGGAATATTAAGGGTACCGTTTGTACCATTGTACTCTACTGCGTCGTCGGTAATGTCATATATTCGCATTAATGTACATGGGAGACACTACGCTACAGGGCAGTAACCGCACAAGCTACACTACAGGTACGTACAGTCGAAGTCGCAGAAAGCAGTTACGAAGCAGGGCGAAGCGGCTAAGGGCAGCCCACAGTTTAGGGCCGGTACGTTAGGGCAAGCTCCGGGGCGTTTCCGGCGTCCAGGTGCTCTCGCCTTCCCGATCGAAGGGGGTCGAGACCACTGACACGTGTGAATATCAGCAGCCGGCCCTAAGGTTCCGGCCCTAAACGTTGCTACCCCCTTGCCAGCAGGCCGTCGCCTGTGTGCATTTTCTTTTCCTCCACCGCCGCCTCCTGGTTAGTTAGAGCGTACGTAGATACAGTCAAATGTAAATAGTTCATATCGTACCATGTATGCATTGGGGGCGGAGCGCACAACGGGGAGTCTTCGTGTGGGTAGGAATAGTGTCAGCGCGCAAGGAAGCGGACAAGCACTTCGAGAAGACGATAGTAGCTACGCCGTGTAGCCTTCGAGAAACGAATAGTAGGCTGCGCCTTCTGCGATTCTAGAACGAAGGTTGATTGTTCATAGGCCCTGCAGATGTAATTAGTACGATAGGCACCGAGCGCAGCGTCCTGAACACAATACCCTCGCCTCGTGACGGCGGTCGTTTTTGGAGAGGACAAGGAGGTGTCGTATTCGTTTTGCGAGAGTATAATGCATAGTCCATGAAAGCATCGGCGAAAGAAGGTACGCTCTTGTATACTCTTTGTTCGCCGTCGGTCTTACCTCATTAACATCCCTGCTGCCATGGACACGGCATAGGTATGTTCGACTGTTGCCGTGGTGAGCGCTGTTGTTTGAAGGATACGTCTGCACTCATTCTTAAACTGCTTGTCAGGCGTGAAGTAGCACCAGGCTCCTCGCAACATGTCCAGCACTATCTACTCACAGCCCAGTCGACGGGTCCGACGCCAATTCTCCATACCACCACTGTCGATTGACTTCGAACCCGAGTACATGCTCAGATGGCCGGAAACTCCGATGGACATGAGTTTCGAGCCGGAAGCAGAGGTACCACCACCTCTGTCCAGTCGCGTTGTCCGGTACCTCGATTCGGGAGAGCAATGCAAGATCTCGAAACCGGCGGGAGAGGTTGGACGCCCCGGATCGAGCAGGAAGGGCTACTCGTTGGCCGACGTCTTGAAGTGGGAAGAGGGATTGCTCGAAGCAGTTCAGGTAAGTATGTCTGTCTTTGTCTTTAAGACTACATAGCATCACAATCGTTAGGCGAGGGTCGCGCTCCTGGCTTCTAAGCATCTCGACGAGGTGACGATCTCAAAGCAGCCGCTAGAAAAGTTGCAGAAGGTGTACAAGGAGGTGCGTACATGGTGCCTTGACGATTCATCCCGCTGAACTGTATGTAGGCCGGGGAGGCATACCCAATCCTCCTGCGCTACGAGAACCACTGGGTGACGAACGATATGCTCAAAGTACATCTCAAGAATAAGGTGTATTCAGTTGGGAAGGCCGGCTCGAAAGCGACTTAGGCAGTGCCGTGTACTTGTCTACTCTCCGTCGCGATTGCTGGATCGACTCGTATCTTCGTGTTGTGTTGTGTCGCCTCGGGGCGTGGGTGTGCTTTCACTACACTTGGAGCCCCCCACGGCCCTGACTGTATCCGGCTAGTTGTCTTCGGTCGTCTATTGTGCCATGTGACAATTAGGGTGATTGCGGTATAACTTGCTATGTACCAGGACTCGTTGCTTGTCGATCCATGATGGCGCAGCCCACTGAGAATGAGGCCGTCCTGGCTGCCTATGAAGCTCTACAGTCGAGCACAGTCTCTATCACCGCCACTTATCTGCGTCGACTCGGTCTCCCCGTTCTACGCGCATTGTGTGAACGTCTTGAAGTGGACGCCACTGCTAGTGGATGCTCGGGGAGAATACTGAAGGACGATTTTGTCAATGCATTGCTACGTGTACGTGATATCGTTTCCAGGAATGCAAGACACTGATTATGGCCCGGCAGTGGTATCAGGCAACATCAGTCTCGCTATGCACCAAGCGGAAGGCAGTGGAATCGTCTGAGGGTGCCAGTGCGGCGAAACGCCCGAAGCTAGTAAGCCTATACAGGTCATCAAAGCCCAAGACTCATAGGCAGTCTGCAGAGGAGCGTAAACCGTCTCAAAAGACCTGCCGAAGACGACAGTCCAGACACTATAGACAAACTAGACAACCCTCGAGTGGTCAAGCGTCTGCGACTGCGTGGAGGTGGTACTCTGATCCTGCTGCGTCCTCGGCAGGTCTCTTCGCCTGCGGGTACGGCCGACTCATGTGTAGGGTCCGAGTCGGTTGGACTACCTGCGTCACTGGAACCACCACAGGTTGTACGCCCCGAGGGCGCTGCAACGTCACGCCCATGTGTCGTGCCAGAGACAGACGCAACATCTAACGCTACCTTTGGTCACCCTAGCGATTGGCTAGGATCGTCGCAGCGTAGCACAACGGATGAAGTTATATCACCAAATGTTCCGAAATGCAATGTGAAACCACGAAATAAGGGAAATCCGAGAACTGTCAGTGATTCTCTAGAAATTTTCGAACTGTGCTCATCATATGTGTTCGCTCTGCCCTAGCAAACACACATGGCGGTCAAATTGTTCCGTCGAGCCAGAGACTGGGATGCGCTAGAGTCAATCTCCGTGGCACTTCCTTCAGGACACGACCTGGACGTGTCGAGTCTCGCTGAGAAGTTAGGGCTTTCTGGTTGCCTTAAGGTGTGTTGCACCCAGATGGCTGGCTATTCAGCAATTGACGTATAGACAAGGTTATTGATCCAGGGAACTGCAAGCCATTTCATTACTATCAGCCTCACATCATTGCACACGCTGACCTCGAAGATCTCCTGACGGAAGGATTTCTCAGAGTTGTAGTACGTTTCCTTCCCCGCGCCGCTATTCCTGACAATAACGGGTCTCTCGGAAGGAGACACACGGGTGCGTACACTGCGTTCGGTGACGCAGTGGATCTTGCTAGTGTTCCAGCTTGTACCATGTCCTGTCGTTGTTGGTGTCTTCGCGAAGACCAAGTCGCGTCGGACTGTACGTCTCCAACCTATGTATCGATATCTACATCATCTGCTCCACCATCCTGAACGTGACCCCTCTCATTCCCCTCGGGCTTCTCACTATGTATATTCAGTTGGCCGTCTCTGCTCAGATCCCTTGACCGTCTACTAGTCCTTGATACAGTTCTACATTCGCGTGTTTGACCGCACATGACTTGTCCAGTTCTTACTCATGCTTGTGTATTATGTCGCAGAACCGGCCAGTTGTGTCAGCATCTCGTCGCTCCTTGTGCAGCAGCGCTCGCAATCTCTAGCCCACCCTTCGTTTCCCACCACGGTCATTCCAGCCGTTGCCCTGGGGCTGCGCTTTTGATCTCCGCGTGTCTACCCACGCTCGTTATCACCTAGGCCAAATTCCTCGTAAGTGCTCCTCCGTTGCACACGTGCCGTACTTATGCGACCCTTTAGGAACCATTGCTCATTGGAAATTTGTCAGACGAAGAGCGGAAGGTACCTTGCACCTGCCCTAAATGACCTGCCCTGAACCCCCTCCCATTGGCATGGATGTGCGGCGCTTTCGGAGGTCTTTCTTTCCCTCGGTATACGAAGTGCATACTGATTTGTCGTAGTAATATACAATAGCGTTTATTGTTGTTACTGTCGACTGCTGCTATACCTAGATGCAGGTGTGAAGAACAATAAACTTTGTCGGCTGTCGAAGATGCAGCCGGAAGTGAAGTCGTTGCTCCCGGCTGATCGTCTGTGGACGACAGTCGGTGCAGTAGAAGCATTCGGTTGTCTCTGCGGATGAGTGTCGTGCTCCTGACGACATGTATCAATTGCGCACTGACAATCGCAGGCATACAATAACGCGTATGGTGTCGCTACGTAGACACAATAATACCAGATGGCTATGAGCCATATAAAGCCACCCCTGCGCAACTGCAGTCTAAGACAACCGCTGTCAAAGACACAGTACAGAAACACGCACGACTCAACATGTAAGCCTCACGTCCGCGCGAGTGGATTTGCACTAACCCGTTGATAGGCTTGAACTCAGCAAGACACTGCAAGCACACACCGCCCCTGTTCACGTTGTGTGTCCGCGATCAGACGGTGCCGTGCTCCTCTCTGGTGGTCCGTCTCTTAACCCCCTCATTCATTCGATTACTCATGGCTCATAGGGAGTGATGCTAAACTCATGGTCTGGAAGGTTTCTTCCGGCGACCTGCAGCAAGTCATTTGTGATGTATTTCACGGTGGCGTGTACGCCATTTGTTGGGTTGACTTCGATGGGAAGAAGGATGAAGGATTTGCGTATGGGTGCGCCAATGGCACCATCCATGTTTACAAGTGGGATGCGACTCGTGTACGTATTGAATATTCCTGTTAACCAGCGCACTGATCACTAGTAGTGCGAATACATGTTCGTGGCAATGACGGATGCTCACCAAGGCTCTCTCGTTCAAGATATACGATTCAATGCTCGCTTTCGAAGGATCGCGAGCATCGGCAATGGTACACCGCAGGTCTGGCGCATCGACGAGCGAGGTATGTTGCAGTACAGGTATTAAAGTCGAGAGGGTGCTCATTTACTATGTCGGTTCACTTTGATTCCCCAGGGGCCTTGTCTAGCCTAGTGAAAGAGCCGCCGCGTCATGGCTACATGGCTAGGACCATTCATTTTAGCGACGACGGAGCCAGCGTAGTCATGACCATCTTAGAGACTCACGAGGTGTATGTTACCGTTTACTCTCAGTTCAAAATGATGCTGACCGTTTCATGCAGCATGTGCTACACAGTCGAGCCCTGGACGCTCAAATGGTCTAAGGTCATCAAGAATCGAATGTGAGTCACATCGTGGTTTATCATATGATATGGTGTAATGATTTGGTTAGCGGTTACTCTGCGTTGTCGTCGGACGAGCGTTTCTTCCTTGTGTCAAACCTCAAGAACGGCGTTGAACGGTACCAATTCCCGTCCTTGGACTACGTCGACTTGTTAGAGCACAAAATCCCATCCCCTATGAAGATTTTCCAGATCAGCATGCAGGGACCCCGTGTGCTCGTGGGAGGCGATGCTGGTATCGCGCGTATATTTGATGTGACGACTGGCCAGGTGGTGGAGACATTGAAACACAAGAATGGTGGGTGGTTCCACGCTTCAAGTGAACACACGCAGCAACTAATCGCACAACAGAAGTACCCGTGCAGACGGTTGCGGTGTGTTGTCATCTCGCAAGTAAGCCCTAGCTCATCAAATTCATTCAACAGATGCTGCGAGGCGACGAGGGTACGTTGGCGATAACTGCTACATGTGAGCAGGCCGGCGGAACCATCAGTGTCTGGACCGAAGCCAAGGTTGTATACACCACTCTCCAGGTTTTATGGTGCTAATACTCGACAGATCAAACCCGAAGCACCAAGCAAATTCCAAAGCATCTCGAGCTGGAAGATCATCATGATTGTGTTCGTAGCCACTTCCATGTTTAATTTCGTGAATACCGTGGTTGAGGGTGGACTTGTTGGATCATTTCTCAAGGCTGTGGGTCTTGTCGTGCGCACAACATGGTTCTTCGTGCGCGTAGTATTCATCGAGCCTATCATCGCAGAAGTAGGCAACTGAGAGGGAGTAGGGATACTGTTACAAATCGTATATTGTATCTCGCAGACGCTGTGGCAGTCTTTGTTTGACCCTATTTGGGTGCACAATATAGTCTGACGTAGGAGATGTTTCGCGACTTCCATCAGTACATACGCTCCAACCTATCTGTACGCTCAGCAACGGTGAAAATGTCAAGCGATTCGCGTGTATCAGATAAAGAACACTGCAATAGAGTGGTACGTATGTATTGTTTCACCGTACTCAAGGCTGACGTACTCGAATGATGCAGTCCACGCGTGAAGCACCCGACTGGGCGGTATCGAACGCGGCTGCTGTGCCTGCAATCGGAGAGCGGTGGGGTACAGTCTACAATATCGCAGGAGAGGCACTTGGTACAGCAACAATCAGAGATAAGACGGGCGCATTAACCCTGAACATCGATCGTACGCAACCGTGCTCATCGGAACTAGCTCCGGCGCGGAAACGACGTCCTATGCAAGACCATATATCTCAATTCCTGGATCTCGAAGCAGAAGTCGACATGGATGACGAGGACGACGAGGACGACGAGGATGACGACGAGGGTCAGTATGTTGTTTCTTTCCGTTATTTGCTTCACTTGATGTATTTCCAGACGACTTCATTGATGACGAGGTCGCCTCCTTTTGGCCATCTCCTCCATCGCCGCTTGCTGTCACTGGCGACGAAGACAGCCTCGAGGACATTGAAGCTTTCGCGCGCTCCTACCACGATCGCGCCCGCAGAGTAGGTGCCGACCACACACAACAGTATCTCGAGGCGTCCTCCGTGTATACTGGAGCGGTTCTGCCAGATGGTCAGGGTTTGTGTATGATCCAAGTCAGGCTTGTGGTACGTCGTCGCCTAATTAGACTTGGACATACACTGAGAGCTTCGCAGACTGGTGACATCTTGGCATTTTTGCTCTGGTTGTACACGCAAGCGAGGCATTTCATCGACTGGGGCATTTGTTCGGCATTCTGGATGTCAGGGAATGTCTGCTACATCGAAGCGCAGACTCTCCAGGGTGCGCAGAACGCACTCGATCGCGCAAGGCGTGACGGATATCATTCTACGCGTCGCCAAGTCATCGATGGTCAGCAGTGGCCTGCCCTGCTTGGCGCTGCATCGTCTCCGGCCATCTCGCCGAAACAGCTTGTCTCTCTCAAACATGGTCTATATCGGGGCGATACTGCCTTCGTCGAATCCGTGAACGACAGTACAAAGACTGCTTCTATTTGGTGCATACCTCGCATCTACTTCCCACTCAGAGGGATCAAAGACCCGCGCGGGGAAGCAACCCGCCCTGCTCCAGCTCTTTTCGATGCCTCAGATGTGACCGCTTGTTTCGGCGAGGATGCAGTGAAGGAAAAGGCACAGGGTGTCTACATATTTCGAAAGCGAGTCTTTTCCGGTGGACTGTTGCAACGACGCGTCCGCCTCGCCGACCTATGTAGTCGCGTAAACTACACTTATTCTCTACACCTCAGTTTCTCCTCGGCTTCACAGATCCCTCGTACCGTTTTAGAAACCCGTTTCTGGTCCGAATACGCCAAGGACCTCCAACTCGGGGATCGGGTCAAGATTGTCGACGGCCAACAACGTGCATGTATTGGACACATTATCGACATCACGGGAGCAACATGTACTGTTCAGCTGCAGGACTCCTTACTCGTCGATACCCGTGGACTTACAGTGACTATCCCCTCCGTGAGCTTGCGGAGGGAATTCAAAGTAGGTGACACTGTCATTATCACGGAGGGAGTCAATGCTGGCCATTGGGGTATGGTGACACAAGTCGGGGTTGACGAGACGGTGACAATATTGTCACCGGACACATTCCGCGAGGTAGGACAAAATGACGCACGAAATACCGCCACTAATATTCTTATCCTGCAGGTGATGACGGCCACGTATATAGTCCATTTCTACGACATTCCTCACCACCGGGTAGAGCGCGAACAGCAGAAGCATGACGAGCTGTCAATCGCGCCGAATCTCAACCCATCGACCGTCGATCCTCCCTTGTTATCTATGAAGAGAACTTCTGACTTACGCATGCGCCGCGATACCTGCATTGGCAAGCTAGTGCAGATCCTCAAAGGGCCGTACAAGGGCTATAGAGGCTTCGTCAAATGCAGGGGACGCGAGGGACATTTCGTAGTCCAGATGGATTCCCCGCGAGGCGCGGAGATGTCATTCGCGCAGACGGAGCTTGTACTCGTCTTGTGAGTGCGGTCGCCTGTGATACGCAGCGTGGCTAACGATGACTAGTCCTTGTTTCCTTGTCCCATTGGACAGTACCCAGCCCATCATCCAGCTCCTTGATGATTCGGCCAAGCATACGCGCGAGAAAACCCCGGAAGCCGACATCGCGCAACCTTCGGAGCCTGGTGACCGTCAGTGCGATATAGGTACAACTGTGACCTCGCTGCCGGCTCTTCATGATGTGGATCAGAGTAAGTGCACGCATTCGGAAGAGAATATACACTTATGGTTCCCAGGTCTCCCGTGCGCGTGGCTATGCGATCCTGAATTACAGTCTACGCTACAGGCTGTGGAAGTTCGTCTTATAGTCCGCGGCACCACAGGCTTAAACGGTCATGTCAATGGAGACTGGGAGAAGAAGATGGTCAAGACGGACAAAACAAAGCCCCCCAAAAAGCGCGACGGAGAATGGGTTGTTACCATTCGACCACTGGCGATGCCGTCGAAAGCATTCACCATCATACCAATCTGATTCCTTGTACCCGTAGAGGGACTCACCAACCGCACTGCGCTCGTAGTGAATGGCGATCACAAAGGCCGGACGGGTAAGGTTCTCCGGGTCGATGCCAGAAAGATCGCCACAGTTCGACTTAGCAATCTTGGAAATTCGACTATATACGTCCCGCAGGCATCCACAGTGACAATAGCGTAGTATCGATGCACAGAAGCTATAGGACAATAGTATTATACAAATGTTGAACGGGTAAATCATAACACACAATAGTGGGAGATCCCGCCCACAGCGGCTTATTGTGAGTGAGGCCTCCGTTGCTAACGCGGTATGTACTTAAGACAGTGTTCCGATGCGCACCCCCCGTACTAACAACTCTTGACAATGGATGGTGCTCACGGTGGACTGAGGCCTGATGGCAACGGATGGTATGATCGGGTACAAGACGCCATGTTAGATGTGAGTCCATTGCCCGTATTCCTTTTCGGTAGATACTCATATGGGTCTAGGCTGGCGATGCCCAGCATCACGATAGCGATAACCCTTGGCCAGCCGGACATTATACTTTGGACGTCGATGAGCCCATGAACAAGGTAGGGGATACTCCAAGAGGTGCGTCTGCTTTGCGCTACTAGCGTATCTTGATGCTGAAGAACACTCTCAAGGAAACGGGGCAGACGCATCCGACGATGAGGCGCAAATGGATGAAGTGGAGCGTGCCATGATGCTCGAGTTGCAAGCCATTGGTCACGTTGGATATAACGGTACCACGAACGTCGGCCAGCGTGAGTCGGACTACGTCTGTCGCTCATGCGTTTTCTCAACCTTGTGTAGCGTCCTCGCCGCCAACGTCAAATACGGCTCATCCAAACCAGGTGAGCTAACACATTGATTTCGATCATCGATTATCGAGTACTTGACATCTATCGTTTTCTAGGCGCAGACAATATCTGATGAGTTGATGCTTCAAGGTGCACGAACAGAAGTGACAGCAGTGACACGGACTGTACGTTTGGCGGGATGCATGTGCCGGTGCTATGCTAACTTCGATTAGATGGAGACCTTATCTGCAGTCGCTCGACAGTACCCCCACGAAGTCGTACGTAACCCATAATGGTCAGTTGTCACTCATCTACTAATACTATACAACGCAGCCTCGGCTTATGCAGCATTTAAATCAGTGCGTTTCGAAGGAGGAACAACAGAAGATACTACAAGTAAGCCCTATGTTCACCCTATTATTGAGTGGCTCACTGACGCGCTCATTGTGTACTTGACTGTGACCAGAGCCTCATTGGAGATGGAGGTGGTACCACAGGTGACGGAAATGAGGCCGATGATGAAGGAAGTGACGACGAAGACGAAGATACCAACATCAAAGATCCCCGACAAGGGTGTAGAAAGTATAATTTGTTTAATGTGAGTGGTCGGCCACACAGTCTGCATCCTGCTGACCGTCAGATAGTGCTACTTCCGCGATTTCTTGAGTGCGAAAGGTGTTGTCCCCTCCAAGTACAAGGGCACGGATCTGCCGGCTGTAACGCCGTCGGAGGCGGATGCGTGGTCGAAGGGTCATATCCCAGGGCCAGACGCTGTTCGTCCCCGACTTGATTGGGGGAGCTCTATGAGCGAAGGTTGGAACCTTGAAGCAATTCACGTTCTGTGCAATGCCTTCTTGAATGAAGTCTCCGCGAAGCAGCATCTTCCGCTCTCCATCGCTGAATGCCCCCCTCGTCGTCAAGTATACAAGAATTGTTTGAAGAAGCTTCAGCGAATTCAACTCATCTACAAGCACCACAAGACGCTTACTCCGATCGCGCTGAAGAATCTTGGAGAGTCGAAGAAGGCACGAGCTAGGCGTGACATACGACGCAAAGGCGTAAGTGTGTTCTCCATCCTGTAGCACTGTCTAAACCATCACCCCAGACATATGCACGGAGGCGTCGTATCATCGAGCAGCAAATGAACACCGATCCCAGTCTGTGGAAACACGTCAGCAACATTGTGGACATCCTTGATATGGGGGGGATGAGCTCTGATCATACAGATGACCAAACGCGAAGGGGGGCCAAGACAGTTACACGGGCCCGAACGCTATGGCGGTCAGCGGAGCTGGCACAGTTGATGAGCGCGATAGAAACCTACCCCGGCATCGAGGGGACGTCGGCTGGAAACAAGAAGTATGAGAGGAATTTCGACTTGTCTAAGGCGGCCACCTCGTCTCGTATTGCGAAACGCAAGTTACCTCTCAATTTTTACGATCCTTTGTGGTATGCGTCACTACCACAATCGAAGAAACTCCACCTCGCGCCCAAGAAGGAGGTGAAGCTTCCGAAGCTTGCGGACCACGTAGGTAGCTAGATCACATCATGGAACGCAGCTGACGCATATGATAGGAATTATAGCGCAAGTTACCACTACTGTGTAGCTTCATGATGTATCACTGCGGCGTTGCACGAAATTCTATATCTTCGCAGTTGCGTTCCTGCGACTCCAAGTCGCCAGAAGAGTCTTGCAGTGGGCGACTAAGAGGGCCGCTCAGAGGGCCGCTTAGTGGGCCACTGAGCGGGTCACTAATGTATGGCAATCGAATATGCTTCATTGACGTTGGAGATACACGGATCGCGCACGTCCGAACCGCCATGCAGGATGTGTGCGTGGATGTGCTACGGCCAATCACTTCGAATTCGCGGGTCACAGGTATGTAGCATGTATGATAGGATTCCGGGTGGGCGGTATTTTTGCATAGTTGTGTGAATTCCGGCCTCGCTTGAATTGAGATCCTTTTTGTTGGCTTTGAGCGTAGACTACTGCTTATTTCCTATTATTCACCAATGATTCTCCCTAGTTACAAGGCATCTATTCTAAATATAGTTTTGACATACTTGTCTGGCACCTATCCGACCCCACATGGATAATGAAAGCTCGGATTATAGGCACCCCATCATTGTGCCGCAATGTCACCATTTGAGTGGCGATAATCGCCCGATTTGCGCCGTTCCCTTATCCCCTCGTGTCTCCCGTGACTGTACCGGAGCACCCGACGGGTCTTGTACGTATCTGGGCTGGCGCACTCTGCACATGGGCAGGGATCGTGTGCGAGCGGGGGAGCGCTGCGAATCGACCCTCTGGACCGCAGCAAGACTTGGTCAGTAATGAAGTGTCGAGTATTAGTGGCTCCGCACCGCCACTAGCGTGCTAACACCGTAATGAACAGTGGCAGCGAGACACTGTGCTGAAGATGCACGTGCATGGGGCGCGGGCCAATGGGGAGGGGCAGCGGCGGTCGTGCGACGAGGGCGGCGACGAGGACAGCGCACGTTCGCGCGCACACGACCAATCGCCAGAGCCACGATCATGGCCGCCACTGCAGCTGTCCCCCGTCGCCCCATCACCCACTGCCTATTTATCCCCTCCGCCCGCCTCTCCGCCTGTCGTGTGCCCACTCGCCCCCCTCCCACCGCACCGCACACCCTGCATGGCCAACACGACTGCACCGTACATGGCCAGCTGCA
Source organism: Fomitopsis palustris (assembly GCA_029783445.1). Lineage (NCBI taxonomy): Eukaryota > Fungi > Basidiomycota > Agaricomycetes > Polyporales > Fomitopsidaceae > Fomitopsis > Fomitopsis palustris. The sequence goes on along the minus strand of JARAOQ010000018.1, from coordinate 519,079 downwards.
ACCCACCCCGCCGCGCCAAACGCGCTCGGACAGATGGGCCCAACGCACACGACGCTGCACCCTCGCGGGCTCCTGTGAGACGCACCCGCCCCCCTATCCTGCCCAAGGGTCCCATACTACGATCAAGCCCTCCCCCACAGGGCATGCCCCACTCGGACTCGGACGATGAGGACGACTACGAGCCAGACGCGCGCACGACCACGCAGCGCCGGCGAGGCCGCAAGCCCGGCGCGATGTCCCGCTCTGCCCGCGAGTCGCTCCGCAAGCTCAATCACTCGCGCATCGAGAAGGCGCGCCGCACCAAGATCAACGAGACCCTCGCCACGCTCAGCACACTCGTGAACGAGGCAGAGCAGGAGAAGGCTGTCGCAACCGGCGTAGCGAGCGAGCTGAAGGCAAAGGGCCGCGCGGAGGAGAAGGCGTTCAAGCTCGACGTCCTCGTCAAGACAGTTGCCTATGTCCAGGAGCTCATCGACAAGGTGCGCACGCTCGAGGCCGCCGCGCGGGGCTGCCCACATTGCTCCCGTGATCGCGGAGTCGCGGGATCCGCGCCCGCCCTGAAGCGGAAGCGGCCTCTGGACGCGGACGTCGAGATGGCGGGCAGCGCGGACGAGCACGACGAGGACGTCGAGTACGCCGGCGACGACGAGAAGGGCGCCGGCGACCACGCCGAGCCGGAACCAGAGCGCTCCCCCGCGACGGCGGGCATGGCGAGCACGGCCTCCGCTCACCCAACGCCGTCGCCGCGCCTCCCTCCCATCGCATCCTGGCTCCCGCACCCGTACGTCGACCCGAGCCGCATCGCCGCCCTCTCCGACTCGCGCAACGCGGCCGCCGCGGCGTCCCAGCTCCCCTCGCCGCCGCCCTCGGGCCCCTTCCGCGCCGCGAGCACCGCCGCCGCGCGCGACGTGCCCGCGCTCACGCTGCCCGCGCCCGCCCACCCCCTCGCGCCGTCGGGCGACAGCGCGGCCGCGTCGCCGACGTGGACGCCCGAGGACGAGTCCGCGGCGTCGCTCTTGCTGCAGATGAGCAGCTCGCCGGCGTCGATGCGCTCGAGCTCCGCGCCGTCCAGCGTGGGCGTGCCGCCGTTCGCGCTGCCCGCCAGGAGGATGTCGCTCGCGCTCGCGGGGGAGGACTCGGAGGCTGCTAGGCGGGGAGATCGGGGGACGCGGATCCACGCTGAGACGCCGAGTTCGCTGCTGGGCCTCGGCCGGTGGCCATGTTGAGAAGACATGAGAGCAAGGAAGGAAGGGTACGGACATGAGCGTGTATGAATAGGTAACTTATCATTCTCTATGGTTCCATCCTAGAGGCTCGCTGCGGCGTCGGCGGGCCGTGTATGTTTCCGTGTGGTCTGCGTTCCCGTTCGTTCGATAGTACGATGGAGTGTCCCGTGCAAGTTTCGTCGTTGTAGCCATTGTAGACCATACCGAAACGCCGGGCAACGATGTTTTTCTGTTCATCGAAGGCAGTGCCACAGCGGGTCTGTCGCTTTCACACTGCATGGGCCATGTTACCGTGTAAGAAAGTCTCCCCGCGGTTCGTAGCACCGAAGCGAGTGTAGCGGGGTGAGAAAATGGCACATGTGAAAACACCAAGAAAACACCGGGTGTTTCGGGTGAGCCCACGAGGCTACTGAACGCTAGGCTCCTTCAACCATCATGGTGCGCGGTAAGAATACCCACAGTCCACTGATGTCCCCAGTGCTATGGGGGCACCCTAAGCTGACATAGAGAGCGATATCCCAGCACCGGTGAGGGAAGAGAATCCGACAGAGATTGATAGATCTATCACGGATAACAAGTCTCATCCCATGCGACCCCATGCGAGACTTCCTTTACGTCCTCAAGTTTCGGTCATTGCACCATACCGCGAGGACAAGTGACTGTTCTGGGAGAAGGCGGTCTCCTTTGTCTCCGACATGGATTCCGACATGAATGAAGGCTTGTTACCCGAGTCAGGAGCCTGTAAGGGATGCAGAACATACATGTAGCTCGGTACGAGGACGTCGAGGCGACGCGATGGGAGCGTCAAATCCGCCCTTCAATCCACCTCTTCTCGACCCATCTCCCCATTACATGCACGGGCACGGACAAGAAGAACCCCAACAGCATCCCCACATCGCCCGTCCCGGCCGCGGCGATGGGCCCCGTCCACCACACCTGTTCCACACACAGAACAATGAAGCCCACAGCGGCGACGAACGTGAACACCGCGGCGAAACCGCGCGGAAGATTTGGGTGAGCGGGCTGATCCCAGGCCTCGAGCACGTCGTACGCTGCCCAACGGGTACGGCGGTAGACAAGGTGTTCCACGAGGACGATCGCGCAGAAGGGCGCGATCCAGTAGCCAATGAAGCCTAAGTGGGCATCAGCACGGAATGGGGTGTGAGCATGCTCTCGTACGCACTGATGATGTTCGCGAACGTGGAATAGAACTTGCTAGATCCAACCACGGCTACGGGCATGAGGCTGGTCACACTCGGTATGCTGTCGTTCATATCTAGTGGGTAGCACGACCACTCACACCATCGTCGACAGTATCGCTACCACGACGCGAGGCAGCCGCTGGAGAGGCCGAGCGACCGTCATGAAGCTTGTGCACACGGTGTACATCGTCGGAGCGCATTGGCTTGGGGCGCTGAGTGCCTGAAATACAAGAAGCAACTTGCCAAAGCCCCCAGCAGGCTCGAGGACGGCGGCGATGAGGCCGCCAATGTTGTTGCCATTGCCCATCGCTGAGCGCCACGAGGGAACATATATCGCGGTCGCGGCGAAAGAGGCACCCAGGAGCTGTGCTGGCATCTGCGGGACTCGGTCGTGAATGCAAGCCGGGAAACACGAGTATAAGGCGTACACTGGATAGGAGAAAGCCAAGATACGTGTACACGAATATCCGTGTTCTGCGCAGCAGTCAGGATTGAGCACATCCTTGGGCGTACTGAAGTGAGAACCAGTGGACTCACGCGCTTGCTGTATGGTCGTGGTACACGCCGTAGTCTGGGGTGAGCGTAGAGTAACTCACGAGGTTGGCCGCAATAGTCGCCCCAAAGTTCATGATGTCGGCTGCGCTAGTAGGCATGGGCGCATACAGCGGTACTTCGCGGAGATGCTGCCCGCTCACCGCGAGCATAACCACAAAAGCCACCAGATTCGGTATCCACACCAACGTTTCGTACCAGTGCAGCACGCGGCAGCCACTGAAGACGACCTTTCACAGTGCTATGAATACGAACACAGGGAGAAGGGGCAGATCACTCACACCGAGTGTGATGAGGCCGATGATAACGATCCCGAGCGTCGCATTCAGATGGTGTGAGACGCTTGCCAGTGCTTGACCACCGACAATGGTGTTGATGATGAGATAGCCTTGACACGACAGTATGTTGAGGATGCTCGGGATGAGCGCGCCATAATAGCTAAGGGATCCTCAGTAAGCACAGTTCGGGCGTCCTCAAGGTGTCCTTTACCCCCACGAAAAACGGACGACAACCATCGACCGCGTCCCCAGCTTCGGACCAAAAACGGCACTGCGCACAACTCCCTAAGCCGTGAGCACCACAACATACAACCGACCCACAAGAATGCGGGGAATGCACACGTCCTGTGGCAACCTTCAGTGTCCAAAGCCCCACAAACGGACGCTTCGCACCTACACAAGATTCACAACTATAATCACAAGACAGGCATCCCGTATACCGAGGCCGTAGAGTGCGGGTCCTACCGATCCGGCGGCCATCCTGTCGCTAGCAGGTGAGCACGTTCTCCGTCGAGACAGAGAGTGACCGTACATGAGGATGTTCAAGTTGGCGGAGAACCATATAAAGAAGAGTTGCCAGAGTCGTCGATCCGTCCTCTGCTCGGGCGGCACGGGCGTGATCCTTGGAGACCAAAAGAGATCAATCAAGCTGCCCGTGCGCTGCATACCGCAGGTTCGGCGCACCCATTGGTCTCTACTCCCCACCTTGCAAGCACCCGGGTGATCCTCGAAAGTGGCGATACGCTTATTGTGTCATCCGCCGTAGCATCGATCACTTTGCACCCTCTTCCAGGCCCCAGGACCGGTATGACATCGATGCGAACTCCTGCCTTCTCGGGATCGAGCTCGAACTCCAAGTCGGACAGGGCGTCGAGCTCCCTAGACCGCCGGCATTCTTCTATCTCAGCCATGCGTCGGCACTTTCAGCCCAAGCACGATACCACACGCGACAAGTAGATGCCAGCAAATGCAAGTGCCCGAGGAGGAAGGCAGGGAAGGGAGCACGCGGGTCGATCGGAAGAGGCATTTTGTACAGCACAAGTAGCGCGTGGCTCACCACGATAAGTTTCGCAGGCCCCCCTGTTGGGGTAGTGAGAAGTCTTCCGGGATTCTAGCAGAGTGGTCTAGTCTGGCAGGGGGATGAGAACTGAGGAGTATGGCGGTGCCGGAGTTCGCGGACCAGTCGCACAGGGCGCCGTCTTACTTGCGCAGTTTCTTCGCATCCTTCTTGAGAGCAAGACGGCATATTGCGTAGCGACGATCTCAGAACAAGCCACCAGATCAAGCAGGTAAAACGAGAGCGATTGAGGTTGGCAGCATGGACCTGAGGTGTGCATCGATCCAAGCCCCTACGAGCTCTGGGAAGAAAAGCACTAGACGTGAGGTAACACGGTCATGAGAAAACCTCTTCTAGTGCCAATGCCCTACCAGCGCTTCAACCTTCTCATGCTGGTACTCGGCCGCCGGTCAACAAGCGGACTCGCGAGCGCGAATGATTAATCCGTGATTACCCAGTAAGAAATACATCAATGCGAAGGGCGAAAGCGATGGGCTCAGACTTCGATGTTACTCGCGTTGTATGAGCGCGAGCAACCCAAGCCCGCCTAACAGCGCGTATTTGAGCTGTGGGAAGTCGTTCTGGTACGATATATGCGTGTCAGCTATGATCGACGACAGCAACTCGATACAAGCGTACCATGGCGATGGTCACATATCCGACATATGGTAGGAATCTGATAGGATGCCGGGATCAGACCCGGCAAAGCCCATGGTAAGCGGTCCCACTCACCCTTGCACCTTGCCGATTATATGCCTCCGTTCCAGCCACTCCAGCCCCTGGTACAAGTCAAGATCGTCGACAGGATTGTTGTCCCCTTTCGTCAACAGCAACTGTGGCTGCGCTAGAGGACTCGCAGCAACGTAGCTACATGCGGATAAGCGAGGGTCCGCGGCACGGTGCGATGAGGGAGTGACGCACTCTTTCGATACAACATCATGCGTTTCCAGCACACGGTGGACGATGGGAATGTCCGCGCCGGGAATCTTATACACAGTGATGTCTCCTGTTGCGTACCGTTTCTCGGGGGGATTCGTCAAGAAGAGCAAGTCGCCGCGGTAGAACGCGGGTTCCATAGATCCACTGCATTTAGCAGCACTGAACACCCGCCGCGCGCAAAGCCAGGCGACCGAGCGCACCTCAGGACAACAACAATGGGAGACTCCGTGTTCGTGACCAGCCCAAGCCCCTTCCACATCATAAACCCAGACGCGAGCACCTGAATGAAGTTGAGTACTTGAAGCAAGACCTGCGCCACCGCGTCAGTGGAAACTGGGGTTCTGCAACCGCTGAGACATACATGACGGAAGCCAAGCCTACGCAGAGCCTTGATTTCGTCTGAAAACATAGTGCCGCGTCGTCTAGAGCCAGTACACAGTAGACCGGGGCGAGGTAGATGGTGGTTGGGGGGGACGTGGACGTTGGGTTGGGAGCGACGTGGGCGTCACCGAAAGATTCGGGGTCCCCAATGGCTTTAGGCGCCAGTGATGCTCCTCAACCTAATCGGGATTTTCTACTCAACGACGAGGTCAACCTTCAACAGGTTCGCTTAGTAGTGACAAGCTCGAGTGTGTAACCGTGGTCGCCATCCAGCTCCTGCCTCAAGAACATATACTTCCCAAAAATACCACTGGGTAATGCGGTTCTGAACTTCACAAGTACGCATACCGCGAAGATATTGTTAAATGCAGCCACCATAACAATTTTGACCTCCGAGTCAAACCTTAAGCCTATGTTCCTTCCTCGCACGCAAGCAATATTTTACGAAACCCCATAAACACAAAATTCCCATGATCCATGGACTGGGTCATAGTCAAATGCCGCGGTACGTCCGACGTACAAAGGTCGGTCCAACAGAATCTACGTGTGGCTGTCCACGTCAAGTACATGTCAACATCTTGCCAATAACACGCATTACGTCCACTAGGCTGCGCCAATACTGCAGTCATGCAGCCGCCAGTGGAGCTCTGCATCGGCGTGTAGAACACAGTCCGCACACTCGCCATTCAAATGGTGAGACATGCGGCCGTGGCACGTTGCCCTTTACTCCATACTCCAGAACGACACGATAGGCCACAGCGCTGGCGATCCGATAACCATCAGCGCGGACATACCGCAGACAAGCACTTCCACTTCCAGCCGCTCTCAGGCCGCGCCTGCGTACGACCAGGCTCCGCGCCTCGGGTCCTTGTGAGTACTCGAGCCCGAGTCAGAGCCCACCCACGGGCGCGACACGGATCATGGATGATACACGCGAGCTCGGAGGGAAGCGCGGCACGAAAATTGCGTGGCTTCTCTGCGGATATGGATACCCAGAGGAACAAGGCCCTGTTGCGTCGTGACGTCGAAGTGCACCCACGACCGGGCACCCTCGTCGCGGAGCATATCCCAGTACGACATGTGTCTGTACCGCTCTCTGTGATCTGTACCACTGTCTGTGGCTCCAGTCGGGGGAAGAGCACATGACATCCGCAAGAGCAGGACCACCGCTGCCATTTCGGGTTGCGCAGACGCCAGCTACCCTAGAAAGCTGAGAAGTCGCAGCAGTGCCAGACCCATACAAATGCCGCTGCTGTTGTACTTGTTCTTGCGATCCGGAGAGGTGTGGCTCCCCATCATGAAGCTTCTCCCATGCCGCATGCACAGGTCTTCAAAGATTGCACATTGATCGACTCGCCTCGAGTCTCGACATCCCGTCCTGGGTCGCGTTGTGTTTTCGGTTGATCGCTGTGTCTTCCCTGAGATATCATCGGGATTGAGTTCGTGGTCAGCACGAGCTCGAGGGCATGCGACGGATTCCATTAGGTAGGTGCCAGCGGTTGCCTTGATCCAGTGCGTCCGAGAGAAAGAAGCAGAGAGGGCGATAGACTAGACATTACAACGATATCTTCATGCTTTCCGGCGAACAACAGTAATTGACACGTCCTGTCTCAGAAAGCCTGTACTCTCCCACTTAGCTTGAACGTGAACACGACGCCAATGAACTCACCACAATGGCTGAGTCGTAACTATTGTGTGGGCGGCGAGGGTTAGGGTCTCCGAAGGCACACAAGTAGAAAGCATATCATCGTTGACGTGTCACTGGTCATCGCTCACCACTGTGTCTATCACCGCTACGGAACGGGATAAATTAACGACTCACCACATAATCCAGTTATCCTCATACATGGAACGGACAGGATGACAACCGGACCTTGTAGGAGATGGTCCACTCTTCGACATCAGTTTTCTCAGCGCAAATTGGGTGAGTAGCCCGATGCTAGGCTCGCAGCTGCGCCACTGCTAAGGAGGGTCTCTCAGCGAGAACAAGGACACCCCGTTCGGAAACCATCGCCCGGGCGAGTGGCAGTGGCTGTTGAGTGATCTGCGCTCCGATCATGCTACTAGCGTTCGATTGACCTGTCATGCCTTCATGAGCGACATGCCTGATTCAGTACATGAACGTCTACGTGGGAAGGCGAGGAGGAAGCTGCCTTAGACTGCAGATGGGTCAGGCAGTGATGAATCTCATCGAGATCCCGAAGCTGCGTTGCCCACTCATCTTCTCTCGCAGCGGGGGTTGCAAGCGAAGGTCCGTCAGCTGTTACGGGAGGGTTCTGCGAGATGAAGCGGACTTTGTCTCTCTCTGCAGGAAGGCCCATCGCGCCTGCAGCATACAATGTACGCCCTGCTCGCAGAGGGCAGGTAACGCATGCGGAGCGCTGCCGACTACAAGGACGGCTCTACTTGCAAAGCTTCTGTGACGTGAGTAGGGAGTCAGCGGCGGGTGCCCAGCTAGACTCGGTTGGGAGCACAAGGCGATGTCGCGATGGCTACAGCAGAGAGGGCGAGCCAGTCGAGTGCGCGGGCGGAGGAAGGCTCGACAAGAGCTCCCGAAAGCGGTAAGGCTGGCTCCAGCACGTGTGATGGGCGGACACGGCCCTGCCTGTTCAAGACAAACACTCGTCCATATTTGTCCGTCCTCTTATTCCTCCATCCACGCGGCGTCTCGCGCTGGCCTCTCTCCTCGTCCCGACGCTCAATTTATAAAGATGCCTCGCCAGCTCGTCCAGCTCATCACCAACCTGCTATCGCAGCACACCGCCGCACACGACCACACGGTCTTGCCAAAACACTCGACTTCGCCGATTGTCTGCCGCATAGTTCACCGCGTGCCACCCAGCTAGCACACCACGCCTTCGCATACAGCGTACTAGTCTCATCTACGCGTTTTTCCATCTTTCGTATACACGCTGCCTTCGCCCGACATGTTCCAGGTCGCCTCCCGCCCCGTCCCGGAGCTCTCGCTGCCCATGCCCCACTCCTACGGACAGCACAACGCGCCCCAGCACCTCCAGCTTCCGCGTACACTCTCGCGCCCCGCTTTCACGGAAGTATCCCGCAGCGCGATTGCATCGCTGGAGCCCGAACTCGCGAAGGTCCCTATCGAGTTTGTTAGGAAACATCTGGCTGGCCAGGCCAATGAGTGCGTCTTCTATCTATCACACGCCTGCTTGCGCTAACACTGCATGCCAGGATGCTCTCTGCCCTGTCCCTCCTCACGTACCCTACCTCGCTGCCAAAAGCGCATCTGCCGCCTACGATCGACGTGCCGGTCCGCCCGACCGCGTCCTCCCCGCCGCGCGCCTTCCCGACACACATGCTCGCCGTGTCCACCTCCAAGTCGTCCCCCTCCCAACCAAACACGCCCACCGCCGCGTCCTTCCTCGCCTCAAACTCCCCGACGAGCACGGTCCCCCTCTTCCCCGCACATGCGCTCGTCCTGGCTGCATACTGCTCGCTGCTGCCCCAGCTCCCGCGCTCCGCCGGCCAGCGCGGCAACGCGGCCCTCAGCCTCCCGCTGGTCCCGCTCTCCGTGCCCAGCGCAGAGACGTTCCACCTCCTGCACGCGTACCTTCACACGCGCCGCCCCGACACGCTGCTCGCCGCGCTCCTCCCCGCGCTCCGTTCGCACCTCCCGCCCGCCCACGCCGCGTCGTCCTCGTCCGCCCACGCGCGCCCGTACGCCAGCCTCTTCTCCAGCGACAACCTCCTCCGCCTCGCGCAGATGCTCGCCAGCAGCGCGGCGACGCACGCCGGGCCTCAGGGCGCGCTCGGCGGGCTGATGGCGCACGTGAAGGTCATCAACGGGCTCTGGCGCAACGTGTGCGCGCTCGGCGTGAGCGATGCGGAGCTATGGAACGTCATGGACATCGCGTGGGAGGTCGTCTTGGTCGCTCTGACGCGTGTCGCCGAGCGCGAGCGCGCCTGAGCTTCTGTGGTGTCTCTCCGACGGGCCGGTCTCGTCTCTCTTCCTTCTCTCTCATCCTGCATCATGGGTCCCGGTGTCGTTGCATTCTCTTGGACTGTTTTCGGGTTTCGTACACCTTACCGCTAATCTTCGTTCTCCTACAAAACATTCGTACTCATACAGATGTCGCCTCACTCGAGTATACCCCGTGTATTCCCAATCCCCTTGCTGTATCCTTACTGTGCCGTTGCTGTGGCTGCCCAAGCGTTTGTGTTGCATTGTGGGGTGTTATGATAGAAAAATCTAATTACCCTTGCGCTATGATTTCCGTGGTCTCTCTGCCCTGAACACTGCGGAACGCGACTGGCGCTGGTCATGATCAGGTGCTCACTAACAGCACAAGTTGATCTTCCAGTAACAAAGCCATCTTCTTTGAGTGATCTTCCCCAGGACACGAAGGGATCACCGGCAATGAGATGGCAGACGAACTAGCCAAAGAGGCCGCCGAAGAGGCACCACCACACCGACTGGCCTCACGGGCAGCAGCACGACGAGAGGCGAGAGAACGCGCACACGCCGCCTGGACGACAGAATGGAAGAAGAGCCCTACCTCGGGACGATTCGCAACGGCCAACCGCCTCCCACCGAGCGAGAAACCACGCAAGCACTTCAAACGCCTCAAACGCGAGGTGTTTGGACGTGTAGTGCAATGTCGAACGGGACACGGATTCACAGGCGAGTACTACCGCATACATGTACCCACCGAACCCGATGACTGCCCCTGTGGAACCCCCTTCCAGACGCGACAACACATACTCCAAGACTGCCTCCGATACGAAGCAGCCCGACACATCCTACGCAGTGTAAGCGAACACATCGACCTCCCCACCATACTTGGCACCGAGAAGGGAATCGACGCCCTCGCCAAGTTCATCGAGCAAAGCGGCGCATTCACGAAGACAGGAGAACGCCGCGAGGAGACGAACAAAACGCAGAGCAGGTGGAGGACATAGAACCCGACACACAGGACGAAGAAGGCGACGACCCCGACAGAGCCGGCGAAGTCGAACACTCGGACGACGACGAAACCGATCGATGAGCGGCGACCGTTGCACGGCGATCGCGCGCGCACACCCTCTCCCCCCCTCTACATACAGCACAATCGTGCACGCGGGGAACAATTCCGGCTTGGGCCCTGCGTAGAAGAATGGAGTGCCGATTATGGACCATGGATATGTTTCCCCCTTTTCTCCCTTACTGTACATACATTATGGACAGCGAACGCGTATAATCGCTCACACAAGGACCACGCCCATCATAGACCCCACCGCTACCTCCCCATTACTCCATAGACTTACTACATTACTTCGCATACACCTAGAGCCGACAGGGGCACCGGTCCGCCTCACAGCGGGCTGACGCCCGCCGCGTCTTAGCACATGAGAGTTTGCTTGTAGCGGGATATAAATGCAGAGTTCATCATCATCATCATCTTTGAGTGATCTTGGTCTTGATGTGTGGTGCCGTCTGAGATTCTTTGGAGAAATGGCACTGTTTACAACATGGAGACAGAATGAGGTGTTTTTCGCGTGTGATACTATGTTCTCCTCAGCAACAGCTTTGCAGTAGCAAGAACTTGTAGAGGTCGCAAAATGAAAATCGACGAGGTAGATGGGTTGCTTTGACGCAAAAACCTAGACGCCGAGAGGGGATGCATTAAGGGGGAATCGAACCCCCGGCGGGTCGATGGCAACGACCCAGGTTACCACTACCCCATTAATGCTATGTAAGATACTCAAAGTGAGACAGTACGACGTGCAGCGCAAAACGACATCCACGATCAGGTGATGAAGCCACTGGTTCGAATTGGCCTTGGGCGCTTCTGCGAGACCCTGCCGCTGCCTGCGACGTCGTTGTCTGCCGCAGAGCGTTGGTTTTCCTGCGCCTATCGTCTTTACGTCCTCCTGAACTGCACTCCACGACTGGTATTGCATCAGAGGCCATGGATGCCTCTGACTTTGGCCGTTTTGGAACGCTGTATCTCCTCAAACGCCACGACCCAGACGCGATCATAGCACCGTATCCCATCGACGAACCTGAGATCACTCTCGGGCGCGACTCGTCGTGCAGCATTCGACTCTATTATGCGGAAGTGAGTGCCGTGCACTGCAAAGTTGTCTTCAACGACGAAGCCAAGGTACGTGTTTCCCAGCACCTATGACGGCCCACACGCACACACGCGCCCACCAGGCTTTCGTCGTCGTCCTCGGGACGAACGGGCTCCTCATCGACAACTGCCCCGTCTATCCCGCCCCCGCAGGAAGCGCGCTGACCACCGTACCGCTTCCAAACAACTCTATCCTCGAAGTCCACAAGAAGCGCTTCCGCTTTGCCTACCCACCTAAACACCTGCGTGGCGCGCTCGCCGCGATCCCGCCGACGCCCGTCGCGAGCCCTGGCACGCGTCGCCGCGCGCTCCGCATGAGCATGATTACCAGCGCACAGGTGTTCAGCCCTCGCCCCTTCGCAGACCCTAAGCGCAACCTACAGGTCCTCCAGAGCCCGCTCAAGGCTGTCTTCAAGCCCGAGCCCGATTCCGACTCTGAAGCGGAGGACCAAGAGCAAGAGGCACAGCAAGAGGCAGAGGAGATCGTGCTTGTTGAGTCAGACCACCCGCAGGTCGTCGAGTCAGAGAAGGACCTCGTCATCCTCGACCACGTTATGGTCACCGAGCCGGATGTCCCGCCGCCCTCACCGTACCGCTCGCCTGCACACACATCGCAGATGCCCGTACCCCCACAGAATTGGGCACCCCCGCGCACCCCTGCTCGACGTTTGCCCCGTGCGTCGCTCCACCGTGCGGTGCTCATTCGCTCGGCGCAGCGCGCGGCGCTACGCCATGAGATGCAAAGAGAGGAGGAGCGCGACGTGGAGGAGGTCGAGAGCATCATGGGCGACGATGCGGGTGCGGGCATGGAGGACGTCGAGGAGGAGTACGAGGAGGATGTGAAGCAGGAGGAGGAACAGCAACAGAGGAGGACCCCGATGAGTGGGTGGAGGAAGAGCCTTGAGGCCGTGAAGGGTGGGCTTGGGTGGGCATTCAGAGCAGCGAGTACAGAGGTGCGTGGCCAGCCGAGTGACTGGGTGCCAATTTTGACCGTGTGCTCTAGCCTGAAGTGGAACCTGCGGACGATACCCCTGATGCTGAGCCACAGACCGCGGACGACGATAACGATGAGGATATGGACGATCAACATCACGACCAATACGACGACGAGGAGCAGCAAGACCTCATGAACTTAGATGAGGCAGAGCATATTGAGAACATATACCCCAACCTCCAAGAAGAGCTACAACAGCCTCTACCCTCGACACCCACAGCACCCAGCGCGCCGCTCCGGCCCCTCGGCCGATTCATGACCCCCCAAGCATCGTCCGCCTTCCCCCGCCCCAGTGCTCACGGACGCGCCTCACTCGGCGGCCCCGCGCTCCCTCTCGCGAGCTCCGTTTCGGGCGCGCCCGCAGGCCCGCGTCGCGTGCGCCTCGTCGAGCCGTGGAAGATCTCAGACATCGTCGTCCCGCCCGCGCAGGGCGACGTCAAGCCGGAGGCCGACGCAGCCGCCGTGAAGGAGGAGCGCGCCGCGAGCGTCGTCCCCGGTCTCGGTACACCCAGGCGAGAACGCGTGAGTGAAGAGGAGAAGCGGGTGCGTTTGCGTTTGATTCTTTAATGCGACCACGGTGTAGGGTTGGGTGCTGATCACGTGAGCGTATGCAGGCCATCCGCGAGCGCCGCAAGTCCGCGCTCACCACTCCCGACACCTTCTTCAATGGCTGCGCCCCTGGCCTGCGCGCCGCCGCCTCATCTTCTTCCTCCTCTGCGCCGCTCCCCGCGCTCTTCCCTGCCCCAGTGTCGCCGCAAAAGGATCCGGGCCCGGGCGCAGTGAAGGGAGAGGACGGCGAGGAGGACCCGGGCGTGCTTCTCGCCCGGATGCGCGAGATGGTCGCGGGCGTGCGCAGGCGGCAGAGCAGCGGCGCGGAGGACGCGCACCGCCGTGCGTCGCTTAGCCCGCGCAAGCGCGCCGGGTTCTCGCTCCTCGCGCGCGACGACTCGAACGAGGACACCATCGTTGAGGAGCAGGAGCAGGAGCAAGAGGATGAGACAGTCCCCGTTCCGGTTGCTGCTGCCTCGCGGGAGGTGCGTACGCCGCAGATGGGCGACCTCCGCCACCTGTTCGGGGCCCCGCCTCCGGCGGCGACGCCGCAGCTCACGGGCATACGGGATATGTTCCGGCCTGTGAGGGCTCCGGGCGGCGTAGAGGACGCGGCGCTCGAGGGCGTCGGAGAGATGTTGTCTTCACCCGCGGGCTGGCGGGGCAAAGCTGCAGCTCAGCCCCACGAAGAGGACGAGGAGGAGGGAGAAATGGAGGAGGCCCCGACGTCCCGCCCCAGAAGCAAGCTGACGGCGTCGAGACACACACCCAGGAGTGCGCCTTCGCGCGAAAAAGCGCCAGTGAGTGACCTCGCGGCCGTGGAGGAAGACGAGGTGGCTGCGCCCGCCATGACTCGGCCTCCAGCGGCGCGTGTGGCCCGACGAACAAAGACGCGTACCGCGGAGAGCGACCAGGTATGTCTACTGTCCCGCTAGGCAAAGTACATAACTAACTTGGCTCAGGAGTCTGCTGAGACAAGCATCCCTCGAACAGCGCGTACTAGGAGAACAAGAACGGAAGAGGAGGATGAAGTTCCCGAATTGGTACGTACTACGCTTTCGTGGACAGGATGTTTGTTCATAAGTGCACACAGCCGACTCGAACCAAAACCTCTACGAGGAAGAAAACAGGGGTTGCAAGCGATGCCAGCGAGGATGAGGCGGGTGCAGCAAGCAGCAGACCCCTCCGCCGCAGCACCCGTGCAGCCAGCTCCGAGCCCGAAACGACGCGCAAGACCCCAGCCAGCACGACTACGTCCGCCCGGCGCGCACGCGTCACGAAGACTCCGGCCCCCCAAGACTCTTCCTCCTCCGTACCAAAGCCGAACACCGCGCGCCGTGGCACGCGAAGCAAAGTAGTCGAGGCAACTCAAGCGGACGAGGATGACCCCCTCGATTCGTTCGCACCGGAGGCGCCCGCCCCGTCTGCTGCGAAAGTGCGACGTACTGCCCGGAGCCGCATACCGGTTGGTGCGGTCAAAGAGGAGGATACTGCTCCCGCTACCGTTCCGCCGTCGGATGACGAACACGTCGCACCGGCACGAGCAGTCCGCGGACGTAAGGCCGCTGTGGGCTCGAGGGCCCCAGCGTCCTCTACCGCGACGAAGAGCGGCACTCGAGCGCGTGCTGGGACGTCCACCAAGAAGGCAGCTTCTGAGGCTACTGGCTCGGGGAAGTCTACGCCTACGACGGGCGAGGAGGAGGATGGCCATGCTGGCGACAAGGAGAACACGCCGGAGCCGGAGGACGTGCCTCCAGTGGCACCTGTCACCAAGAGCAAGGCGAAGGCTGCACCCGCGTCAGGCTCCAAGGTGAAGGCGACTCGAAGCGTTGCGAAAACTCGTGGAGAGGCTGCGGAGCCTGCACCACCCAGTACAGATGCACCCGCGAGGGGTGTTCAGCGCGTGAGCCGGAAGAGAACGACGACGGCCGGCAGGGCATGAAAGTGTATGTTACATCAACATTTTGGGTTGACATCTCCCGGCTTGTACAACACAAACATACTACTTGCCAAGTATGTCAGAAGAATACTCGGTACACCCCGTAACAGACGTGTCACCTTTTATGGTTTCCTCTTCTATGTGTATGTGTTGAGAAGTGGTGGAACGGTGGCTTGAGGTCCGAGTCGGTGTCGCCACATGGCCTTGTGACTGAACGATGACGAATCAATCAATCGAGGAATATAAATCATCGCGATACGATAGGCATTCAGAGTGTCTTCGGAAAGTGCAAAGTTGGAGACCCTCCTTACCTTCTCGTGCATCGCATGCCTATCTCTTCCTATTCATATATGTAGCTGGCTGGTGAGTATTGCAGTCTGTGCCGCGCAGCAAACAGTCCAATGTTATGAATCTCTGATACCTTGAAGCAGACATGGCATGTACGCGTCTTGCATTGGACTCGATGGTCAACCTTGGGGTTGTCTACAACGATGGGGGTAAAGAGGATGCTCCTGTATTGTAGACACGGGAAATAACAACAACAATGGGCTCGATGTCCATTATAGCATACAACAAGCTAACGCAGTCATGCCCACACACATGGGCTGGGAATACATGATGTCTCTGAGGATATCATCAGTCTTTCGTGCTATATATTTGTCATCCCGAGGTGCAGTTATTATTTCTGCACTTCTCGACGACCTCACTCAGCTCGGGCGACAAGCCTCCGTTAGTGATTGAGACAAATGCCACGACAAGCTCCCAGAAGCTTTCTGGGTATTTCTTGTCACCATATCGCGCGACCATGGGGGCGAGCTCGTTGAGGAAGCTTCGCGTCAAGTGTGCCTTATCGTCGGTGACAGCTTCACCAACGCCCATGCAGTTCTGCATGGTCACCGACAGAACATCGTTCTGGACGCGAAGATCCTGAGCAGGCGGCGCCGCGATAAAATCGAGTGCCAGTGCTGGTTGCGTGGCCGGGGCCATGGAGTTGAAGTCGGAGCCAACGGGCTGCAAAGCGGTTGTAAGGGTGCTGTGAGAGGAAATCATGGGCGTCTGCACAGGCTCATGGAATGTTTGTGGGAGCTGGAAGCCAGGGTCCATGTAAAGCTCAAGATTCGACCCAAAGGGTTGCATTTCCGTTGTTTCAGACGGAGGAAGTTGTGTGCGCGCCATCCGTCGTAGTGGTTGCTCGGTATAGGTGGTGTGCGAAAAGGAACCGTGGTTGTCCACCATGTGAGAAGGGCCAGCAGCGGGGACAGGGATATTGGGTTCGAAAGGCGCATATGGCACTAGGCCAGGCTGGGATCCTCCGTTCGACCCATACGTGAAGCTTGACTCGGTGCTTCCCTGCGCTACAAGGGTGGGATAGCCAGCGGCCGTGCGATGTGTTACTCCACGTGAGGACAATACTTCGCGTCCGCGAAGTGAAGGGTGCCCTCTAGGTGGCCTTGCCTGCGCTGCAGCAATCGTTCCATAAGCGTGCAGTGGGGGTGCTCCGACGACGAAGCCAGGACCATGCGCTGAAAGAAGAGCTCCTTGAAGATCGAAGGTTGCCGCTGCCAGGGCTCCGGCGTTTTCATTCAAGTTGGTTGAGTAGTGAGTGCGGGGTCTCTTAGACTGTGGTCTAGTATCAGTGAATGCATACTTGTTGGCGAAGTCTGCGTCATTGCAGTGGCCCATATCTGGTGCACTAGTTCGCTTCATCATTTCATGTGGCTGAGGTTGGTGCGGGGCTGTGGTGGGTAAAGGAAATGTGACAGGCGTGGAGGTCACATAGTTGATGCCATCCTGCAAGGCGTCAGGAGAAGGTGAAGGGTAGCCAAAGACTAGTGCTTACCTCGGCGACGTCCGGATTTTGCCATCCCCTGACGCGAGGGCCAGGAAGATGAGACGCTCCTATCTGCCGATGTGATGGGGGTCGCGTGCTGGAAGGGAGCATGGTGAATGAAGGCGAGTAGGGTTGTGGACGTCCACTACTATGTTCTAGTAGGTCTGGAAGAACAGCAGTCGGCCACACAAGGAGCAGTACAGAGCGATTGTGTTATCCGATGGCGGTCTTTGAAAGTAATCAGTCCAATCAGTACAAACCGATAAGCCTCTTGCTACTTCTGTTTGGTTCAAGGCATTAGATATCATCTGGGCCCTATGTTGCACCATGTGAAATTACTGAGACTTATCATGCATACAGCAGAGATGAGACATGAAGCCTCCTTACGCATAGCTACATGCCGAGTAGCAAAAAGGGCAGACCGCAAAGTATGCTATGACGTGGTGTCCTAGTACACTGAGCTTAGGTGGTAGATTCTGGTGGTCACGTCAGCTACGATGAGAGATGAGCCAAATATTCTGGCCATTCCACTCACTGCAGCTGCATCGATGACATCCTAGTCACCTGTATTCCAGTGTTTCATACATAGCATATCACTCGTGAGTGACTATGAGGACATCGGCCTATGCACTCGGTAAGTTTTCCACGTGTCAGGTTGAAGGTTGTCTATGCGACATTGGTTTGCCAGGTGCTTGAGATACGGTACAATGTCCTGCGAGATATCTGCCATCGTGGAGGGGTTCGAGTAGGCGCCAGAAATCGGAGCGACGCAGCGAGGACGTACTACCCTAACATGACACGGTGGGCACTTCGGGGTATAAAAGGTGTACACCATAGATGTGTTGCACCGAAAAACTGGCTCACCACACTTAGAGAAGTTAGACTCGAGCCGGACAGCCAGAAACGAGCGGGAGACATTTTCAGCGTTCAGAGTGGCGGAGCAGGAGGATTGAATATGGCGCTTGTGTAGTACAGCCTTATGGTAGCAAGGTGAACGTAGGGGGTAGGTGAGCAATAAGGGCAATTAGAGACGAGCATTACGGTCAATGCTCATGCATCCTGGTTGCTGCAGAACAGACTCAGCTGCCGCGCGGACCTCACAATCACGAATACAAGAACTCAGGCCGTCTATGTACGTATACACGAGAGGGGTACAGTAACGCCGCCGACATTGTGCCTGAATATAGAGTATCGGCAAGTCCAGGACACAGTAGCATCGCTGTAGATCCAAGGGAACACCGCCGCACACACCGCCGTGTCGTCTGCACTTCAATGAGATCTTTGCATACCTCCAAGTTATCTGTCCACCTATTCTACATGTCATGTACGCAACCATGCAGTCTTCGCAATCTTTTTCAGCCGTTTCTGTTCCCTGAAACGCTCCTACATCGGCGTCAGTCGCCTGTCTTACATTTCTATGCGGCAGGCCAAGTCCAACTCACCAAATCCTTCTTAGTCGGTCTCTTCCGCTTCCTGGTCTCTTCTTCGTGTGCCTCCTCCAACTTGCGTGCCTCCACCTCTTGCTCCCAAGCATTGACATCGAAGTAGAACTCGCTCATACGCTTTGCCCGCTCGTACTCGGACAAGTGCGAAGGGTCACGACCATCTGGGCGCGTGAAGGCCCCAGTGCGTGCGTTGAACTTTGCTGTGTAAGTGAACGCCGCGGGGTTTGACGGCCCGGCCGCAAGCGAGGGATCGAGGTGCGCGAGTGCAGGGTCTATACCCTGGGCCGCTGCTGCCGCCTGAAGGTCGTACATTGTGGAGAGTGCCGGGGCCGAGGCTGACGATGGTGACGCAGAAGGGCCTGGGGTTGAGGGGTCAGCGGACGCACCGGCTGCAGGCGCGGGCTGGAGGGGGTTCGTCCATGTCGTCTCTTGCGTCTTCGCGTTGAAGAAATAGTATGCGTTGTGCGCAGGTGACCAGATCGCCTGCCAATCGCCCGCGGTGGCTGCTACCGCCGCTACAGTTGCACCTGCAGCCTGATTCGGCGCTGGAGAAGTCGAGGTGGAAGCAGGGCTGGCGTTGGCAGCAGAGGTGGAGGGAGAAGCAGAGCTATCTTGGCTGGTGTCTCTCTCTTTCCCCTGCGGTTCTGGTGTATTCTCTCCGTGAGAGACAGTCTGTGGAGACGTTGAAGCAGCCGGGCTATCTGCCTGCTTACTGACTGCCTCCCGGAGAGGAGCAGTGGGAGAGGAGGGAGCAGCGTCGGTCGAGGTCGTCATCAAGGTTGAGGCAAAGCCGCGTTCAAACTCCGACACCAGACATCTCTCTCTCTCTACCTCCGCCACACAGGTCTCTGCTCAACACCTGGTTGCTCATCTCAACTCGCACGTCGGCTCGCAATCGTTCTTGTGTTCGGAGAACAGCTTCAGAGAGAAGTCTCTCCGTACTCTAGCGGACAATCGGAGGAAGCCGTTGAGCCTTTCAGGCGCTGCTCTCAGCTGGTTGGCTACAGGTACGTGATACGAGCCGAATATAGATCTCCAACTCTTTCACGGCTTCCATCCGAGTGCAACCAGCCCTTGCCTGCAGCTGCTGGATCGTACAGCTACATGCTTGACCCGGTGAAGGCCGTTAGTGCAACATGGCTTCACTGCGTACACATTGTGGCCAGGGTGGCATGCGGATGCTACCGGAGCAAGAACTTGCTCGAAATGGGAGCCACACACTTAGCCCGGGTAACATGTTACCGGCTGTGCGCCCATAATCCCGACGAGCAATGACAGCCCTGGCCGAAGAGCGAAGTCTCATAAAGGCGTGATACATGCGTCCTTTCTGCGGTTCGACTCCTCTCTTCCTCCTCGTGCCTGCGTAAATTCAAACTGTGCCTTCCTCGCCATCTGCGGATTGATACCCCAGACTACCCCAGTTTTCTCTGATTGAGAAGATAACACTTGCGTCCTATTCAATCGAGGACGTTACGCGCCTTGGCGGCCTCCATCGCTTCAAAGGTGCCGTGATCTGACGCGTACTATCACACAGTGCGCCCCCATCAGCCAGCTTAAGAACGCATCCCATCCCTCTCCTGCCCTCACCAGCCCAGTCATCCACCATGCCGTGTTCACCAGAACGCGACTACCCCCATTACATCCCCCTTCCACCCCTGCGCTCGGCAATGAAGCACCCCTCCCGCCCCTGTACACCCTGCTCGCCACCCAACCGTTCCTCGCCGCTCGTCCCTGCGAGCTCGACCATCACCCCTTCGCCCTCCGGTTCACCCTCAACTTCAACTCTGCTTGCATCGCCTAACGAAACTCCGCCCATTGCCGTAATGCCGCTCACGCCACCGAGCCCTCTCGTCGCCGCGCAGGGCTACGAGCCGAAGGTGTCGTTCGACACACTCGAGAACCCGCAAGCAAGCATGTTCTCGTACACTCTGCATGTACAGAGCGAGGGCTACCAGCGGACCCGCCATACGCGCGTGTTCCTGTGCGCGAGCAGCCCGGACGAGCCTGGCAAAACCGCACTGGATTGGGCTCTAGAGAGCTTGGTGCAGGACGGGGATGAGCTGATCGTCTTCCGAGGGGTGGATACAGACGAACTCGGTGCGTCGTTCCCCTACTCGGAAAGTTCCTCGCTGACTCGCTGATCATTCTGCATAGACAAGGACCATGATCAGTATCGCGAGGATGCACGAGAGCTAATGCGTTACATCCAGGAGAAGTGTTCAGAAGATGATCCAGACCGGAAAGTGTGTCTCGGACCCCATTTATCCGTTCTGATCGCGCTGACATCTTGCTGGATATAGCTCTCAATTATCGTCGAGTACATTGCGGGCAAGGTACCGCAGACCATCGACCGTCTCATCTCGCTCTACCGGCCCGACTCGATCGTCGTCGGCACGCGCGGCCAACGAAGCATGATCCAGTCATGGGGCGCAGCGTTTGGTACCCCGGGCAAGCTAGGGAGTGTATCAAGGTGAGAAGTCCATGTTTACATCGCGTCTTTCGCCGACGTCCGGCATCCACAGGTATTGTTTGAGTCACTCTCCCGTACCTATCATCGTCGTTCGGCCGGAGGAAAAAGTGCGCAAGACGATGGCGAAGCGCCGTGCCGACCCAAAACGCGGATCGCATTTCGAGAAGTGCGTGCATTGGGACTGTGTGCATTGCCTGTGTTCACCTTGCTCTTCTGCAGCCTACATAAGGCGCGCACAAATACTAACGGTCCCAATTCTGTTCCGTTGGTTACGACCATGACCCAGTGATCGGTGCGCGAATAAGTGCTGTCTGCGTAGGGGATTGTGGAATGACCGAACGCATGTGCTGTGTACGAATGATCGTTCAGTCGGACTATTCTGCTTCACTATAGACCGTCCTTAAGAGTGTATCGATACGTAGCGTGACTTATTTTCCTTAATGTTATGGCCGTCGTCTGGTTTGAAGCACAGTTGTGCCTACTTGTCCGGCCGGTCGACGGTATGATCTTCCATGCACAATAGTGCAGTATTGTTTTGGTACGCGGCTCGTGGACGGACCTGCGACCTCAAAACAAAAAGAGAGCAGCGAACGTCTGTGCCCCTTCCCGACACAGTGCAAATGAAGATTGATCTGCATTAAGGGGGAATCGAACCCCCGGCGGGTCGATGGCAACGACCCAGGTTACCACTACCCCATTAATGCTTGCAAATGTGCAATTTATGAGTGTTACTGACTGCTCTGATCACACTTTACCCTCTGGTTCCCCCCGAGTCGCTCACTTCCAACCGAATCTTACAAAACCCTCATCTACTAGCCTGCTGAATATGTCTGTGACATCCGCTGTCCACAACACATCCGATGTAGTTCACTCCCGAGCAAGGAAGCCGGGCTCCTCGGTGGGGGCACCTGCACAACACAACCAGACTAGCCGGAGAGGCAAAAAAGCATGGCGCAAAAATGTAGACATAGAAGACATCGAACGGAGACTAGAAGAGCTGCGGGATGAAGAGAGAGTGACAGGGTGAGTCCTCCTTGAATCCATGCTGCCGATCTCTCGCAGACTCGAGATGCTAAACTGTGCATAGGTCAATCCTACGTACGAAGAAGGACGAGGAGTTGTTCCAGGTAGACGTGAGGGGCGACGAGCAAGGTATGCGGCGACTACACAATGATGCTGCAAATTTCTCATCATATTGGTATGCAGCTCGCCGTGCACGGCCCAAATTCTCCAAAGAGCTCCTGACGTCGAGTAAAATACTCGCACAACGATCCGCCATCCCTGCCGTCTTCTCTCGCACAACATCTAGCACGCTGAAGCGCAAGGCACTCACACACGAAGAGAAAGACCGCCTTCTGCGGATGGGAAAGCGACCGAGAAAAGGTCCGTTCAACGCGGTCATGGACCCAACAGAGATGGGCTCAGGCAGCGCGCTGCTCGATGTAAGCGAAGCGGCCAAGAAGAGCGGGACCTACGACGTATGGGAGGCTAGCCATACCTCGTGCGCGGCAGCGAAGGTGCGTAACACCCTTCAGTCCGCAAATGGGCACCCACACAAAAGGCAGCAGCCAAAAACACCCAACCCTCGCTCCCAAATTGCCGTCCCTGCCGTCCCCGCCCCTCACGAGGGCACTTCTTACAACCCGCTCGTCACCTCGCACCAGGAGCTTCTTCGTACCGCCTACGAGGTTGAGGAACGCCGCCTCCAAGAGGCTGAGAAGCTTGAAGAGGCAAAACGCAAAATGGAGGCAGCTCGCGCCGCGGCCGCACTGGAAGTACAGGAAGGTGTTGCACCGGGAATGACCGTCCAGCCGGTCGAGGACACAGATTCCGTGCAAGAAGACGTGGAGGGCCCTCTGCCGGTGAAAAAATTACCGGAGAGGAAGACGAAGAAAGAACGGAGGAAGGCAGAGAGGCTTCGCGCGGAGAAGCGTGCACTCGCGGAGCGTGCAGCAAGGAAGCGGATGCTCGCCTCTGTTGATTCTGCGAAGGCATTGCGCAAGGCCCTTGGGCGGAACCTCATGGCACGGGAGAGACTGCGTGCACAGCGGCAGGCCAAGTTGCAGGAGAGGCTCAAGCGAGGGTTGGCGGGGCAGCGGCTGGGAAAGCATAAGGTGCCAGAGGGTGATGTGGACGTGCAACTGAGCGAAGACTTGAGTGAGAGCCTGCGGGCGTTGAAGGTGAGCTCCATATCGGTCGGGGTAGGCATACATATTGATCGACCACTCTTTGATAGCCTGAAGGAAACCTATTTCGTGATCGGTTTGTGAACATGCAACAACGCGCGCTCATTGAACCTCGCGTCCGTGTACTGTATGTCTGTGTTGTTACTCCCCGTGCCCAACTCACTGACCTTCGCACCTCCAGGCCGACAAGGCGGAAGATGAAGGTAAAGGAGTACGAGAAGCATTCATACAAGCGTTTCGACCGGGACAATGCATAGGCCTACCATTCACGTGTTTCTCATGCTGCTTCATTACTCTTGGGATCTATTGTCGACAATCATGGTACTTCGTATCGAAGCCCAGGGACATGCCACGGGCAACATCATCCAATCCGTACAACAACGACAGCTAATGGTTCGCGTGCGAGCGAGGAGCCATCAGTACAAAGGTAACGATTCACGTGTATACATCACTGAGCAGAAAGTCGCCGGCATGGCCCCCGCCTTGGCCTCGCGGTGCCTTGACAATCAAGTCTGCTTGTTGACTGGCGGAGACGGATCGTCACTCTGAATACTCAAGAGTATGTGATGGGAACAACATACAGCCTCATGCGGAGTAGCAGTTTGCGATTCGCAACCTGCATCGTCTCCCCTGATTTGATTGCCCGGGCGAACAGCGCGCTGCGTTGATCCGTTTCTTTCGCCTTCAGAATCTGCAGTGTTTCGTCAGTACCAGCCATCTCTCTCTCGAGTCGCCCTACGCAGGCGCACTTTGTTCTGACGGTCGACCCGTGCCTGAATCTCGCCCGCTTGAATGAGCGTGACGACTTGCCGCTCGAGCTCATCGACGGTCCACCCGAACGCGCTGCTCATGCGTTCGAGTTTGATGGACGCGAACGGCTGGAAGTACTGTACGAGCGCACGGCTGCGGATCAGGTTCGTTATATTCGTCAAGTGGTTCCCGATGTGCAGGTCAAGCGCATGACGCGTCTGCACATATCGCCGAATGAGTACAGCTTACGGAACTAAAGGTAGTGGGCTTCGTACCGAGTAGCGCTCGAGGGTCTCGAGCATGAGCTTGAAGCGGTTGCCCATGTACGACTCCAGCAGCTCGCGCACGTACGGCTCCTGCTCAATGTATACTCCAAAATTGTCGTTGTCGAGGATCTGTGAGCGGATTTGCTGCCGGGTGAATGTAGACAGAGCGCAGAGGGTCGTATATATCGCGACATCACTCGGGGAGATGAGCTACGATTATCCGGAGTAAGCTCATTCCACCGCTCACCGCTCTGCAAGCGGTGTTGCTCACCATGCCGACCCACTCGCCAAGAGACTTGATGGGCCCGACCTTCAGAAAAGCTTGAGCGGCTTTCTCATAGTGGCCTTGACCGAGATGGGACAGCGCAATGCTGACGTCAAGCTTGCTTTGCACCTTCTCCCGTTCTGCCGCTGCTTTGTCCTTGCTCAACGCCGCGGCGTTGGCGGGGGCAGTCGGTCCTGAAGCAGGTCCAGGGCGAGCAGCACTGGCAGCGTCCAGTGCGGCATCAGCCTTGAAGACATACGTAGATATGTGTGCATAGTTTCGGTGCTCGATGAGTAGCTAAGCTTATGAGATCAGCGTTTAATGCAGCATACCACTGCAAGGACGCGTCTTCAGATGCCAGTGATATCTATCACGGTCGATGAGAGGTGGATCAAAGGCCCCACAAGCTATCGTAGACCATCTCGAAACTCTGAACGGGATGATCGAGCGCACTGAGGTTTTTTGCAGCCACTCAAACGGGGAGGATGACGACATCCTTGCAGTGCCTAGAAGGAAGTGGTATTTACACACCTCTAGGACGGACAGACACATCTCCAAGACATGTTGACTAGTTGTACAGAATTCGCGCGACTTGGTGTAGTGCTTTAGTGCAGCAGCATGGTCACCTGTGGCGCGATAAAATTCGCCCAGATCCCGATACGCCATCTACGTGTGGTGCATTGAAGTGTCGTCGACATCGAAATGGAGGCAAATCGCGCTCACCCGAATGCTCTCTTTGATCATGTTGCTGGTATATGTCTTGAGCTCTGTCTCGAGCTTGATACGTTGTGCCTGGTTCCTCTGCGTAACCTGGTCGATCCACTCTTGATCAAGCGTGTGTACTTCTGCGAGGGGAGGCAGGTCCCCGCTGGATGCAATAGTCATTTGCTCATATGCCGCAAGGAGTGTGCTATAGAGGGTAGTGTCGCTCATCTTGAGGACTACCTCCAGCGCTGTTTGGAAGGCTGGGAGTGCTAGTGCTTGACAGTGTGATATAACTTGTATATATCTGTCAACGGCACTTCGACCTGCGGATGGTGAGTTGTTCGCGTTGTGCATTCGAGCGAAGAGCCTTACCCGAGTACCCAGAGCTAATGATTTCAAGCTCGAATGGATGCGTCTCGTCAACTGGCAACGTCGTAGCTCGCTTTCCGGCGAGTTTAGCGGACTCGTATTGTTGCTCATTCTCTTCAATGACGTCCATATCCATGGCTGCGGCGGATGAGTGGTCAACTTGAGTAGGTTCAGCTCGATCGAGGACCATGCAGCTGTGGCGTGGGCTTCACGGGGTAAGTGCGTAGCCTCCAAGTGTTATTTAACTCTGTAGACTTTATATGTTAAAGTGTAAAAACAAAATGTATATGGGCATTTGGCACAGTGGTAGCGCGCACGCTTCGCATCGTTGTCTGACGAATTGACTGCGTGAGGTCCAGGGTTCAATCCCCTGAATGTCCATTTTAGGTTCTTTTTGTTGCAATGCACCCGTTCCTTAAAGCAAAGCAACAAGATGGAAGGAGATCTTATATGTCCTAAGAATGTGCGCTGGCTAGCGGTGTCAGTGAGTCCCTGATGGTAGCCGTGCGCACTACTAGCTCTTGTTCTCATGACTGCCTTGATGCAGCACGCTGGGCAGGCGGATGGAACTTGAGACATGTGCTCCGTCGCTTGAAAACTACAAGATTAACAGTTGCGAGGGTCATGGCTTGATTGTAATTGCTCATTCCCTCGATCCTGGAACATTACTACTCGCTTGTGCCGGATGTCACGATAAGTACTGGAGTTTTGCGATCGATAGACGGCGAATCTAGCCTGAAGTTAGCTTGTTTCGCCCTCACGTCATTGTCCTCCACGCGCCCGCCCTCTGTACGTGGCGAAGGGTGTCCTGCCTGGGTTTTATCTTCCGATGGCGCTGCTCCCGAGCAACCCTCCTCGGATGGCTGAAAAAAGTTGCACAGCGCTTCCAGGGTTACGCCACCCGTCCCACTCACCAGCTTTTAGGAGCCTCGCGAAGCCTGCTCATTGGTTAACCCAGACTTTAACGTTTGTGCTGCAACCAGAACCGTCGTGGTGCTGTCTGGGCAACTCTTGGTACACATCCGACCTACCTGAGCACCCCACGCGCAAATATCATGGGAAACCGCGCCGCGACCATCGCTCGCCAGGCAGCATGAGCGGGCGCGACGGCATGGTGACTACACTCGAGCTGCACCTCGACGCTCTTGAGGTGCTTGAATCGCTGCACGTCCGCGAGGGTCGCATCGATCGCTATGCAGTCTTGCGCATCGAGGAAAGCTTCCGCACGCGTGATGAGGTCATCGACAGTTGCAGGTTGCGAGCCGCTGTTGTTGCTCCCTTGCCCGATATGGAGGGATGGATTCAAGTGGGCCTGCACAATGTGTCGCGCGTCCATGTAGAGGAATATGAGACGCAGGCTCGGAGACACGATGTTCTGGACAAGCTGGTTGTACCAGTTGCTAGGAGTCCCACTAATTGCGTACAATGGGAGGGCGTAAGCAAGCGCGAATAGCTCCAGTTCTGTGCAATTCTTGAGCGTAAGGCTCACGCCTAGACGTGCGAGAGATCTCGTTGAGTTGCAACATTAACTCATCAAGACCCACCCAATCACTCACTGCTTGCACACTCCATGGATTGTGATTCGGAATTGATCTCGGTGAGTCCGGGAGGCGGATGCAGCAGGTAAAGGTAGACCTCCTTGAGCGATGGCCCCGCGTATTGCAGCATGGAGGCGATCGCAGGGCTGCTCACTGAGCTTTCCTGAAGATTGGCCTTCTGTGGTAGCCACCCTGCTCTGAAGTCCGTCACCCCACCCGCAATCTCAAGCTGCCGGGTGACAATGTCGACCACGTCGTCCGACGACCCATACAGTTGGATACGTGTGACGACCGGGGGCGTCAAGCCTAGCGCCTCCGGATTGAAGACGCTCGACCGAAAGACCACTTGGATGCAGGCGAGGTCGAGCAGCCGGGGCAAAGCACAGATTACCCGGCAAAATATCGCCTTGGAAGGAAAGGCGACACGTAAGAGGTGCAGGTGTGTGATGGAGCTGAAGGCAGAGAGATGCACAAACCCACCCGTGCGTAGCGTGCTCTGCCGCCATTCTGCGTTGTCTAATCGGAGAATGTACATGGAGGGGAGACGTTTCACGAGCATCGCGGCAAATGTACTGAGATGTGCGATGGGTCGGCGATCCGAGCTTGGGTTGATTGAACCGGTGATGGCTACAGAATAGACCCGCGATTGGAGCTCTGGGTGTGCGGAGAGTGTGCGCGCGAAATGGTGTGTGCCCCGAGTGTCCGTGAGGATGGTGGACGCAACAAGGTGGAAGCGACTACGGGCATACCAGGCTTTACATACCAGTGTACATGTTTTGAGCTCAGTAGGACTGTCTTCTAGGTGGTCGATTACTCGCTCCCATGTCTCCGTTGGTAATTCGGGAAGCATTGAGTAGAACCTAAGAGTCTCGGATACACTGCAACTAACAGGGTCAGCTCTGTTGTAGGCGATGCATGAAAAACTACCTTGCTCACATGTAAGAGATATGAGTATGAGCCTTGACCTCACTTAAAGTTAGGCTACAGCCTCAGGCCCTTCGTTAGGCGCCCAGGTAAGCACCCGTCCAGATCCAGATCTGCGCCACTTGTGAGCCGCGCAGGCTTTGTCTCGGACAACCATGCCATTCACACAGGCAGAGATAGATGAAGAACAGGCTCACTTCTCCAACGTGATCCAGACCTTCAGAAATTATGCACAATACCATGTAAGTATCGATCCCTGGTAAGCAGGTAGAGGCTGAGTCCTGTGTCAATACCTTCAGTTATCTGCAAATAACCGCCGCAGAAAGGATCTCTTCACCCTCCCACGGGCTGATCAGGAACTGTTAGAGGGCCTGGGATACAAACAGAAGCTAGCAGAAGCTGATAGCGCAATCCTCGCCAACGCAGAGTTTCTCAATGAGATAGTCGCGAACCCCGAGATTTTCGGGCACGACGTAGATGAGGAAGGTATAGAAGAAGAAAAGGGTATGCTGGATGATGAGCCGCTCGCACAGGGTAAGACGTTCTAATATTGACCCGATGGATGGTGCTGATAGGGAATAGGATCTAACTCTCATGGTCATGGTTCACACTCTCACTCGCATTCGCACTCGCACACCCATGACGCGCCAGGAACAACGCATGGAGACCATGCAAATCCGGCTAGGCGGAAGCGCTATCGACCTACCGATTTTGACATGGACAAGCTGAGGAGTACGCTAAAGCAGTTCGTCCGTGACTGGAGCGAAGAGGCGAGTCGCGACCTATAGCCTGCCTCTTTGCAAGCCTATATGCTCAGATCCCATCGCGACTGCTTCAGGGACGCGCAGAACGCGAAGTCTGCTATGCTCCAATGAGGGAGGCATTGCTGCGACACTTTCATGACATACCTCCGGAAGAGAGGTACGTCACCACACGGACCAAGACGCTCTGGATCTACTCATGAACTACGCCAAACTCAGGCGGAATCTCAGAGTACTCGTACCTGGGGCTGGCCTTGGACGGCTGGCATGGGATGTAGCAAACCTAGGTATGGGCTTCAGCTACCAGATAGACAAAGGCAATGTAATCTTATCGTCAATTGCAGGCTTTGCATGCCAGGGGAATGAGTTTTCGCACTACATGCTACTCGCCTCGTTCTTTGTGCTGAATCGGTATGCTTCGATGCCCTCACTCTCACGCATTACGCCGTTCACACTCCCACAAGGACCGACGGGGTCAACCAGCATACTATATACCCGTATGTCCACTCATTCTCCAACCTACCCAACAACGCCGCGATGCTCCGGCCGATCACCATCCCCGATGTCATGCCGTCCTCTCTCCCACAAGGCAGCAACTTCTCGTTGGTCGCAGGTGCGCTCGCTGCGATCTCTGTTCTGTAGCTTCTCTGTTCATCGACATCTTGTAGGTGACTTTGAGGAGATTTACGGCGCAGAGGGCAGCGAAGACGAGCCTCATAGTGGAGAATGGGATGCTATCTTGACCTGTTTCTTCATTGACACCGTATGTTGCTCAACTTGGTATATTCGCACTGCTGAACATCAACATGCTGCACAGGCGAAGAATATTGTCAATTATCTCCGCGTCATTCATCGTATCCTTGCTCCTGGTGGGATCTGGATCAACGTCGGTACGGGGACCTCGTATTACCACGTATACTTGCATCTGATCTTATACCAGGCCCTCTTCTATGGCACTTCGAGAACAACTCGACGAACGACCCATCCGTTGAGCTTACCCTGGAGGAAGTCAAGGCACTCGCGCGCACGATTGGCTTCGAGATCTCGGTTCGTGGCTTCGCTGTCGACGCGCCAACGTTTGTTCACTGACACGCCTGACTGCAGAACGAGCGCACCATCGACACGACGTACACAAACAACGCCCAGAGCATGCTAGGATACATTTACCACGCTGCGTTCTGGACGGCGACGAAGGTCATCTAGCGTTAGTACGCGAGCATACTGAATTTAGAGAGGTGCGAACGTGCTTGGCATCCGTACGAACGTACTCGTGAAGGTAGTATCCAGCTACATGGGTCAAAGAAGCATTGGGCCCGCTAGTACGAGCAGATTGTGATAACCGATTGAGCAAAAGTCAAGAGTCGGCTTCAACGGATCGTGATACCATATCGACTAGACGGTTGAACCACGGCTCGATCAGCGCATCGCTGGTGCGATTCGTGTTGTACCTGAATTGCAGGTACAACCGGCCGTCGAATGTGAAGAGGTGATACACGAGCGAGAAAGGGTCTATCCTTCCTGTCGTCCAGTTATCTGTGATGCATATCTCTGCACCGGACTGGCCGCTCGCTGGTGCTCCCTCCACACGAACAGGGTAACGCGAGGGCAGCACGGTCTTGAGGTCGCCCAAGCTGCTCATGAACGGCAACGCTGGCCGCCCTGCGAGCTTTGCAGCATAGGTTTCCGCGACGGACGGCAGGTACATCCGGAGCATCCGCCAAAAGTGTGGCGACTGCACGAACGCGGCGTTGCGCTCCCGGAAGAGCTGGGCGACTTCCCACAAGCGCGGAATGCTGGCGCGGGGCACCCTCAGCAGGACGGGATAGACTTCGACGCGACAGGCGACCTCCATGTCCGGGCCGTTGAACGTCCGTTCTGCTTGCGCGGGGATTTTGGCGGTGACGTCGATGGGCTGCATGTATTCGAAGTAGACAGCGTCGTCATCTGTCGTCGGCGCAGACGCAGATGCCTGGTCGCCTTGCAGGGTGGAGAGGGCGCCCGCGACATTGACTAGATGCGTGACTGTGACACCATGCTCTTTGCATGCGCGCAGAATGCGTGCAGTCTCTTCAGTGCTCCATACTTTGCGTCGAATGCGAGGAGTCCATGGAGGAGACACTGGGCCGTCAGCGACAATCCCCGACATCCGCTGAGCATTCTCATAAGCTTATAATACTTAGCGAAGCACATTCACACATACCTTGCTGGAGTATTGGGTGACTAGGTCATCATATACAACCTTCGCCTTAGCGATGTCTGTCTCATCATCACTCAGCTCGGGCGTGATCTCCTCAGTTGGGGGAGGGATCGGTGCGGGCACAGTTTTCCCAGAGAAGTGCGCGTCCAGATCCGCTTGCGCTTGGCCCCGGTTAGCGAGCAGCTCGAGGAAGCAACGCGCGAGGTTGAGGCGGCGACGGTTGTCGGTGACGGCATGCGTCGAAATGATCCCGAGCACGTACTTGCCCGTCTGCGCGTCGGCGTGCCGGCCCCACCAAAGACCGCACGTCCGCACGCGCACGTCAAGAGCGTCGTCAGGATCGAAGGCGAGCCAGCGGTCGCGCAAAGCTGTGACGGCCTTCTCCTGATCATCGAAGGTGTGGAACTCGATTTGCTCTCTCGCCATACGGAGCGCATGCGCGGGCGTCAAGGGCGTGTTGACGACGAAGTGTGGCTTCCCAACGAAGGATATGCTGGATGCGAGGAGGGGGTGTCGTAGGCGGAGCGCGGCACAGGCCAGCACGACTTCATCGTTGGTGATGGTGTGTCCTCCCGTACACACTATGGACAGGACAGTGCCGGGATCCGACATCCCACCTCCCTGCCGACCAAAGGCATACCAAACTTCTGTAGGACCGACTGGGCGACTGTGCGTGTGGGCTGTCTCGGGCATTTGGGCCACGAGCTGAGATTGCATTTGCTCGGCAGGGTCTGTAGCATCGGCCTTCGGTGTATCCACAGCCATGACTGTCTAGGATAATGTTGGACGTGTAATGGGGAGGTCGCAGGATCCTCTATCGACTTTTGTACTATCCAGTGTTTGTTGCCAGGCGTTCGGCAAGGTAGCATCATTTGATCAAATTGCTTTCCAGCAGCACCGCGCGGTGAGCACGCTGCATCCCTGTGTGAGACCGCATCAATAACTGTATATTCACCGTGTACTGTGAGCCCGAGTCATCGATAGGGCTGCGCGTCACGATCGTACGAGTTCACCACACAGGGAATACTGGGGCCAGTCTTCCTTACAGCCTTCCTTACGTGCACGAGTCGGTCATCCCAGGACATTGCGTACTGTTACAGGAAAGCGAAGATGCATCGCGCATCGGCCAAGGAAGTCCCTGCAGCAGTGGTATGATCGTCTTTCAAAGCCTGAGCTCGATAGCACGCCGAGCGCGCATACACTCACTGCATACAAGCGGACTTCCGGGATTTAATGGAGGACCCATCAGACCTGATAATGCACTAAAAATTTGTCATCAACTCCAGAGCACAGTTCCACTGGGAGTGGCACTCACCCAGCATGTCGCATATGTTGGACAGTGAAGCCAGTTCACCGGAGGCGAGTAGATATGATATACCCCAGATGCGCTGAGAACACACTGAGAATGCGTTGTAATTGCGCGACCAAGCTGATGTAGAATACAACCGCGTATACCGTAGTATAGACTGCGTCGAGACGTGCACTCTGGCGGTGGTGGTGGGTGAATTGAGCGGTGTGCCTGGGACATCACTTCGGGGCAGACCGAGGTGGCTGCTAGCCGCTTGCTCGGCCAGCACCTCCACGACCATCGCCCATCCCTACTTCGCCCTCTCAAAAGCCATTCAGGCTTGTTACGCTCTTTTTCACGACGGCGTCGTCGTCTGGCCGTGCAAAAGCAAGAATCCGGTACGATATCAACGACGGCCATGTACACTGGACTCTCGGGACACAGGGCAGGCATCCTCTTTCTGGTCGCCGTCATTCTCGCCTTTGCGGAGGGTGGTCTCTGGGCTGCAAAGAAAAGGGCGAACGCAAGCTTCCCTGATGACTCGCTCATCCCGAGCCCGTCTCAGGTTTTCCGGAAGACACGCGCACGGCCAGAGGTACATGAACACCCCATCCCGAAGCTCATGGCAGAGGCGGAAACGAAATACAGGAGCTTGCTGGCAAAGCAGAGCAAAACCCTGCCCGAGGCCGTGGCTGAATACAAGCGAAGATACGGAAGGAATCCACCGCGAGGGTTCGACGACTGGTGGCGGTTCGCGCAGGAAAACCATGTGGTTATGATTGACGAATACAACAACATCAACGAGGACCTGGCACCGTTCTGGACACTATCGGGGGAGCAGATGAGGGAGCGGGCGGTTGCGGTACGTGTTACACGCGTTCCTACGTCCGGACAGTGGTCTGATACGCTTCGCCCCTAGGCGGGCAACCTGCCTTCCATCGACTTGGTGAGAGTACGAAACGGGAAAGCTACTGCTGTCAACATCCGTGATGGCCCCTCCTCGACGGCGGTCAGTGCGCGTGCAAGAGGGTTCCTACAGATCATCGAGAAATTCGAGGACAAAGTGAGTGCAGACGGTCTACTCGCGCGCTCACGTATAGATCTCAGTTTCAGCTACCAGACCTAGACTTTCCGATCAATGCCATGGCGGAGGGGCGGATCCTCGTCCCCTGGGAACAGCGAGCCTTCCCCAACCTGACAGCCGGCACAGACGTCGTGCAAGCCGAACTGAGTGGTATGTACTCGCCCGACTGGCGGGGCGAGGGCAACGTCTGGGAGGCATACCGACGCACCTGCGAGCCCGGCGCACCCGCGCGCCGGCTGTTCAGCTCGTTCCGGCCGTTCTCGATCCACCGGGGGAGCCAGCTGGGGTCGGGGTCGCACGAGTTCACGTTCACGGCGGACGTGAGCAAGAACTACTCGTTCTGCGAGAACCCGTGGGCGCACTACAGCCAGGGCCACTTCTTCTCGGACTGGCGGACGATCCCGGTGCTGTTCCCCGTGTTCTCGCCCGCGCAGGCGCCGGGGTACTCAGACATACGGATCCCGAGCCACTACTACTACGGGCAGACGAGGCGGTACACGTACGGGTACGACCCGGTGAACCTGGTGCTGAAGGAGGTGGACGGGATGGAGACGCCGTGGGAGAAGAAGAGCGACAAGATCTTCTGGCGCGGGGCGTCGACGGGGGGAGGGAGCTCGCCGCCGGGGTTCTCTGCCCAGTACCAGCGGCACAGGTCGGATCCGTGTTCTCTCCGCTCCCTGCGCGCGCTGACACGCCCTGAGGCAGACTCGTGCGCATGGCGAGCGACACGTCGCCGACGGCGCGGACGATCGTGTTCGCGGACCCGCCGGGGTCGACGCACTACGTGTCCGCGGAGGTGCCGACGGGGGCGCTGAACGCGGACACGATGGACGTCGCGTTCGTGAAGGTCGTCGACTGGTACAACTTCCCGGGCGGCCTCGACGCGCTCATCGCCGCGCACCGCTTCGACGACGGCGGCGTGAGCCTGGGCGACCACTGGCGGCACAAGTACCTCGTCGACGTCGACGGGCAGGGCTACTCCGGCCGCTTCTTCGCGTTCCTCGCGTCGGACAGCGCGGTCATCAAGTCGACCGTCTACCGCGAGTTCTTCTCCGATTGGATCCAGCCCTGGTGCGTACCCGCGTCCCGCCCGCTGCCCCCGCCGCTGACGCCGCGCAGGCTGCACTTCATCCCGCTCTCGCAGTCGTACC
The DNA here is from genome assembly GCA_029783445.1 of Fomitopsis palustris. Taxonomy (NCBI): domain Eukaryota; kingdom Fungi; phylum Basidiomycota; class Agaricomycetes; order Polyporales; family Fomitopsidaceae; genus Fomitopsis; species Fomitopsis palustris. The sequence continues at coordinate 484,655 of JARAOQ010000018.1, read as the reverse complement.
AGGAGATCTACAACATCCACGCGTTCTTCTCGGGCGCGCCGCCCTCCGCGCTGCAGGCCGCCAACGCCAACGCCACCGCCGACGCCAACGCCACCGCCCGACGCCCCATCGACGGCGACCGCCGTCTGCGGCGCATCGCGCGCGCGGGGAAGCAGTGGAGACGCACCGTCGGGCGGCGGGTGGACATGGAAGGTGCGCCGCCTCTCTTCTGCTCGCGCGTCCCTTGTGTTGACGCGTGCCCTTCGCCAGCGTATGTGTATAGACTGTGTCTGGAATACGCGCGCCTGCTGGCGGACGATCGGGAAGCGATGGACTTTGTGCTATAGAGTAGAGCTGTGTGTTCGTCGCACGATAATGGGTATAGAGAGGTTTTGCTACAGGGAGCCTTCGCGCCACTGGTGGCTGGACTGTACGGATCGCGCCAGTGGCGGGGTCGAAACACCGCGAAGGACGATATTGCTGCTAGGCGAGAGACACAAACTGAATGCCGTGGGGGGGTCCCCTCGATGCGTACGACCACAATCAAAACTCTGGGTGCTGCCTTCACAACACCCCTGAGCACCTCGGAGGCAACCTGAACGTGGTAGACTGGAACGGTCCCACACACTGCACACAAACGAGCGATACAGACGTCTGGTCGAATTACGGCAAAGCCAATACTAATTGCTTTCCACTAATGTGCGTCTATGCGTGCAGAGGCGTGCTACTACTATATCGACGGCGGGATGGGGGGCCATAATAATACAACATGACATGCAAGACCCGGGAACAGAGCTACGGCTCATGAGGACGGAGAAGGCGAGAGGCGAAAGCGGGAGGCAACGGCTACAGAGAGCGAGCGAGCGAGAAGAGCGTCCTCATCCAGGAATATCCGTCTACGCGCGACAACGGGAGGGGTCATGACTCGAGGGCGGCGACGATGGCGTACGCCGCGGCGGCCGCGGCGCCGCCAACGAGGAGCGTGCTCACCGCGCCCCAGACGTACCCGCCGGCGCCGGCGCCGGCCCCGGTGATGCGCGCCTTGACCGCGCCGAAGACGAGGAGGACGATGCCCGTGACGACGGAGGACCAGATCAGCGCGCGGTACGCGACGGGCTCTGCCAACCACCAAACCGACGCCATCAGCCCACGTGCGCGCGAGAGCGGGCAGGGTCACGCACCGAAGAAGTAGGGGGTGAGCGGGATGAGCCCGCCGACGAGGTAGCCCATGCCGATGGTGAGGGCGGAGGTGTAGAGGCGGCGGGTGGGGACCTCCTCGAGGCCCTCGCCGAACTTGAGGAGGAACGCGGAGAGGCCGACGGAGGCGCTCCAGCGGAGGCCGGCCTCGGAGTCGGCGACGGTGCTCGCGCGGCTGGCGGTGTCGCTGCCGGCGGCGGTGGAGGAGGCGGCGCCCTCGCCGTGGGCGTCGACCTCGACGTTCATGAGGCAGTGGGCGACGGCGCGGCTCGTCTTCTCGTCGACGCCGACGGGGCCGAGCACGGCGTGCACCTCGCGCTCCATCTCGCCCTCGCACGAGCGCAGCACGCGCGCGCGGGTCTGCTTGCGCAGGTAGCGGTAGTGGTCGCGCTCCGCCTGCGAGGCGAGGAAACCGCCGATCCCCATCGAGATCGCGCCCGCGATGAGCTCTGCGATCCCGCCGAGGATGACGAGCTTGGACTCGCCGAGGGAGGAGAGGCCGGCGGTGAGGGCGAAGGGGACGGTGAGCCCGTCGGAGAGGCCGATGACGCTGTGGGAGGATGTGTCAGTGCGTGGTTCTCGAGGGGATGTGGCGAATGGGAGTGGGAGCTCGGACGGGGACGTCGTAGCATTGACGACGAGCAACCGGGTCTGTGGGAGAGCGCGACATGCGATGTGAGACCTTTGGAGACGCGGCATCCGACTGGCGTTGCTGCACCACTGGCGTGCATGTCATTTGCACTGCCGCTGTGTGCTCACCAAGAGGAGCAAAGAAGAGCACGAGATGTTAGTGCGGGCGAGCTGCCTTGTGCTATCAAGGGCAATCCTGGAGACAGGAGACAGCTATCCCTGTCCGCCCCATAGAGGCTCTGAGACTTGCTATTGGCGTTGTACACTGCTCACCCGCGGGACAACCTCGGGCCAATTGCCTGCCCGAAAGACGCGTGTACGCGCAAAGTGCTGCCGAGCACACGCACCCGTTCAGACCGCCCCCGCCTCCGCATCTCGACCTCTTCCACCGCGTCGAGACAACACTCCGAGCAGCGAAACATATAGTTGCTCTATGCAGCCCAGAGGGCACGCCGTCGCGCGTCCGGATCCCGAGGGGCAGGCAGACGCAAAAAACACTCACACATCGCGGATGACGTCCGGGTCGATGAGGGTGCGCTCGTCGTCGTTGATGAGGTCTTTGCAGCAGACGCCGTCGCGGGTGGGCTCGTGGCGGTCGCACTTGGCGGCGGGGGGCACCTGGTCTCCTATGGTGTTGTTGATGGACCAGACGGGTGGCTTTGCGCCAATGTCGCCTGCGTTCTGGCGGGGCAGGGGCACGGCGGGGGCGACGCTGTTTTCGTAGGACATGTCGAGTGCGGTGGGCGAAGAGACGGTGGTGAGAAGAGGTGGAGGAGGAGGAGGAAGAGAGTGCCGGGCGAGGGTGGGTGGAGAATGGGCGAGCGGTGGCGGAGGGGAGCCTATGTAATATGCGTGGAGCGCTGAGCTTATGCGGTCACGTGTGGGCACTGGGGGGCGGCATGTGCTCAGCAATGCGCGGGCGCTGATTGGCCGGAGCAAGTTGAACTGTCTGCAACGCCCATCCCTGTCCAGCACCCAAATAGCCTCCCCTCCATTGGCCGCCTTGTCCATCACTGGCGACCCCTCGCGCATCCAAAGTCGCCGTCCAGCTTTTTCTTTGCAGGATGATTGCTCAGCAGCCATCGACTGTCACCCGACAACGAGGCCCGGCCGACTCCAGTGTCATGGGATGATCCTGTGTAGTACATGCACTGCGGGAGCCGCCGCAAGACCAGCGTGTCTCCAGGACCCCCGTTTATCGGTGGGTAAGCCTGAATCGCGTCCGGACAGGATCGAGGAGTCTGAGGGGGGGTATGCTTGATTTTGTCCGGAAATTTGGGCCTCTGCGCCGGGCGAGGCGTGATTTTTCGTCCGGACATCCAGACCCATACTTATGGAGGGCTGATCCGGGTCGCAGCGGTCCGGACATCGGTGGCTTCGGGTTGTCCTGTACAGTGGCATATGGGTAAGGGCTATGTAGCATGTGGTGCGTGCCCAGACCCTTCCTTTGAACGTCCGTCCATAGCTCCGCTAATGTCCTTGCTAATGAAGTTTACTGGACAATTCACTTCCGCTCAATACACCATTAGGTTATCGTGAACCTGTCCACCACCGCCGTGCCTTGCCGACTCTTGAGTCCTGCAGAGAAGGAATGATCGTCACGAACTTCGATATTTAAGGTAGCTATGCACCAATGGTCAGGATCTTCTGCAGTGTTTGAGCGACTATGGTAGCTATTGAAGAATGGACCGCCTGAGGCAACACACATTGTAACGAACATAAGGGCTACACGAGTGTACAAATGATCATTGCAGAGTGAGGGACAAAATGTTTTGATCGTAGATACGCCACCAATCGCCTGGCTGGGAGACTGGATGGTAGAGCCAAGTAACGCGTGCCTCTGTGCTGGCATCCCGTCTCTCTTCCAAGCTTTGCTCGCAGCAGAATGCAGAACTCAGATGCTAGGATCATTCTCGATATGCATGATGATGAACCCGCTCCTTGGGTAGAATCAGAATGGATCAACTGCGGGAGACCATACCCAAGCAAAGACACACCACAGAGTATCCTCGATGCACGACAGCGAGTCCTTGCAATCCCTCCACAATACCTGAACTGCCTTCCTAGCCCTGAGACATCTCTTCTTCTTCTTCTGGCAACATCTCTACCTACTCAAGACCCAAATCTCGTTGTACCCAAAAAAGACCACCTCTTCAGCCAGCTTCCGCCTACCGAACAGCTCTCTGCGATACGCACTCGCCCATTGCCGTCACGTCGCTATCTCAAAGCCCTCAAGATGTCTTTCAGCAACGAGTGGTTTAAGGGTGCTAAATCCATTGTCAATACGCACTACACCAAATGTCGTCTCCCTCTCTACGCCTTGATATACTGGCTGAAGATGGAGAGGGCACGTGAGGCCCAGCACGTCTGGCAGGTGGTGGACAAGTGGATGCAATGGTCAGACCAGGACGTGGCCACAGAAGTTGTGAAGGCTCATAATGGTCTCACCATGCTGCCATGGGAGGGCCAGTACCGTGCTCTTGGTCCCCAGGTTGCCCTGACCATCACTTCACTGTCTACTGTCCTGTCCTCTGACTGGTATCACGATGAACATATCGACTTGTTCATGGCCCAAATCACTGAGCAAGTCTCCTGTGACCCCATATTAGCATGCACGGTGGTCATTGCAGGGCTTGGCTTCCCCACCTTACTCTCCCCTGCACGGCGAGAGTGGAGCAAGCTTCTTCACAAGTACACCTCAGTTTTCAAGCATGGTGATGGTGAACACTTGCTGTTCCCTGCCCATGTCAGTGGGAACCACTGGGTTGCCATTGAGGTAAACTTCAAAAAACGTGAGATAGCGTACAGTGAGTTCTATGCGACAATAGATGCTTTAGATACTGACACAGACCAAGGGGATTCACTCAACCACACGCGATATGCTCCGACAAAGGATATAGACCAGCTCCAGGAATGGCTCCATCATGACTTTGGTGGTGCATTTTCTGCTCGTGGCAACAAGCTCGCACATGGGCACCAGGAAGACAGTTTCTCCTGTGGCCCGTGTACTATCAATACCATCCGACACACTGTATTTGGGGACACACTATGGACCCCCATTGCCCATGAAGAACAATGCATACAAGCCTTCAATTGTCTAGTCGATGCGCACTGCAATTTTGTGAGTTATCTCTCCTGGTGAAATATCACAATGTTACTCACTGTACGAACAGCTGGCTACAGGTTTACTGCCGCCTCCTTCTAGCTTCACCAGCGCCATCACAGCTGTTGTGAGTGAGGACGAGTGCACAGACACCGTTAGCCAAGCTGTCGCGGTGACGACCTCCCCTACAAAGCGTATACATGATGAGTCACCAGATGGGTCACAAAGCATGAAACATAGCTGACCAATTCAGATGGCCGCTGATGCGACCACTCGAGACGGAAAGCCTAACCCTCTAAACGAACGAGAGGCCAAGGCCGAGCTGTGGGGGCGAGGCCTTCCGGTGCAGCGAGGAACTGTGCTCGAGAAAGATGATATGGGTGGTGGTGGTGGTGGTCTAAGTAGAGAGGGCAGAGTTCGGGCAAGACTCAACTCGGTGGAAGGGTTTGAGGGAAAGCGGGGATCGAGGACCACTTCGAACTACGACATGCCTTTCGAACCGCTTCGAACAACCTTCTAACTTGCTGGTGCTGGACCAGAACTCGACTGACCGAACTGACGGACGACGCGCTTTGAAATGAGAGAGAGAGGAAATGAGATCTAAACTGTACTGAGAGCTTGCCCTCTTTTTGGCAGAGGGTTTGTTTATATACAGGTGGCTTTCACTGAAAACTATGCAGTACCAATCGTCGCTCAGCCACATTGAACCCACCACGTGCCGTCCAATCACCTCGAAGGGCACTTACTCTACCTGAACCGTTTGACCCCTGCTTGACATGGATGTGCCAGTCAAAGAAGCTTTGCTGCGTGCCGATGCACACATCACCCGCTATCATTGTCTTCTCGCCCTAGTGCAGGCAGAACGGTTTTTCGAACCGGCAGGTGCTAGCGTCGAGGCCAAAGAATGGTTGGCTTGGGCCCATTTCGTACGCTGGATACTGGTAGGTTGCGCCCAACCCAGAAGCTTGATGCTGCTTACACTCCTGGTAGCGCTCTCTCTTCGAATTGTACTCAACGGCCGTTGCGGTTCGTCCCGGTTCGCTGCGCTCGCCATACATGTACCCGACCGTCGTAGCCACCATGTGTTACGAGCAGTCACGGGTGCGTGACCTGGATCCGTTTATTTTCCTTTTATTTCCCCTTAGCTACCCCTACTTCCTTCACGTGACTCCGGTCCGGCCGTGCCCCTTCACGGTCCGACCTTGTACCATATGACTAGGGATCGGAGAGCCGCCTCTCCTCAAGGACACTGTTCATTGGTTACCCAGTATTTCCCTCACCTCGTTTCCCCTCACATGCCTACCCCTATGACTCCCTAGCTACCCTCTGACTGTGCGGTTTCTCCCTCTGTTCTCCTATTCGTTGTACACTAAACCCCTCACTGGAGCGGTACTCTCCTGGACCATAGGAGACACCCACTTCCCTCATGTATATAAGCTGTAGTAGTTGGGCAGTCGAACCCTAAGTTCGACCTGGTTTAATCCATACTCAACCTTCGCTGCATACTCTGCTGTAAAGCCTCTGAGTTGGCCGACACCTAGGCTTACGCTCGCACTCCACTCGACGCTAGATTCAAGGGCTTGCTAGCTGTCTCTTGTATCGCTCTCATCGAAGGACGGAGTTCCTTTGTGGAACCTTTCGGCACCGAGTAAGTCTTCAACTCGGTTGGTTGGACTGACATTTGGGTCAGTAGGACGTGCTTGGTAGCACGTTGGAGTGTTAGCACGAGTCGTCGCGTAACACCATGAACCGCATTGATCGCATTTTCAAAGAGGGAAGTGTTCCTCCTGGATGAGGTGTTCCCTACGCCCCTCTTGCCTGGGATCCGCTGTTCATTCCCCAGCCAATCAAGCTTGCTGCCGCCCCGTTGCCCTTCCTGGATCCGCCAAGCTTCGCCACCAAGCCTATCTATCTCGAAGACTTTCGCGAATTGCCCCGTATGTTCGACGAACTTCGTACCACATCCGGTGTGCTTCGAGAGATGGTTCGATCGGAGACTCGAGACCTTTCGCAATACATTCGCGCATTGCACTACAGTGTCGATCATCTTGTCGTAGTGGCCGCTGGGGTGCAAGGTATTGATCTGGTGGGACTTCTGTGCGATGATACCGCTCCTGGACGTGCTGAGAGGGGAGGACCGGTGCAGGGAGGAAACCACCGAAGCCCTCGTCCCAGGTTCGGTCGGGGAAACAGTCGCTAGTACCGTAGTCCTGTAGCCTCCACTTCGAAGTAACGATATGCATTTCGATACTTCGAAGAGTGTTCGCGCTGGCCTCGTAACTTATGTTTTCATTCGACGTTTCGGAACCCTTGCTCGACACAGTTATCATTGCCAATATTCGCATTTTCGGGGCACAGCTCCGCTAGGGGCGTATCACCACACAGACAACTGGCAAGGATGACCAGCCTCATAGCCATGGCCGCATAGACGTCACACCCACCAACACCGAGGCAGATATACCCTTGCCAGACGACATAGTGTCATCGTCGGATGGTTACAGCCCCACGCTGATGCAACCGCTGCGATTCTAGCCCCCGAAATTGCGAATACGACTCGCTTCGATTTGAACACGCGTCGCGGCAACCCCTCCTCGTGCCCTCTATCTCCTAGACCTCCCTGGGACTCAGCCACGCATTCGATACCCGTGCTCTCAAGGCGACTCAAGTGACTGCGATTGGACGCAACCCCAATCCGATCCCCGAAGAGGCCGGATTCGCTGCGCTGCTCAGTCATGCAACTCGGCGACTCAACATGCGGCTCTGCTCTCGCTTGCATGACCGATTCGAACTCCAAGTCAGCAGCCCGCAACTGCCCGATTGACTCAGCACCCCCAAGGCGTACCCACATGGCAACTTCGAGGTACCCTCTTGGCCATCGGCAAGACCCGGAGTAGTTGCAGCCAATCAACATTTGAGATCGTGACCCGACCTCCCCATTGGGACTAGACGCACCCGACCACCGTGACTTCCCGAAGATCCAGATCGACGCAGTGCGACAGCGGGATGCCCCCTTTGGGCTGATGTCAGAAGTCGACTCGCCGACGCGACCTCAAGTCCTGATTCGTTGCAGACCATGTGGAAGTGGCTCTCCAGTGTGGGTGAGTTCGGCAGAGGCAGGAACTGTCGGAAAGTCGAGTAGGTTGTCTCGGACGTGTTCAGAATTGCTCGGAAAGTAGTCGTAGACTTTTGTATATAAACCCTTCTGCACTTCGACAAAAAAAAAGCACTCGTTACCCCTCAGAGTTAGCATCTGACTGCAACTGCGTCTACCTGCGTCACCTGCGACTTGCAAACTGCGACTTGCATACTGCGACTTGTGATTGCAATCTTGCGAACTGCGAACTGCGACTTGCGATTGCGCCTCGGCCGAGCCCTTGACTCTACTCCCTTGCGTCCTCTGAGATTCACGGAGCTGTGACCTTGTACATACTATTCCACTTTTCTTCCCTTGGTACTGAGTCGCGCCCTTCGTCGCTGACCCTCCCCGCCGAGTTGCGACTTCATCGCGTGGTACGCGACTAGCCGCGATTTGCCTCACTATCCCCCATCTACCTAGCCGATTCTCATCCCTCTCCGCGCCACGAAGGGAAATCGATCCCGGCTCGCCCCTTCACCCTCAGTCGCCAGCCTTGTCCCCTTGGCCCTCGGCTGTCCATTCAGGCCTTGTAGGAGGTTTAGGTGCATCAACGCCTTGCCTTGTCATGTCATCCGGTGTAGGGCCCGACCTTGCTGTGGCGTCTGGTACGAACACCGCTTCTGATGCCAGCCTACCACTGTACTCGGCTTCATCTAGTATCACAACCAGATGCTGCAGTTTGGAGAATTCAACCAACTTGGACTGCTCAGATGACTCTGTGTCAGACGAGGCTTCAGACAGTATGGGGAAAGTGGTATCTCAAAAGGGTCTGCCTCGCAATGGGAGCGGCGTGAGCTCCTCGGCCAAGGCAAGCAGGAGACTCAAGGCATCGATGTGAGATGGTACCTTCCGCCCGAATGATGCGCGGCTGGCAAACTTTGAGCACACCATACACACTCTTGATAGTGCAGTGGAGTTCGAGTACAGCACGAAGTGGAAGGTCTACCACTCACTGTGCTCACACTGGATCACCTGCAAGGAGGCATACAGTGCTACCCGCTTCCGCACCCATGTCCAAGCATGTAAAGAGAATCGCAAGAACGCACCACGCAAAATGGCCAGCACGCCAGCCCGCCAGACAGCCCTGATGCCCGCCGTGACCCATACACTTGACTTTTATGCGACCCGACTTGGTTGGGCGAGGTTGGAGCCTGGAGAGTGGCTGACCTGTACTCAGAAGTCGTCAATCACGTCTGCTGTTCATCAAGTGCAGAAGGATGTCAATGCACTGCACCGTGAGGTGTCAATGGACATTCCATGCGGCGGAATCACCAAGTTCCACGCACCTCGTGTTGTGGAGTACGTTCATGGCACAGGAGCATATGGAGGAGGTGCACACTCGGTCACAGTGATTGCAAAAGAGCTGTATGAGGGGCGGTCATATGGTGAACTTAGCACTGCAGAGAAGGAGGTGGTCAATTGACGACAGTGGCACAAACAGAAGTGGAGCATTGACCATATCTGGCAATCGGTCTTCGCCACACGATGTGAGCAAAGCATCTCTCGACCCCAACTCAAACGTTCTGGCCACTCATCTGACAATGCAATCTGCTCATCCTGTTCTGCTGTGATGAACTCTAAGCTGTTCAAGACAGCTCTTCGTGTTCCTGTTCCAAATCCGGAGCACTACAAGTTCCTAAATCATCAATACCATGCTGACGACCTAGGATACCTGTTTGCACGAACGGCTGGCCTTCAAGATCTATTTGAGGAAAATGGTCATTCAGAGGTGAGTGCAACTGCAATATACTCATTGTGTTTATTCTGGCAGGCATGCATGCTAAACCACAATACAGGGCAGTGGTTCAGTACCGATAGATTCACCATTCCTCAAGTTTGCTGTCAGTGTACATCAGGGCAAGTATGAGGACAACCGTGTCTTCCTGGACATGGTACTTGGTATTGTACAGCTTGAGAGCCATAATGAATGTGGGATTGGGCGGCAGAACTTCCTCCATGGCCCTGCGATTCAGGAGTTCACAAACACTGCGCTCTGCGTCAGTCCAGAGCTCTACCGTTATTTACGGCACATAATTCCACTCCCAGATCCATGCGATCTTAAGTGAGTATATATATCTCTACCAAAGTATGACACTCACCACTACTTGACAGGTCGAAGCAAGCCCGAGTCCCTCGTCTTTCAACAGATATCGATGACCGCACCTTTGACCTAGCCGTTCGTTATGTCAGCTCTCTGAATTATTTGGGCTTCCTATCCTTGAGCTGTGACGACACGAAGCTCCATCCTGCTCTACGCACATACTGGGACCCAGAGAAGGAGATGTACTTTCTTGTCGGTGTGGTGGAGGGTCAGCTTGCAGTGGCGAATCCCGAAGAGCTGCGAGTGGTGTTAGCAACATTGAAAGATCTGAAGAACAAAGCATGCAAGGTATGTTTACTGACACTTCAGATGATTGTATCTTCAGGCTGAACCCATCTTGATAGCTTCGTCTCTGGTGTCTTCAGATCCCACTTCCTGATATCCCGACTCTTATCCTTGCCGCAAAAGCGATCCCAGATAGCCTTGATGCAGCAACACTCTGCATCTTCTCCCGCAAGATCATTGTTGGCCTTGCCGCACGCCAGATCCACATTGTTTCATATGTGTGCGATGGGACAGAAACTGAGTGCAATGTCCAGCGGCTCATCATCTCACAGGCAGATGGTCAGCTGTCGTATACCATAGAACATCCAACGGGTACTCAGCCTGGTCTAACGATCATCCTCGCTACCCACCATGGCTTGCCTATCGTCATGATACAGGACAACAAGCATGGCCTCAAGACAGCACGGAATAATCTCTTTTCTGGCGCGTGACTGCTTGTAGCTGGGAACTACACTATGTGCTATCAAGATGTCCGTGAACTCGCCTTCTGCGATGATGCGACCGCTCGAGACGGAAAGCCTAACCCTCTAAACGAACGAGAGGCCAAGGCCGAGCTGTGGGGGCGAGGCCTTCCGGTGCAGCGAGGAACTGCGCTCGAGAATGATGATGTGGGTGGTGGTAGTGGTGGTCTAGGAAGAGAGGGCAGAGTTCGGGCAAGACTCAACTCGACAGAGGGTTTTGGGGGAAAACTGAGCTCGTGGACCGCTTCGAACTACGACGTGCCTTTCGAACCGCTTCGAACAATCTTCGAACTAGCTGGCGCTGGACCCAAACTTGCCTGACCGAACTGACGAACGACGCGCTCCGAAACGAGAGAAAAGGAAAAATGAGATCTAGACGGTACTGAGAGCTTGCCCTCCTTTTGGCAGAGGGTTTGTTTATATACAGGTGGCTTTCGCCGAAAACTATGCAGTACCAACCGTCGCTCAGCCACACCGAACCCACCACGCGGCGTCCAATCACCTCGAAGGACAACTCCTCAACTCGAACCGTTCGACACCTACCCGTCATGGATGCGCCAGTCGAAGAAGCACTTCCGCGTGCCGACGCACACATCGCCCGGTACCATCGTCTTCTTGCCCTCGTGCAGGCCGAACGGTTCTTCGAACCGGCGGGTGCTAGCGTCGAGGCCAAAGAGTGGTTGGCCTGGGCCCATTTCGTACGCTGGGTGCTGGTAGGTATGACACAGCCCAGAAGCTCGATTGTGCTCACGCTCCTGCCAGCGTTCCCTCTTCGAATCGTTCTCGAACGCCGTTGCTGTTCGCCCCGGTTCGCTGCGTTCGCCGTACACGTACCCCGCCGTCGTAGCCACCATGAACCGTATCGATCGCGTTTTCGAAGAGGGAAACGTTCCGCCCGGACGAGGCGTTCCCTACGCTCCTCTTGCCTGGGATCCACTGTTCGTTCCGCAGCCGATCGAGCTCGCCGCCGCCCCGTTATCATTCCCAGGCCCGCCCGAATTCGCTGCCGAACCGATCTACCTCGAAGACTGCCGCGAATTGCCCCGTACGTTCAACGAACTTCGTACGGCCTTCGGTGCGCTTCGAGAGGAGGTTCGGTCGGAGTCGCGAGAGATTTTGCAATGCCTTCACTCCTTGCAGTACAGTATTGACCATCTTGTCGTGGTGGCTGCTGGGGCGCAAGGTATCGACCTGGCGGGGCTTATACGCGATGATACTGCTCCAGGGCGTGCTGAGAGGGGAGGACCGGTGCTGGGAGGCAATCGCCGCAGCCCTCGTCCACGGTTTGGTCGGGGGAACGGTCGCTAGTGTCGCAATACTGTAGTCCTCACTTCGAAATAACGATTTGTGATTCGATACTTCGAAGGGATTTCGAGTTGATCTTGCAACTTATGTCTCCGTTCGATGCTTTAGAAGCCTCGCTCGACACTCTTAGAGTGGCTAGTATTCGCGTTTTTCGGGGCACAGCTCCGCTAGGGGCGTATCAGCGAGGACAGCCCACTCTACATCAGAGACATCGAGAAGCTTGACCGACAGGATGACAACGCTGCTACATGCCTCTTCTCGGCAACTACACTTGAGTACTTGACTGCTCGATATCCTGAACAGCGCGGTCTGATCGTGTATCTCTTTGTTCTTGGGGACCTGCATGATGCATACCAGAATCGGCACATATCACATGGGGAGCGTGTGCGCATGGTTTTTCGCGCACGGTACTTTCTCAATATCTGGAAGGCTTTCTTGGCTTCCTCGCAGTATGCCCCAAGCTGTCCCTTCATCTCACGCAAAGCCGCCGATATCATGAGCATCCTCATCGAGGGCTTCCTTGGTCTAGTGTACAGCTACCGTGATCATTCTCATGGAAAGGTGTTTCCCCTCCTACCATGGCTGCACTCAAGCGAGATGTGCAAGCATGTCTTTGGTGAATGCCGCAAGCTTCTCAAAGACTTCACCTACTTGGACTTCCTCTTCATGGTTCCTCGGCTATCTGTTCTACTCCGCACCACAGCCCAATTCAAACATTCGAGTAGCCCAAAGGAACGCGCAGCTGGGTATGCTCATATGTACTACAATAACACCAACATTGATCTTGCGTGGCTTGCCACATTTCCCACTGACGCTGACATCAAGGTGCTTCACAGCAAGCCTATGGCGAGGCTGAGCATCTGTGGCATTACCTCAGTGTCACACCTACAGATGTGATCCAGCCGTCGATGCAGCTGCAGCCACTAGCCCCCAAACTCCCCAGTATCAACATGTGGTTTGCCCCCAGTGCCGACCCTGTCAAAGATTCAGCACCTGGCCTGAACCGGGCTTCAGTTGTACTCGTTTCCCATGCAGGGGCTTCACATGACATCCTTCCAGCTGGCGCTGAGCTTCCAGAGGACTTGGACACCGAGGTCAGCGACTACAAAAGTGATGTTGAGCCAGTGACCGAAGCCGTGGAGCTGCAGGAACTACTGGATGCTCAGGAAGTTGCTCCCTTGAAGAACCAACATGCCGATGATCAGATGTTCAACTTGCAGTGTGCGGTCATTGCGCTTGCGCTTGATGACACCAACCGCATGTAAGCAACCCTAACTTCGAAGTCAGTCTTGTGTAGTTCCATTGCTCATATGCACAATTTTAGGCAAAACATCGAGGAACTAGATGAAAGCAAGCTTGAGTTGCAGGCAGAAGAAGATCGCTTCAATGTCGAGCAAGCCCTCGCTGCTGCTACAGCCCCTTCTGCCATGCCTACATACATCGAGCTTCCCATGCTGCAGCTCCCGCCCGAGCGCACTGCCCCGTCTCATCAATATCCCACACAGCAATCGTTTGACTGCTCCCAGCTCATACAGCTTTGTCAGATGCACGGGACTGCATGAGCGAAGAAGAGTGTGCACGTCTGGACCACTCGGGCACTGACAGCTACTAGCGACGGTATCAGCAATGAACAACTGCCAGAGAAGCCCAACAACAGGATGCCACGTCGCAAGATCATCAAGCAGATGTCTGCAATTCTTCGTGAGGAGCAAGACGGTGTCAGTCCGACTAGCGGACTCAGTCGTATTGCACGTATTCATAATGCAGTCACTAAGCCGGCAGGTAAATGCAGAACTTGTGGCAGGGCAGCGGGCAGCGATGGTATGTGCAATTCATATTGATTCACACTGCTGCCAGGTCACTTATAGCTCGTTCTGCTTGCATTTGTAGGTTATTAAGCATTGACAGAAGATATTCACAGAGCATAAGGTTCCCTACTCACGCAAGCTTGGCGACGCTCTGTTGGTGAACCCTAACTCGAAGCAGCCAGCTCATGGGCTCCTCGAGACCGGCAACTATGGCATTATTGTCGATGGCGGACGACTTCTTCTTGGCCGAGGTATGTTCAATGTAGCTGCATGTGGTTGTTTTTGTTTTGACAGGTTGTTCTTCAGTCGTCACCCTGTACTCCTGCACTGCTGGAAAGGGTGTTGCGCATGCTTGGCAGCGCAACAGCGCCAACATAGGCCGATTGTCCTACATTGTGGTGCAAGTCTATGAGCCACAGCTGCACAACCAGTTCCGTGCACATCTCCGCAGCATGGGGCATCTGCAGACGCTTCGCTTCACTCACATCTCATCACATTACTTCTTGCTCAGGCTTCCATCCAATTTTCGTGCACGGTTGTTAATGAGGGTCGCAACCTAGAGGTCACAGTCGCTGCCCTCAGAATCTACCAGGAGCTTCTCAGCTCGCTTCTGAAGGTCCTCGCTGCCCTGAAGCAACTGCAAGCTCATCACTGCAAGGATCACTCAAAGGCTCATGATGGTGATGGTGATTCGTGCGTGGGGGATGACGAGTAGTTCGTAGAAACGTCATTATAGAACGCTAGGCTACAATGAATGCATTGGTATTCAATGGAGCCTTATCCATTGATCCGGACAAAATCTGCATGAGCAGAAGCCTGATCCTCTCATCCGGATGGCCTCACACGAGAGAAATCCCTGGGTCAAAGTCTGGAAAAAAAGGTAAGTGCCGGGCTGAGGCTGATTTTATCCAGCCATAAAAGTCGGGATTTCGTCCAAATTTGCCGGACAAGTACACCCAAAAGGAGGGCAAGCGGATCAGGCCCCTCTGCATATAAACGGGGCTCCTGTGTCTCCCCAACTCCCACCGTCCCTGCGATGCGCGTGCCTGGCTTCTCGACGTGTGCCGCTGCTGAGATCCGCCAGGCCCTCCCCGGCCGATGTCAGCTCACCTCCTGGGCAGCCCCCAGCTGCCGGAGAGAGTGTGCAGCACCTCGCATTCAGTTCGTCGAACTTGTTGTCAGTCTGATCGGCTCTTCCAGCCGCATGACGTCTGCACTGCACGTGTCTTCCGCTCGCCCTGGCTTCTCTGCAGAGTACGTGACTGAATATGGCCTCGGCTAGCATCCACAGTGGCGTGCTATGTTTGACCCACATTTCTGTGCTTCAGTCAACGCGCAGGTCAGAAATAGTTCCTGAGTGCTGTCCAACACACATCGCACATTGCACCCTGTGCAATGTGCCACAGAAGGGGCAGCAGCAATCAACACATGTCCGCATGATGGTGTCCGTAGGCTGGGTTCAAGCTCCCATCCCCCACCTTCCATCACGGTCGCAGGCAGCCCCAGCAACCGCCCGCTGCTCCGAGAGCCCTCCCCCCGACGGTGGCAATACATGTTACATGCCCGCGCTGGCGCGGCCTCTGCAGCTGGCAGCTCCACGTTGGTTGAGAAATGAGTCGGAGCACGGGTGTATGCCGAGGGCGTCGCGTCACCCCGTGTGCAGTGCACACCTCTCTTTGCCGCATTGCCCAGCATGGCACCCTCGTCTCGCGGGCTAGTGCAGAATGGCGTTGCGCGCGTCCCATTTGAAGGCTTTGCATGTATGCAACGATGCAGGTGTGCCGCCCCAGACAAGAGTCGTGAACTCAGTTTGTCTCCCTCGCACGGCCGCATCCGGGATGCACGCTCATAGGCCGTCTTCCCCCAATATGAGGGAAGCACCATCGTAGTGAAGAGCTCATCTGCGCGGACTTGTGCAAGCAACGATCGCTCGCTCGGTACTCGAGTGTCTGCAACAACAACGTCACACACTCCATACGAACTCCCCTACACCCAATCCCCATGCTACGAGGTGCTGCAGATATGGGCTCAGCCTGTGTGTTCTTTCTACCAGACCGGGAGGAGGACTGGCACAGAGAGGCCCGATGAGGACGCAATAGGAAGGGCGGTCATAGAGGGTTGGTGAGTGGCCGTACTGCGCTGCATCTTGACCTTGTACCACCATCATGTTGAATAGATGCTCACCCTCTCCCCTCACTCCTATGCCTCCGAGCACACCTAATGAGGCCCTCTTGTCTGCCAAACGGAACACCTTGAACCTCAGTCGCGCAGGTTCGTCGTCAGCTGCAGCGGCAGGCATGACGCGAACAGCGGACTACACTGCTGGCACCAGCCGCGGTGAACCTTTGCGCCCTCAGCGTCAGGGCATAGAACACACGCCTTTGGGCCGTGCACAAAGCGGCACGAATGCGGCCAGTCATCAGACCTGGCACGCAGGGGTGCCCAGCATTGATCCACCCACTGGGCAGACGGTGACCGTCCTCGTACCAGACATGCAACCCAACGCGGTCCCCTCCACCTTCCCCGAGGAGGAGAACAAGGCGATTATCAGATTCGATGAACTGATGCGCGGCGACTCGGTAAGCCGTTTCCGTCCACACCCTTTTGTGGGTATGGGAAGCAGGTCCAGTGACGTGGGATCACAGGAACAGCCCCAGGATGACGACAACATGATGCAGCGCGCGCTCTCCCTTGAGCGTGAGTTGACGCCAGCTGTTTCGATTGGCTGAGAAGATAGTGAGGCGCCTTCTCTGGTGTCTCACCTGTCACTCCAAGAAATGCCGGGCCCAGAAGAAATGCCGGAGCTGCCCGTGCAACGATACTATATTCTCCCGCAATTGTGGGACGAAATGGAGAAGGAGTATCCAGGAGTGTGGAGCGCATTGGAGTGCCAAGCGGCCATCGGCACAAATTTGCGCACCATGTCAAACTGGATCAAAACAGGGAGGACTCACCTCTACAAGGAGAACAAAGTCGAGTGCAACGGCGACTATTTGAACGAGGAGTTGAAGGGCTTTGGCTCGTTCATCACCATCAAGGAGGTGGTCAGATTTCTTGACATGCTAGGGTCAGCAGGCTCACGCAAACACGTGACCTACGCAAATTACCTCCTCAAGGAGTGTATCCCGAAGGAAGCGCTGCAGAACTGGCACTTCGCGGCGAGAGCACAGGATGTGGTGGACATGGGGGTCCAGAACGCACAAGACACCCTTATTGTGGCAAATGCGGCGAACGAGATGACTAACAAGTTGCTCGCCCAGAACCAGGCCATGCGCGATGAAAACAAGTCGCTGCGGGAGCTTCTAGAGAGGGTCGGCCAAAACACGGTCAACATCAAGGCTCAGATGAGGACGTTGATGCAGGAGGTAGGCTCGCTCAAGGCTTCGGCCAGTGTGGGCTCGTCATTCGCGAGCAAGGCGGGAGCGGCGGCTCCGCCAGCACCCACAGCACTGACCAAGGACCCGCGTAAGCGGCCCGCCCTGGCCCCAACTACGGGAGCAGCCTTCCTGGCAGCCCTGAATTCAGCAGCCGACCCAGCCCGCCCACCCAAAAAGGCGAGGAATGAGCCTGAGGAAGGAGAGATCGCGAACGTGTTCAAGATGGACACACGCGAGGACTGGGCCCGCTTGTGTGGCCCCTCCATCAGACTAGACAAGGCCTCGGCCATCGCCACGGGACTCGGTCTCGCCGCCCCTGGCTCTGCCGGCAACCCAATCACGCTCGGCTCCACTCAAGGGTCACGAGGTGTTGCACCTGCGGGCGCTCCGGCTATCACTGCTGGCGCCAATCAGGACAAGGGCAAGGGCAAGGAGGAGCGGCTGAAGAAGGCGCTTCCCAAGCCGAAGGAAGTACACTTCGTGGGCTTGAAAGAGTCCACGATGCGGTGCATGATAGTCAGGTGCAATGTCATCCTCGCCTCCGCCGTCCCCTCCATCACCAAGGAAACCCTCAAGCTCACTGCCCAGCACGCATTGGGTGGTAAGCTCACTGTCGCGCAGTCCGCCCTTCTCTACAAGACGGGCACAGACGTGTGCATCAATTTCTCAGTCCGCCCCACGCAGGAGGAGGCCAACTCAATCTCTGACGCGATCTGCAAGTTCGTGAAGGAGCACATCCCACATGCCACCGTGGCGTGCAACTACATGGAGCACCTGACCACCATTCTGATCAAGGGCTTCTTCAAGAACCACCCCGACCCAAAGGACGGGCGCAAGACGATTCCGGACACGCCCTGGATGTCTGGACAGAGCTCCGGAAGAATGCGGAGACCGACAAGAACACCAAGTTCTTGGTCGATCACATGCTCCCCTGCTACTCAATGCCGACAGCGTCATATGTGGGGAACGCAGGTGGTTCTGGCATGTGGAAGTGCTACGTCAAGGACACGAGGTCTGGGAGCGTCTCTTACAAGATCGCTCGTGAAGGGTTCAAGATTAGGTTCGCTGGTTGCAACCTGACGGTCATGCGCATTGACGCCGATAACTCGGAGATGGCGTGCAACAAGTGTTGGCGGTGGCATCCCAGTACGTCCTGCTGTTACATGCACGCTTGCTGCCCCCTTTGTGGCAGCGAGCACGAGGAAACGTCCCACAGTGCGCACGCTTTGTGCTGCAAGCTTGTGGTGGCGGCTGGAGGAGAAAGGCCGGCGGAGTGCCTGGTTGATCACTATTGGTGCCTCAACTGCAAGGTACGAGGACATGGGCCTAGCTCAGCGTTCTCGACCTCCTGCAAGTTCTGGAGGCACAACCGTGAGGTCGAGTGGCTCAAGCGTCATGCCAAAGACGCTGAGAGCCCAAAAGAGCAGAAGGAGCACGAAGCGCGCGAACTCAAGAAGGCCAAACTTCGGGCCGCCAAGGACCGGGAAGAGCAAACCCGACAACGGGCAGCTGCGGATCAGGCGTTCATCGAGGACATCGAGATCGGGCTGGCAGAAGGCGAGACCGGTGCTGGGCCCTCTGGGTCTGGACTAGTCCACAAAGATAATGTGAGTAGTTGCCTTATTAAATGACAACCTACAAGCGTGCTGATTCGGTGTTGTCAGCTCGACCTATGACACCGTTGAGTGCGAGGAGTGCCTCCCCAGCCCCTGCAGTACGGACCGACATCAACCGATGGATCAATGGAGAAATTAGACTGATCGATGCAGACCTCAGCAAGCAACCGGAGTGGATGGCCGGGCAGGAGGATGCCGATTGAAACGATATTTTATTTGAATGGAGATTACGCGAGGATATGGAAGCGGACAAAGAGCCGCGAATACATATGATCAAGTGCGTTTCAGCAAACGTGCAGCGATCCCATGAGAACACTACCCAGCTTCTCGAGCGCTATCGCGATCACGATGTGATCTGCATACAAGAAATCTATTGGGGATGCATCAAACAGGTGGTCTCCACTAGCTCCAAGAAGGGCGACCTCTATGAGGAGATGGTCAGCCACTGAAACTTTGTGTGCTATGGTGCATCAAAGAACTCTAGAGTGGCAACATATGTCAATCGCAAATGGCGGAGTTCATCCCCGTTCATTGTAGCAGGCAGGATAGCTCATAGGGACACCCTGCTGATAACATTCAACACTACAGACGGCCCATTCGCGGTCCTAAACATGTACAATGACAGCGAGAAACATGAGGCAGTGTCGCACCTGCTCAGCGTGTCGTACCTTCTCCCGCCCATCTCCATGATGTGCGGCGACTTTAATTTGAGCCACCCCTCTTGGGACAAAGGCACATGAGACTGGAGTGAACGCCCATCCCACGGGGCCAAAGCCATGGAACTTCTGGATTTGGCAGCTGAACTTCAGCTGCTATTGGCCAACAGTGAAAGCAGACTGCCCACATGGGAATCTCATAATAGGAAGCTGCACAGACGGGTCCTGGATCTCGTCTGGAAGCATGGCAACTACAAAGTTAAGAACTTCAGGGTGAATGATGGAGCTAGACACAGAAGTGACCACACTCCACTTTCATGGGAAGTTGTCATCGGCAGCGAGCCGGAGGCGGATCCCACCATTGGACGGGTGTCCCAGACCTCGTGGGCCTTCAACATTGATGTGGCCAAACTGTGTGCAGACCTCCCCATGAGGTTTGAGAATGCAGATGGAGTAGAGCAGACGGGTGAAGCTCTGTTTGCGGGAATACAAGCACTCTGGCAGAAACACGCCAAAGTGCCCAACAAATCAGTCCACTCCAAATCGTGGTGGAACGAGGAATGCGCTAAGACGGCCAAGAGCCTGTCAAAAGCGCGGAAAAGACACAGGATCACTAGGAAACTAGCGGCCCTTGCGAGGCGAACTGTGGGAGCAGATAGCCCCCAGTGGAAAGCGCACAACCGCATCGTCATGAAGGCTGAGCTCGATGTCAAAGATTGGGCTAAGGAACTAGGGTGCACCTCGCGGCACGCCAAGCAGGTCTTCTTCGATAAGATCCTAGCACATGCTCACCCGCAACTGATCTCTAATTATGTTGCATGGACGAGACTGAGACGGATGGACGCTAGCGTGCAAATTAAGCGCGCTGATGGCACCGTCATAGAGGACCCTGATGACCTGAAAGAGGAATTCAAGGAACAATTCACACCATCAGTCCCTAACCCAGTGGACTTAACCCTTCTGGATGAGCTTCCCAATTGGGAGAAGCACGCCTGGGCACCCATCTCCAACGAGGAGATATCCGAGAACCTAGCTGACACGAGCAATACCTCTGTGGGCGGCGAAGATCACATCAATTGGCTGTGGGCGAAGACAATCTTCCACGCCATTGAACGATTATATGATGAGGATGGAAACCCCGCCGGAGAAGAACATTGGGGGCCGAAGGTCTACGCCTTCTTCAAGGCCTTCTACAATGCATGCATCAAACTGCATTGCTTCCTGAGCGCCTTCAAGCGCTCGATCACAGTAGTAATTCCCAAGCCTAACAAGCCAGATTACTCCAAGGCAAAGGCGTATCACCCCATCTGCCTACTTAGCATGTTTGGCAAGCTCTTTGAAAAGGTGCTTGCCAAGCGTATGCAGTTTGATGCCCAAAAATATGGCATCATGCACCCTTGCCAGTACGGTGGAACAATGCAGCATTCAACCACCGATGTGGGCCTTGAAGTCGTGCACGAAGTGCACGAAGCCTGGTCTCGGGACCTCACGCCTTCCATGTTGCTACTGGACGTGTCCCAATTTTACCCATCCATCAACCATGAGGTGATGGTGGCCATGCTACGGAAGGAAGGATTCGATGAGGATCTCGTCCTATTCTTTGCAGACTACCTAAAGGGCAGGTACACGCGGTACTTGTTCAATGGGAAACTTACAGAGAAAACTGAAACCCTGGTCGGCGTCGGCCAGGGCTCGGCTCTATCGCCTGTCAAGTCAGGGCTATACATAGCCCCGATATTACACAAACACTTCCCGGTCGGCAAAGCCTTACCGGGAAATGGCACACTCAAGTTCTTCGTGGATGATGGGGTGTTCATGGTCGCTGCGCTGCTTAAATCAACGATTGCGCGCAACATCACACAGGTAGAGCTTAACACACACTACCTACAAGTAATGTTCCATTCCCTCAACCAAGACCTGTGGCGGGCAGGGCTGAGGGTGGAGGTGGATAAACTGGAAGTCATGCACTTCTGGAAGAAGAGGAAGCCCTGGTGGCCAGACAGGCCGTGGGGACCAGACATGGTACTCGAGATCGACCGCAAGGTCACCCAGGTAGTGCCGAAGGCCTCGATGCAATACCTCGGGTTCTTCCTAGACCCGAAACTGTTGTTCCGATCACACGTCCACTTCTACGTGGCGAAGGCGGCCAGCACCGTGGGATGTCTCACCATGCTGGGTAATTCGCTTCGGGGATTCACCCCATCACAAAAGCGCAAGTTATACATAGCACATGTGTTACCTCTCATATGCTACGGTGCGCATCTCTGGTGGAAACCAGGGTGGAAGGGGATCGGGTGGATTGCAAAGGAGATGCAGTCCGCCCAGTCCAGAGCAGCTAGGTGGATCACGTCCGGATTTAGGACAGCTCCAACTGGCAGAATGGAACTGCTTGCTCGGCTAGTACTGATAAAGATCAACATTAACCGATACATGTGCAACCATGCGCTGCATATCAAAACAATGCATGTGGGACACCCCACGCGCGCATTGTTGAGCCAGGAATGGGAGGTCTCTGACCTCCCTAACTCGGAGCTCAATGTCCAAATGCTGTTCCGTGTAGGAGCGCGCAGAAAAGCGGAGACGCCCCTAAGGCACTTCGAACATATGGCGAGAGAACTTGATGAGAAGTTCTTTGTCATGGCCAATGCATGCCATCCAGGTGACCGCCTCATCGATCAGGATGATGGACGCTTCACCCACATGTTATTCAAGCTTGATCGGTGTGATGAACACAAGGATCATCTGAACCCAATTCCCAAAAAGATGCATGGGAACAAAGTTAATTCTAACTTCAAGGATTGGTTAGAGGATGAGTGGTATCCACGTGTCAAAGTATTGGAGAACAATATGGACACTGTATTCATATGGTCAGATGGGTCGGTCCAGGAATCAGACCAACTGGACATACCGGATTGGGCAGCAGGTGCATATATTATCACCCGCAGCCCGTTCACAGTCAAGCAGGACACATTTGTGGTGGGCACAAAGGCGACCAGCTTCGATGCGGAAGTGCATGGGGCGCTGAGGGGTGCCCAAGCATTGGAAGAGGTGGTCATGGAGTCGGATCACACAATCGTCTTCGCAAGATGGCCAAATGGCCATGGAGTGATGACACCAGACCGGGTGGAGTCGCCAAATAGGATGATGTCATGGGAATGTACATGCCACTCGACAAGGTGGTGGGCAGCGTAAAATATCCGGACGTCCAGCGATATACAGCAGAATGGGTCAGGAATAGCGAGGGGAAGCAGATCATGATCCGCCATGGACTCCCTGACGAAACCACGTATGCTGGAATGCGCAAAGCAATCCGGCAGGACGTGCTCAAGGATTGGGCAGCCATGCTGCACCTTCCTGACTCAGAAAAGAGACTGCCCATTGTGGGCATGCCAGACAATTCCATACGCGTCCAGCCAAGCACGTATATGGGTCATGGGTTCTGGTGGGACCGGCAATTTGCGCTGAAGCTCACTGGAAAAGCCTCGCATCTGCAGATCGGGGAAATTAATCTCTCCAAGGAAAAGACCTTGAAGGATGGATCAGTACAGAAGAAAATCTATGAGGAACTCGCATTCCCCACTAGGATATGAAACTCAGAAGTGGCTAGATTCACCCGGGTCATTACAAACCACTTCCCATGTGGTGAATACAGGAAGCGCTTCAAACTGGCGCAACCAATCAAGGATGAGCAAGGCAACGGTATTGGTCATCATATGATCAATGACAAGTGCTTGTGTGGCAAGGGAGGCCACTGCGAAACACGGGACCACATTCTATTCCAATGCCCGTTGATGGGCAAGAAGCCCTGACGAGTTCGAAACCTACGAGGGGTTTGTAGTCACATCCACCTGACCGTGTTCAGGTTTGACTGACACTGTAGCTCAGTGGTTAGAGCAATGAAGGCCCTATCAGAAGGTCGTTGGTTCGAATCCAGCTAGTGTCACTTTTCCTGGTTCAGCCTTGTCTGAGTCTCATCACCGTTGATGCGACCACTCGAGACGGAAAGCCTAACCCTCTAAACGAACGAGAGGCCAAGGCCGAGCTGTGGGGGCGAGGCCTTCCGGTGCAGCGAGGAACTGTGCTCGAGAAAGATGATATGGGTGGTGGTGGTGGTGGTCTAAGTAGAGAGGGCAGAGTTCGGGCAAGACTCAACTCGGTGGAAGGGTTTGAGGGAAAGCGGGGATCGAGGACCGCTTCGAACTACGACATGCCTTTCGAACCGCTTCGAACAACCTTCTAACTTGCTGGTGCTGGACCAGAACTCGACTGACCGAACTGACGGACGACGCGCTTTGAAATGAGAGAGAGAGGAAATGAGATCTAAACTGTACTGAGAGCTTGCCCTCTTTTTGGCAGAGGGTTTGTTTATATACAGGTGGCTTTCACTGAAAACTATGCAGTACCAATCGTCGCTCAGCCACATTGAACCCACCACGCGCCGTCCAATCACCTCAAAGGGCACTTACTCTACCTGAACCGTTTGACCCCTGCTTGACATGGATGTGCCAGTCAAAGAAGCTTTGCTGCGTGCCGATGCACACATCACCCGCTATCATTGTCTTCTCGCCCTAGTGCAGGCAGAACGGTTTTTCGAACCGGCAGGTGCTAGCGTCGAGGCCAAAGAATGGTTGGCTTGGGCCCATTTCGTACGCTGGATACTGGTAGGTTGCGCCCAACCCAGAAGCTTGATGCTGCTTACACTCCTGGTAGCGCTCTCTCTTCGAATTGTACTCAACGGCCGTTGCGGTTCGTCCCGGTTCGCTGC
Source organism: Fomitopsis palustris (assembly GCA_029783445.1). Taxonomy (NCBI): domain Eukaryota; kingdom Fungi; phylum Basidiomycota; class Agaricomycetes; order Polyporales; family Fomitopsidaceae; genus Fomitopsis; species Fomitopsis palustris. Next base: position 460,236 of record JARAOQ010000018.1, on the reverse strand, counting down.
GCTCGCCATACATGTACCCGACCGTCGTAGCCACCATGTGTTACGAGCAGTCACGGGTGCGTGACCTGGATCCGTTTATTTTCCTTTTATTTCCCCTTAGCTACCCCTACTTCCTTCACGTGACTCCGGTCCGGCCGTGCCCCTTCACGGTCCGACCTTGTACCATATGACTAGGGATCGGAGAGCCGCCTCTCCTCAAGGACACTGTTCATTGGTTACCCAGTATTTCCCTCACCTCGTTTCCCCTCACATGCCTACCCCTATGACTCCCTAGCTACCCTCTGACTGTGCGGTTTCTCCCTCTGTTCTCCTATTCGTTGTACACTAAACCCCTCACTGGAGCGGTACTCTCCTGGACCATAGGAGACACCCACTTCCCTCATGTATATAAGCTGTAGTAGTTGGGCAGTCGAACCCTAAGTTCGACCTGGTTTAATCCATACTCAACCTTCGCTGCATACTCTGCTGTAAAGCCTCTGAGTTGGCCGACACCTAGGCTTACGCTCGCACTCCACTCGACGCTAGATTCAAGGGCTTGCTAGCTGTCTCTTGTATCGCTCTCATCGAAGGACGGAGTTCCTTTGTGGAACCTTTCGGCACCGAGTAAGTCTTCAACTCGGTTGGTTGGACTGACATTTGGGTCAGTAGGACGTGCTTGGTAGCACGTTGGAGTGTTAGCACGAGTCGTCGCGTAACACCATGAACCGCATTGATCGCATTTTCAAAGAGGGAAGTGTTCCTCCTGGATGAGGTGTTCCCTACGCCCCTCTTGCCTGGGATCCGCTGTTCATTCCCCAGCCAATCAAGCTTGCTGCCGCCCCGTTGCCCTTCCTGGATCCGCCAAGCTTCGCCACCAAGCCTATCTATCTCGAAGACTTTCGCGAATTGCCCCGTATGTTCGACGAACTTCGTACCACATCCGGTGTGCTTCGAGAGATGGTTCGATCGGAGACTCGAGACCTTTCGCAATACATTCGCGCATTGCACTACAGTGTCGATCATCTTGTCGTAGTGGCCGCTGGGGTGCAAGGTATTGATCTGGTGGGACTTCTGTGCGATGATACCGCTCCTGGACGTGCTGAGAGGGGAGGACCGGTGCAGGGAGGAAACCACCGAAGCCCTCGTCCCAGGTTCGGTCGGGGAAACAGTCGCTAGTACCGTAGTCCTGTAGCCTCCACTTCGAAGTAACGATATGCATTTCGATACTTCGAAGAGTGTTCGCGCTGGCCTCGTAACTTATGTTTTCATTCGACGTTTCGGAACCCTTGCTCGACACAGTTATCATTGCCAATATTCGCATTTTCGGGGCACAGCTCTGCTAGGGGTGTATCACCGTTCTACCTTAGAGCAGAGCCATTTGCACGAAAGCCATTTGTGGGCCCTTACAAAAAGGAGCATCACGACTGGCAACTGAACACGTGGTATCACAGGCGCCAATGAGGGTGGCGCCCTGATGACATGCTAGAGTTCCTCCGCCTCAACCCAATGGTGGGAACATTCGAGTGGGCCGAGATCCTCGCCAAGTGCAAGGAGGACCGGGACAATGGGAACGAGTACACTGAAGCTTGGGCCCTCCTAGAAGCACACACCAACTGGAGAGTGCAAAAAGCTGTAAACTTCTATAACGAGATGTACAAAGACAACCCTAATCCTAAGAACCAGAAGGTTCCCCACAAGGAAATTAAGGGATATGAGGAGGTGTTTAACCCCAAGAAAGCAGAGAAGTTCGCAAAGGATCTGGTTGGAATGTGGGAGGACCAGGGAAAATACAGACTTCGGCCCCCGAACCGCAAGGCCTGGGCCAAAAGAAGAAGGATGAGGGACATAGGAGCACTGGAGACATTGCGGCTCCACCCCTTCCAGAACTTCGAAATAGACCCTGACCGGTTCCACCACCCGTGGAACAAGGAACAGCCCGGACTGGGGTGGGATAACCTCGGGGAAGGACTCATGACGCCGCGGAAATCACAAGCCATGGAGGAAAGAGTAATATTCGTGCATCTAGTGGGGCCGTACCGGGGCGAGTGGTGGGCTCGACGGGCGGACTCGCAGTTGTTAGACGTGTTCATAGTTGACTATCAGAAGGGCCACAAGGACTTTGGAGACCCGGATAGGATTCGAGCTGTGCACGGGCTCACGCACGACCCTAAGAATAGGTAGACTCTACATGTACCCATAGGAGTACGGAGCATAAACAATAGATTAAAAAATAAAATAAAATAAAAAAGAGTGGCCGTACTGTTCGCTTCTCCGCGATACTCACCGTCTTGCGTGTGGTAGGCAGGGCTGGCCCGCCGCGCGTTCTGCAATGCCTGAGGACGGATGTCGCTGACGCGGGTGCTACAGTCGTAGCGGGTGGGGATTCCTATACGCACGTGCGACCAACGAACCATGGTCTGTTCCCCGGTCGTGAGGGGGTCATGCGGGAGGAGCGGCGCGATGGCCCGACGGAGAAAGCTAACATGCACACCCAGCGAGACAGTTGTTCCTACGCTGCCAGTGACCGGGTGCAGGCGCATGCATGCAGACCTCGTGTTGGTGCGAGCTCCTAGCGTCCTCATCCGCCCCGCCGACTCACCGTCGGCTGTCTCCCACCGCCTCGTCCAAGAAGCCCTGCGACAGGCCACGGGACGCGCCTACCCACTGGTATGTCCGTCGACGAAGCGGCGCCCTGCCGCCGGCCCGCGCCCCGCGCGCATCTGACCTCGCCGTGCCCCTCGACCGTCGAGCGTACACACGCGCATGACCGCGTCGCCCGCGTATTTAGCGGGCGTCGCGACCCGTGCGTGCAATTCATTCCACGCTGATTACTACCTACCGTTCCCTGCAGGATGCTGGGTGCGACGACGGCGACGACGGCGACGACACGCGTGGTGCTCGCGCTTCTGGTGGCGTGCGCGCATGTGCGCGCGTGGGCGGCGGGGAACAGCTGCACGGTGCAGGGGCCGCTGGGCGCGGGGCTCGATGATACCGACCAGGTGCGTGTGCGCGTGGCTTGGACGGTCGTGGCGGCTCACGGGCGGGTTGCTCCGCGCGCAGATCGAGGCTGCCATCGCGCGCTGCGGGCATTATGGCACGACGACGATCAACGCGGGCGTGTACAACATCACCAGGTGGGTGCCGTTGCGCCGCCGTCGCTGTCGCTGGTGCTGAACGCGCCCCCCTCCTGCAGGAAGATGATGTGGGACTTGGTCGAGGCCCAGGTGGACCTGCACGGCTACCTGAACGTACGTCGCGCGCCCCCCGTCCGTTGCACGCGCCGCTGACCGTACTGCCGCGTGCCAGTTCACCGCCGACCTGCCCTACTGGATGAAGCCCGAGAACACGTACCGCGTCGTCTACATCCAGGTACGCCCCCGCCCTCGCCCGCCCCACCGCTGCCGCCACGCGGGACCTGACGTGCGCCCGGCAGGACCAAGCCTCGTGGTTCGTCGTGACGGGGCGCGACTTCACGCTCGATGGGCACAACACGGGCGGGCTCATCGGGAACGGGCAGTACTGGTGGGACTGGTACGGCACGACGAGCCGGCTCGACGGGGACGGGCGGCCGATCGCGTTCACGCTGTGGCACGCGCGCCGCGCCACCGTGCGCGGCTTCCGCGTCGAGGGCCAGCCGTTCTGGTGCAACACCGTCGCGGAGAGCCGCGATGTGCTCTATGACGGGATGTACTGCAATGCGACGAACACGAACCCGCTGTATTATGGACACAAGTGAGTGCGTGCGGGATGGCTGGGTGCGGTCGCTGACGAGGGGCTGGGCCAGTGTCGTTCCGAATACGGACGGTGAGCGAGCTCGTGCGCGCATGCGTGTGTGGTCGTTGAGCGTAGCCCAGGTATCGACACGTTCCGCTCGGACAACGTGACGATGCTGAACTGGGATGTGAGTGCGCGTGTGTACGCCGCCCTCGCGATGGCTGACGCCCGTAGATCACACTCGGAGACGACTGCCTCGCGATCAAGGGTGTGAGTCGTTCTGCTGTGGCGCACTGTTGCTGTTCGGCTGACACTGGCGACCAGAACTCGACGAACATCTACGCGCAGAACGTGACGTGCCGCGGAGGTAACGGCATCGCGTTCGGGTCCTTGGGACAGTATCCCGATCTTGTAAGTCTTTCTCTGCGTGCGGATCTGTTGGAGGACTCACCGCCTACTACCAATGGGACGGACGGCGGGCGGTGATTGGCTGGGAGGACGAAAAAAGAGCCTTCTTTCGAACGTCGTTCTCTCTCACTTTAACGCGCGCGCATGGATTTGCCTCCCCGCAGGGACACTCGGATGGCCATTGCAGTCCCTACTCTATGCTAACCCCATCAGCGCGCCGTGCTCACTCCTCCTCTCCAAGTCCGTGCGCGTGCGCAGCGCATCAGCCATGTCCCAGCAGCTGCAAGCGGGTATGTATCTCACCTACGCAGAGCCTCCAGCAGCACACGGCACACCTCCCGCTCGCAAGACGGCGAGCCTGGCGTCCCCCAGCACAAAGTGTGGTTCACCTCACCGTGCGCGATCAGCACCTGACGACGCACGGCGCACCTTGATCGCGCCGACCTCCAGCTTCCCGCTCCGAGTCTGCGCGCGCAATGCGGAGACGATGCCGGCAACCGCGCCAACGTCCACTCCCAGCTCGCCGGACGCCGGCTGCCCGACTTTGCGTGGCCGCGATGCATTCTGTAGGCAGCCGTCAGCACTGTCTCCGCAAGCGGGTGGAGCATCGTTACCATTTCGGACGTGTGCGTCCAGCCCGAGACGACGCGCGCAATGCGAAGACGACCACGATGGCCACGACGACGACGCCGCCCACGTCCACATCCCGCTCGCCGGACGTCGATACGTCGTGTCCGAGTCGACACACCCCGCCCGCGCGCTGCCCGACTTTGTGTGGCGGCCGCGATGCATTCTGTGGGCAGCCGTCAGCACTGTTTCGGCAAGCGAGTGGATCATTGTTACCATTCAGACGTGCGCGTCCAGCCCGAGACGACGCGCGCAATGCGAAGACGACCACGACGGACACGACGACGACGCCGCCCACGTCCACGTCCCGCTCGCCGGACGTTGATACGTCGTGTCAACGCGTCGTCCCGCTCCTAACCTCGACGCCCACGGTCAGCGACGACGAGGTCGCGTGTGCGGACCGCATAGCACACCGCACAGTTGCGCAGTGCCCACGTCCAGCTCGCGGGACGACGATACGTCGTGTCAACGTCGTCCCGGCCCCATCCTCGACGTCCACGGTCAGCGACAATGAAGTGTGTAACCTTTCGGCCGCGTGCGCGGACCGCACGGGCTCCCATAGCACACCGCACAGCTGTGTGGTGCCCGCGTCCAGCTAGCCGGACGACGATACGTCGTATCTTCGCCATCGTACTGCAACTCCATGGGCACACTCCACTGCGCGTTACGTCGGTCTCCTGGATCGTCGTGGCCAGTGGCGACCCAGCGAGTGCGCGGCTCACGTTACCATGCACTCGCGCGCTCGCCGGACGGCCATATGTCGTGTCAACGCCGTTCCGACTGCATCTGCGAGGTCAGCAACACAGTCGGTGACCCGAGACGATGAGCACCCACCACCACCGCTCATGTGTGACGTGCGCGCGCGGTTCGCCCCGAGACGATACGCTGACCGCTGGCTCCGCATAGCAACGGCGGACCCGTACGCCTCGGCATCGGCAACGATCCATGTCCAGCTCACCGGACGGCGATACGTCGTGTCATCGCCATCTTGCGCCCTCCAGACTGCAAGCAGCCAGTCAGCCACGAGGACGATACGCAGGACGGTGAGTACCACCCACCCATACGCGATGTGCGCGCGCGCGCAAGGCCCCGACAAAAGTTTCCCCACCGTCGATCAACTCCTGGATAGATCCGTCAGCAATGCACATCAGCGAGCAGGTTGTACATGCCGCACCCTTCCGCTTCGTCGACGACCCGCGCAAGTCCATGTCGTCACCGTCCCGGTCCCAGACTATGGTCAGCGTGCGAGACGGTGAGCACCTGCTCCCATACGCGACACGCGCAAGACCTTGACAATGGTTGTCTGCGCGTCGAAGCATTCTGGATAGAGAGGTCAGCACTGCACCCACCAGCATGTGGGTTATATGACTTACCATGAGGTCGTGCAGGGCGAGACGTCTGGCTTCGGCAGGAGACGATCGCGCACGCAACGCGAGGACCACTATGATCGTCCACCGTACAATGGACCCTCGTCCATGTTCAGCTCGCCGGACCGCCGTACGTCGTGTCAACACCACCTTCGGACTGTAAACCCATGATCAGCAACAAGGCCGACCCCCGAGATGGATGGTGAGCACCCACCCCTACGCACGACGCAACACGACGCGGGGACACCCCGTCAGATTCGACATCCAGCTCGTCGGACGGTCCCGATGCGCGCCGCCCGGACGCGCGTTGATATGCTGTGCTAGAGCCCTGGACACGGCTGTCAGCAGTGGACCAACGCAGTGGGATGCACATTACCATTGCACAGGAACAGGTCATCAGGCTGGGGGCAGCATTGACAGCGGCGGACATGTGCGCGCGCGACGCGGCTGGCTGGCATCGACGTCGGGGGACATCCCGACTCGGGCTGCAAACCAACAGTCAATGGTGAGCCCACATTCGATGCATCGAGCACTCACTCAACTCGTCCACGTCGTGCGAGGCGCCGCGACAGCGCTCCCCCTCGGACGGGGCGGTCGTCGCTGCGAGTCGAGTTGATGTATTGGGACCGCGTGGCGTGGACACCGGGGATGCGCGCCCAGAGTCCAGCGATGGGGACTCGGCGCGTCGTCACGAGCTGTGTGGCAGTGGTCAGCGGTGAGTCTGTATCCAGGAAGTGGAGCACTCACGACGGTGTCATCACTTTGTCGTCCCAGACGCGGCGCTAATCGGTGAGCAATGGACCCGCAACGGTACGGGATGTGTACCAACGGCGGACGCGGGAGAGAGAGCCCGGTGTGTTGCGAGGTCGTCGTGTCGCCCTGCATGGTTGCGACAGGAGCATTGAGGTGAGTGAAGGCCACACGCCCGCCCGTTCATTCGCCTAGACGTATGGCCGTCCTCGCCAGTACGTGTTCAACGCAGGAGTAAGAACGACCTGAGAACGGATGCTTGAGTGCAACGGCCCTCTCGCTTGCTAGTGACATGGCGCGGCAATGTGTGCCGTTCATTCGTGACGTGAGGACTGTTCTGATTGCCTGCATGCATCACCCTACGTTAGCGAAGTGACCGGCCGGTGGTGCACGTCGTTACCTGACTAGCACGACCGGCAGGTATGCTCTCGGTGCCGATACATCCAAACATCCAGGAGGCGAAACCTCCTCCACACCATATCGGGAAATAACGAGGCTGCAACGTTGCCCGCAGCGATAAGTGTTCAGAGTGCAACTTCATGCAAGGGCCCCGGGTGAGATGTAAACCTTGGGCCATGCAGAGATAAGACATACACATGACCAATGCCTTCCCCAGTAAGATTTGGCTACAGTGGCTGTTTGCCATGGTACAAAGTAAGGGGGTCACTGCTCAGTCATACATGACTTGAGTACAAGATAGTTATGGGCAGAAGAGACAAGACTCACGTCAAAGGCACCGGGGGCAGAAGGCACCGTCCCAATAGAGACAGGCAGACAGTGGGCAGATGGGCATAGTGCAGGCATAGACTTTAGACATCACTCTGCAAAAGTCTCATCCTCTTATACCCTTGAGCTGAGATGCACGGACCTTGTCATCTTTTGCCGGTCTCGGGAGCTCTGGCCTTGTGGTTTGATCTGGGTGGCTGTGTCATGACCAAGATGCCAACTGTTGCCGCCCACAACAGTACTACAGCATCCACGAATAGAATGAGTTGCAACGGGGCTGCTCAATTCTAAAATCTGAATCTGAATCCGAAGGGAATCGAAGGCGTGGGGTGCTTGGCCCTGGCAGCCGGTGGCTGTTCTGGCCCTTGGGGCGTTGCACAGCAGGTAGGACACTTGCCACCGCACCGGTGAAACGAGCCGCGCGGCGTTGCATACCCCAGCGTCTACCTGGGGGGAATTCTCACAGTCCCGTCGGGACTTGTCGCGCGCACACATTGCTCAATCGAGACTTGTCGCATAGACATCACTCACTCGCAAATTCCCGTCTGACCAGATGCCGTCTGCCGCACGAGTGGCGTTTGGTTCACGTAAAGGCATGCAGGAGTTCCTTGTGCAAGCTGCAATGTTGTACTTGCTTCTTGCTCTCATACTACCTCATGTCTCTATCCGTGGATATCGAATTGGCGCCCCACTTCCGCAGCATATACGGCTTCTGTGCAATGCGCTACTCCTTCAAGCAGGCACTCTTCTGACACTGGTTGCCTTGTTGGACCCAGGTCCTCGTGGCCCTTACCTTCAGTTTGTCAAGTGTACTACCTTCTTCACAACAGCACTGTCGTATCCTGATCGTTGGTTCCGCCACACATTCCGGTATGCATACATAATGAGTTGTTGTAACCTAATCCTTACTGTGTTATATAGCATGGGTCGTACCACATTCGAGCGACTGGTGGGACACCTTGAAACACTTGATATATTTCAATCTACTGGCACAAAGCCTCAGCGGCCTGTACGATATCAGCTTGGCTGCTTTCTCATCCGTTTTGGCATGCGTGGATCAGACACACTCACTACGGCACAGATGATGGGCATTGGCCATGGCACTGTTCATCTGTACTGTAGTAGAGTTATCTGGGCATTGCGTCATTTTGGCCTGCAGTGGGTGCAGTGGACAGAGAGGGGGGGCACAAGGGCATGGGTCCATGCTCGCACAGGGCTCACACATTGTATTGGTTTGCTGGATGGGACACTCATTCAGCTCACTGCTCCCCCACGGAGATCTGGTGCTACATTCTTCTGTCGGAAGAAATTTCCTGCGGCATGTATTCATTGTCTCCAATTCTCAGAGGTGCTCACACTCAAAGTAGGTCAATGTCCAGGCAATTGTTGACCACCTCCGCCGATTTATCAATTTTGACCTTGGATGGCCAGGCAGCCTCACCAACATTGCACTTTGGACCAGGAGTTATATCTGGGAGAACCGTGATGAGTTTTTTGGTCCAGGCGAGTATGTGCTTGCAGACAAGGGTGTGTTTCTCATTGATGCCCAATATTGTGACTTGTAATCTCATAGAAGAACAGGCTACCCTTCATCCCCTTATGTCCTTCGCCCATTCACTGAACCAGAGATTAATCGGTCACCCCACGAAAGGCAACAACGCATGCGCAAGTTCAATCGCCTAGTTTCATCAATCCGGTCACGAGTTGAGCAAGCATTTGGTATCCTGAAGGGACGTTTCCCTGCATTGAAGCTCCTTGGGACCCCTGAAGATACTGAAGACATATATCGGGCAATTGAGGCACTCATGGCTGTTCACAACTTCTGCATTGATGAAGGGGATGAACCAGAGCTAATTCCCTGGTTCAATTGGAAGGATCCTGATGTAGATGAAGCTATTGTATTGGGAAGGCAGGTCTATGAGGAAAATGGGGAGGAGCTGGCTGGCCCTGCTGCAGAGATGCGTAGACTGGGACAAGAGATGCGGGAACGTATATTTTTGGCCTTATTCCCTCCACAGTGATCTATTAACATTATTATGGTGTGTGACATATTACTGTACCCAAACAAGAGTGATGGTAATGTGAGGAAAGCCATGAATACTAAGACTTAATATTCCTAAGAAGTTTTCGTAAATTTAAGAAGGCGCTCAGACAAAACAGAAACTGCCTCGCTCGCATTAGCCTTCGCTTCATCAGTGGCTGACTCCATCTTCATGATCCGCTCCGCCATCTGCAAAACCTCATGTTGCTCCTGCATTGTACCACCCTCATCCTGCTTGTTATATGCCTTAGCCATACCTGCCAATAAATCTGTGAGCTGAGGGGGGAAAATACCCGCAGCAGCTTTCGTCGTTGGATGTGCAGGCTCAGGAACTCCACGTTGGCGAGATGTGGAGGGCCCTGCCTGGTTCACACCTGGGGAAGGGGGCCTGTGATTACCTCGGGCTGCCGGCGGAGGAGACAGTCGACCAGAACGGCGAGCAACCTTACGGTCAACTGTTGGATCAGCCCTGAGTCTAATCAAAAGTGAGGCAATGACAAAGACAGCGACTGGTTGTATAATCTTACCGTGAATCAAATAATTCATACCATGGCTGGTTGATCCATGTCTGGATTGTCTTAAGCGACAACTTCTCAGCCGCAGCCTTCTTGTTGGACTTGGACATCCGACTAAGGCGCTCCGTGACCATCTCGTCATCGCCAGCCAGTAGGTCCATATCGCCATCACCTTCTCCTCCCGTAAAGTCGATGAACTCCTTGACGTACGGGTAAAGCAAACGGAGGGTGGTGTACTGCGCCTTACATGCATCTCCTGTCCGCGTACCGTTCATGTATGTCTGTGCTATCTGTGCATGATGAGTTAGACTATAGCTACACGAAGTATGAGGCATTGCATACATCATCCCACACCTTTGCATTATTTCCCTTAACCTTCTTCCAAACCGGTGAATCGATCTCCAGGACTGTCTGCAACAACCACGTCGTCTCATCTATAAGCCATGTCTGTTTTGTACGATTTTTGCCGTCCTGAACGACCGCAGGGGCATCCGCAAGTTCAGGCTGTACAAATACTCCTCGAGGTTGATGTGACAGCGCGCGTGTGGCAGGATTGTGTGCAGCAAGAGCGTGCGCGGTGGGATCACGCATGGCTGGCTCGCGCTCAGCAGCATCGCGCACGGAGGAATTGTGGACGGCCAGCTCATGCTCAGCAGAATCACGCACAGTAGGATGGCGCTCGGTAGGAACGTGCAGAGTGGGATCATGCACAGCGGGATCGCGCTCGGCGGGACCATGCACAGCGGGATCACGCTCGGCGGGACCGTGCACAGCAGGATCACGCTTGGCGGGAACGTGCACCACAGGAATGCGTATGGCAAGATTGTGCACAGTAACGTCATGCGAGGCGGGACTGCACATGGCGGGGTTACGCACGGCGGGATTATGCATGGCACGGTCAGGCAAGGCGGGATTGCGCACGGTGAGGTTGGGTAGGGCGGGATTGCGCACAGCAGGGCCACGGATGATAGGGTTGTGTGCGGCAGGGTCACGCACGGCAGGCACATGTGAGGCGGCATTGCGTGTGGTGAGAGAATGCAGCGTCGCGGAATCGTGCACAGCAGGAGGGTGCACAACAAGAGGTCGTACAGCGGTGCCACTGGCGGCACTGTGCATGATTGTGGCATGTGCATTGAGGGCGTGAGGCGTAACCACTCTCCGAGACCGCTTTCCCGGTGTATTGGTAGTGTTCTCTTTCGACGCGCTTGGGAAGGGGCCACTTATTTCGATGATAGAAGTATCGGAGAGGGAGCGCTTCTTCCGTAGGGCCACACCGTCCCCGCGGTGCACGTCCGAAGGGTGTTCGCCGCCATTGGCACCTGGGACATGCGACTGCATGCCGTTTGCATGTGAATGAGTGTAGTAGTATATGATACAGAACGTACCGGAAGCAGTGGAATGTCCAGAGGTAGCGGAGGATCTTGTTCATCTTGCTCCCACGGAAATATGGATGCAGGAGCATGTCCTAGAAGTGGCGGGGTTCCTGGTAGTGGTTCGTGGGGGTTATCAAACTCACCCGCAAGCTACAGCCTCATTAACAGACCTCAACGAAGCAACAGACCACTTACAACATCACCGATGATCTCATCATCGAAGCCAAGCGCCGCCGCAAACGCGTGCACACCCTCGTTAACGTTGGGGGCAATGGCGTCTGGGGTACTGAAGTTCTCGCTGTGACATACAACGTAAGGAGTTTACTATGCATAGTGATAGGATCCAACTTACTTCCTGAACAAGCCATCCCAGTCGAAGCCGTGCCCGTCGTCGAAAGGCCCAGGAGGGATGTCCATGGCTTGTCGACTCGGACGTAGTCACTTCTCGCACTACACGGCGGTCGTGTGCGCGCGACAAGTCCCGACGGGACTGTGAGAATTCCCCCCAGGTAGACGCTGGGGTATGCAACGCCGCGCGGCTCGTTTCACCGGTGCGGTGGCAAGTGTCCTACCTGCTGTGCAACGCCCCAAGGGCCAGAACAGCCACCGGCTGCCAGGGCCAAGCACCCCACGCCTTCGATTCCCTTCGGATTCAGATTCAGATTTTAGAATTGAGCAGCCCCCTTCATCAGAAGGAAGGATGAGTCATGGAGCCCATGGTAACCTGTCCAAAATTAGCAGGTTGCCATTCATCCTCGGGTGGCAGGGCCTGGAGTCATCGGCGAGTGGCTTTGATCCTCGGGTTGCCATTGTTGGGGCCCGGAGTAGTCAGCAAGCCATGGTCACTTGTCATACAATGTAGTCATCCTCGGGGATTCAGTGGCTGTATCGCATTGACACTGACTGTGACAAGTTACAAGTCATTGACTGCTGCAAGGCAAAGTATCCCGACTACTATCTACATAACATCCCAACTGCTATCTATATTCCAAGGGCCATGCCTGCTATCCACATATGTTAGTTTGAAAGACTGGGCCCTTTATGAATGCAATGCAAAGTATCCCAACTACTATCTGCATTAAAGGCCATGCCATCAACTATTCATGTTCCTAACAAGCCCAGGCCATGGTAAAAATCCCAACTACTATCTGCATAAATCTGTCCATGTATCTACAGTAGGAAGCTCCCAGTGATCAGACCAGGATCCTGATAACCACAATGCCAAATATCCCGACTACTATCTACATTGCAGGCCATGTCATTCACATATGTATACTAAGAAGTTCCTATGAAGCCCAACTACCACAATGCAAAATGTCCCAACTAGTACTATTATGAGATTAGAAGGATATGCTGCCACACAGTGGAGGTGGACGCTCACAAGGCCAGGTACTCATGGACACTGACTCTGACTTGACAGCATGCACGAACATTGAAGCTCCACTTTGTCACAGGGTCACAGTAATACAGTGTTTATTCGATCCTACACCTGCGCGCACACATCCTCCCTCGGGTCAATGCAATATGGACCCATCTCGTTACTCTGCCTTCCCTCCATATGAATACAAATGTACAATATACACTCAGTAGACAAACTTGGGAATGTCAATGACTCGACTGTTGTCATTGTGGCGGGTACTATCCCGCTCATTCCAAGTCTCAAACTCGACAATGCCGGCGCGGCCTTCGGAAAGGCAGCGGCAACTTTACCGGACCCACTGCGAGTCATTCCGTCGGATACGGTATTCATGGGACTGTCGGACATGATGGTAACCATTACCATTCTGCCGACTTGCATGTATTTCTGGCATTGCCAATGCGCATTACCTGGTTGCACTGTACGGACGCCGCCGCCGCCGCCGCCGCCGACAGACTGTAACAATATACCATTGCACTTGTTGTGCCGCAAGTCATTCTGTCGGTGCAGCGACATGTTGTCCACAGGCAGCCTTGCTCGTTCACTCTCATATACCAGACATCATCTCTGTGCGTATGAGCAAGCAGCAAGACACAGTGAGCGGCCATAGCTGTTCTCAGGTCGCAATCTCGCAGCCATAGCTGTTCTCAGTGTTGCAATCTCGCGGCGTGCACGCACTGATATCTATTCATTGCCGCACCTCATGACGAGGCAGTAACTATGTATATACATTCGTCGTCTCGAACACCGTCCACTCACCTACGTCCTCTACATCAGTCAGCGGCACCATCCACGGCGTCGCGTAGAGGTACGGCCGCCGACGGCTCTTGCGCCCGAAAACGGCTGTTGTTGCGTGCTCGGCTCGGACGCAACAGTCGCATCTCTGTATGGTAATCGACACAGCATCACCGTCGGACATAAAGGCTCACACCTCTGCGTCACCGTCACCGTCGTCGCCGCCGCCGCCGAGTTCAATTCACTGTCCTCGCACACTGCGGCTGACACAAGTTCGTGTCCGCACGCCCAGCGAGACGCGCGATGGTGTGAGCCCGGGCCTTGGCGAGGCGCACCGGCAGTGCGCCGACGTGTATGTGACGAGCCCGCACACTTACCTGCTACGTACTCACCTGCTTTGACGAGATGCTCACCGGCAGGTTCGTCGGCAGCGCAGCCTGACTCGGCGTCGCCGTGGCCGCAACGGAACTTGCGATCGACGTCGTCGACGTCGACTCGTCGGGGTTGCTCACGCTGTTCCTCACGCTGTTCGTGAGCGAGCTGCTCGACGAGGACGAGGACGCGAGAATGAGTGTCGACTGCGTGAGGAACGAGTCTTGCGAGTTCGCGGACGGCGTGATGCGCGAGTACGACGTGGTAGACGTCAACGTCGAGAGCGATGTTGTGGTGTTCTGCGACGGGAAGCTGATGATCGCCGAGCTAGTCGTAGCCACGCTCGTGGTCCCGTTAGTCGCACTCGTGGTTGTAAGTCCCGTTGACCGCGCTCGTGGTCGAGTTGCCCGCGCCTGTGGTAATAATAGTCGACGTACTGCATGTGTCCTCAGCATCCAGATACAACTAGCAGTATCACAAATTCGCTTACTCGGAGGTAGTCGTGGCCGTACACCATTGACCGCTGTAGTCGTCACTATAGAACCAGTTGACGTCGTGGTGATCGTCTCGTTACCCGACACTGTCGTGATAGTCATCGCGCTCGAGAGCGTCGTCGTCGTCGTCGTCACATTGCCGGTGTCCGTCGTAGTCGCGAGCGAGCTCGTCGTAGCCGTGCTGTTCGCGCTATCCGTCGAGGTGGCGATGGACGAGGAGCAACCAGGGCCCACACCGAAGATGCACACACCGGACGTCGTGGCATTGCCAGAATCAGACGACGTCACCGTTGCGCTCACGGAGTCGGTAGTTGACGAGCCCGACCCTGAGAATGTGGTCGTCGCGGAAGCGGATGAAGCCCTGTCGGTGCTGCTGGAGCAGCAGCCATCACCCCGATGCCGAGAATACAGATACCACTGGATGTCGCACTCGCGGAGCTAGACGCGTCAGACGCTGAGGCAGAGCCCGTGGCGGTAGACGATGCGCTGTCGGTGGTGCTGGAGCAGCCGTCACCAAGGCTGAGGATACACACACCACTCGACGTCGCACTCACGGAGCTGGACGAATCGGACACCGAAGCAGAGCTTGTAGAGTCAGTTACACGCTCGCAGTGCCGGACGCGCTTGAAGAATCGGTCGCGGTCGCGGAGTTCGATGAGTCGGTTACCGTTGCGGAACTCGAGCGAGCGAGAAGAGCGTCCTCATCCAGGAATCCGTCTACGCGCGACAATGGGAGGGGTCATGACTCGAGGGCGGCGACGATGGCGTACGCCGCGGCGGCCGCGGCGCCGCCGACGAGGAGCGTGCTCACCGCGCCCCAGACGTACCCGCCCGCGCCGGCGCCAGCCCCGGTGATGCGCGCCTTGACCGCGCCGAAGACGAGGAGGACGATGCCCGTGACGACGGAGGACCAGATCAGCGCGCGGTACGCGACGGGCTCTGCCAAGCACGAAACCGACGCCATCAGCCCACGTGCGGAAAAAAAAACCGAGCGGGAGCGGGTTACGCACCGAAGAAGTAGGGGGTGAGCGGGATGAGCCCGCCGACGAGGTAGCCCATGCCGATGGTGAGGGCGGAGGTGTAGAGGCGGCGGGTGGGGACCTCCTCGAGGCCCTCGCCGAACTTGAGGAGGAACGCGGAGAGGCCGACGGAGGCGCTCCAGCGGAGGCCGGCCTCGGAGTCGGCGACGGTGCTCGCGCGGCTGGCGGTGTCGCTGCCGGCGGCGGCGGCGGCGGCGGCGCCCTCGCCGCGGGCGTCGACCTCGACGTTCATGAGGCAGTGTGCGACGGCGCGGCTCGTCTTCTCGTCGACGCCGACGGGGCCGAGCACGGCGTGCACCTCGCGCTCCATCTCGCCCTCGCACGAGCGCAGCACGCGCGCGCGGGTCTGCTTGCGCAGGTAGCGGTAGTGGTCGCGCTCCGCCTGCGAGGCGAGGAAGCCGCCGATGCCCATCGAGATCGCGCCCGCGATGAGCTCTGCGATCCCGCCGAGGATGACGAGCTTGGACTCGCCGAGGGAGGAGAGGCCGGCGGTGGGGGCGAAGGGGACGGTGAGCCCGTCGGAGAGGCCGATGACGCTGTGGGAGGATGTGTCAGTGCGTGGTTCTCGAGGGGATGTGGCGAATGGGAGTGGGAGCTCGGACGGGGACGTCGTAGCATTGACGACGAGCAACCGGGTCTGTGGGAGAGCGCGACATGCGATGTGAGACCTTTGGAGACGCGGCATCCGACTGGCGTTGCTGCACCACTGGCGTGCATGTCATTTGCACTGCCGCTGTGTGCTCACCAAGAGGAGCAAAGAAGAGCACGAGATGTTAATGCGGGCGAGCTGCCTTGTGCTATCAAGGGCAATCCTGGAGACAGGAGACAGCTATCCCTGTCCGCCCCATAGAGGCTCTGAGACTTGCTATTGGCGTTGTACACTGCTCACCCGCGGGACAACCTCGGGCCAATTGCCTGCCCGAAAGACGCGTGTACGCGCAAAGTGCTGCCGAGCACACGCACCCGTTCAGACCGCCCCCGCCTCCGCATCTCGACCTCTTCCACCGCGTCGAGACAACACTCCGAGCAGCGAAACATATAGTTGCTCTATGCAGCCCAGAGGGCACGCCGTCGCGCGTCCGGATCCCGAGGGGCAGGCAGACGCAAAAAACACTCACACATCGCGGATGACGTCCGGGTCGATGAGGGTGCGCTCGTCGTCGTTGATGAGGTCTTTGCAGCAGACGCCGTCGCGGGTGGGCTCGTGGCGGTCGCACTTGGCGGCGGGGGGCACCTGGTCTCCTATGGTGTTGTTGATGGACCAGACGGGTGGCTTTGCGCCAATGTCGCCTGCGTTCTGGCGGGGCAGGGGCACGGCGGGGGCGACGCTGTTTTCGTAGGACATGTCGAGTGCGGTGGGCGAAGAGACGGTGGTGAGAAGAGGTGGAGGAGGAGGAGGAAGAGAGTGCCGGGCGAGGGTGGGTGGAGAATGGGCGAGCGGTGGCGGAGGGGAGCCTATGTAATATGCGTGGAGCGCTGAGCTTATGCGGTCACGTGTGGGCACTGGGGGGCGGCATGTGCTCAGCAATGCGCGGGCGCTGATTGGCCGGAGCAAGTTGAACTGTCTGCAACGCCCATCCCTGTCCAGCACCCAAATAGCCTCCCCTCCATTGGCCGCCTTGTCCATCACTGGCGACCCCTCGCGCATCCAAAGTCGCCGTCCAGCTTTTTCTTTGCAGGATGATTGCTCAGCAGCCATCGACTGTCACCCGACAACGAGGCCCGGCCGACTCCAGTGTCATGGGATGATCCTGTGTAGTACATGCACTGCGGGAGCCGCCGCAAGACCAGCGTGTCTCCAGGACCCCCGTTTATCGGTGGGTAAGCCTGAATCGCGTCCGGACAGGATCGAGGAGTCTGAGGGGGGGTATGCTTGATTTTGTCCGGAAATTTGGGCCTCTGCGCCGGGCGAGGCGTGATTTTTCGTCCGGACATCCAGACCCATACTTATGGAGGGCTGATCCGGGTCGCAGCGGTCCGGACATCGGTGGCTTCGGGTTGTCCTGTACAGTGGCATATGGGTAAGGGCTATGTAGCATGTGGTGCGTGCCCAGACCCTTCCTTTGAACGTCCGTCCATAGCTCCGCTAATGTCCTTGCTAATGAAGTTTACTGGACAATTCACTTCCGCTCAATACACCATTAGGTTATCGTGAACCTGTCCACCACCGCCGTGCCTTGCCGACTCTTGAGTCCTGCAGAGAAGGAATGATCGTCACGAACTTCGATATTTAAGGTAGCTATGCACCAATGGTCAGGATCTTCTGCAGTGTTTGAGCGACTATGGTAGCTATTGAAGAATGGACCGCCTGAGGCAACACACATTGTAACGAACATAAGGGCTACACGAGTGTACAAATGATCATTGCAGAGTGAGGGACAAAATGTTTTGATCGTAGATACGCCACCAATCGCCTGGCTGGGAGACTGGATGGTAGAGCCAAGTAACGCGTGCCTCTGTGCTGGCATCCCGTCTCTCTTCCAAGCTTTGCTCGCAGCAGAATGCAGAACTCAGATACTAGGATCATTCTCGATATGCATGATGATGAACCCGCTCCTTGGGTAGAATCAGAATGGATCAACTGCGGGAGACCATACCCAAGCAAAGCCACACCACAGAGTATCCTCGATGCACGACAGCGAGTCCTTGCAATCCCTCCACAATACCTGAACTGCCTTCCTAGCCCTGAGACATCTCTTCTTCTTCTTCTGGCAACATCTCTACCTACTCAAGACCCAAATCTCGTTGTACCCAAAAAAGACCACCTCTTCAGCCAGCTTCCGCCTACCGAACAGCTCTCTGCGATACGCACTCGCCCATTGCCGTCACGTCGCTATCTCAAAGCCCTCAAGATGTCTTTCAGCAACGAGTGGTTTAAGGGTGCTAAATCCATTGTCAATACGCACTACACCAAATGTCGTCTCCCTCTCTACGCCTTGATATACTGGCTGAAGATGGAGAGGGCACGTGAGGCCCAGCACGTCTGGCAGGTGGTGGACAAGTGGATGCAATGGTCAGACCAGGACGTGGCCACAGAAGTTGTGAAGGCTCATAATGGTCTCACCATGCTGCCATGGGAGGGCCAGTACCGTGCTCTTGGTCCCCAGGTTGCCCTGACCATCACTTCACTGTCTACTGTCCTGTCCTCTGACTGGTATCACGATGAACATATCGACTTGTTCATGGCCCAAATCACTGAGCAAGTCTCCTGTGACCCCATATTAGCATGCACGGTGGTCATTGCAGGGCTTGGCTTCCCCACCTTACTCTCCCCTGCACGGCGAGAGCGGAGCAAGCTTCTTCACAAGTACACCTCAGTTTTCAAGCATGGTGATGGTGAACACTTGCTGTTCCCTGCCCATGTCAGTGGGAACCACTGGGTTGCCATTGAGGTAAACTTCAAAAAACGTGAGATAGCGTACAGTGAGTTCTATGCGACAATAGATGCTTTAGATACTGACACAGACCAAGGGGATTCACTCAACCACATGCGATATGCTCCGACAAAGGATATAGACCAGCTCCAGGAATGGCTCCATCATGACTTTGGTGGTGCATTTTCTGCTCGTGGCAACAAGCTCGCACATGGGCACCAGGAAGACGGTTTCTCCTGTGGCCCGTGTACTATCAATACCATCCGACACACTGTATTTGGGGACACACTATGGACCCCCATTGCCCATGAAGAACAATGCATACAAGCCTTCAATTGTCTAGTCGATGCGCACTGCAATTTTGTGAGTTATCTCTCCTGGTGAAATATCACAATGTTACTCACTGTACGAACAGCTGGCTACAGGTTTACTGCCGCCTCCTTCTAGCTTCACCAGCACCATCACAGCTGTTGTGAGTGAGGACGAGTGCACAGACACCGTTAGCCAAGCTGTCGCGGTGACGACCTCCCCTACAAAGCGTATACATGATGAGTCACCAGATGGGTCACAAAGCATGAAACATAGCTGACCAATTCAGATGGCCGCTGATGCGACCACTCGAGACGGAAAGCCTAACCCTCTAAACGAACGAGAGGCCAAGGCCGAGCTGTGGGGGCGAGGCCTTCCGGTGCAGCGAGGAACTGTGCTCGAGAAAGATGATATGGGTGGTGGTGGTGGTGGTCTAAGTAGAGAGGGCAGAGTTCGGGCAAGACTCAACTCGGTGGAAGGGTTTGAGGGAAAGCGGGGATCGAGGACCGCTTCGAACTACGACATGCCTTTCGAACCGCTTCGAACAACCTTCTAACTTGCTGGTGCTGGACCAGAACTCGACTGACCGAACTGACGGACGACGCGCTTTGAAATGAGAGAGAGAGGAAATGAGATCTAAACTGTACTGAGAGCTTGCCCTCTTTTTGGCAGAGGGTTTGTTTATATACAGGTGGCTTTCACTGAAAACTATGCAGTACCAATCGTCGCTCAGCCACATTGAACCCACCACGCGCCGTCCAATCACCTCAAAGGGCACTTACTCTACCTGAACCGTTTGACCCCTGCTTGACATGGATGTGCCAGTCAAAGAAGCTTTGCTGCGTGCCGATGCACACATCACCCGCTATCATTGTCTTCTCGCCCTAGTGCAGGCAGAACGGTTTTTCGAACCGGCAGGTGCTAGCGTCGAGGCCAAAGAATGGTTGGCTTGGGCCCATTTCGTACGCTGGATACTGGTAGGTTGCGCCCAACCCAGAAGCTTGATGCTGCTTACACTCCTGGTAGCGCTCTCTCTTCGAATTGTACTCAACGGCCGTTGCGGTTCGTCCCGGTTCGCTGCGCTCGCCATACATGTACCCGACCGTCGTAGCCACCATGTGTTACGAGCAGTCACGGGTGCGTGACCTGGATCCGTTTATTTTCCTTTTATTTCCCCTTAGCTACCCCTACTTCCTTCACGTGACTCCGGTCCGGCCGTGCCCCTTCACGGTCCGACCTTGTACCATATGACTAGGGATCGGAGAGCCGCCTCTCCTCAAGGACACTGTTCATTGGTTACCCAGTATTTCCCTCACCTCGTTTCCCCTCACATGCCTACCCCTATGACTCCCTAGCTACCCTCTGACTGTGCGGTTTCTCCCTCTGTTCTCCTATTCGTTGTACACTAAACCCCTCACTGGAGCGGTACTCTCCTGGACCATAGGAGACACCCACTTCCCTCATGTATATAAGCTGTAGTAGTTGGGCAGTCGAACCCTAAGTTCGACCTGGTTTAATCCATACTCAACCTTCGCTGCATACTCTGCTGTAAAGCCTCTGAGTTGGCCGACACCTAGGCTTACGCTCGCACTCCACTCGACGCTAGATTCAAGGGCTTGCTAGCTGTCTCTTGTATCGCTCTCATCGAAGGACGGAGTTCCTTTGTGGAACCTTTCGGCACCGAGTAAGTCTTCAACTCGGTTGGTTGGACTGACATTTGGGTCAGTAGGACGTGCTTGGTAGCACGTTGGAGTGTTAGCACGAGTCGTCGCGTAACACCATGAACCGCATTGATCGCATTTTCAAAGAGGGAAGTGTTCCTCCTGGATGAGGTGTTCCCTACGCCCCTCTTGCCTGGGATCCGCTGTTCATTCCCCAGCCAATCAAGCTTGCTGCCGCCCCGTTGCCCTTCCTGGATCCGCCAAGCTTCGCCACCAAGCCTATCTATCTCGAAGACTTTCGCGAATTGCCCCGTATGTTCGACGAACTTCGTACCACATCCGGTGTGCTTCGAGAGATGGTTCGATCGGAGACTCGAGACCTTTCGCAATACATTCGCGCATTGCACTACAGTGTCGATCATCTTGTCGTAGTGGCCGCTGGGGTGCAAGGTATTGATCTGGTGGGACTTCTGTGCGATGATACCGCTCCTGGACGTGCTGAGAGGGGAGGACCGGTGCAGGGAGGAAACCACCGAAGCCCTCGTCCCAGGTTCGGTCGGGGAAACAGTCGCTAGTACCGTAGTCCTGTAGCCTCCACTTCGAAGTAACGATATGCATTTCGATACTTCGAAGAGTGTTCGCGCTGGCCTCGTAACTTATGTTTTCATTCGACGTTTCGGAACCCTTGCTCGACACAGTTATCATTGCCAATATTCGCATTTTCGGGGCACAGCTCTGCTAGGGGTGTATCACCGTTCTACCTTAGAGCAGAGCCATTTGCACGAAAGCCATTTGTGGGCCCTTACAAAAAGGAGCATCACGACTGGCAACTGAACACGTGGTATCACAGGCGCCAATGAGGGTGGCGCCCTGATGACATGCTAGAGTTCCTCCGCCTCAACCCAATGGTGGGAACATTCGAGTGGGCCGAGATCCTCGCCAAGTGCAAGGAGGACCGGGACAATGGGAACGAGTACACTGAAGCTTGGGCCCTCCTAGAAGCACACACCAACTGGAGAGTGCAAAAAGCTGTAAACTTCTATAACGAGATGTACAAAGACAACCCTAATCCTAAGAACCAGAAGGTTCCCCACAAGGAAATTAAGGGATATGAGGAGGTGTTTAACCCCAAGAAAGCAGAGAAGTTCGCAAAGGATCTGGTTGGAATGTGGGAGGACCAGGGAAAATACAGACTTCGGCCCCCGAACCGCAAGGCCTGGGCCAAAAGAAGAAGGATGAGGGACATAGGAGCACTGGAGACATTGCGGCTCCACCCCTTCCAGAACTTCGAAATAGACCCTGACCGGTTCCACCACCCGTGGAACAAGGAACAGCCCGGACTGGGGTGGGATAACCTCGGGGAAGGACTCATGACGCCGCGGAAATCACAAGCCATGGAGGAAAGAGTAATATTCGTGCATCTAGTGGGGCCGTACCGGGGCGAGTGGTGGGCTCGACGGGCGGACTCGCAGTTGTTAGACGTGTTCATAGTTGACTATCAGAAGGGCCACAAGGACTTTGGAGACCCGGATAGGATTCGAGCTGTGCACGGGCTCACGCACGACCCTAAGAATAGGTAGACTCTACATGTACCCATAGGAGTACGGAGCATAAACAATAGATTAAAAAATAAAATAAAATAAAAAAGAGTGGCCGTACTGTTCGCTTCTCCGCGATACTCACCGTCTTGCGTGTGGTAGGCAGGGCTGGCCCGCCGCGCGTTCTGCAATGCCTGAGGACGGATGTCGCTGACGCGGGTGCTACAGTCGTAGCGGGTGGGGATTCCTATACGCACGTGCGACCAACGAACCATGGTCTGTTCCCCGGTCGTGAGGGGGTCATGCGGGAGGAGCGGCGCGATGGCCCGACGGAGAAAGCTAACATGCACACCCAGCGAGACAGTTGTTCCTACGCTGCCAGTGACCGGGTGCAGGCGCATGCATGCAGACCTCGTGTTGGTGCGAGCTCCTAGCGTCCTCATCCGCCCCGCCGACTCACCGTCGGCTGTCTCCCACCGCCTCGTCCAAGAAGCCCTGCGACAGGCCACGGGACGCGCCTACCCACTGGTATGTCCGTCGACGAAGCGGCGCCCTGCCGCCGGCCCGCGCCCCGCGCGCATCTGACCTCGCCGTGCCCCTCGACCGTCGAGCGTACACACGCGCATGACCGCGTCGCCCGCGTATTTAGCGGGCGTCGCGACCCGTGCGTGCAATTCATTCCACGCTGATTACTACCTACCGTTCCCTGCAGGATGCTGGGTGCGACGACGGCGACGACGGCGACGACACGCGTGGTGCTCGCGCTTCTGGTGGCGTGCGCGCATGTGCGCGCGTGGGCGGCGGGGAACAGCTGCACGGTGCAGGGGCCGCTGGGCGCGGGGCTCGATGATACCGACCAGGTGCGTGTGCGCGTGGCTTGGACGGTCGTGGCGGCTCACGGGCGGGTTGCTCCGCGCGCAGATCGAGGCTGCCATCGCGCGCTGCGGGCATTATGGCACGACGACGATCAACGCGGGCGTGTACAACATCACCAGGTGGGTGCCTCTCGCCGTCGCGCCGCCGTCGCTGGTGCTGAACGCGCGTGCGCGCCCCCTGCAGGAAGATGATGTGGGACTTGGTCGAGGCCCAGGTGGACCTGCACGGCTACCTGAACGTACGTCGCGCGCCCCCCGTCCGTTGCGCGCGCCGCTGACCGTACTGCCGCGTGCCAGTTCACCGCCGACCTGCCCTACTGGATGAAGCCCGAGAACACGTACCGCGTCGTCTACATCCAGGTACGCCCGCCCCACCGCTGCCGCCGCGCGGGACCTGACGTGCGCCCGGCAGGACCAAGCCTCGTGGTTCGTCGTGACGGGGCGCGACTTCACGCTCGACGCGCACAACACGGGCGGGCTCATCGGGAACGGGCAGTACTGGTGGGACTGGTACGGCACGACGAGCCGGCTCGACGGGGACGGGCGCCCGATCGCGTTCACGCTCTGGCGCGCGCGCCGCGCCGCCGTGCGCGGCTTCCGCGTCGAGGGCCAGCCGTTCTGGTGCAACACCGTCGCGGAGAGCCGCGATGTGCTCTATGACGGGATGTACTGCAATGCGACGAACACGAACGCGCTGTATTATGGACACAAGTGAGTGCGTGCGGGATGGCTGGGTGCGGTCGCTGACGAGGGGCTTGCCTAGTGTCGTTCCGAATACGGACGGTGAGCGAGCTCGTGCGCGGGTGCGTGTGTGGTCCTTGAGCGTAGCGCAGGTATCGACACGTTCCGCTCGGACAACGTGACGATGCTGAACTGGGATGTGAGTGCGCATGTGTACGCCGCCCTCGCGATGCTGACGCCCGTAGATCACGCTCGGAGACGACTGCCTCGCGATCAAGGGTGTGAGTCGTTCTGCTGTGGCGCACTGTTGCTGTTCGGCTGACACTGGCGACCAGAACTCGACGAACATCTACGTGCAGAACGTGACGTGCCGCGGAGGTAACGGCATCGCGTTCGGGTCCTTGGGACAATATCCCAATCTTGTGCGTACTGCACCGAGCGACGTGTCGGCGAAACACTCAACACTCATTGCTTATCCTGGCGCAGTTTGACCGCGTCGAGAACGTGACGCTGCAGGATATCCGCGTAAGGAGTCAGCTTGTAATCAAGTGATGCCGCTGCCGCTCATGGTCATTACCCAGTTGTTGCATATCGACCCCGAGATACAGCCCAACATGGGCAGCGCCGTATGTTCCTACGTGCAGGTTCAGGCAGGCGGTTGACCGTGGCCACAGGTCTACTTCAAGTCCTGGTCCGGCACGACTATCGGACACCCGCCCGACAACGGCGGCGGAGGCCTGGGTGCGCTTCCCGCGTCTGAGCGCCCGCGAGACCCCCGGACTTGACATCTAACATACACCGGCAGGCCTGGTCTCAAACGTGACTATCCGCAACGCAGAGCTGTACAACGTCTCCCTGCCCATCCACGTCTACCAGACGAACGGGGCGCACCCGTACGTGCACCGTCTCCCCCCTCCCTCGTCTGCGTCAGAACGAGCCTGACGGCCCGCGCAGCGGCGACGCGCCCTCGGCGCTGCAGTTCGAGAACCTCCACTTCCACAACTTCACGGGGACGGCGTCCGGGAGCACGAGTGCGCAGGCTGTCCTCCCACTGCTGCTGTGCGCGAAAAGCTGATGGGGTGCGATGATGACAGTCGTGGACCTCGCCTGCAGCCCTGCGGTCCCGTGCGGGGGCATGACCTTCGAGGGCATCAACGTCACCGTCAACGGCGGGGCGCAGCCGCGGTATCTCTGCTCGAATGTTGCGAGCCAGCAGGGCCTGCCGAGTGCGTGTGCTTGCTATTGGGTCTGTGCGGGAGATATTGACAGCGATGGGCAGATTGTACTACTAGTTCTTGATGCTGGGATGCGTCGCGGTTTAGGTCGCCATTCGGGCGCGCTACCTGCTTGATTGCTTGATTGTGGCCTGCCTCACCTTACTCAGCGTTCGTACCTAAAAGTGTCAGAGCGGTTCAGTAGCATACGCCACTACCTACGTTATGGTTTCTACCCGATCAGCTTGCACATCTACGGGGCGTGACAGAGCCCGGACATGTAGTAGATAGAAATTAACTCTTGACCCCGACTCACCATCGCTGCGATCGCCACCTGCCACCGTCTCTTCCTCTGCGCCATGACGACACTCGCCTACCTCGACATATACATCGGCGATAAAGACGCACATGCACACGAGGAAGCAGAGTACAATGCCACATGCGCCCTGCTGTCGAAGAACGCGAGTATATACGGCCTGCCTGCGACGCCCCCCGAGCTCTCAGAAGAGCAGCGAGGCATCCTCAAGGAGCTCGACGTGCGCGACTCGCGTCTGCAAGACTGCCCACTCCCCTGACCCGCATCGCCCACAGAGCTCTGCGAACATGCGCTTCGGGCCTCCGACGCCGCTCCTAGCAGGCCGGCTCGTGTTCGAGCTCGACCCGTCCCCGGGGCTCGCGAAGACGAGGGCAAACTTCATCGCGCTCTGCACGGGGGAGAAGGGCGTGTGCAAGAACGCGCCCAACAAGAGGCTGCACTACCTCGGCTGCCCGATCCACCGGATCGTCAAGGACTTCGTCGCGCAAGGGGGCGACGTCACGAGAGGCGACGGGAGCGGCGGCGAGGCGAGTACGGTTTGCCCTCGCACACGCTCATGGTGCTTAATGGCGCACGCACTGTAGTCGATATATGGAGGGAAATTCAATGACGAGAAAGAGGGTCTCAAGAAGAAGCTCGTCCGCGGGTCGCTCGCGATGGCCAACTCGGGGAAGAACACCAACTCGTCGCAGTTTTTCGTGGTGCTCACTGACGATGCGTCGAAGTTGGCAAAGATGCAGGGCAAGTACGTGACATTTGGGATGTTGAAGGAAGGGGCCGAGGTTCTTTCTCGCTTGAACAGTGTCGGAAGTGTAGACGGTAAACCGTG
The DNA here is from genome assembly GCA_029783445.1 of Fomitopsis palustris. Lineage (NCBI taxonomy): Eukaryota > Fungi > Basidiomycota > Agaricomycetes > Polyporales > Fomitopsidaceae > Fomitopsis > Fomitopsis palustris. The sequence goes on along the minus strand of JARAOQ010000018.1, from coordinate 433,881 downwards.
CCAGAACGTGTGGGTTGGAGGATGTGGTTTGTGTCAGTAAATGCGCGAAGAGTAAGTTTGGTGCTCAGAATTATGGAAACGTGATATATTTTTCTTTTAGAATGCCATCAAGGGCGTTTGGCACAGTGGTAGCGCGCATGCTTTGCATCCTCTGGATCGTTTGCATGAGGTCGAGGGTTCAAACCCCTCAACGTCCATATCTTTTGCCTTCCCATGTTTGCAACATTCTTTTTGACTTTCGGAGATTGAGGTGATGGGTATAGGCCAAGTCAAATGCGAAACAGTCCAATCGATCCGTGACGCGGCGAACTACTTAGCACCATGTCTGAACATCCCGTTTCACACATTTGCCATGGTCATCAGGTCAACCGCCCATCCCGAGAATCCGCCCACCGAGTATATTCACCACCTTCACCAGAAGATACTTGTATAGGCCGGACCGCGATCCGCACTACCCCGCAATGTGTCCTTCGATAGCCGATCCTTGTGACCGCGAACGACGTTCTCAATGCTCCGCCCTACCTAGTACAAGAACGCACACCTCCCCACCGTCGTTGATCAAGTAGTCCACCAGTTCCCAGGTCTTCCAGGATGCTGACCAGGATGCTGTTCGTGTTCCTCGCGTGTTTCTGCTTGAGTCGACACATCGCAGCTGCCTTCCAGTACTATGCGGATAACCGGACGTGCACCCTCGAGCCGCTGGGCGTCGGTGAAGATGACACGAACCAGGTCAGTCGCCAAGGACCCGTTCGAGGCAAAGTCGCTGACGCGCACCCGCAGATTGAGGCAGCTATCACGCTGTGCGGCCACTATGGCACGACGGTCTTCGCGCCTGGAGAGTATAACATCACACGGTAAGCATGCAACGGAAAGGAGGAGGTACGGTGCCAACTGGCTCGCGTGCAGGAAGATGACTTGGGACTTGGTCGAGTCCAGAGTTGATCTCCACGGCTACCTAAACGTGAGCCTACCCGTACTACGAGCCATTGACTGTACTGAGACGCTCGCAGTTCGTCGCAGACCTGCCTTACTGGATGCATCCCGAGAACACCTACCGCGTCATCTTCATCCAGGTGTGCTGTACGTTGAGTCCGCTGAACACCCTCAGCTCAGTTGTTTCCAGAGCCAAGCATCCTGGTTCGTGATCACGGGAAACGACTTCGTCGTCGATGCGCACAACACAGGCGGGATCATTGGTAACGGGCAGTACTGGTGGTCTTGGTACGGCAACGGCACGCGCATTGACGGCGATGGGCGGCCAGTCGCGCTAACCGTATGGCGCGCGCTCCGGGGCACAATCGCGAACTTCCGCATCGAGGGCCAGCCGTTCTGGTGCAACGCGGTCGTGGAGAGCCAGGGTGTCGTGTACGACGGCATGTATTGCAACGCGACCAACGCAGATCCGCTGTATTACAACCAGAAGTGAGTGTATCTGTCGCAGCGATGGGCGATGGTGCTTACCTGCGCAGCATTGTGTGGAATACCGACGGTACATATGTCGACGCGGGCGCGCGAGTTCTGTTGCTGAGCTAGCGACGACGCAGGCATCGATACATTCCGCTCGGACAACATCACGCTGCTCAACTGGGACGTTCGTGCAAAAATTGATACGTCCGCAGTATCGACGGAGCTGATGAGGACACATGGGGTTAGATCACACTTGGGGACGACTGTATTGCAATTAAGGGCGTACGTGAATAGCCTGGCCTCGCGCGGAGATAAATGAACGCTAACCTCTGTTTCTGGGGCACAGAACTCGACGAATGTGTACGCCAAAAATATCACCTGCACCGGCGGGACGGGCATCGCATTCGGTTCCTTGGGGCAGTACTACAACCTGGTCAGTACCTCGCGCGTGTATCAGTGGAGGCGACATGTGTCGGGGCCGAGATCCCACTGACATGTACATCGCATCGACAGTATGACAATGTAGAGAACATCACGCTTGAGGACGTCACAGTAAGACTGCCGATGTTCACTACCTCCTAGAGCTAAATAGGCGATCTGTCGTCGTAGATGATTAGGCCGGACCCGACGATACAGCCTTACATGGAGCACGGTGTGCGTGGAACGCGCAGTTGCGGTGATGGTGACCTCACCCTGATGTAGGTTTACTTCAAATCTTGGTCAGGGACGACCATCGGCTTCCCTCCCGCAGAAGGCGGCGGCGGATTGGGTGGGTGGTTGCTGCCAGATGCAATAACAGATCTGCTGAAATGAGTGTCGCGACATAGGCACAACCACAGGCGTAGTGGCCCGCAACTTCATCCTTGACCAGGTCACGTACCCCATACAGCTGTACCAGACAAACTCCGCACATGCGTGCGTAGACGTGTCAGACAGCATCGTGCTTCTGAATGAACTGATGAGCATGCCGCAGAGGCGATGCTCCGTCGAAGTATCAGTTCGGCGGCCTGGCATTTGACAACTTCACCGGTACAGCATCGACGGACCTGATGATGATGATGAACTCTGCATTTATATACCGCAACAAGCAAACACAAATGGTGCTAAGACGCGGTCCTGACGCAATACTAGGTAATACGACAGGCAGGCAATGGTGGGGCAATCGGGGTGAGAACTTGAGGTTTATGTAGTAATGGGGAGGCAGCAGTATAGAGCAATGAAAGGGCAGCATGGGGTGTGTCAAGCAGAGAACGAGTCCATGAGTACCAATGACACGAAGAGTCCAACACCTTCTCCTCCTACGTCTCTCCCGGCGGTCTACTGTCTTGAAGTCCTGGGACCGGCCGCGTCACCGACGCCGTTAGGTGTAAGCCCCGCTAAGCGGAGGGGGGCCGGGTATTGCGGTCAAGGAAGGGCCGGCGGCAATGGCGAGGATGGTGGATGGTGAGAACCCGGCAAAGGCCTGGCTATGGTTTTCGAGGTGCTGCTCCGCAGACAGCGAGCGCGACGGCTGGGCATAGCTGAAGTCCAACCGAGGGTGAGCCTCGTAGGCGGGTTTGGTGGCAATGGTGGGGTGGATGCATGGCAACGAGGCCGGATGTACCCAAATGGGCGGGTTGGTTTTCAGTGTTCTGGTCGTCTCGACATGGCGATGACGATGGCAATCGGCTGCGACGGGGAGCTGTCGACTTTAGGATCCTAGGCGGAGGAGAGAGCGTACGGAGACTCTCTGTACGTTGCCCGGTGTCCTTCCTTGGCCCAGCAAAAGCGTGGGAAAAACTCGACCAGGTGGTGGTACGAGTCCAAGGAGCTCTTCCATCGACGGACCTGAGTAAGGATTCCCATTGTGTACAGCCCGTCACGCGCTGAGGGAGCTTCGTGAACAGTCGCTGACATCGAGTGCAGCCCTGCGGCGCCTTGCGGGGATCTATCGTTTCAGAACATCGACGTGCAACCACCCAGCGGCACGGCAGCGACGTACAACTGCTACAACGTTGTGAGCCAAACAGGCCTGAATGGTGAGGTTCACCAACCAGCGGAACGGTGGATGGGATTCGCTGCTAATTATGTGCGCTTCGCAGCCTGCAGCACCAACACCACGACGGCCTGAGTTCAAAGCCTTGTGGACGTGCCGAATGATGCGGAAGATGTAGAAGAGACATTTAAGATAGCGAAGCTGCGCACGGTGGGATGTTTCTGTGTTGCAAATCAAAGATGGCCTGTCCCGTCTGTCCCGAATTGACTGCCTGCTACAGCCACAGCCGCTGTCGAGTGAGTTGTCCGCATATGGATAGAGAGAGCGAAGCGAGCTCGTCGAGGTTTGCGTGCTTGAGGATGTTGTAGACGGTGCGCGGGCGGGCGTAGGCAGCGACGAGAGCGGCCTGGAACAGGGAGAACCGTGGTGGTAGGTATGGCAATGATCGCTGCGCAGCCGGGACGAAGGGAGAGGTCAGAAAGTGGCCGAATAAGGCAAGTTCTGTCATGGCAACGTCGCCGAGAGGAGATCAAAAAGCATCTTCCGCGTCTACGCTCCCACAGCCCAGTGCCCACCTTTATCTCTCCCTTTCTCCCTTCCTCCTCCTTCGTCTTCGGATCCCCCTACAGTCCTTTGCTTCAGGCCGGTCCTCACTCCTTCTTGTCCGCTGCGCAGGACGTCGACATAGACAGCGCCCCTCCCCCGCTCATGGCCAACAACTGGAAACGCGCCTCCAGCCTCGATTTCTCCGACGGCAAGATGCCCCCACTCTCCCAGCACCCCGACATGGCCAACCCGTTCGCTGACAACGGGCTCGAGCCAAACCACTTGCAGCGCAACAAGTCCGAGCGCAGACGGCTCCAGCCTCTCCAGAGGACGAATACTACCAGCACCATGCCTGCGACCCCGTACAGGCCTACGGGATGGATGGAACGGTTCGATGTCTGGATGATCAACGAAGGTGGCAAGAGACTCTTCTTCGTTTTCTTCATCCTTCTCCACATCCTGGTCATTCTGTTTGGTGCTTTCTACTACGGCACGAGCGACGATTTGGTGGGCGACCGCAAGACCTTCGGTGTGACGTATCGTGCGTATTCTTCCGTCCCACTGGTGTCGCGTCGTATCTGATGGATCGGCCGCAGCGATTGCTCGTGGTGCCGCGCTCGTCTTGCACGTTGAGATTGCATTCATCCTCCTGCCCATCTGCCGCAACTTCATCTCGCTGCTCCGCCGCACGCCCCTCAACCACTACATTCCTTTCGACAAGAACATCACGTTCCACAAGGCAGTCGGCTGGGGTGTCTGCTTCTTCTCCTTTGTCCACATCGCCGCGCACATGGTCAACTTCACTGAGCTCGCCTTCGCCGACCCGCTCGCCACTACGCCGGGTGAACGCTTTGTCGTCTTCCTAATTGCAAACTTCACTACCGGTCCTGGTGTCACTGGCTGGATCATGACCGCCGCGCTTGTCATTATGGCCTGGTACGCTAGGGAGAAGCCCCGTCGCGCGAACTTCGAGCGCTTCTGGTACTCGCACCACTTGTTCCTCGTCTTCTTCCTCAACTGGCAGCTCCACGGTATGTTCTGCATGATCCAGCCCGACCGTGCTCCGTTCTGTTCCTGGAACACGATTGGTGTCTTCTGGGTATGTTGTCCCTGTTTCCTTTCGCGTCCATCTTGGTAACATCCTATGTAGCGCTACTGGCTTGTTGGTGGCTTGATCTTCACGTTCGAGCGTATCCTTCGTGAGGTCCGCTCTCGCCACCGTACCTACATTTCCAAGGTCATCCAGCACCCGTCCAACGTCATTGAGCTCCAAATCAAAAAGGAGAAGACTGTCACCCGTGCTGGCCAGTATATCTTCCTCAACTGCCCGGAGATCTCATACTTCCAGTGGCACCCGTTCACGCTCACTAGGTATGTGTAATTTCCTTACCTTGCGGTGTATACTGAGGGTTGTCGTTCGTAGTGCGCCCGAGGAGGACTACATTTCTGTGCACATTCGTGTTGTCGGCGACTTCACGCGCCAGCTCGCTGAAGCCGTTGGTGCTGACTTCAAAGAGAAGGGTGGTGACATGGGCGCGCTCTCTTCGCCCGTCAACCGTGTACTTCCCCGTGTTATGGTCGACGGTCCCTTCGGCTCTGCTTCGGAGGACTTCCTCAATTACGAGACGGTCTTGCTTGTCGGCGCTGGTATTGGTGTGACGCCGTTCGCTTCGTGAGTATTGCTACTGTCGTCGCGCGAGACGATACCGAGCTAACCGGTTTGCAGCATCTTGAAGTCGATATGGTACCGCATGAACAACCTCAACCAGACAAAGCCAACGCGCTTGTCGAAGGTCTACTTCACTTGGGTCATCCGTGACTTCGGCTCCGCGGAGTGGTTCCACTCGCTGCTGCAGGCCATCGAGGAGCAGGACACCCAGAACCGGATCGAGATCAATATTTACCTGACTGCCAAGATCAAGGAGGATGACATGAACAACATCATTGTGCGTCTTATCCGCCGCCGCCGTGCTCCCAGCGAGACGTTTTACTGATGCCTGCTTCGCGAATAGGTCCAGGACGTTGGTGCCGAGAAGGATGCGATCACCTCGCTGCGTGCGCCTACACACTACGGTCGCCCGAACTGGGACAGGGTCTTCAGCTCGATTGCGGAGAAGCACCCTGACACAGATGTCGGCGTGGTACGTTCTCACTATCACCGACTCCCTCTCCGAGCCGCCGTGTCTGATTTCTTGCCCCTCGCAGTTCTTCTGTGGGCCCGCGGCGCTCTCGAGGCAGCTTCACGTCTGCTCGAACAAATACTCGACGCCCAACGGCACGAAGTTCTTCTTCGGCAAGGGTGAGTCTGAGTCCGTCTTCATCTATGGATATGCTGATGCTGACCATGATCCGTTCGTGGCTTCGCGCGATGGCAGAGAACTTCTGAGCGCACGGGGAGCGCCTGGTTGGGGATGTTGTCGGCTCTGGTGTTGCTGTGTATCATTATCTGGTCTGGGAGCGAGCTCCAGACGCCTGTACTTGTCTTTCGTTTGCGCATCTATAATTTTGGTAGTTGCCACGGTACTGCAACACGCACTCAGGGTTCACATGCTTTCGGGATGCTAAGGTCGCCGTAATGGATTAGAACTGGATGATTGGAGTGGAAAATTGGATTTCTGAGGTCAAAATATGAGCAATGGGCGGTTTGGACGGTTGTTCCTTGCTTAAACTACCCGTATCTACCCGTATAGCCTATCGTGGTGATGTACGTACAAGCCTCCGGGATGTCATGGGGCCCCAGAGTTTGTGCACGACGAAACATTGTAGCAGTGTGCCGATGTTCTGACTGCAAAATGTTAGAGAACCCGCGATAGGTACTGTCCCGTAGCTGCTCTTAGGCACAACAGAAGACAAGAAGTTGAAAGAATCGGCAGCAGAGCAAAATCGAGACAATGTGGCTGAAGTTGAGGATCGGCGCGCGTCGGAGTTTGAAACCTGATGACAACCCGACGCGTCGGTCACGTGTACGTATTTTGACGGCATAGACGTATCAGGTGATGTCACTGTCAGCTCTACGGCGACCTATACAACGAGCTGCTATGCGGTGGACTGGCTAGCGAAGATACGTGCTCAATGATATTATACGATATACACCAGCTCGGCCGTAAAATTTTGGGGGCCTGTGTTTTCCAGACCGGCATTGCTCATTCCCGCCTCACCCTGATGCCCGAGTCCTGGGCGGCCCACGAGACGCTATTCTAGTAAATCATTCATCTTGTCGCGCTGCAGAGATGAGATGAAATGGCACGGAACACAACGTGTATGCAGGCGACATATGTTCCTATGGATGCCCCGTTAATGACCCGCACAAACCGGCCCGACTCCTACGACATCAAGCAAGTACTCACCGAGGTGTACCTACCGCCGATGTCACTGGAACATATCAGTGGCTGGAGTGGCGGCCGCTACCGCTGCCCATCACATGTGGCGTTCAGCAGGCGCTCCTAACGAGTCTCCCGACCATGAGGCTCGCGTCCCACACGAAGGGCGTGGGGATCGTCGCTGAGATGCAAAGTTTGCGAGCGTACGGCAAAGCCCGGCGACGCGTCTCACCGCGGTCCGCGACGAGTACGAGTTCCCCAATCGTCTTACGGCAGATCGATCGACCCCATACCGTAAGCCCAGCGTACACATGTGGGTGCCCCGACGATCAAGGCTAATGTGGTAACTGATTGTCCCGCCGCGCGCAACTTGCGGCGCGAGAACCACTGAAGCCCCTCGGAGCCTCCGACCCAAGAGACCTAACTGCGATAGTGACCCAAACTAGCCCCGTAGTCTGCGCCTCGCCAGCAATGGACAGGCAGTTCATAGACCTTCATGCGCGGCAGGCGACCGAAGATTGGCCGGTACCCGGGGTATAGCATGTCCTCTTCGATCCCAGCGCCGACGGCAAGGACCCTTCAAGCCGCCCGAGCCAGCGGCCGCCCCGGCGTACAGTCGGGCCAGGAACAGCAGTCTTGACCGGAACTTCCTCGACGGGAGACGCTGCGTTGAGCCCGGGTGTGCAAGCACGGCCGCTGCAGAGACCCGTGGTGCATCAGCCGGTCTTCCAGCGGCCTCGCCACAACGCCAAAGAGTCAATCACTGTAGCCCCGCGTCCTGCGCCTGCCCGATGCGCAGTTACGTGGTGTAGGTCATCTGTACTCCGTTTAGGGTTGTTGAAATTATCGTCGGGGAGAACTTCGCATTTGACAGGCGCATGCTTGGCCACCTCGCAACGCCGAGCCCATGGCTCACTGGGGTGAGGACACTGTGCAGGGCGCTGCGCACTAGGCGCCTCTTCGAAACGAGCGTGCAGGGCGCCTGCCACGATCCGTTGCCCAGGGAGCGTATAGCTTAAGCAGCGTCCCTCGCCGGCTGCACGCTAGATCTGGCGGAAGCCGCCCTGGCACCGGGCTTCGCCGGTGCGTGCATCGTCCCGTCCCTGCGTCGTAGACGTACAACGCTGTTATTGATGCGTCCTTTGCCAAAACGCGATTGCACCCGCACCTAGCTCGCTGAACCTTCTCCGACATGGAGAGAGCTCCGCTGGGACGCTGCGCGATTCATTGACTACCCCCTTCTTGCGCGCCGGCCACGTTTGGAGCGTCGTTCCAGACAGCCCGTCTTGTCTATCGGGCCACCGCTATCAGCGACACAGGGATCTGGCGATAACAGCTCTTGACATACCTGAATGCTGAGGGCGCCTGCCCTCCCGCCAGACGCGGAAAACATGCGTTCGCGCAGCCCTTCGCGATAATGCCTGCTGACTAGCGACAACAGTGACCTGGAGGAGCAGACGCCAACGTCGCTGGCAAGCCAATGATGGGCTGTGATATGGACATCCGGTTGGGCGGTGGCACGTCAACGGGCTTTTACCCATATCGCCTAGGACACGTCCGGGTATGAGGATGACCATCGACGCTCGAGAGCGTCAGCGGAGAGCCGGTCTCCGCGCTGTCTTGAGCGCATGTCTGCAATGGAAGGGTCGACAGTAACTGTGCGTCTGCTCGATGCCGCCGGAGAGGGTCCATGGGGTTCCGTGGAGAGGCGTTTGGGAGCAAGTATGTGGAGAATACAATCGTTCTGACCCCCTGCGACTCCATTCGATCGGCCACCGACACTCACCGAGCGTCGAACCTATTCCGAACACACGTTCCAGCGTGCCCACTGTTGGTGGTCCGCCGCGGGCGCCGGCTTCAAGCCACCACACTGCCAGGGTATGGATCATGCCGCATCGCACGTCGTGGATGGATCTCGGGGGCGTGCGATCAGTACGCGCGAACATTTGGACACTAGAACACGAACAGCATGTACTCACCGTCGTGCTGGGGTGTTGCTACGATCTGCTGACGTGTGTCCGCCGGTATAGCGCACCGACTGCCACCTACTGGCCACGGTGTGTGACGGCCAGCAGTTCCTGCGCTATCCCACTTCTTGCACCGCGCTACGTGTGCGCGTCTGGTCACAAGCGGCGCAGGCGGCTCGGTGCATGGATCCTGCAGACGCTGGGTCAATGGAGAGAGAGGAATCTCGGGATACCGACTGGGATGCGAAGGCCCCTAGACCCTGACAGTGCATGTCAGGTTCAGTTCGGGTGGAATCTTCGAGTGCTCCCGTTGTCTGCAGGGTGCCTCTCTGGGACGAAAGATGACGCTGGCTACCTGAGAAGCCCGTGGCCACGATCCCTGCAGCGAGAGCTTCGCACAGCCTGCGCGGATGGCCCCTTGACTAATGGTGCCTACGCCGAGCAACCGAGTGCGGCTTAGCCTCGCGCTTGGGACTGACAGAGTCTCCGTATGTGAATCGCCGGAGCTTTACTGACCGAGAAGTATTCGGTGCGTTGCGGGCCGTTTCGACAGACAAACTAGCTTTGAGGCTTTACTGCACGCGGCCAAACGGGTTGGCATCGACCACTGGCAGGCGTAGCGGATAGCCAGAGGTAGCTAGCCAGAAAAGGCGAGTGTTGTTATATAAGCGACGACAATAGAAAATGTCGGCAAGTTCCGAGGGAGTGGCCATCTGGTGGCATCAGGGCGTGTCAGTCGAGTGCGCCTGCGTGCGCGCACACCTCGTACCAGGCCGAGTCGAGGGCGGTCGCCAGCGAGCACGCTGCCTGTTGCCTGCACGGAGGCCGCGTTGGGAGGGAACGTCGTCGTTAGCAGAGGAGGATCCGCAGAAGGACGTCGCCGTTGCCCGTGATAGCAATCAGGCCTGATATGGACCCACAACCAGATCCAGCGGCGCAGAACGGTGGTCGCGGAGTTGGGTGGAAAAGGCAGGAGAAGGGCCGGAGATTGGATGGCGGCCTGGAGGCGACGGAGGAGAGCGGGAGTGGAAATAATATATTTGATTATCCGATTCGCCTGAGGAAGGCTGGGATAGCATGATGCTGATGGAACGGAACCAGTTTTCGATATCTCGCGCGCGATGGCACACGCCAGTCCGCCGCCTGCTGGAGACACTGCCTTGCGAAGCGAAGACTACTCCCGCACTAAGGGGTTGTTCTTGCTGCTTTCGGTTCGCAGGCTCTCTCCCTGCGAGATTTATCCCAATGCTCCCAATCAGCCCGCACAACGGACCCGCCAATACCTCGGCGACGAGCGGCTCTTCCACCTACGGTTCCTCCCTATAAGTGTGCCTGCTCTGATCTTGCCTCCCATTGCATCCCCGATCACCTTCGCACCCCCTCAGCTTTACGTTACACATTACATGACGCCGATGCCTGTCTCCCGCACTAGCAGTGAATCCATACCCGACCCAACTGACCGCCCCGAACGTTCTAGGAACGCAAAAGGTTGGCCCTGCTCATGTCCTATCACCACGCGTACTTCTTCTGACTTGCTGCACTACTACGCCAGCTCAAGCTAGACATCGCGCCAAGCGCAAGGCCTACATCGAGCAGGTGAGTCGAGGCAACGGTATCGGCGCCAAGCATATGTTCATTCCATCAATGCAATTCCAGCTCGAGACTACCGTGACTAAGCTGCAAGTCGCCCTTGCCCTCTCTCCCGAACAAGTGGCTGCATTGCCTGCCCCCGTAATCCGGATACGTGAACTCGAGGAAGAGAACGAAATCCTGCATCGCGAACTTGACGAGCTTCGTCGTCAGTTGGAGGATCGTAATGCTCGCCTGCGCCCCGACCTCGCCCGACGGCATATGCCTTCGAGTCCATACGACCGCGGGGAGTACGATTCTAGGCGGCGAAGGTTAACAGATTCTACTGTCTACCTGGTGAGAGTTTTCGAGTCCCGCATCGCAGCCCTGGGCTTTGCTAACGACAATGTTTTGTTTAGCAAGCGCAGAACGGCCACACGCATAGCCCTCCTCCTCCCCTGCTCATTCCATCGTCAACTTCCCAGCAATCGCAACAAGCTTCCCAAGTAGGGATGTATCCAAGGCTAACATCATCAACTACCCTCACATCGTATGGGATGTATCAACTCCCCGGCACGCCATCAAGCTCGAGCGCGAGCACCGCATCGAATTCTCCGTTCTCGGCGAGTACCTTTTCCCTTCCACTAGCCATGCGCTGCGCAGCCATGCCCGGAGAACTAAGGATCCTAGTGACGGTTTGATTTGCAGCCATGCGACTATACCCCGCCATCGACGACCATGCACTCACATCGACCCACGTCTGCCACTGCACACTCACCCTCGCTACTTGCGTATGGACAGGCGCCAGGTCAGTACGAGTACGTCAAGGTCGAAGAAGATTCATACGAGGTATGTGCGACGTCGTCTGACGCAACCGTTAACTTACATTACTGCCTTCCCGCCAGGGCCATGCTGCATCACATAACAGTTATTCCGCCTCGTTGCCTCCGTTCGCAGGTGCAGGTAGCCAATCGTCGCTGAACCATTGGCAGACGTACTCGGCTCAGCGTTCATGACTGCCTAGATGAGCGGTCGGTACCTGATCTCCCGTGTCGTGGGCATTTTTCTCGGGCTCTCGTGTCATGACTATTGGTCTTGCTGTCGCTGTCTTGCTCTCCTGCACGTGTGGACTTTCGATCCTGTGTCTTGTCTCGCCTCTGCTACTGTAACAACCAAAAGCCTTGCCCGTCCCACAAACGGCGGACAGTGGTATCTCTGTATTGGCACCTCTGTAAGTGTAGAAAGCTACAGCACTCAATCCGGATTATCTCGGGGAGCTGTCCATATGGCTTTGCCCTTATCTAATGTAGTATTCTCTCAGGCATTGAATTCGGCTGATCTTCCTTGTGCTAACTCTAATCGGCTTCGTAGATTTTCCCCACGTCACGGCCAGTGGTCACTCTGAGAAGCTCGCGACTTGCTGGTTGCCGACCGTTGTCCCAAAGACACGGTCTGAAACATAGCGAGACTACGCTAGCTGTAGAGCGGCTCTTTGGGCTATCCTTGGACCCGTAGACACGCTGCCAGTGCGTCAGGGTCTCACCATCCTCGAGTCGTGCTAGTAGTCCGTCACACGCCTTCGCTGTTTGTATGCTCTTTCCGACGTGGGCATCGTGTTTTGGTATCTCCGGAACCGACTACGCGTCAGTGATGAGTGAGAATGCTACATTGGATGGTTTGCGCCGGTAGGCCGGACCGCCGAGACGTCAGGCGTAGTTCGACGAACGGGAGGCAAATGGCCATGGGCAGATGACATGACGGCGTAGCATGTTGATTCTGGGCAGGCAGCGAGATTACCTTCGTCTGCTACGCAATGAGGCGTCAAAGTGCCCTAGCATTGAAAGGCCCCGTCAATGTCGGTGCGTCAGTGCTGAGCCTCAGTCCCAAGATCCGGTACGCAATGCTCCTTTCTGCCTACGCGAGTATCGTGCGGCGTGCCTGCCGCGGATGGAGCTCCTCAACAATAGCTCTTGCTATGCCGGGCGCCGTCGGTGTCTTAACGGTATTTTCCCTCGTTGAGTATGTAGGCCCCACGAACTCAAATCCCATGCTATGCCTGAAAAGGTGCGCTGATGTTCACCTGGCCGCGGGAGCAGTCCTGGCAAGGTGGGCGGAGCGGCATTCGAGGTCTCTTGTCGTCGTTGCCACGTTGGAACTACTTCATCGGCTACATCAGGTACGACGGCAGCGGTGGCTTCCTGAGATCGTGCAGTATCGCGGGTACTAGATCGTATTCGCTCGCGGGCTTTCAAGAGCCCTGAGATAGCCGCAGCGACTGTCATTCTGCATCTCCAGAACCACAGTAGTACCTTTTCGTGAGCGCCTGCCTACTAATGGCAGAATAAGTTGGAGGCAAAGCGCCGACTGTCCTCGTCACTGGCTGCCTTCCCTGTCATATTGTGGCAGCCATGCACCGTCAGCGCCGGAAATATTATCGCACATTGGCTGAGTCATTTATCAGGGACTCAGGGTCGCTCCTGATCTGGCTTCCGCGAAGCAACGCCGCGTCTCTACCCAGGTGGATATAACGATTCTGGACTGATCACCACTGGCTGCCAGGCGCCCTCTAGACACTTGGTGCGTTCCTGCAATGGTGACCGCTAGTCCAGATTCTCTTCAGTATCCGGCGGAAATTACCACTCCACCGTTCTCTGTCGCTCGAGCGATTCGCCCAATTAGATGCGCTACGTAGCATCACAAGGAGCCAACACATAGAGGGTAACCTGTTACTTCAAATGGTCAGATACCGCATCGCGCCGACTCCATCGAATCGTATTGGAGGAATATCGGCCCCCATTAAGATCAACTAGAGTGTGTGACAAGACAGACCATGGCCGTGAGCGTCCACTAGTAGCACTCGCTTGTGCTCGATCTGATGAATACACGACGCCCGAGACCTAGTCTCTAGGACAGCCTTCAAATTCAATGGCCACAAGGCCGGCGAACACCTGACGCTGATGTGGCTGATCGAGCGAGATGGAAGGCGGGCGACGCTGGCGGTGCCGCATAGGTGGACCCTTTCCATCGTCACTGAGGAGATCCTGAGAGATGCCTGAGTGCGGCGGCACGGGTGGCTTTCCATTTGAGATCACATCAGACCGCAGAGGTAATATGCCAGATTGAAGCAATCAGATAGGTCCGCAGTGAAACTATATGCTACGACGCGCCCTATATCCTTGAATCTGTGTCGCCTGTGGAAGAGAAAGCATACTCGGGAGCGTGTGTGACGTGCAGTAGACCAGGTGGTCGGTAGTAGGAGCCTTCAAGACACGCCGCATGCACATTGTGGTCGAGTTTGCTAGACCCTGACATTCGGAATTGAGCCTAATACCCACAGTGCGCTCGTGCATTGCATCTATAAACATCCACCGCGCTGATAGCTGCTGCCCAACTGCCTTCTTCACATCATCGCGGTAACAGTACAGTGGAAGTGTACAGCTAAGCCCACTGCTATGGATGAATATCTCTGAAATTGCCATATTACGCCCTTTGCCCTCAGTACGTACTAAGACCTGCACTGTTTGTCAGCAGGGGAGGCACATTCTTCGCCTCGCGCGGAAGATCCGGACGGTGCGGTCACCAGTTCAACGGGCTCAACATTGCATGATATAGAAAGGCCAGGTCCTGTGACTCAGACAAGTGGGCAAGCCAAAGTCAGATCAGATCCCGGCAATGGTCACTGACAATCTGGCTGGCGTACGGGCCATCGATGGCTCGCTCGCCGAGTAGTGTGGCGCGGGGTGGCTAAAGCGCATGTTCACTGAAGGCTGGTAACGAAGCAGCTCACTCACCTTGGGCATAAGCTTGGTTTCTGGGGGTCTTGATGGATAGCATTGTTTTGTGTCGTCATGGTTATGTGGAGTGGGCCACAGCGATAGTCAGGCGACAACAAAGCGCATCAGCCACCGCGTTCCCAATAAGGTAAGCGAGTGGCGGGACTGCTCGAACGAGGCGGCCACAGCGCCACAATGCATGAGGTACAAAAGACTATGCAAGTCTGGAAAGCACTGAAGGCGCTTACGTTCCTTATCCTGCTATTCTCTTTGTCTCCGCTCGGGAACCCATGGCGAAAATCAGGATCACACCGAGGTACTACGAACTTCAAGCAATGAACGACGCGATAGAAGAAGACGGCGATGTACCAATGGAGGTCGAACAGTCGTCAGCTTCGATGCCGTACAGCCAGGAATGCGCCGCTGAATACGGGAGATCAGCAAGTGTTGAGCCTGAAGACCTTCATATGGGTGACGAGGATGACGAGACGGGTGAGGATGTTGAACGTCCACTCCAGAAATGTTACGTAAGAGCTGCAAGTGTCGAGCCCGAGGAGCTTGAGATACGGAGCAATTGTGCTAGGGCCACAAGTGTCGAACCAGAGGATCAGGAAGTTCGGCTGAGCCACAAGCGAGTTACCAGCGTTGAAGATGACGATCTTGGCGATACAACAATGTACGACGGATTTGACGTACCAAAGGCAAGCCGCCCTGCGCCGCCGCCGCCCAAGTACAGGGTTGAAGACTACCTCAACGTCGATAACCCCCGTAAAATCCCCCCCTCCATCTATCAGGCAGTCATGCGCTTCAAATCGTTCACAGATTCCACAACGCTGAACAAGGAGCCCCAACGTTTTCAAAGCATGGCTTCAAGCAAAGCCACTCACCCGACCCTCCTGCAAAGTCTGCTAACACGAGGCATTGATATCGTCAAAAGAACACGGTACTTCAGAGGTAAAGATGCCACACAAGCCGCCAGATAGATGCTCATGAACCCACCGAAAGATGTCGACCACCGGGATTATTCCGCAACAATGATGGACCCGTCGGTGCTATACAAGCTGATGAAGAACGGAGAGGCGGTGGAACAGCTCCGGCTAACAACGGAGTTTGTCTTGTCCGAGAAGTAAGCACATTACGACTGGGCAGAGCGACTCACCCAACCTTTGCTTTAGCCCAGAAATACAAGATCGGGCTCGTTTGTGCGAGATAATCATGGATCGTTTTGTGCGTGCTTTCACCCATTTGGGGATCTGATCTCTGCTCACGGTGGTCAGTTGGTCGATATGGGTGTGTACATTATGGACTGCGGTACTAAGTACCACTTCACACACGTCAACCCGAAATTCTGCGCCGATGCCGACGGCATAGTCGAGCACGCATTGAGGATAATCAATCTCTTTGCGGACAAACACAACGTCGGCCCCGATCGCGTCGTTGTATCGGTGCGTGAGAGTGCGCGCCACGCGCGGTTTCAGGCGGTGACGTATTCAGTAGATTCCGGCTAACGAGAGCGGGATCGTTGCGGCCAAACGCCTGCGTCGCGACCACGGCGTCAATACCAACTTGACGCTCGTCTGCAATGTGGCTCACGCAGCAGCATGCCTAGAGACAGGAACGAACATGATCAGCGTTAACCACGAGCAAGTGAGTATGACCACACTCGGCATGCGCTACTGAGCTCACCTGTTACGCAGCTTTTTCGTGCGCTGAAGGCTTGGGCGGTCAAGACCGAATCAACTGCTCGCTCTCTTACCAGTTCTGACGGTAACTGGCGGGACGTCTGGGCCGTTGGTGCTGCGCCGAGGGATATCAGAGCCATCTCCGCCTACCTGCGTATGCACGACTTGGCGACGACGTTGCTAGTCTCGGACATGCGGCAGGTAAGTCAAATCTCGAGCTTGGTCCTCGTATCCTTCTCTTACATGTCGTCAGCTGGACGACTTGGCATTTCTACCAGACATCGACGGCGTGGTGCTAAGTGCCGAGGAAATCAAGAAGGCCAAGGAACTGCGCTTGCCTTTCCATGATAATACCGATGGAGATGCGTTCGCTAGGGCTCAAGGTATAGCGTACCCCAGTTCGTACCTGTTGGATGATGGGAGGTTCCGCGCAGGCCTCCCTCTGTCGAAGAAGGACGAACACGTGGTGGCTTTCGTTATGAGCAACGCAGTAGCGCATCTGATGGCGTATCAGCGGCAACTAGAAGAGAAGGTAGCGGATGTACTGGCCTACCGCCTTTGGGTGCGAGACTTGGATCCGCTGGAACTAGCGCAGATGTATGAAGACGACGTCCTGCAAGAGAAAGCGCGACAATTGGAAGATGCATATCTCAAATCGATCGGCTCACCCAAGAAAGTCCAGCCCCCTAGTGCATCGACGACCTCGGTCGGATTTCGAATGTGCGAGTCAACATGGAGCCCGGCATTCAAAACTGTATCTACTCATCAAGACACCGTGGCCGGAGGCGGCACGGCAAAGCCAAGGAGAGCGCTGCCTTCCGCCCTCTTCCCCAAGTATCCAAAGGAGCTGAAGAGGCCGTGACCACAATTCATATTGTGGGAAGACCGTGATCCCCTGCGATCATCGGCGGGCCCATTGCACCGCAAGATGCGCTTTATTCTACGAAGCCTTGTAGTCTGTAATATATTTGGGTTAGATCTTATGCATATGACACGTTTTGTTACCATTATTCCCCGACCGCTCGCGACGATTACGCGGGATATCATCGACAACAGTCAGCTGTACCAATACAGTGAAGCGGTAGCCTCTACAGACGGCCAGTGGCATAGCATTTTTAATCAAGCAGATATGAGTGGAGGGTCTGAAGGACGGTCTGTGGATCGATGGTCAGAGTGCAAAGTCACTTCCCGTCAGCACCGAGCAATTGGAGATCGAAGTGATAAGATCGCTTGCCATGCGCATCACGCCTCGTCGAAAACCCAGTATAGGGAACATGTTTTGGGAGATCGGTTCCCAACGACGGCGGCGACGGTCCTCCGCAGAATCACCACCAAATGAGCTGCTGAGACAGCATGGGACTGCTGGCGAGCGGAGCGCTCTTACGTCGTATCCCAGGACGCCAGCACGGCAAAGGACGCGACTAGGCGCAATTTGGACGTGCTTCCGAACGCAGCGATGAGATCCCAGGACACTTGCAGCAGGTAGAGATATACTGCCCGGGCACCACGGCCTACCTTCTGGCCTAGAGCGGGGCCTGTCTAGAACGCAGAGATTGATTGCGAGGGTCGAAACGTACCGTGTTTCCTCGTTGCGCACGACTCTTCAGCCGACGTCGCCCAGCACGCGTCTTTACAACCGGAGAACAAGGGATTTCCGTTCTGACATCTGACCTCGACGCCACACAAGAAAGGGCACATTCCAAGACGAATGTCGAAGACCCGACGGTCGCTCCTCTGCTGCCCGATTTGCTCCCTGTGCGTCTCTTCGTCCGTGCACCATTGCTCCCGGGCTGCTGAATATGTACGCTGCAGTCATGAGAAGCGTCTCGCTCACCTGTATGTACCTGTGACACGATGCGTAGACGTCAGTAAATGACGCGAGGGCTGCGATTTCCCAAGTTCAGCGACCCGATGTAAGGGTACATCGGAACGAGACCGCCTAGAATACATGAGTATGCTTCACGGGCATATGGTGACGCAGCGCAAAACCAGGGTGACAGAGTGTGCTTACCACTCTGCGTCAGAGAAGACATAGGCGGTGACTGGAGACGAACTTCAAGTTCCCCCTAGGCCTGTCGCATGCATACTTGGAGGGCCGATTGTGAGGTATGATCGTGGCAAGGCTTCAGATATCCGGAACCTGTAATCCTAATAGCCCATGATCTTTGGTGTGTTCTGCATTTTCTACTCCCAATAAAAACGCGCCGAGAGCGAGGTGGGAGTACTGTAGAAAGAGTGGTAAGCCCGCGAGCATGGCGTGTATGACGCGGGGCGTCTATAAGGGATGCTACGCTAATTCGGTCAGTACTATCGTCTAGCCTCCTACCACGATGCCCCAGGTGCCTCTGCGTCTCCGCAAAGCACAAGCGGTGAATTCGGGTATTCCAAAAGCACAGAACCCTCGCCCAGTAGCACCCTATGAATCCACCCCTGCGCCATTCTTTCCCCTAGCTCGGTATGCCTCGGTGACGATCGTGCACGCTTGCCTCCTTGGCTTCACAGCGCTGTATTTGCCTCGCTCCTCTCTGTCGTTCTTTACCTCTCCAAATCCATTCAACATTTCTCCGGAAACCTCGATCCCGAGTGAAGAGACATCCCCGGATGCTCTCTACCTGCTGACCAGCAATCCCGCACGAACGGTCGCATGGTTGTGTGCAGGCGCGCTGCTCCTGCAGCCCTGGTGGGCCGCGTGGATGAAGTCGTGGTCGCGCGAAGCGAACCTGCAACTCAAAGGCGACAGGGACGCGGCAGAAGTCAGCAAACACAAGCTAGAGCGGAGTGGTATCAATAGCGAGCGAGTCTTGGTCAGTGCGCGTAGGCGTCCGCACACGAGCATGCAGCTGACCCGCCGCCCATCTGCAGGCCATCAAGAACGCGGCTCTTACAACGTTTGCTGCGTCCCTGGCATTCTACGTGGTCATTGTGCTCTTCGGGGCTCCCCTCGCGAGGTAGGCGCAGAGGACACTCTTCGCTGCTCACCGCGTATCTAAATCCCGTGTGAAGTCATGCCCTGCACACCTTCTCCCTTGCGCTACTTCTCGCACTACTCGCAGTGTGGACGCCTGCCTACCTCCTAGGCGCACCCACGCTCGGATCGAGCACCGAAGCACTGCTGATTAGGTTGACCTGGATCCGGCTCTTCGCAGAGCTCAGGTGCGTGCGCGTGCCGCCTCTCGCTCCGCTGCATTGACTCGCTACGTATCCTTTCTCACTGCGCCCTCGTGGTCATCTGCCATACAGACCGAGGACGCCTATCGAGCGGGCCATGGTGTACCCCGCTCTGGGCACTGTGTTCGGATGCTGGTCCGGTGCGATACCGATAGGTCTTGATTGGGAGCGGCCGTGGCAGGTAGGCTGCGCTAAAATCCCTCGATGCTCCTCCCATTCACGCAATCCGCAGGCGTGGCCATTGACTCCAGCGTATGGTGCCATCTCGGGCTACATCATTGGCTCTCTGGTTGCGTTTGTCATGAGCACGGTACTTTGGCTCGCGGAAGCCGACATCCTGTCGCGCCCCTTTACTGCTGCGAAGCCGACCAAGAGTCGTCATCGATAGCAGCTCCAACGTCACAATGACAACACGAACATCTGTGCACCAATGCTTCCAGGTTTCCTGCGGATCTGGGAATAATGTGTGTAGATTCTGACGCTACAACATACCATTGGTCGCGAAGGAAGCATGGCCTTGTTTTCCCTCCTAGACGTGCGGATAATACGTTTTTGCTCCGACAAACCGCTAAGGATAGACATATTCGCTCGAATCTACCGTCGGATGCTTTCTAACCGTATCACATTCTATATGCACAACACCTCTAATCCGGTCAACTTTGCTATTCTACTCGCGCGCGCATTCCCTGCCTGTTCGCTCATGAGATCACGGCGCGGAAGTCACCGATTGAGTTTGTGAAGTACGTCGGTATGGTCGTTGACGCGTTGGGACCGACAACTTCCGATTCTTGCGTGATGCCTGAACGGGGAAGATATCAACATCAAGTTGCAGGGCGTGACACGAGGCCTCGCATGTGGCGAACACACCTGTCAGGACGAGCAGCGTCGCGAGCCCTCCTCGGTTGCCAAACTCGATGTCTGTGTTCAGGCGATCGCCGACCATGATCGCCCGCTTGGGGTCGAACTGGTACCTGCGCCCTCATCAGCATACAGACACAGAAGAGTGATCGACGCGAGTCGTGCTCGGGGACGCACTTAGCCTTGATGCAGTCCATCATCGTCTCCGCCGGCTTCCCGATGCTCAGCGGTTCCCGACCGAGCGCAGTCGCGAGCGGCGCACTCATCGTGCCTGCACCAGGCAGGAGGCCGTCAGCGCTCGGGTACGTACTATCGATGTTCGTCGCCAGAAACGCGCAGTCGGGGTTGCGTCGGAGGTACGTGAACGCTTTGGAGAGTTTCGTGTAGTTGATGGAAGTGTCGAGCCCGCAAAGGACCGCACCGACGTCAGGGTCGGGATGGAAATCCTTCAGGTGAAACTCGGCGAGCGTATTGTCCGCGGGGTCCTATGCGATGTGGGTGCATGTAGGCGGACGGAGCGCGCAAGGACTGACCGTGCCGCCAAGGTGTTGGATGCCCTCCTCTTCGAGCTCTTCTTCGAGGCCCTTCATACCGATAACGTACACCTTCTTGTGCTTTGGCATCTTCATCACCGTGGAAATGTACACGGCGGACGCATATGCGGATCCAAATACTTCGTCCTGTCCGTAGCGTAGGTGAATGCGATGGGCTACACATGGAGTCCGACACGCACGACATTGGCCTCCAACCCTAGCTGATCGAACTTCTTCTTGTAGCTCTTGCGCGACTTCGTCGCATTGTTCGTTACGAAGAAAATGCGTTTCTTGTGTGTGCGCAGGAGGCTAAGCACCTCGGGTACGCCGTCGATCATGCGATCGCCCTGCCAGAGCACTCCGTCGCAATCAAAGAGCCATGTGTCGTACTTGTCAAGTAGTTCCTTGTAGTCTGGCGTCGCAGATAGTCGCTTTGCCATCGTGAGTGCGCGCACTCGCGGGACGGGTTAGATACGAAGGCGGCAGACTTGTCCATTGCGCACGGTATTTCAACGGTGCGTTCGCACGCAGGTGAGCTGCCTAACGCCGACCATTGCCGTCATGCGCATTTAATTCGTGGCGCGGGGACGAGAGGATGTATTCAATGGAGAGAGCATCGACGAGAGCGAATATAGATGAGCGTCCGGAGACGACAGGGTTGGGTGGGACGGCATAGGAGCGACACGACTCGATCCCGAATTCGGAATATTGTACCGCGCATACTGACCTCATCGGTCAATGTTTTCTTGGTCATGGGTAGGCAGTATACATGCATGCATAGCGCAGAAAATGAGAAGGATGTCGTCACAACACGTGTGGGGGTTACCCATGCCATCCGTACAAGGACCCCCGCAGCACCACACTCCAGAGCAAACGAGGCAGAGCGATCTACTTCCTGCCTCCTGGCTTCTGCTGTGACTTGATTACCTTCTTGACAATCTTCGCCTCCTCAACGAGGAATGCCCGGAGGATGCTAGGGAGTATATATGAGTAGGATGTCATGCGGAGTAGACTGACGGACGTACCGCTGCTTGACGCAGTCGCCGCATCTCGAACCACCGTATGCCCTGCGCACGGTCTTCTTCGTCTTCGAGACGGTAGCGTACTGACGAGGCCGGAGTGCGATGACCTGACAAGCAATCCGTCAGCTTTCTCATTTGTCTTGTCTGGGCGCGAGACATACACCCGGCAGCGCGATGCCACAGTCTCCGCACTTGGGTGCGGTCGCAAGCTTTTTGATGTGGTGGTAAACAAGCTTGCCACCCGGCGTCTTCACAACCCGTCGGCGGTTGGAGGTGGTGTTGTAAGGGTTGCGCTTGCGGAGCGTGACACGCTGGGCCATTGCGGATGCTACAATCACACGGAACGTAGTCAGCACCGTAGCACTCACACACAACGTTCCCGAGAAATTCAAGGCACTTCGCCAGGTTCTCCCCCGCTTCCAACCATGTTCCAAACCACCGCGCTCAACTGCATACCATCTCACCGCCTCCATCCTGGCATGACGGTTGTACCACGTCCAAGGATAATTCCACTCACATTAGTGACGGGTGAGGGAGGATATACCTGCACAGCAGCGGTTCAGTCTCTCCGGTGAACACGATTGGCACAGACTCGGGCATACTCACCTTGATCTTGAACTTGCTGAGGCCCGCGCCGATGTTAGTGCTCAATGCGGAAAGCGGCAACGGTGGGTGGCTTGTAACTGTACAGCGAACGGCATTTGCCGAGCGTTAGCTGAGATTCGTGTGAAACTCCAGACGCGCCCCTGTGGCGCGAGCGCGCACTGCGATATTTTCGGAGCACTCGACGACGACCCGTACAAAATGACCCTCGCTCCCTGTTTCGTAGATACTCGCCCGACCTGTGAAACAATGTCTGGTTGACGAGGCTCTCATGCTGCCTCAGTATGTGCCCCGCCCGACCCTGGACAGGTGTCTCTGTCCAACGGGCGCACTAGCTATCTCACATGGCGAGTACGCTTGGTGCATTAGCTGACGAAGAACATCTGGACAGAAATGCGGCATTCAGTATGCTCTCGTGAGAAGCAGACGCTAGTTACTCGTTGTTCGTGGTTCAAAGGGGGCACACTGAACAAGTATGGGCTGCAATTGAAGGTTTGATAAGGGCCGGTGGAGCGGCGGACGAATCCATACAGGTATGTTTCGGTGTCCTTTCTTCCTCCATTCGACAACTAGACAATCGGGTTGACGGCTCTCTTTGCAGGGAACACCCTTTCCGTATAAGGTTGATGCGCCAGCCGGCGATCGCAATTGTTAGTATGCAACGTAGTGGTTCTATCGTCGAACCTTCGTGGATATTGGACGGACCACCCCCGCACTGGTACAAGGGGTCCGTACGTCGGATGATGCACTAAGCCCAATGTGCCTCGCGCGAAGCCCCTCATGGCGTCGAACGGCGACTTGTTTGATTCTCGTTTCGGAACGGTGAGGCTCGGACACCGTCTGAAACCGCTATACACGTTTGCTGAACTTTGTCGCTGCAGGGCCGTGACAATGGTCGTTCTGGCGAATTTGCAAGCTCATACTTCGTGAGTCTATTGTATGAACTGCTTCTGGACGTCTACTTTGGTTGGACATAGATGGTCCGTTGCAAGTCAGCAAGCATGTGATGAAGGGCCGCGCCGTTGAGATACCGGAGGACGCGTTGTTCTTAGCCTCGGATGGCGAATCTTCTGATCCTTGCCTCGGGCGGCGAGGCCAGCACGCACACACGAAGTCAGAACGCGCTCATGGAGCCTTTCTACCGCAGGATCACGGACGTCATTGGCGAATTTGAAGTCGACCCTTCTTTCCCCTGTCGTATGTTCTCTGGGAGTTCTGGATCTCCGCACAAGCCCAATGTGGCACCTCCGTCTTGCGATGACCGTTAGCACGCATACGTCAAGCAGTTCCTTGTGCGTTCTCCGGCGACATTCTATTGGCAATTGGGTCCGCATTCTGACGGTTATGTATCATCGTTAGGTGCTGTACTCCGACCCACTTTCCCGCGTCGCGAGGTGAGGGCTGAGGATGGTGCTGCGACAGACTGCAATAGGCTTCGATTTTCTCAGCCTTGGCGGAGTCTTCAGGTCGGCGTGGAATATCGAATGTCCCGCGAGACTTCCTTGGATCGCTTCTCCTAGAACCCGTTAGGTGGGTCCCAGTACGGGTTTCTGGAAATTGGTCGTCGTCACTCCTCCTGAGATGAGGATTGTTGTCAGGTTGGTGGCGGGCCCGATCTGCTTCTTGCCACCGGTCGTACGCCACAGGAACGAGGCTGCGTTCGTTGGACTCCTTGCTGGCTCTACTTTCATCTTTGTTGCGCTCAGCATTTGTCCTCGTAGCTTCGAAGCTTCTGCATTCACGATGCCAATGGCAGATGTCTTTCCCTCGGTGATCTCGGAGGCTGCGCACCCTTCTCTCGAGGACACACGTATGCTCATTTGAATATGGCATCGGATTGACAGAGTCCCGGGGTTCGCGCATCGACGCTCTTTGTCAGAGACACAGGAAGTCCCGTGCGCATTTCTGAAATGTAGAGGCCGTACGGATCGTTGTGGTTCGACTATCGTAGATACCGTTGCTTATCCACTTATTGTGTGTGTACAATGTACGTTGGGCGATGCAGGCCAGTCTCAGCGAGTAGACAATAATAGTGTCAACTCAGCCACTCAGACCTCCATTGTTCGGATGCCTCTCGAAACTCGCTCATAAGGCAGGCGGTACTGTCGTAGAGGTTACGCAGATTGGTGCTATTGTCCTGGCAGATCGAGCTGTGATAGTCGGTGTGCTCGGGCCATGAGCATAGCTTGCGAGCGAGGGCATGACGGCGTGCGCGCCTGCAGTCAGGGCGACATCCCACTCTGAGCAGGGCGATCTACAACACCAAGTCTCCTTTCCCGGTACACCTACAACCGCCATCGTACACCCTTGCTGCGCAGAGGCCGTGTACGCTCCTTCAGTCCGCCAACCACATCGAACGCGCCGCAGCGTACTTCAGTTGCGCCTGTACTTCTGCCCGCTGTCCCCGCTCTGCCAGACTCTATCTCGCCCGCACCTGTACCGCCTCCTAGCGCCCCATCTCGCATACACATCGCGACAGGCCGTGTGTTTAGCCCGTCAGCAGGCCCAAGCAACGCTATATATCGTTACGCGAACGACGCTTCGCAATGCCCAATACACGACCGCCCCCTTCGCAAGGTACCTCACCTCCGCAACGTGGTTCTGTCCTAGCACACTCAAAGGCCCCTCATTTTCTGCTCGTTTCTTGACGTAGGACCCTCCATGCTTCTGCGAAGAGCATACGCGTACAACCTGCGACCTGTAGTGGGAACCAGTGAGTCCCGTTACGAACCTCAACTGGCTGGGATTGACGTGAGCCTTGTGGTGTGCAGTCGCCTTGTTCTGTGCAATATGGTCATTGATTGTGTGAGTGTTCAACTACTTCGTTGAGTTGTGCAGTTATCTGAATGATCCCATACTACTAGATGCGTGAGTACTCACTGCTATCCGGTATCAGCATATTGTGACATGACTATTCGGTGTAGATTGGGACATTCCGGAGTGCGACAGAAGACAAGCATTGTGAGTCTACATCTGCTATATCTCTACCGTGTGCTCACGCATAAGTATAGATGAAGCCAACAAGCTTTCCCTCTTTGCCGTAGTGCTCGGGATCATGTATGCCGTAGTGACTGGCATAGAAACGTTTGGTGTCTTGACTGCTGTCTCAGTGCGTCATAGCTCTTCATATCATCCGCCCACACGGCTGAGTATGGTACAATTAGCAACGATTCTGGATGGCACGAACGTACGCTTTCCTGTCCGTAGGCTCTGCGCTGGTCGTAGTTGCCGCTGCGTTCATCAGAGTGATCACGCACTTCGTCCTCAAGGTGGGTCGTTGTGCATTAAATTCCTCGTGCACAGACCTCACCGTCCTATAGAATGAACTCATCAACGAGTGCACACAAATCGCCACCGGCGAAGTCGCTGTCTACGTCAGTCAGTGAAGAGTGGTGTCCTAGACGGTCCACTGATATTGCTGTACTACGTAGGAATATGGCTTCTGGGGTCCGACATTCGAGACGCAGCTGACCGAATCTGAGGCCAATAGTTGTAGGTATACAGTCGTCTAGTGCTCGCATACACAGCTCACATACTCCCCAGACTGCAAAGGCCTTTGGAGTCATGACTCCGCCGTTGAGATCATCCTTCTCCTCGTCGAGATGTGTGCGTACTTCATTCCACACTTCTTCCTCCCTGTACTCACCTACCCACCACACGCACAGTCCTCGCTGCCTTCTTCTGCTCTCTCTCCTTCGCCTACTACCATCAACTCTCCGATCCCATGAGTGCCGCAAACGTCACCCGGCGTCCAGGTCCTGGGCAAGCGCCCCCGCCCCCGCCACCAGGCGTGTTCGACGACGGTCCCAGTGCAGGCTTCCCCGCGCACTACAACCCGCCGTACCTCGGCTACGACGCGCCGCCCGAAGCGCCTGAGCCGTACGGCGGCGCGAAGCCCCCGACGTATAGCGAGGAGGACGTCGCGACGTACGGCGGGTATGGCACGGGCGCGAAACCGGCGGACCCGTTCGCGGATTTTGATGAGCCCGGGAAGCCTGGCGTGCGGCGGCAGCAGAGCGAGTTCGTTTGACCGTGACAGCGCCGCCCTTTGGAGGATGTGATCCCGTTGTGCTGCTCGATGTCGATGTGCCTCCCTATTCTTGCTCGGACAGGTCCCTGTTTCCCGGCTGTTCTGCGTCCCCAACTTCGCTGTGTGGTGTCACACGCAATTACTTCATGCTCATGCCCATTTTACGCCTCGATCACGTCGGACTGGAACGTCTTGTCACGTCGTGTATTCCACCTTTGTCCTGGTCGTTTCTTGCGCGATCTGTAGCTGCTGGACTCTATCGTACTGTAGTATATTCATTCCTCTATCCTCCGACTTTCCGTTCGCAGGCGCCAAGTGTGGTACTGTAAGAGTGGCCTCGGTGGCCTCGAGTAACGCTGTGAGCACTGGACGAGTGGTAGAGCCTACAACGGGATGAAATCCGCACGGGGGTATCGCCTCCCGCGATAACACCTTCGACGTCTACAATTAGCCTCGAAGAGTGATGCATTGAGGTCGTGTGGCCTGTTCCTCGACGTCCCGTCTGTCGAGCGGTGTCTCCCCCAATGCATACAATCGAGGAAGAGCAATTCGGGGGCAGCACCGCCGAAACCTTATGAAGCATCCGTGAACTCTCCTGGAGAGTCTACTGATGTTGAACATGTTCTAGGCCGGCATGTCCTGTTGTGGGTAGGCAACCTGTCATGCATGTGCAGTATGCTCCTCAGTCACAGCAGACAGGCCCTGCGTCTATATTCACTCATAGCTACCGTCCTACCACAGGACTGACGGTTTGTAGTGGCAACTTCCACTCAGTAGGGGGATTATGTCAACCATGATTGACCGTATATGCGTGATGACGAGTCATGTACACTACTGTCATTCCACTGCTATGTAGAGCCCTTTTGCGCGCGCTCGCAGAGCGTCCCAACAACCAGGGTGTCAGCTCGATGGAGTCATGCGACCAGCAATGCTGCCGGTATGATAGGCATCGGTGGACTCAGAGAGCGGCAAACATTGCGGCGCCGACTGCGGCAAGGCCCATGAGGCCGTCGACCGCCAACGACGAAGCTCCACTCGTCGTCGACGGTGTCGCTGGGCTGTGAGGAGAGTAGGAAGACATCAGTATGTGCGGGATCAAACCGCTGATTGAATGTACCCACGCGGCGGAGGTTGACGAAGACCTGGCG
The DNA here is from genome assembly GCA_029783445.1 of Fomitopsis palustris. Taxonomy (NCBI): domain Eukaryota; kingdom Fungi; phylum Basidiomycota; class Agaricomycetes; order Polyporales; family Fomitopsidaceae; genus Fomitopsis; species Fomitopsis palustris. The sequence continues at coordinate 406,280 of JARAOQ010000018.1, read as the reverse complement.
CTGCTGCTGCTCGACGCGGCGCTACCACTGCCAGACGCGGCTGTAGTGCTCGCGGAGCCGGGTGCGGAAGCAGAAGAGCTGCCTGATGCGGTTTGGGAGGCGAGGCTTCCCGTCAAGCTCAGCGTCACGCCCTATTGATGCAAAAGCAGACCGCCGTCAGCGCGCCGGGATTGCTTTTCGGGACGCGTACTCACCGCCTGGGCGCACACGGCCTCGGCAGCCTCTAGGGAGGTCTGGATGTCGCTCGCAGAACAACTCTTCTCAATACAGGACTCGACGCTATCGATGAAAGCGGAGCTCGAGCAGAGGCACTGCTCGTCGCTCGCGCTGCAGCTGCCCGTGCTCGCGCTCCCGATGCAGTTCTCTGCGCAGGCTGGGCTGGAGGTGAGGGAAAAGTTAGAGGAAATAGAGCTGAAGAAGGGCATACTGGGGAGGGATTGACGCTTCCAGTTGTTGGCTGACGCAGCGGAGAAGGACGCAGCGAGTGCAAGGAGGGCTACCGTGAAGCGCATGCTGACGACACGAGGTAATGAGATGGACGTCGGGTGAGAAGGGTCTTGAAGGTGCGGGTTTTCAGACGTCGACTATGCGTGTAAGGGAAAGCCTGTGTGTGACCGCTTATATGTGTGTCCAGCCTGGGTGTAAACTTCTGCCACTGCTCACTTCGCGCCGAGACATTCCCTCAGACGGGCCACACGAGACAGTTCATCATGATGCACTAAAAATTAAGTTCAGAGGCAGTAATGAGATGATCTCCCTGCCTTGTGCGTTCTCAGAGTAGACGGATTCTCATACCTGAAGGATCGTCGGAGATCCGGATGGTAAGGCGAGTAGTTCGTCTTTTGAACAGCGTGCGTGCTTTGACTACGCTCGAGGGAGCGGTGTCGAGGAGCTGGAAGTATCGGGCGTGTACCTCCGGTAGGTACATCCTCGGCTGCATGAGGCTCCTGTCTGACCACCTGCGTGATACCTGCCACCGGAAGAAGGGACTTCGAAGCTTCAGTCCACTGCTCGTACTGCCTCCTTGACTATCATTACTAGATGAACAGCTGATTTCAGGGACACAATCCTGATAGATTATCAGTGGGAATGAACGAATGTATGTGTGCATATCACTTGCCGCTTAAGCTGCTTCGTGTGCTATGTACAGTTCGGAGTCCGCTATGCTCAAGGTTCGTTGCGCCTATGCTCGTGCTGCTTACTAATCAGAATACTGATTGACACAGTCACGTGATAGCACTGGCAGAGTACGCCCTTGGCACTGGCGCTGGCCCTGCCATCTCGCAGCTACTAGCAAGAACGATGTGCAACAACACCGTAACTCGACGAATTTCCTCATCTTGTAATGACACGTACTAACTACTGGAATCTTGAGACCCTTTGTAGCCTGAAGAGTGGGCTGGTAAAATCTGTACAATTCCGCGGCCAGCAAGCCTTTCCGAACCATCACTGTACAGTACCACATTGACCCACTATTCTCGTATCATGTTGCATAAAAGGAAAAAAAGCACTTGCTGCTCCGTAGGAGTGCATGACATGGTGAGTCACGCGTTCGGCGAGTTGCATCCCAAAGTGCTTTGGTGCGTGTCACTGATCTTGCTTCACGAACGCCTCTTCGAACCTGACACGACGACCCACGAAGACTCCGCATGGCCTGACTGTCTGATGTGTGTTATTCGGAGCTTCGGCAGAAAGTCCGAGTACAGCCCTCGCACGCAATCTACACATTTGCATCCTCGTATGCATCGAACCATACAGTCATGAAGATACTAGCCAGGAGCCTTCGCCAGAGCGACTACGGGCCGTAGTATTGGATATATCACTTGATGTAAGTGTGTAAGTCGGCCTTTTGCTGAGTTATCGCCTGACCATTGAAACAACCAAAGGCATCGACACTACCATCCAATGCTTGCGTTTGCCGCGACAATATTATGTCTATGCATCTATCATGAAGTCGCAATCCTGTCCACAACAGACAGCTCCCTTGCACCACGTACAGTGCATCTAGATGACTTGTGGATCCCGTCATTGCTTGTCAACACTTTTTACGATGCACTGGTATGGACCCGGCAATCAGTTCAGCCAACAGAAGCTCACGAGCCATGCTACATTTCTTCTCTGATCGAACCGCTGAATAAGTTGTTCAGAGACTTCTCAGTCTCCGAAAGCTCGGCATCGGTATATGCATGTTGCTTACAGCGTCACCCATTAGAGCTCATAAATATCACTCAGGTATCAAGGACCCGATATACAATCAGGTCGCCTCCTCCTTTCCAGCATCAATAGTCTGGTTTAGCTCGGCGCGCCATGTCTTCTCAGACACCGACCGTTCTTGTCCTCGGCGCCACAGGACCCACGGGTCGGAGAATAACAGACGGGCTCCTTGAGTCTGGTCAATACGTGCGAACAACGTCTATCATGTATTTCTCCATCCTCATGCCGTTTCTAGAATGTCGCCGTCTTGACGCGTCCGTCCTCATTGTCCAAACCAGAAGTGATCTCCCTGCGCGCACGCGATGTGGAAATTTGCGTCGGCGACTTCACCGCAGACCCGCCAGCGAAACTTGCTGAGCATCTCAAGGGCATCGACATTCTGCTGAGCGCCGTCACCGGGGAGGCCACTCTCGAGCAGAAAGCGATCCTCGGAGTAGCAGTCGACATGGGCGTGAAGCGAATCATTCCTTGCGACTTCGGAACACCCGGTGCGAAGGGCGTGCGGCACCTGCATGACATGGTACGCCCCATCCTCTCGCTTAGAAAGCTCACTACTTGAGCGCGTTGCACTGATACGCTTTCCTTCCAGAAACTCGACGTACGGGAGTACCTCCAGTCACTCATCGCTACGTCCAACGGGCGCTCCGCATACACCTTCATCGACATCGGGTGGTGGGCACAGGTCGCGGTGCCGGGCACGACGACGGCGCCCTCGGTGATTGGTCCGCTTGGGGATGAGTACTACACCTCGGATGACAAGCCGTCGCTGCTCACGGATGTTGACCACATCGGCCCGTGGGTTGCGCGCATCATCGGGGATCCGCGCACCGCGAACCAGTATGTGATCGTCTGGGAGGATGAGCTGACGTTGCGGGAGTCAAGGGAGATCGCTGAGGAGGCTAGCGGGCAGGCGCATATGCTGCGGGCGAAGCGTGTGGTGGTGGGTTTTTCGTATGCGTGCACCGAGTGTGTGGCATTCTAACAGAGAGGTGCGCGTAGGTTGACAAGGATTCGGTGCAACGGCGAGCTGCGGAGAACAAGGCGATATACAAGGAGTCCAAGGACTACTCAGCCCTTGTAGCATGGGCGTACTTGGAGTACGTGATCAGTGTCCACTTCCTCGGCGAGAACTCGCTGGCGAATGCAAAGAAGCTGGGCGCTTTGGATGCGAAGGAGCTATACCCTGACATCGTGCAGACCCCGTTTAAGGAGTTTGCAAAGGCTTTCTATGGGAAAGGTGCGGTGCAATGAGTGTCATCTTTTACTAGTAAATCTTTCGGGGTGGTGTCAATATAAACAAGCAGTGTCAATGACTTGTATGGCTAGCGACGGGGTGGGTGACCACCGTAAAACCGGGTCTGAGGGAGCCCTTCTCCATAGAATGAGTCAGAGGGACTAGATGCACAATCATTGCATCACGCACGTCCCAGCCTACTGCTACGCAGCTCTCACGCTACCAGATGCAAAGGACCCGCGGGTTGACCGAGTAAAACCTGAACCCAATTATGAGTAGGACGTGGACCTGACGAGGTTGCATTGAAGTGAACAAATGCACGTTCAATAGTACCTACAATATGCAGCTACGCGTCCATGTGTCTTCTCGCATCTTATGTCACAGATTGAGATCAAGCGCAGCGATCATACACAGTTCTCATTATTGACCGAACAAGAACACGCTGACGCCCATTGCTACGGCGAGGCCCGCTGCAAGGCTGCCAATGCCTCGCGACTTATAGGCTGCGCTCTTTGTTGCCGTTGCAGACCTGGGAGCACGAATGAGACTCAATCTCTATGTATGACTAGCGTAGAGATCTACTCACACAGAGGAGCTCGTCGACGACAGGTGGTTGTTGGCTGCCGTCCCCGAGCTACTGGCGGATTCAGAGGAGTGGATACTAGATGAACCGGTGGCTGTGGCGCTCGCTGATGACGAAGACGAAGACGATGTTTCGCTACTACTCATTTCGTCGCCGCTTGGGATGACACCGTCGGTGCTACTCGCAGGGCCAATTGAGTTGATATCGCTCGGTAAGCTAACACTGCTGACGGACAGGGGACCACTCGTGAGGGTGATGTTCGGGACGCTCCCCTGCAAGCTCACTGTGGGCACAACAGTGGTGATACCATACACACCGTACCCTAGACTCAGCGCCACGCCCTGCGAGCAGTCACTTCAGCATACGGCAGCGCTAACAGGCCGCCGCTGGCACGCGTAAACAGTTACAGGTAAACCACTCACTGCAGCAGTGCAGACATTGTCTATGGCTTGAAAGGCAGTTTGTATGTCACTTGAGAAGCAGGTCACCTCGATGCACGACTGAACGCTGTCGACGAAGACAGAACTCGAACAGAGGCACTGTTCATCGGTCGCATTGCAGTCTCCAGTATTCGCAATTTCGACGCAATCCTCTGCGCAGGCTATGGAAGGGAAGAATTGGGTGAGACTCAGACGTGGTAGTATGATACGAAAAGACGGGGCGTACTCGGAAGGCTTTGGCGCTTCAAGACCTGGGCGTATGTAGAGCCTACACCTAATGCGAGTGGAACTAGGGCAGCTGCGATCTGGATAGTGGAGTAACGTGCAACAAACAGTCCAGTAGTGCTGCGGAAGTGGCAAATGCTGAGGTGAGGTTGAGGTGAGGTATCGATTCAATGGAGACAACTTGGCTTGCGAGCTGTTCATATACGTTCTAGTGCGTTGCTGTCAGAGCTGTTGATCTCACCATGGCTGTTCCCAGACAGGGAGGAATACCTCGCCATGACGCTGCCATACCATATACTCTCATACAGCAGTGACGGCCTACGCATGCCACCGTCAATGACAACTCATGCCAACGCCAGTGGGTAGATGACGATCACTTACCGGTGTCCAGACTCGAGACCGGCTACACATGTTCGGTAGCAACAAGCCCTTCGTATCAAGCACACAGCCAACGGCATCTCGAAACGATGAGCTGCATTGTTGAACAGCGTCAGAGCGCGCATTGAGGTCTGTCCATCGCCTGTGTAGCCCACTCTCGCAGTGACTGGGATCTCAGGCGCAACGGCATCGCATCCCGGGTGCGGCATGTCTTGGGGTCTGTGTCTGGACGGCACCAAAGGCACAGAATGCGAGGACGGGTACACAGGGTTCAATTGAACGACCGTCCCCGCAGTGAGAGCGTAAGCTAGAGCATCATCATCATGTCCGCAGCGCCCGACGCGGAGTAACTATCAACATGGATTACGGAGAACCCCTGCTCGTCGTAAACAGCGGATTGCTATGGACACATAGACCATCGATCGGCTACCAGTCAAGTGGTGGCTATGGCGGTGATCCTCGGCGATGTGGCAAGCTGTAAAATCCAATTGGGCATAAGGATGTGTCGGTTGAGCACAAACATCATTGATAGTCGGGGCCAATGCAGCCACGAGAGGGCTGAATATGCTTCTGAGTCGGGCAAGCGTCGCAAGTGAAGGCTGCGAGTCGAGTTGTCACTCAGATGCGCTGTCGTGTGTACTAATACATGGCGCTTCAATTGAGTCACGAGGAGCGGAATGCTGACAGCCACCAGTGCTGTAAGTACCATGTACCGTGCGGATTTGGCTGTTCGCTGTAACAGTCCATTGATGGGATGGTATTGGAGCCTCAGACTGACGAGCCCACAACGAACAGACATTATCTGATACATCATGGTGTCTTGTAGTACATGGCTGCTGATATTCTTGATGCGGATGCATACTCGCGGACTCGGCTAGTGCCATAGAAGGCCTGCGTCTCAGATGAGCTTGTGCAAACATATGCAAGTGCACACCACAGCAAACCTAGTCAGGCTTTAGATGATCGAAGAAGGCGAGGGAAGACGGGGCTCCAGTCTCCAGCGTTTGCGCTCCAGGCAGTTCTCTCCGCAGACTATGCCAAGAATGAGATGGCACCACAGGAAACGCGAGCCTTTGGGAGGCAGAGAATGAAGAGGGCTCGGTTGCAACGCCTCGAAACATCCGCAGTGCAGAACATATGCCGACAGCGAGTAGGACGAGAGCGGATACGAGGTGAGATGCCTGTTTGGAGCATGAGATGCTTGTGTGAATATCAGCAGAGTCTGGATTGAGTTTCGGCTGCTCGTCTCTGTTAGGCAATAGGCTTTACGAGGGCGGGGCGATGCATGGTCTTACATCACCAGAGAACAGCATCGCAATACCGATGAACATTGGCCTGGACAAAGTGTAGAGGCAACGAGCGAGGAATGCCTCACATCCCCAACGTGATACGACCCCTCCTGCCCCTGGCGATGCGTAGTGAGTAACCTTGAATAAAAACGAGTACATAGGGTGCATTTAGAATGCGAACATAAGCATGGCGCCAGCCACGAGGAGACCCACGATGCCATCGGTGATCAATGACAACGTAGCTTTGTTCGGTGAAGCCGGTGGCACCCTATGGATGACAGAGGTGAGTCCACGGGTATCGGCAAATCCATTGGTAACAGCGCTCACTCTGGATAGGTGGGCCAGGGCTGCGATAGTTGTGAGGTGCTCGCCTCCCCACTGAGATGTTCAGAGGAGGCACTTCCAGCTGCCGATGAAAGAATGCTCAAGGACGACTGAGCTCCGTTTGTAGAGCTGATTGAGCTGCCTTGCATTGTTGTAGGTCCGGCGCTCCCGCTCTCCGATCCAGAGGGGTCAGTATTGCTGGAGAATGTACTTTCCGATGTACTTGTGAATAGTGTCATGGACTGAGTTTCGCCGTTACCACTTCCACCGAAGTTGCTATTGCTGGTTCCACTTTGAACGTCCGACGTAGTCGTCCCTGAAGGTTTGGTGGTGGGTGACAGTCCGCTCGAAGTCTGGGTAGTTGGGTTATCAGTGCATGGAGTGCAGACAGAAGCAGCCCCCTCCGTGCAGTAAAATAATAGATAAAGAGTAATCCTACATACCCACTGTGCACACAAACTGTTGAATTGCGACAGGGCGCGGGAATTACACAAGTCTTTGATGCAGTCTGTGACGCCTGTGACTAGAACGCCGTTTGAGCACAAGCAAGAAAAGTCGTCCGTATTGCATGGCCCGCCGTTATCCACGTCATATATGCATTGCTCAGCGCAATCTGCGAGGGGGTAGACTCATAACGTCAAAGGTGGGCGCACGACTAGGGGACTCGGATCCTGAGGCGCACCAGTGAGTTCCTGGCGCGTACGGAGGGCAGCGCAAGACGCGTCCAAGAGCAAGCAGAGCGACAGGAAAGCGCGCAAAGCGCGCATGCTGAAAGGGAGTGTGGTACGCGTGCGGGTGGCCGAAAGCGAGGGTAAGTACGCCCTAGGACAGGGAGACAGATGAGGCCGGTACTCTTGCAACTGACTATGATAACGTATCTTACCGTTGCAGTGCCCCCTGCTCCGACTTCTCGAGCGACGCATACCGGGCTGTTCGTCATCAAGCTACAGCAAGTCGGAACGCCGGTGACAATCTGAGAAGCTCCAGAGAGCACTCAGCGGAGGGCTATTCGCGCTCGGGGGTGCAAGGCCGGCAGCTCAGTACCATAGCCTCGTTTCTGCGTGGCTTCCTTGAACGGATAGTTCCGACAGTATCTAGGGGCATGAAAGATGTTATATCTGATGCACGAACCGTTCAATACTGTTTCGTGTCAGGAATATCACCCACTGCTGGTTGAGTGCCTACTCATCGTCCTCCCGGGCCGGCTGTCTTTCGGTCGTCTTCAACGACCCAAGATTCACGTTTTCGACAATGAGAAGAGTAACGACTATAACATCACCTTGGCGGAAACAGCGAAGATGCCGCGTCCTCAAGCTGAAGGCTGATTCTGTCAGTTTGAAGGACGAACGAACTCTGACTCTGGGAACTGACATGTCGTCTGGTACCACGATCACGTGCAACCGCTACGATCACTGACGACTCGGAAATTTATCGCGGATACTTCGCTCGGTCCCAAGCTCGCTCAGTGCGACTTTGTTTGCTACTCTCTAGGCCTCTTGAAACTTTCACACTCGTGTAGCTCGATGCCCAACCATCATCTACAAGACAAAGACGATATTCGAGATGTTCATCAGCTGCCAGCTGAAGGTACTGTACACTCTCATGCAGTTGCAACACAAGCCTACAATATGCATGGCGCGTTCATAGAGCGAACATGACGGCGCCAACAGCAATGACACTTATGAGGCCATCAACGCTCACAGACGCGGCGCTATTCTCTGTCGACGTCGGCTGAACACTAGCGGACGGGCTAGGCATGAGCATACACACTAGTAACGCGAACCGGTCAGGAGAAGCAGTAGACTCACGCGGAGATGCTTGTGTACGCCTGCGTGTGGACTGTGCTGCTCTTCGCCACTGTGGCAGACTTGGAGTCGACCGTCGACTCAAGAATGGAGCTCGGCGACACCGCAGCGCTCGGGATGCTCTCAGAGGACGACAGGGCGTCGTTGCTGTTGACAGACAGCAAGGCGCTAGCAGACCCGCTTCCCGATGCCACAGGACTGAGGCTGGTCAACAATAGTGATGCATTGCTCGTGCTCTGCAAAGGTGAGCTAATGGCAGAAGCGTTGACGGAAGCTGTAGAGAGTGCGATTCCCGAGACGTTGGTAGTTGGGCCCAGACCGAGTGGCACGCTGATGCTCGACAGCCCGGAGGGCACAGCGGGGACGCTCAGGATCACTCCCTAAGGCGGCAATTCAGCTCGTCTACCTCGTTGCATGATGTGCTGGAACACTGGCTTCACGTACCACCTTGGCACACAGCTCATCAAGAGCCTGCTCAGCGGCTATGATCATTGTGTTGGAGCAGGTGGTCGTGATGCAGGACTCTACGGCGGCGGCGAACGTCGAACTCGAGCAGAGACACTGTTCATCGCCTTCACCACAGGACTCCGTGTCGGTGTTGTCCACGCAGCTTTCAGCACACGCTGACGACGGGATGGTGTCAGCCTCCTAAGCGTGGCCACATGCTACTGCAGAGTGTCTGCGACGCACCAGGCAGGGTTCCAATTTGCCGCCGGAGGAGGGCCCTGGTTGGGGCGGTCATGCAAATGGCAAGCGCAATGAAGGCTAATGTAGGGCGCATGGTGCAAATGAATGGAAATGTGGGCGCAGGGTCGCGTCGGCGGGCTTCAGGAACAAAGAACGCTAGGATCTGGTACATGCACCGCACGATTCGTTGCGTAGTGCACTTATATGCGTGTATTCGGTGGCTGAGACACTTGCTCAGGCGAGATACGTCGGATTGTTCGTCAAGATACGACCAGCCATCGCAAGCGCCTTTCCGACACTGCAACATAGAAGATCATCAACATTTTCCAGGTCTGTTGGCATCTTGCATTGGTCGCTGTGGGAAAAGATGAGGTACCGGCTCACTGCTGAGTCTGTGTGTTGGCTTGGCTCAGGTTCACAGCCTCCATCGACAATACATGAATATCTGAACGACCGCATCCCGTAGACCTGCTATCATGTCAATAGAACAAGATGTACATTCGCCACTCACGGGCACTTGGGGACATATGAATTGCAGGGCTGGGCCTTCTTCATCTCTCACTCGCGGACACACAAGATGAGTCATCTCATTCAGCGCACAAGAAGTCGTCGTAATCTGCCACGCACAAATCAGGAGCAGCAAAAAAAGGTCAGTTGAAGGAGAGTCCGCATTTGTATCGAAGCATGGCGAAACAGAGGACACTAAAGAATGAGCAGGATAGCACCAACGGCAGCCAGGAAAACGACTCGAATTCCTTCTACAAACGCCGGGGCCGCGCTGCTCGTCGTTGGCACAGGTTGTGAGCTGTTGAGAAAGGCAGAACGTGGTCACAAGGGTCAGCCAGCGGCCAGCATCACAGGGCAGAGTACTCACGGGGTCACGGTCGCAGACGTCGGCACGTGGGTGCTGCTGTTTGCTGATGAGATGGATGCGGGCTGGGACATGGTGAAAGCGACGATCGAGGATGATGCCGCGCTGCTGCTCTGCGACTGCGAGACGCTTGCACTGTCAGTCGTTGTCGCATTGGCGCTGAAGGCGGAGGACGAGGACGAAGTCACCGAGTGAGTAGTACTACTCGTGGTCCAACTGGAAGCAATCGAAGGCGAGACAGGTGCAGACGTGCTTGGTGGGCCCGAAGCGCTCACGGGCGTTGTGGAGCTGGGGGTGGGCGGTAGACTCGTTGTCCCCGGTTGAGTCGAGGTCGAGGAGCTCAGGGTCGTGGAGGCCGTGCTCTGGCGACGAAGACGTTCAGCTGTATGAGAACGCGGGTAGGCCAGAGTACGTACCTTCTGCGCGCAGATCGCTTCGAGGGCTTGCTCAGCGGCTGCGACGTCACTTGCTGAGCAGGTAGTCTCGATGCAGGCCCCGACGGCGTGGGTGTACGTGGCGCTTGCGCAGAGACACTGTTCGTCGTCCGCGTTACAGGACCCGGGGGAAGTATTCTCGATGCAGGTTTGGGCGCACGCTGAGGGCAGGTTGGCGTCCGAGGCTCTGATAACTAGGAGATCTGAATGACGCACCAGGAGCGCTTCCTAGTTGCCGCCGAAAGAGGCTAGAGGCTGATGTCGTGGTGAGCGTGATAGTCAACACGACGAAGGCGTATATGCAGCGCATTGTTGAGTGAGCGTAGAGTCGATATTGCAGCGACAGAATATGGGTATTGCGAAGCTTCGACCTGGTGTCGATGGCGGACCAACCATTTCAGTATGCAGCCCGTTTATGAGGACGCATGTCCGTATTCATGGAAGGCATCAGTACGAGACACGAAGGGTGGCTCATCATGCATCAGGTGCTACGGGAAGCGGTGGCCGCGTGGCGAGATATGCTTCAATGTCAACAACTTTGAGGTGTGTGGCCTGCGCCACAGATTGAATGGTGAACAGATGAGGAGAACTCAATCCATAGGCCAGAAACAGCGTCTATGGGCCCGGGAACCGGAGAAGATGGACGGGTACCACTCACGAACACTTGGAAGCGTATTGAGAGCCCGGGAAGGGCAAGACCTCAGTGCACAATATGCCACGACCACACTGCCCGAATCCTCGAAAGCTTCACCAGCATTGGTCGCCGTTGACATGACTGTAACGCTCGCGTCAAACGAACTCTCTGCACGCATCAGTGAGCAGGAGTAGCATTCCAGCAGTCAGTTTCGTGGCTTGTGTTTGACACGGTTCAGAATGAACGTCACTGTCACTTAGTAGTGGGCAGGCGCCCAAGGGGACGACCGAATGCCCTTATGCACGTGACTGTGTGACCTACCAATGTTGATTGGATTCTTCAACGTCGAATCGCATCCCAACTTGAACCACGGGTCGACCTGGCGCGAACTCGGCCAGAATCGGGTGTCATGCAGCGTTGTATGCTCAGAGCAATAGGTGACCTCTATTTCGCCTTGCCAGCTGCATCCGAGTGAACCAGACGGCTGCGCTCAGGCTCTGTGCTTCCATATGGTATAAATACTCGTAGACTCATTTGCATTCTATGCTACATGGACACATACAAATGCACTACCTCTCAGGTAATGTCCCTTTAGCTGGTATATACTAGGAATAAGTCGACGCTAGGTGATGCCACGAAGTATCCGTTGGCTCGGCTACTCCTATAGCTATGGTATGGTAGTGGTGTCGGTGTCCTTTAATCCATGGTTACACAGGCTATTCCTGAATGAGGAACGAGGGAAGGGTGATATTCACGCCCTGGAAAGAGTGGCGTAGGTCAGTCATCTTCTCCTTTTCACTCGCAGATCAGAAAGTACTCACCACACTCTCACAGGCTTCACGCGCGATCACCAAGTACTCGAGGGCGTCCTCCATGGGACAATTGGCCCCTATGCAGCTGTACAGGCTTTCCCCGAATGTCCGGTCAACACACAGGCACCGTGCATCAGGTATCTCAACGCTGCAGTTGCCGTAGTTTGCTGTCTCCCAGCAGGCGGCTGCGCACGCTGTACCGATGCGTTAGTGGTCCTGCAGAAGTGCTGCCTCATGCGATGCGCCATGAACTCACTTGGGACAGTGTTCAGCAGCATGTCCCGGATGCCGCACCTTATGTTGTTGTGCCCTCCTCCAGGGAAGTCAAACGCGTCGCATAGTGCAAACCATGCGCAGAGTACAAGCAAGGCAAGCGTCATATAGACCATGATGACGAGTAGTGTCGGTCGAGGTGATATGTTGGTTCGAAACACAAATTAACACGGGGTGAGTAATGCAGGACCGTACGATAGTCGCAGGATAAGTGAGGACAAGTGAGGCTCATTATCCTGCCTCAGTCCAACTATTATACCATCTTTTACTATGAGCTGTGCAGATCGCACGTCTCCTGAGGCTGGGCAAGTCGTCCTCGACACATGGATACGTTTCCAACCCGCAAGCGACCTTTCTTGCGACCCGCACAGCAGCGCCGTCGGAGCCGTGAGTCCCCAACAATGTTACGTCGTAGGCCCGCCACTCACATGCCTACCCAGGATGACCTCTGCCTCCCCGCCATCCCTCTCCACCGATTCAACACGCGGACAGTTCGACTTGCGGCCATACCTCCTAATTACGACCACTCTCGCGGAACCCATGGGTCACGCAAAGTTTGAACGGGCAGCGCTACTTTCCGAGAAGTGCGCTTGCTGCCGGCTGCTTCTCTTGGAGACACCGCTGCACCGCGCTGAGAGCCGTCGGTCTGCAATGATCATGACACAGACCGGATACGTCGGTCACCTGTGTTGATGGACAGGTTGCTTCCATGCCTCCCTGTCCAGCCATCAGGTTTCTGTACCTAATTAGGCCATGCATCGACGGACTTCTGTGGTGCCTGAGACACCTGGGCGACGGAAGGGTGGGCCCTTCAAGCTGATGCGGTTCGCTTAGATGTTGACGAAGCTCACGTATGGAACTGCGAATGCCTGGGATACGGAGGTATGTGGTATCCGCGAGTCTCGCATGGTAAGGTTGAAGCTGTGACAGTCGACAGATGGCGTAGCATGTAGCTGAGGTGCATGTATTTATCTCCATCGCCTGCAATCACCTCCAATGGATCGAGTCAAAGTGACTCATAAAATTTGAATACCGATGAGCGGCCACTCACCTATGCACCTTACAACACACGGACCCGCATGGTCATTAGTGCTGTTTGTTGTGACAGCTTTAGTTCATCGGTAAGATTTGCACCGTTTAGCATCACCACATCCATACAAGGATGCAGAAAAATCGTGGCGTCCGCCCATCGAGTTGACATCACGTTTTTGAATGATGTATCTAGTGAGTCATGTTCGATCCGATTGTATCGGTGCTATATCCATAGAAACAGGCACAATTGTTCCGCGGACTGCGAATCATACTCGCATTCAGCCTAGATATACCCCGAGGATACCAATACGGTCAGGCCTATGTATACAATCATGCATAGTGTGACAGGTGCGGCTGTATATACTGCGACATCTCCGTGTACAGCCATTAACACCCGCCTACAGTCCCTTGAAGTCGTCGAACTTGCCATTGCAAGCCTCGTACTCAAAGTCATAGTCTGGCTGGAACTGCCAATACAACACATGTGGGTCCCCCGACGTCTTGTGGTTGTATGCGGCCTCCTCTTCCGTGATTTCGGTCACCGTCAGGCCCTTCAGCTCTCCAATCATCGCTTTCAACTCGATGTCGCAGCTACGCTCCATTATGCCGAACACGTACGCTGCCTCGTCGACCGTCCGCCCGACCGTCAGCAGGCCGTGGTTAAGGAGGATCGCGGCCTTCGCGGTGTCACCGAGCGCTGCGGCGATGCGACGACCTTCCTCGTCGCCGAGCACAAGGCCGCCATAGTTGTCGTACACGACGTGCTTCTTATACAGTATGCACGAGTCCTGCGTGAGCATACGCAGCGGGCGGCGGAGCGTCGCAAATGCGCGTGCCGCAATGGTATGGCAGTGCGCGACGGCGTGGATGTCTGGGCGCGCCTGGTGCACTGCGCGGTGGATGAGGAAACCCGCCTCGTTCACGGGTCGCGTGCGGTTCCCGCCGAGGACGCGCCCCGTGAGCATGTCGACGAGCACCATATCGGACGCCTTGAGCAACCCGAAGTGCACCGCCAGCGGGTTGATCCACATCGAGTTGGGGATCTCCGGGTCGCGCACGGAAATGTGTCCCGCGGTGCCTTCGGTGAACCCTGCACGCGCCCAGTAGCGGAAGGCGGCGGCGAGGTGCGCGGTCTGGAAGGCACGCTCTTCATGGACGGAATTGAATGTCGGAGGTGCTGGAAGGGGGAAGGTGAGGTGAGCAAGATAGGCGGAGACTACGAGGAAGAAAAGACTCACGAGGAAGAGCGATGTTCCCGTGGCTGATTGCTTCCAAAGGCACTTGCTCTTCGTTTTCTGTGGATTTCTTCGGGACGGCGGCGCGGGAGGGATGTCTTGGATCAGCGACTCTGATTCCCCTCAGCTGGAAAGCAACCGACTCCGAGGCAGTCTGAGTCTGAGTCTCTGTAGCAGAGGGAGGAGGGGCCATGTTGCGTGAGTTCGCTGAGACGCTGTTGGACACTACATAATTGACCAGTTCATTTATAGGCCCCTACTCGTATCGCGAAGTACGTCCCTGTGAGCCGTCGGAGTACCGGCTCCTCAGGCGCGGGGGTCACCTGCATGTAGGGTTCATTCAGGTAGCGAATCGTTATGCACACGATACCAGCCGTCCTGGGGTTCTGAGCCAACTTGGGTACGTATCTGCGTCGAGGCGTCGAAGGCTGGAGACGCTCATCCTGAACATGAGTAGGCTCTCTGATTGGCCCGGCGTCCGTCTGATGATGCCTTACATGGTGCGAAGTTGTCTGCCGCGCGGCGGCGCAACGCCACTGGTAAGTCACCAGCCTGTACATGCTGCCGCATGCGTGGGTACTGACCTGAACACAGGGACAGGGCGCTGCTTCACTTCCCGAATGCGGGATTAGGCTGGACAAGTGGCATCTTCCATTCAGGATCGCATGCAAACTGCGTGACGCAGTGCTCTAGGAACTGGTCTCGTCTACCTCGAGCAACCTGACAAAGTTGAAGTATGAAGTGAGTTTCGATGGAGAGAATATATGATACTGACTACACGGCCCATAGTCCGTGGCAGGCTTCTGCCAGTCTTCTGTGCGGGCTTGTTGATGTTAGTGCTATCTTTCCCAGAACGACGTGCGGCCCGGAAACCGACTGCATAGCTGCAGTTCCACTGCTCGACGTCCGACAAGGGCTTCTTCCGCTCTCGTCACAACACCATCCGGTGGGATCCCTCAGCCCCAGTAGTAGCATCTTTAGCAGAGTCTTAGATTGTGAATGCCTGAATGCTGGATCAGTACGAACGCGTTTATCTTGTGTCGGCGTATAAAAGGCTGCTCAGAGTCGGTCCGTTTCTCAGGCATGCATTCACGAGTGAACACTGTGAGACCACATTGCCCAAATATAAGCTCACGGAGGTCAGAAAACAAGGGCATTTGGCACAGTGGTAGCGCGCACGCTTCGCATGTGTATGTGATTGCGTGAGGTCCAGGGTTCAATCCCCTGAATGTCCATATTTTTGTGTCCTTACAACATAGTTCCCTGACGAATTACCCTGCACCCAACTACCACGTAGATGGGTGCTACTTCATTGCAAGTGCAATGACTATGGCAGGCAGGAACGAGAAATGACCGTGTCATCACATCATTATGGACAGTTCTATCTTTTATACAGCTGCGTCCGAGACCCTTAACCCATAAGCATCACGGGTATGCCCCAAGGAGATCCACGAAATGACTGCATTACGTGGCGAATATACCGATGATCCTGAATGGCGGGATATTACGGTCATCCTCTTCACCCATGAGCTGGCATTCGACATAGTGTGGCCCGCTGGCAACATAACGGTCAATGATTTCTAGTCTGCTCAGATTGTCAGCTATTAGTATTCAGCTGTGAAGGTACACCAATACTCACGCTGGTGTCGGCTCTCCCACTTGGGCCGCATTCTCTATGACGACTGCCCCGCCATAATTATCGTCGACCCAGCACTCCACCGCACTGCCGAGACCTACGGTCTCCGTCGGCTCCTTGATGTAGTAGACGGCAACGTCGCCCGCGCCGACCTGAATGCTTACGCGGAGCTTGCTGGTAGGTAGGGTTGTGTAGAAGTAGTGTGCGTGAGACGATAGGTCTGCAGAGCCGGGGCGTGGGTGGTAGGCGAGCCAGCCAGAGCCCGCGAAGAGCGCTGCGGGGAGCGGGTTGATGAGGTCGTTCGCCGAGACACAGTACGGCGCGACCTCGCGGAACGGATGTGCGACAAGATCAGAGGGGCGCGTATTAATGCGCATCGGCGGCACGCGCAGATTCGCGTGCAGCGAGGGCGCTTTCACCGCGACCTCTGCAAGACGATTCGCGAGCGGATTCGGCTGCGCCTGGGGGCGCCCTTCACTGTCCTCGGGCACAGCGCCTGCGGCTCCTTTGCGCTGCGCGACACCGCCAAAAAGCCCGCGTGCATCTGTGGGCTGCTTCGCATTGCTGTCCGCGAAAATGGGTGTAGCGAGCGCGGGCAGCAGCTCGTGCGATGAGCCAGTGATCGCGCCCCACGCAGCACATATTTGCGATTGGAAGTAGGAGATGAGCGTGTCAGCAATGACTTCATGACCGGCCGGGCTAGCGAGAATCGGATCGGCATAGTACTGATCGACGGACGACGGATTGGTCATGTAATTGGGGTAAAGCAACGGCTTGACACTGACAGACTACGCGTTAGAAGCGCCCAAGTAAGTAGTAGATGAACGGACCTGATATGCGGTACATCGTAAAACTGCGCAACCAGTGTATGCCAGTGGTCAGAGCTGCCGAAACCACTGGTCTGTACCACCTGAGGGCTGAAGTGTCCAAGAATGAGGACAGCAGGCTGGTCCGGCCGGATGAGGATGGAACGAATCAAGAGCTCAAACTCATCCATTGCCACTTGGTCGCTAAGATTGTCATTCTGGTCAATGATGCGTTCAGTTGCCACTCAGCAACAGTAGAGCTCACTTCGCGTCCGCTACATCCAATTCAACGATGACGAGGTCTGTGACATCGGGTATATGATGCCCATTGCAGAACCCGAAATAGGCGGAGTCAGTGCGCCGCATCGCGCCGTTTGTGAGCTCGGAAGCGGGGTGAGGAAATACAGTGTTCCACCAGATGAAGAACCTTGACGGGTAGCATCGCGGCGATAATGGGTCGTCTCCGGCGCCGTGGCAGGCCGACACTGAGGTTGAGCAAGCAAGCGCAATCAGTAATCCGTCAGTCGAGCAGCGCGAAATGAGCCAGAGGGTGTAATGACAGCGAAGTAGTATCACACGCTAGGGTGCTACGAGGGGTGATCGAGAGACCTGATCGTATCACGAAGCACCCTAGGGTCGGAGTGGTGGGAATCATTCCGTTACGCGGTGTAGACCGCAAGCCATGGCTATTGTAATTGAGAGCACTTACCAGATCCACCAATCACACTGATAGTCACCGGCAGACCTGAAAGCGCCTTGTTGATGACACGCTGTATCCGTGCGCCGCTTCCAAGATGAAATCTAGTTTTGGAGAGCGCAACGACGTCGTACTTTGCTGCGACCTCGTCGCCCGGCCCGAGTGCTGGGCAGAACGGAAACGGCGACTCCCCAGTTTCCGAGATATTGAGGTAGTTCTTAGGTCGCAAGTCTCCGCTAAGCAGGCGGTGTCGTGCAGTCGAGCTCTCGCCGGGTAAGATGGAGCGCGTGAGCAAGATGAGGAAGACAAAGAGCGCGAGAATAAGCCATATTCGGTTGGTGACACCAAGGCTTTTCTGGTTGAGACGAGAGGGTGCCTTCTCGTCGGAGCCCATGCGTGCAGGGGGCGAGATGTGGGCGTGAACCTTTCCCGAGCGTCGTTGCATGTGCGCACGCCGACGCTGCCAGAGCAAGAGAGGCCTGGCGGAGGGAGGGGGCGGGAGGGGAAGTGGTGGTCGGAGGCAAGGGGTCGGATGGCAAGGCCAGCGGAGACCGCCATCAGCCACAACCGTGCCTCCTTGGCGGCTGCAAACATTTGGCCCCTCCCTGTCCCCGCCCATCATCTCTACTCGCTTGCCCCCCTGTAATCCCACGTCGCTCATTGCTCTCTCAAACGAAAAGTAGCGTATGTTCTGACGGCCCCTCATTGGGCACAGATTCCATCCAGTCCACCACAACCACGCGCTCCTGGCGACCTCTCTGAACTGGCAACCTTCCGTCCGACGTGTCCTACCTCTCTGGTATCCTGCACGGCACTCTTTCTTGCAGCGCTAGGATTAAAGGCATCCAGCGGAGGAACGTCCGTAACATGCAGCCAAAGAGCAACAATCCCTTAAAGCGTCTACCTACATGGGTGTCGCTGTCCATCGGCATATTCGTGGGTCTCATGGTGGCGAGAGTGTTCACTTCGGAGGTGAGCTATCTATTCTACGTACCTCGTCTCTTGTGAGGAGTGCAGTGCATCGTACTTGAACGCCGAGTGGTCACAATGGTGGATTCAACTGGTCTCCTCACAAGGCACTTGAGTGTACTGGATATCAGTCGAATGCTGACGGTCTACAGCGTTCTACATCAACATGGCGAGGGAGCCATACTCCTGCAGCCTACCACCCGACCCGCGCCCGCCAGCCTATCACCCTCCCAACACTCGAGCAACGCTTCCGCGTACTCGAGTTGCTCACTTCGCTGTCTCCCCATTACACAAAGGAATGCACGCGACACGCACAGCCGATGTACAAAGAACAAGCGGAGGAGCGATACTCTTCGCTCATCGGGCACGAATCCCCGACCCGCTCATCCTGGCTGGATACCCTCGGACTTGGGCTCGGCTCAGGAGTAGAAGGCGACTACCTCCCGCCCACACAGCGCGGGCTTACGCCGGATAACCATAAATACTTCTTCGCCATCAACCTCTACAACTCGTTCGACATCATCCCGGATCTTTTTGCGACGCTCTTCCGCGTCGCGGCCATCTTGGGGTACCACAACGTATACGTGTCGATCTACGAGAATGGCTCGACGGACCAGACAAAGGCGCTGCTGCGTATCTTCGATGCCCTCTGTCGCTCGGTCGGACTCCGTGTGACAATTCGCACGTCGATGCGCACGCGCGGCGCGTTCAACCACCGTATCGAGTACCTTGCGGAGGTGCGCAATGCTGCGTTCGTGCCCTTGCACGAGCTGCGCGACGCGGAGAACGAGTACTTTGACAGCATCATTTTCATGAACGACGTCCTTCCCTGCGTGGACGACCTCCTTGAGCTCATATGGCAGAGCCGCCGCAATAACGCGGGAATTACCTGCGCTGCAGACTATATGTATCATGAAGAACTTGTGCGTCCTCAGTCTCCAGTGCTTTCTGTACTATTCTCACGTCGCCCAGGGCCATCCCGTGTTCTACGACAATTGGGTCGCGCGCGACATTAACGGCACGGCGCTGGAGAACGCGCCTTTCGAGGCGATCTTCCACCACGGCGCATCGCAGGACCGCTTCCAGCGGCACCTGCCCATCCAGGTGCAGTCCTGCTGGAATGGTATTGCCGTGCTCGACCCTGCTCCCTTCTACTCGCCGCCTCACGTGCGCTTCCGGATGGCGCGCATCGTCGATGGCGAGTGTTCCGCGAGCGAATGCTCGCTCATCTGCAACGACTACTGGGAGGCGGGCTACGGACGCATCCTGATGGTCCCCCGCGTCAAGCTCGCGTACGATTCGGTACGTGTCCGATGCTTCAGTCTCTTGTTTTACTTCTTGCCCTGTGGCGCGCCCTAGTGACAGACATATTGATGCATGTTTGATACAGAGGGTCTACGACATCATCCACCCCTCTCGCCGAAATCTGACTGCGATCCGGGGCTACGTCCGGTTGGGCGGGCTGCCCGACAACCCGCGCACGGACCCGCAGGACCGCGCATGGTTTGGGCCCCATGATCGGCTCTTCACTGACGAGGAAAGTATTCCGCTCGATTTTGTCCCTGGCCCTGAATACGGTGCGTAGCCACTCCTCTTTCCATCACGGCGAGCTGTCAAGGCTGATCAGCGTCGTACGCTATAACAGTATGGTGTTGGGGATGGGACGGCGCTGGGGACCTGGACGGGCCCGACGTGGACCCGATTTGGGAGCGCATGCCGAACAAGTCGACGAGCCCGGACGCGGTCAGGATCCGACACGATAGGAGTATGAACCTCGGGTACCCGTAGAAGGGGTTAGAGACAATGTACGCTCGTTTGTATCGGTTATAGTCCTCATTGCTGTCATCATCCAATCTGTCTGGGCTCTTGGTGCATTGTACATACCCTTAGCATCTCATATTAGATTACACGCCTTTACCACCTCACTTGCCCATGTGATGCGCTCCGTTCAAGAGCAGGTGGTGCGTTTTGAGCTCGACATAGCATAGGACAGTAGTGCAGCGTAGTGCGTATGGTGGTGCATGCATGTATGGCGGGCATGATGAGTATGGCCTGAACGACCGAAAAAGACTGTCACATCTCCCCCTCTTCCCCAGTCACCGATAATAGAATACAAGGAGTTTACTCGGCGTCTACGACGACCGTCTCAAGTCCCTGCGAGGGCGGGATACATCAGTGATCAAGTAGGGAGAGCACAGATGGTGTGACGCACCTTGAAGGACTCTACCGGCACGAAGCTCGCGTATGTGTAGAGCTTCTCTTTCGCGTTCTCCTCGTCATTCCGCTTACCTATAGAACCAAGTACGTCAGCCAATACTCTGTACGGGAGTGAGCACCACGTACGCTCAAGCTTTACACGGATCCTGCGCGGTGGCGACTTAATGCCACGCTCCCAGAGCTGCTGGTTCAGACGGGGGTCGATGCGGACGTCCGTGGTGCCCATCGCCTTCTGTGCGAACGCGATGACCGACTTGACGGCGTGGGGCGCACGCTTCTTGAACGAGCGGCCGTGTACGAGCTTGTGGAGGTGGATGGTGTACTCCCGCGTCACGACATCCTGGAGGGCCGAACGCGTCTTGCCAGTCTGGTATGAAGTAGCGGGCGACCTGGTGAGGCGAGGAAGGCAAGCGTATGGAACCAGCACGAGCGCACCTTTTTTGTGGAGGTCTTGGTGGGGGCCTGCAGCAAACGAAGAGTGAGAACAACGTATTGAACGACGAGCAGAATGGCGCACCATTTCTTGAGGATGTCGGTGTCGGTGAGCGGGCGGTGAACTCGGCGTGAGCAGCGTGCAGCCACTTTGGCTATGCTTGGGCCCGGTGGCGGAAGAAATAAGGTTTGGGTGGCTGGAGGTGCTATACAGTTGGCCGCTGCCGGGGAATTCCCGGGCCCAGGCTGATGGTGATTGGCGCCGGACCCACGTGGGTATTTCCGGATGCTGGATTAGGCAGGTGTTGTGGCGGGAGCACAATGCGCGCGAACGAGAAAGGCCGACAATGGACATCCCTTTCATTCTCGCGCGAGGCCCAGCCTTTGTTGTCCTCGCCGTGTGCTCTCTCTGCTTCCTCCATGCTGCCTCCGTTGTTTGTGGACGAGAGCGTCCACTGATCAGAACAATGGTGACAACAGTTACCCGATGTACGCAACCGGTCGGGAACCGCTCAGGAACAGCGGGGGGGAGGCGACCTGATCAGTGATCCATTGGGCGAGTTGTTTGTCTCCCCGACTCACGCTTGAGGCCTTCCCAGGACGGGTCCCGCATTCTCCGCTATAAAGGCTCTCACTCCCCTCGCAACGAACACCAACTCGCCCTCGAGTCCCGCCTCTCCCGCGCGTCCCGTCGCTGCTGCACCCGCCTTCCACCTTCCTGTACACAGCCGCCGTTCTTTTTCAGCCATCTAACACCCACAGACATCATGCGCTGCGCCTTTGTTCTCACCACTCTCCTCAGCGCCCTTGCCACCGCGCAGGCCTCATACCTGTTGAAGCGCCAGTTCCCTGGTGTGTGCCGGCTTTCCTTGTGACAGTCGTGATGGTCGATCTCTAATGGGATCTGTCGTTGTGTCTTCATCCTCAGACTGCGCTTCGAGCTGCTTAGCAGACGCTAATTTCGACGGCTGCAACTCAACGGATGACACTTGCCTGTGCAACTCGTCCACTTTCGTGAACAGCGTCACTAGCTGCATCGAGAGCTCGTGCTCTGGCAGCGATCTTGAGACCGCCGAGTCCGATGCCCAGCAGCTCTGTCTCGCCGTTGTACGTGTTGCACGCTTTATGAAGCATCCGGGGTCGCTAATCTTGTTACATTCCTAGGGTGTGACATTGACTGCCAGCTCCTCCGTAGCGTCCTCGACGTCTCCCAGCAGTAGCAAGACCTCCGCTAGCGCGTGAGTAACACTATTGCTTATTCATTCCGAAGCGCGTGCTTACCCTTTGTTCAGTGCTGCTACTACCTCGACCACAAGCGGGGCTCGGGTGAATAGCGTGAACGCCCTCGCCGGCCTCGCTGCCGTCGGCGCCGTTGCCTTCGCACTTTAAGCGACATGTCGTTCCATACCGGTGCCTTGTTGCCAGTGGGCCGCGTACCCCTAGATATCCTTCGTATTCATACCGCGCCGTCCCTCGGGCATGCTGTTGCACGGGCGTCGGTCTCACTTTGCACTGGCTGAGACCAGTGAGTATCTTATTACACATCTGTTATTCGTACGTAAATAGTACCTGGGTTGCAACTGGAGCGCTCTATGCTGTATCGTTGGCTCGCTTTCGCAATGGGGATAAAGCTGTATCTATTCTGCAGATGTGTGATATTGGACTGGGTATGTTGAGGTATGGTGAGAGGTACTGCATGGGTCTTGGAATACGACTTGTGTGGATCTTCTGTCAATGTTAGCGCTATCATGAACCTTGGTACGTGACCATGCTGCTTCTTTGTACATACTTATCACTTGCGCACATCAGCGCTTCCTGTCAGCTGTCATCTTGACGGTGTATGTCCGAACGATTTCTAATAGGAGGCCAGCGAATTGGTACGGTACATACACTGTAATGTTCTAAGTTCTGAGATCATCGCAAAGGTTTGACGGAGATTCTGTGGTCGACTGTCAGTGCCGTCAGATAGCGAGAAGCCAACCACAGGTATTGGTCCTAACCGTAATCTGGTAAAGCACTCCGACCAACTGCCAGGTAGGCCCAATCTTGTACTTGCACTGTGATCCTTGCCTCGGCAGCACTCAGCTGATGCCTGCCACCATACTGGCCAACCTTGTACAGAGCCTGGCTGCATACGTGTCTTCCTCAAACATGATACTCTAGCATGGATCAGCATTCTATGGCTCCCTCGCGATTGCCACACACTGAATGGTATTCCCTGAAAGATAGATGTTGATCTCGAGGACACGTAAGCCCCTCCCACCGCCGCATGGTTCATCTTCTGTTTCGCCTACAGGATACCAAAGGGGATGGTCCCAGTTGTGGCATGTAGCAGACAGCGCGCATACGATACGACGCGTCAGCGCACACAATGAAACTAGCAATAGAATGTGAATAGACTTCGCACCCCGCAACGTGTCTGCACGAAGATTGAATCGCATGAAACCCCTGTAGGGTTCCAACCATGAGCCACGGAACACGTGTATACGCAACTCCGAGGGTACCAGCCACCCTGAGAGCTGCGGTCACGTCTTTTGGCAATGAAGAGGTGGACATGCGGAAGCAGAGCACCCCAAAGCCAGATTAAGGGTACCCTGAACCCACATCGTGTCTTCACAGGCATGGCTCAACATTACTTGCGTTGACCGAGAAGCACCAACTTAGAAGAGCTCTTGAGCGATTGAATGATCTCAGTTAGTCGCGGGATGGTGCTTGCCAGGTTATTCGGTACCGCGACGCCGCACTCCTCGAGTGGAAAGGAGCCTCGAACCCGAGATTAGTGGTGCGGTGTATGACAGTGTCCGTGAACCAATGGAGATATCAAACGGCTCCCCGACACGATCCGAGCAAGCAAGAAGGCGGATGTGCTGTAAGCCATGACCTGTAGAGTTTGTGGGCTCCAGTGGGTGGATCCCCAGATATGAGTAAGCGTGGCTGTAACGGGGGAATCGTTTGGCAGGGCTTCTGCGCCGCCGACGTCACTGAGAGATAAGTTGGTCCAGTGGGGCAAGAGGGCTTAGAGGGCGGGCCCATCATCTAGAATTCACGCACCGCCGATTGCGACTGACAAAACAGTACATAGAACTGGTCCATGGTGGACGACATCTCTTGCCGCAGAGTTTGAACACTCTAATGCCTAGTCACGTTGGAGTTCGTGACTAGAAGGTCTTAGTTCTTGTGTTGAGGGATGATCATGACATTACCAGACACACGCTATCCAGAAGCGCCTCCACCGCCGCTCAAACCGAGCAACCGCCAGACTAAACCAGGGTCGCTCCAGCTTCGACTTGAGTTGAGAGTGGTGTGCTGCAGTTGCGCGTCGTCCATGACTCCAACCCATGAATAGGCCTACGACGACAGTTCACCGAGAGCATTTACCCGGAACGCAGACGCCACTTCGGGGCGCCCACTGAGCTTTTCTGGCTCGTGCGCCCAAGAAGCAAGGCTGATTGCAAAGAGAGGAGACACGCAGCCTCGATCGTAAGGCGTGGCTAGACCAGTGATCTCTGCATGCCGTAAAGTTGGGTCAGTTGCAATTGAATCCCCCCGCGGATCTAGCACCGCCAGTTGCCCCAGCTTTAGAGAAGGGCACTGGAGTAGCCGAAAGAATCAGCGCAGTCAACCGCTTCGCCAACACCCTGGAACGAGTCGCGCACCCGGAGCCAATGCATGGACGTGACTCTCGCGAACGACAGGAGTCAAAGTGAGCTTACGGCTGTTGGGCAACCGCTTTTCGAAACCGATCGAACTCCGCGACAAGATTCAACAGTGCTTGGGACCAGACTCTTCAAGGCCGCGAACCCGCAGCCATTGAGATAACCTGGCGAGAAGAGTTGATATTGCAGATGTCACTACTGTTCATGGAAGAGTTGACCTTACCCAGGGCACCACAGGTCCAGATCTCTGTTGCATTGAATCACCTGGAGGGGGAAGTTGGAGAAAGCTGACCTTCATCCAATTCCTGGAGACCGAGGAGTGGATCCTTGCTCTGCCAGGGCAGTCGGGGCGCTCTTGCGCCCGCTGGCAGGTTGACATCACGATTGGTGACACGGACACGTATCCTCCGCTGGCAGAAGTCCATGTCTATCATTTTGTTACAATTGATATTCAGTAGAGAAGCGAAGAGGAGGCAGCATGGTATGTAGACGAGGGTTCGCGACCAGGCCGACTTCCATCGTGGCACGGCTCAGTCTTACTTAATACAGTCGAGACACGCGATTCCAACATCGCTCGGCCAATGAGCATGCCTGGGTTTCTGCCTAGCGCCCCGCACAATCCACGCTGCGTTGACAGCGACGCTCAACACACGCTCTCTCCCCATGACCCTCTCCACGAAGTCTCTCGTTGGCGCAGCTCCTGTGTGTGCCCTCTCGAAAGCTTGCTCGGCGGCGCCATACAAGTCTTGACACAATTAGGCCTGACGCTTTCCGGACCTCAGGATTAGACGTACCCAGCGTGGCTGCCGGGCCGTAGGCTGCTGTAATCCACGGCGTTGGGCCACGCGCAGGCTGGATGGTGGACTTGCTGATAGACCGTCTGGGTCGAAGAAGTGAAGCTTTGTGGTCGTTGAAGACACTCGAGGCTAACGCCAAGTGCTATCTTCTATCATCAGCAACAGCATCACGCTCAAGTGGGGACTTGGTCCAGGATTGATCTCAAGATAGACACGCATCTACTCTGTCCCACCTGACGATGGCTCACAATCCTGCTATCGATTTTCAAGCTCCGTGTGATTTGGCAGGAGGAAACGGGACGGTAGACCCTGGGCCACTCGTCGCCCATCTGGGCGAACACGTTGTTTGTGCATGGCCGACGAAGAGAAGCGCTCCCGTCTACGCTTTGTCGTCATAAGACCCCGCTCTGCGGTCGAGAGCTCTTCTTGTCGCTGATCTCCCACCTTACGGCCTGCACGCCCCTTGTCTCCGTTCTTCGTCGTCCCTGGCACTTACCATGCCGTATACGACGGTCAGCGCGCGCTCTTCGCCATCGAGCTCAAGTCGGTTCTCGGACGGACTCCCCTTTACACGGAACACCAGCATGTCTGACTTCGAGGTCGAGCATATGCCCAAGACACCGCACACCCCTCCTAAGTCTCGCCGGCGACGGGCCTCTGATGAGTTCGACAACGAGACCGCGTTCCGGACCAGCGTCGCTACGCTGCTCAGTGCCAAAACAAGACCTTTCACGGTGTCGGGGCGCATACCAGTGGATCCCTCTGTTCTCACCCTTTTCTTCCGATCAAGAGTGAGTGTAACTTCACGTTGCCCCTAACCGTTGCAGATGCTCACGCTGGCATAGAGCGGCATCACACACTCTGTCGACTTCCCCATTGACATCGATGCAGACATGCCCCCAGCCCTCGACGTTCTGATTGCTGCATGCCAACCACATCCACCGGGGAGGTCACTACCAGCAAGCCTCACACATCCGCCAGGGATGGACGACTACGGATACCCGCAGAACGAATCCCTTTTCTATCCGACCGACCTCCCCCTTACCACAACTCTCGAGATCGCCAACCACCCCATCTTGGAGGCCGTCCGCAACACCTTATTCCCGACACTTCCCGTCGGTCACTATCTTACAGCAATACGGGACAGGCTTGAGATTGTACTCAAAGGGAACAAAATCCCTGTACAGCGGCGGCCCAACGATGGACGGGTAGCAACAATTGTCGTGACACTACCCGTGCGGTTCCGCGGCGGGGCACTGGTTGTGCGCAGCGCGGACGGCGTGGAGGAGCAGTTCTTCGGACGGGGCGGAAAGAGCGGCGATATGGAGTGGACAGCGTTCATGGGCGATTGCGACCACGAAGTAGAACTCGTGCAGAAGGGCTGTCGGGTGTCGATCAGCTACGCCGTGCAGCTGAGGACGTTTGGGCCCGCACTGATCCAGCCCAATCCTCTGATCACGCCGAGCGACCGGTTCCTGGACCTGCTCTCGCCTATTCTCAACATGTCGCGAGGCCGCAGGATCGCATTCTACCTCACTGGCGATTACGGAGTTAATCCCGGGGAGGTCCTCGCAGAATCGCTTGTCCCTTACGTGAGTTCTAGCCGCAACCCGTGGACCGACACGTTGCTGATGTGAAGCTTCTCTGCAGCTCAAGGGCGGTGATTCCGTTCTGTACCACGCGATCAAGCTGTATAAGCTCGCACCTGAGCTGCGCTGGACAGCGGGAGGTTACGTTTGGCCAGTCGACCAAGTCGTTGAGTTCTCGAGCGACGTAGCCGGCAGTCCGACCTCATCACAGGCACGCATGCCCATTTCCGTCGTCAATGGAGGGCGTGCACCTTCCATGCGGGGCCCGATTAGCTCAGGAGCGTCCGAGCCCGGCGAGGACGAAGAGGACGACCTCCGGACACGGGTGGAGAAGAGCGGTGCGATACCGATATCGGATACAGACATCATGCTGTTGAACGATGTGAGCGTCGTGGGCCCCATCTCGAAGGAACGGGTTCCTTTCGTGCAGGCGGGAGAAATGGAGAAGCTGGTGGTGAACGTGATGATGGTAGTGTTCGTTCCGTGAACGACCATTTATGACATTTCGTTGGTATCGCTGCGCATGTTACTCTCGTCTGTTTCTCGCTTTGGTGTCTTGGTATTTGCACACACGGACATGTTGTACGCATAGCTTGTAGCTCTACGCACTGCCATGATTACCTTTCTCCTGTGGAATACATGTCCTTCATTGGATACTCATGTCGCCCTCGAAGGACGAAGAAATCGAGGAAATATTCGTAAGCGCCAGGAACGCGGGGGCCAATAGGATGCGGCCGAAATCGAACCGCTAACCGGTAACCCCGGGCGCCAAACTCGGTAGAAGCCGGTGCAAGGTCATCGCGCTGCTCGTCGCCTCCCTCGTCTTGCTCATCGTTTCTCCCATTCTCACCATCGCCGCGCGCGTCGACCAGCGTGCTCAGCACTACCCAAACGATGTTGCGGCTGGTCTCGGCGTCCAAGCCCGCATCTGTGGGGCTCCTAACGAAAGTCGTTCCGTCTTCGTGCTCGTCGCTCGCAGGTGTGTTCACGATTGACGTCGTCACTTCAGGGGCCTCACTAATTGTCCGTGTGCTTCAGGACGGAGAACATTTGCATCGACCTCAGCACGCCAGGCCGACATCACCTTGACGGTGGATGGGAAGGAGGTTACCGTCCCCCAGGGTGAGTATACGTCGGTGCACTTAGATGCGGCGTTACGGCTGTGATGCCAATTCTTGAGATGGTCATGTCCTTGCATGGTCATGTTTTTCTCTCTGCAATGCAGAAATATTCTAACGTAGCTTTCTGGTACCAGGTTCGGCCTTGATTCAGGCTTGTGAAGCTGCTGGCGCCACAATACCACGGTTTTGTTATCATGACAGGCAAGTCTAGTTGGCATCGCTAACCGTCGCTCTTTTGACCCCACGTTTCCAGGTTAGCAATTGCGGGAAACTGTCGGTATGTGCTTTGTCATGTGCTTGGGCGGATGAGGGCTGAGGAGAATCGCCAGTATGTGTCTGGTCGAGGTTGAGCGTTCGCCAAAGCCTGTCGCGTCTTGCGCCATGCCCGCCATGCCCGGCGCAAAGGTCTGGACGAACACCCCCCTCGTCCATGAAGCTCGCGAGGGCGTGATGGAATTTTTGCTTGCCAACCATCCACTTGACTGCCCCATTTGCGACCAGGGTGGGGAGTGTGATCTCCAGGACCAGTCGATGCGGTATGGCGCTGACCGTACACGGTTCCACGAAATCACCGGCAAGCGCGCTGTAGAGGACAAGGACCTCGGTCCGCTTGTGAAGACGTCCATGAACCGTTGCATCCAGTGCACGCGGTGCGTCCGGTTCGCGAACGAGGTTGCGGGCGTGGAGGAGCTCGGCACGACTGGCCGCGGTAACGACATGCAGATCGGTATGTACGTGGAGAAGACGATGAACTCGGAGCTTTCTGGCAACATCGTCGACCTGTGCCCTGTCGGTGCTCTCACGAGCAAGCCGTATGCGTTCCACGCTCGTCCATGGGAGCTCAAGCACACGGACTCTGTCGACGTCATGGACGCAGTAGGGTCCAACATCCGAGTGGATTCTCGCGGGGTCTCAGTGATGCGAGTCCAACCTCGCCCGAACGACGCTGTGAACGAGGAGTGGATCAGCGACAAGACGCGCTATGCATATGATGGTCTCCGGTTCCAACGTCTGACGACACCACTCATTAAGCAGGGCGACCGTTTCGTCTCGGCTTCCTGGGAGGATGCATTGGCCGCTGTTGCGGACGGTCTTCGTGCCTCTGGCGCTACAGGTGACGAGATCCAGGCCGTGGCCGGCCATCTGGCTGACACGGAGTCGATGGTCGCACTGAAGGACCTCATCAACCGTCTTGGTTCGGACAACCTCACGCTCGACAGTGTTGGTGGGCATGCCGCGCCCGTACACGCGGTCGACGTGCGCTCGAACTACCTGTTCAATGCGACGATCCCCGGTGTCGAACAGGCGGACTGCATCCTCCTCGTGGGCAGCAACCCGCGGCACGAGGCAGCCGTCCTCAACTCGCGCATTCGCAAGAGCTGGCTGCACACAACCCTCGAGGTCGGTCTCATCGGCGAGCGTGTGGACACTGCGTATGGCTATGACTACCTCGGGGAGGACGCCAAGGCCGTTGCGGACTTCGTTGCGGGCAAGGGCGACTTTGCGAAGAAGTTCAAGAACGCGAAGAAGCCCCTCATCATCGTCGGCAGCGCGATCACTGAGCACCCCGACGGCGCGGCAGTATACAATGCCCTCGCGAAGTACGTGGAGCAGAACAAGAGCCAGCTGCTCACCCCCGAGTGGAATGGCTTCGCTGTCTTGCAGAGGGTGCGTGGGTATCCCACTTTTCAGAGCCTACTATTCACACTTGCTTTTCGATAGGTTGCATCGCGTGCCGCAGCATACGAGATGGGCTTCGTCCCCTCGCGCAAGGCTTCCCAGACTAAGCCGAAGTTCATCTACCTGCTCAATGCGGACGAGGTAGATCCCAAGTCCATCCCCCGAGATGCCTTCGTGGTCTACCAGGGCCACCACGGCGACCTCGGCGCGCAGCTCGCAGACGTCTGCCTGCCCGGTGCCGCATACACGGAGAAGGGCATGACGTGGGTGAACACCGAGGGCCGTGCGCAGATGGGCCGCGCAGCCGTGCCCCCACCGGGCGCGTCGCGCGAGGACTGGAAGATCATTCGGTATGTACTTCCCGGTGACACGTGTTCGACGATCTGACGAGCCTCATTGCCGTTGTTATCAGTGCGTTGTCTGAGCTCGTGGACTCTCCGCTGCCATACGACGACGTGCTGAGTCTTCGGGACCGTATGTGGGAGATCTCGCCGACCTTGGTCCGCTACGACACTCTCGAGCCCACATCTGTGGATGTCGCCCTCGCCGGTCTCAAGACCCTCGCGGCTGGCACTGCAAACGCGAAGGTGTCGGGCAAGCCCTTCGCTAAGCCGATCAACAACTTCTACCAGACGGACCCCATCTCTCGAGCGTGAGTTCCTTTCCGTTCGGTTGTCTTTGTATGCGTGCTCACAGCTACGAATCAGATCTGTAACCATGGCGCACTGTACGCGTGCCTTCGTCAAGGGAGAAAACTACGGCTTCAGTGAACTGTCGAGTAAATCGGAAGCAGCTTACGCATAGATGTCTTGTAATGCAGGGATTCCAAATCTATTGACGCTTTCGTGATATGTACACAGAGGCTGTTCCATACATGAAGCCGTGCTTCTTCACGCTTCGAAGGGGGTGAGAGCCGTAATCCCAGCCGATACTGTCGATCTTGGACGTCTCCTTGGGGCAACTGACTGTCCCCTTTGACCCTCGGGTGTCCAACCTTGGATCGCGTATCCTGCTCGGAGGGGAGGCTGAATTCGACTATGACCCGACTGTCTGCTTAGCCGATGAGTCTACGTAGGGTGTATCGGTGCATATGTGCAGTGTGCCACGGATGAACCTTGCGGCACTGAACTCTGTTGATGCATGCAAAGATATTGTTGTGACTGACAAGTGACCGTACTAGGTGCGACAGGTGTGGCCTAGTTTCTCGCCACGTTCGCCGTCGTGCGGGGGCGTCGTCTCTCGTGCGCTGACGTCATCGTGGCCGCGTCCCCGCCATATATAAACCGTCCATGGACGTGCCCTTCCTCTTTCTCCCCCTTCTTGTTTCCCCCTCCTTCCTCGGTGCACCTCCGTCCTCGCGCTCAAGTGCCCATGGCATACGTGTCTCGTATGTGTAGTTGTGAGTGTTTATGCATATCTACGCTGGTCTGATGTCCCGCACCACCCCCTTGCGCTCCCATCCGTGTTACCTCACGCAGTGACTGCGCTCGCCCTATCACCTCCCGACGTGGCGGACAGAGCATTTGTTCTGCAGGCTCAGCCGTGTTTAGCCATTGAGACTTCTCGTCGCACGTTCGGTTCGTGAACACTTCATAAAAACCTCGTAAGACGCGCCTGCCGGTAGTTGCACTTGGCAGCTGAAGCTGCGTTACAAACTGCATTAGAGAGATTTGTAATTATCCCTCCGCATTGCGGAGGGATAGTAACAACTCGCTTGTTACGTATGCATGCATGTTACTCGTCACCTGACCGCGTCCCGCCTTGGTGCGGGCGCGCGGCTCCCCCGTCGGCTTTCAGTATGTACGAAGTAAGGTAGTAGCTAGTGCATATACGTGTAGAGTAATGGGTGTGTGGTTGTAGGGTCTCTTGTACAATACAGATAAAGTCTTTGGAATATCTCAAGCGAGATTGCGAAAGAGCCGGGCCTGGCTGAAGAGCTGTATCACGCACTGCTCTGAGGCTCCTAAAGGCCAACTCTACCATACGTCGTCCGTAGGCTAGTAGAACGTGCGGAGACTCGGAATTCACAGTATGCTCATCAGTGGCTATTCGTCATACCCTCTGTATTTGCTGTGCGCCCTGCTCGAGTTATTTTTTCTCTCCGCAATTTCACGTTGAGATGCGCGTCGACGACACGCCTTCAAGTTGGTGTGTAGAGGTGCCGGCGATATTATGGTAGTAGTAGCAGCATCATGGTTCTATTCGCTCAGTGAACCACCCCCTTTGGGCTCCGTCAGTCGATGTATATCTCGGGAACACTGCAGGCGTCGAGAAAAGAGCATCATGCGTAATAAATGTATGGTCATGACGTGTCCGTCGTATCGGAACCCTCGAGCTCGGGCCTCTCTGTTCGAGAGGATGCACTCATCTCGGCGGCAATGCACTCTCCGGTGCTTGTTTCAGCAATTGTTACGATTGACATTAGAGCTCATGAGCAGGTGTCGGCGGACTTCACAGTGTATGCCAACTGCCAATATTGTGGGCGACAGATTGTCGTGCTTATCAGGGCCCTCATACTGACTTGCCCAAGACTGCAACTTCGACCCTCAAGCCCCTTGCACTAGACCACTGGAGCACCTGACAAATCGCCACTGCATCGAACGCATACCGATGTAGTTCTAGCCGCGCGATAATCGCTTGCCCTGGTAACATGAAGCAATTGTCTGCTCAGGTTTGAATAGACACAGCCCGGTGCAACACGCGCCGCCTTGTTTACCGGGTGGGGTTACACAGCTCGCAGCAGGAGAGACAGGGGCATGTGCATGATGAGTCAGATGCATAGTATATAGGGCCTATCCATATCGGTAGTATGTGTACAACAGATGAAATCACACGGTGCACAAGTTCCAAAGAAGAAAGCGGCGGTGATTGATACAGATGAGTGTGGTATACAATAGGATGCGGAATGGTAAGGGAAAGAAGGACTGAAGGGGGGAGGGGCGCTGGTGAAACTCGGCTAACGCAGGTCAACGATTTCGAGATCCATGTCTTTCATCTGAACATGACTGTTGTCACAATCCTGGAACGGCAAACGTCACACTCCGCCGCTCTACGAGAACTGCTTTACGCACCGTATAGATCGGAACCTCTGGATGTGGGTGGAAGGCCTCCTTGGCCGTACAGTCTAAGATCACCTGCAGGCCGCCCGGGTCTGTTAAACGGAAGATACCAAACCTGACGCGCAAGTAGAGTCAGTGCGGCGAACGGGGTAGATATGGGTGGGGAGCCTCACATAGGAGTTGAGTTTGGCGCACAGACGACAGCGAAGGATTCCGGTAGCATCCGTTGGAATCCGGAATGCGTATGAAGGTCGACGGATGACATGAAACCTGTGGAACAACAATGTAAGCCGGATGTACGTGCCGAAGCACAATCTCGACGCACAGGACTGTGTCGGGTGGGTATGGATCTATGAGCAGAGGTGAGCCAGCGTCACTGCAACGAACCGAATGCACCCACCCATCCCAGAGTGATCAAGTGCCGTTCCTCCGTGAACTGCAGAACGAGCTCCTCCTCGTCCATCGTGCACGTGTCGCTCGTCGAGTGTTGCCTCGGTATGAGCAGCGTCGTGATGACGTACTTGCTTCCCTTGTCCTTCCCGAGCAGCAACCCACACGTCTCCCGGTTGTGCAACGTATTCACCCGCGCGATCGACAGGAACCGCGGGAGACAGCTCCGTGGGAGGCGTACTGTCTTCAGCTCGCGCACGCTCGAGTCTGTCGACGTGCTTTGCACAATCCGAGACGCGGACGCAGACGGGCCCTGTGGCGGCCGCGCACCGGACGGCGAGGGCCCGCGCTGCCGTCCAGCCTGCGGATACGTGATCGAGCTCGAGCCTTGTCTACCATGTCCGTTCGGGACAGAGATGTGGCTGGGCGGCGGAGGGATGACGGCATCAGCAATGGGGGGCATATGAGAATGCAGACTCTCTGGTGGCTTGGAGTCGAAGAGCAAGAGAGAAGAATCATTAGCCTGCGGCGGAGCCGGACCGGACTTCGAGAACATGGATTGCAACGAGGGGACGTAGCCTTGCTTAAGTTGGTGTTGGGACATGAGCGACGGGTATCGGATGGGACCTTCTGGTGGCGCAGGAGAGGTGGTCGTTATGGGAGGTGGATATTGCAGGCTGGTGGATGCAATCAGCTACACCGCGAACATAATGAAACACGAGAGCTTACACTGCTAACTGTTTTGACTTGCTTGGAGTATGGTCGTGTCGATGTCGATGCCATGGCTGGCGATCCATACCTTCCGGATCCGTTGACGAGTCGTCATCATTCTTCGTCGGACTCTCAAGCGGCATGATCGACAGACCGTTCGAGGTTCCGTACAGTGACTGTTGCTGCGACGAGTTCGGCGCATGCGCAGGTTGCGGCACGGCCACGGGGAAGCCCCGCGCGCTGCCCCGCGCACTCGTCTCCTCGCCCGATCTACTGCCACCGTTGGGTGAGGGCGTCAGCCGTGTTGCAACGTCCATCCGCGCTGCGAGCGCCGCGGCCTCCGCTTCCTGCTGTCGCCGCAGGATGCCTTCTCGCTCTCGCCGCCGCCGCTCGTCTGTGGCCCGCCGCCTGTCCTCCTCCTCTCTCCTTGCCTCTTCCTCCAGTCGCGCCCGTTCTGCTTGCCGCTCCCGCTCCGCCATCATCTTCGCCTCTGCTGCCCTTCGCTCAGCTGCAGCCGCCTGCTCCTCTCTGCGCCGCGACTCTACCATCTGCTGTCTGGCAAGCATACTCTCATTCCTTGCTTGTCGATCTCGCTCCTCTGCGTCTCTCCGTGCTTGTCGATTCCGCTCTTCTTCTTCCCTCCGTGCTTGCTCCCCACGCTGGTAGTCAGTCTCCCGCCTTGCCATCTCGATCGCGGTCAAGGACCGCTCGTTCTCTCGTCTCCACCTCGTCGGCTCGTCGAGAGTCATGTCTGTGTAGTACGAGCCAGCGGTCGATGGCCGACTTGAGCCTGGAGTAGTAGCATGCGCCGCCTGCCATTGCTCGTAGCGCTCAACAAGTACTGGCTTGAGTTGGCTTAAGCTTTCAAGGATGTCTTGCCCATTCTGTGATCAGCATCAGCACAAGCACAGATACGAGCGGGGAAGCAGGGCAGATAGACAACCGTTCGATCCGCAACAAGGCACAGCCTGTCAGCCTGCTAGGATTGATCAATCCTGGCAAGGTTGACCACTCCAGCATTGAGACGCCTGGTGGCACGAAACCTAGACCAAGAGAGAGCATTCACAGGGTAAACGATTAACTGCCACGAGCATTCACAGAGTGGTCCTTGATCCGACCTACCATGACCAACCATACACGACAGAAGCACAGGTCCACGAATAGGCGGGAAAACAGGGCCTGAAGAAGAGAACGCAAGTCGGAAACTGCAATCGGACACTCACCATGCCCAGGTTCTGGCGCTGATCAGCATTCAGCATGATATTGTAGTCGCGGTGGGTGGGTAACTTTTCTAGGACGATGGTGGCGGCCCTTGCATACTCAACGAAGGCCCGCTCGAAGTCATGGTGGTCCGCGTAATAGTCTCCATTCCTGCGAGCCTTCTCTGCTGTGCGCAGCCAGTGCTTCAGGCCCTTCGCCGGGTCCCACAATTGGTCCTGGGCGCGCGCCGCAAGCTCAGATATGGTTGCTGGCCGTTGAGAGATAGGTTCAGGTGTGCCATTAGCATAGACCGGGGAGCTCATGGTGGTAGAGAGAGTAGACGGCTGCCGCCGTGGGTGGACGGGAGTTGAGACTGGTGGTGTACTTACCACCAGCACTGCGCCGCCCAAAACAGCAATCTCACGTAAGCAGTCCGAAGGAGAAGTCGGTGTCTCACCTGCCCGTTGGGCGTCGAGGACCCGAGATAGTGCGTGTTTACTCAGACCATCCCATGCCTTCATCATAGAAAAGGGAGGCATACGAGGACGCCTGTGGACGGGTCCAGGTATGTGAACCTGGTACGTGGATAGATTTGTACGAGTATGTATGCCATACAAGCCGTGGGAAGTTGAACATGTGTAGGCCACGTGCGTTGCCAGACCCCTTCTGGTGACTTCGTGTACTTAACTTGAACCTTGCTAGCGTTGGGGACTCGCGCACATACCATATCATCAACTATCGTCAACCTCTCTCCGATCTACAAACTGGTTGCAGGTATCATTCTATTATGACACGGCCTGCCCTATGTGTAGTGAGGATACAGGATGAGTCGCTATGGGTAACCAAGAAGAGATACAAATACAACGGTACAACACTCATGCAATTAATGCGCGTCAAATGGCGTAAAAATCGTTAGCAAGTCACTCGCCCCCGGAGGACAGGTCCATAGTGGACGACAGAAACAGAGGCCCGGCGGTAACGTAAAAACTACGCTTTCTCCCTCTCCGCCGCACGCTCGGCCTCTGCCCTCTGGAGCTCACGCTTCTCGCGACGGAGGCGCTCGCTCGCGCGGATGCCAAATCCGTGCTGGAAGATCATTTGTGCCTCCTCAAGGCTGAGCCCCGCCGTTTCGGGGAAGCAGAACAGGCAGAAGAGCCAGCCCAGCAGACAGAGCCCCGCATAGAACCCGAACGCGCCCGCGGGC
This sequence comes from Fomitopsis palustris, assembly GCA_029783445.1. NCBI lineage: Eukaryota > Fungi > Basidiomycota > Agaricomycetes > Polyporales > Fomitopsidaceae > Fomitopsis > Fomitopsis palustris. Next base: position 369,646 of record JARAOQ010000018.1, on the reverse strand, counting down.
GTGATCGCCGCCATCAACGAGAGGTACGTTGAGTTGATGAGTAGGTTCGCGCCCCAGTTCATCGTCGTCGCGAGCGACGTCCCGATGCCGCGGACTGTAGGAGAGCAAGTGAACAACGTTAGTACAACGAAGAGGGTATGATGGGGAGTGGGGACTGACCCTCAAGTGCGAAGAGTTCGCCTTGTTGCCACGGAACGTTGCCGAGACCCGTAGCATACGAGGCAACGTAAAAGATCATGGATACTAGGATGATCGCTGACCAAGCCTTGGAATAGTCGGTGCCAGATACAAGCTGGCCACCAGTCCGTGCAGTCATATCTGCGAAGTGTGTCAGCGTCTCCCTACAGTCCTAAGCTCAGACTGATGGCATGACTCACAATGGAACGAGATGGCGGCGACAACGAGACCGATGATCATACCAGGGGCAGAGAAAATCATAATCTTGCGGCGGCCGATGATGTCTATGTACTTCAGCGCAAAGAGCGTGAAGACAAAGTTCGTGCCAGACACAATCAGGCTAACGGCAATAGAGTCGTTGAAGCCGATCTCTTGGAAGAGCGTAGCTATAGGAAATCATCAGGCCTTCTGCTAGAACAGATGTGCCTCGACAGAAACGCACCACTGTAGTACATGAGCTGTCATACAGAGGCTTCAGCATTTAGTTCTACTATGCGACGTGATATTGCATTACTTACCGTATTGAACCCACATAGTTGTTGGAACGCCTGAAGCCCACAAGCAATGACTGGGTGGACAGGTCAGGCTTATTCTCCGAACGTAATGAAAGAGCTCACCTAGGGCGCGCCGATGAATGGGTACGAAGAAGATCGACTTCAGTCGTTGCAAGAAGGTGGTCGAGTTCGCGATCTCGACGCTCTGCCTTACTGCAGCCTCCAAAACTTTGAGCTGAGTAAGATTCGAGTGGCGTTAAAACTGACATCAACAGACAAGCATACTGCACACGAACCTTCAGCTCAACTTGCTGCGGTGTCGCCAAGGAGTATATTTTAGAGAGGGTTCTATATGCAGCCTCGGGCTTCTCCCGTCGGATGAGGATACGTGCTGCAGTGTGCGGCCGCTGTGAGTGTTAGAATACTGCAGCTGAACAGAAAGTACGTACGTGACTCGGGAAGGAAGAATAGGAAGAGGAACTGCAGCCCGGCGGGGACCGTCCCGAGGCCGACCATCCAACGCCAGCCTCCATCCATGTGCTGGAAGGCGGCGTCGATCCCGTACGCAATAACCTGTCCACCGGTGATTGCGACGACGTTCACCGCGACCATCCGGCCGCGCAGGCGTGTTGGTGACAGCTCTTGGATGTATAGCGGAGCGATGCAGGAGGCGAGACCGACGCCGAAGCCAATCACAAACCGCCCGCCGATCTATGTGTGAAGACTGAACATCGTGTCATGTGCGTAGCGATGTGCATGAGTATTTACCATGGGCCAGACGGCGTGTGAGACGGCTTGGCCGATGGCACCTGCTATGAAGATGATGTCTGCGACAGCGAGCACAGGTTTGCGCCCAGTGTAGTCGGAGAGCATCCCAGCGATGAGGCCACCGATGAGGGCCCCGAGCGTTGTTGCGGTTGTGATGAGTTCCTAGAAAGGAGCTCATGATGAGACACAGATAGCAGTGTGAACTTGGGGATCGGTATGACGTACCTTCTGAAAGTTGGACAGTTGTTCCGGGCCCAGATCAGAACCGATGGTGACGAGCGCCCCGGAGATGACACCAGTATCATAACCTGCATGCAAGGCGGGACGCGTCAAACAATCTCATTCGTGCATGCCGAAGTGCGCTATGCTCATACCAAATAGCAGGCCAGATATGCTGGTGCAGAACACGAGCATCCACACGAACCATGTCGTGCGCTCCTCGCCTTCCGCGACGACGGCGAGTTCTGATACCTCACCCGCGGCGAGGGTCTTTGAGATGTCTTCCGTGACAGAGTCGAGACTATTCAATGGAGCGCGCCACAACGGGTCAGTGAATAAATATTGCAGCGCGCTTGCACGCGAGCAGCGCACTGCTCACCCCTTGGAGTCCTCTTTCTTGAGTTCGATCTTCAGGTCGTGCTTGTCGTCTTCCATGTCGTTCGTGAATGCACCCGGGAGGATGATATGATACGGTCTTCGGCGCAGGTGAGGGCGTGACACTGAGGTATCGCGGCGGAGGCTCGAGGCCTTTATAGCAGATTGCCACCTGTAGGGCGCTTGCGCATCAATCAATCTGGCGGTAGAATTTCGTCGAATAGAGTTGCCCTTGCATTCCGCTCTTTGCGTTCTGCTGGGCAACTTCCGTCATGGACATACCAGACTGACCGGCGAAGGTCGCCGGCTGCACCTCCTCGCTCTTGCTCGAACAAGGCACCCGGCCTACGGTCCTCTCCGGATGCCGGTCCCGCGTTCCGGAGGTCCTGTGTGGGGTTGCGTGCGGGGACAAGCGCCCGACGGTTGAACGCGAATGTCATCTGACATCTGGCACGCCCCGTCGACGGCTCAAAAACCCTCGAAATATTGTATGTGAAGAACTTACTACACGGCAGGTATTAGTGACATGCTTCTGCATTTCATGCTCAGTCGTCAACAATGGATCTACCTACGCTGCCACTGACATGAGCAACACTGGCAGTTTATGCCAAGAGTCGGACCGACCGCTGAGCACTCGATGTATTCTTCCGAACGAGAAGTGCGGGGCCGTGCCGTGGGGTACAGTGATGCGAGTGATTCGGATTGCACAGTAAACACACCAGGTGCACGAGCGGACCACTGCGTCGGCGGTAGAGTGGTCACCAGGTCGTCCAACCCGACTAGCCTCAGGCGACCCGGCTGTTCCATGCGCCATCTCCATACAGCGCAGCAGGATCTCCTGAATTCGTCACCTCCAGGTTCGCGGTTCACTCGCACCGGTGTTCCGTACTCGATGGTACACCAACCCGCTAATACAGCTCATTCGTTTGCGCTTCTGTTCTGTGTTTCGCCTCAAGCGAGAGGCACGCCAATCATCGCGTTCAAGCTTGCGTGGTGGGCAGTCCACGGGACCGCGTAGATAGGATACGGCGTCCGTGTGTGCGGGCCGCACAGGATACCGTCTCTCTGCTCAGGCAACGGTGTCAGCACGAAAGATACCAAGTTCTGGGGTTCCATTGACACGGAGCTCGACCCCCACGGTCCTTGACGAGACACAAGAAGGACCCCTTAGCGCAGAGTCGGAACGGATTCCGACAATGGCTAGGCGTTGAGCTGACCAACGCTCAGATGGCATGCGAAGCGAGGACGTGCGGACGTACAGCGGTGGCAACGATACGAAAATATACCGCATAAGCCCGCAGTGTGTTAGCCTTGATCCAGTCGGTTGACATAAGACGTTCGCGAATTATGATGTATGCACTATGCCTTCGAGCCAAGTCCTCCGGGGGTGGTCGCTAGCGTCTGCATTCGTACCACCGACAGGGCGGTCATTTTGAGGACGGCCTTGCGTGGTGAGTGTAGCTACGGTGAGAGCGCCATGATGATCCTGATACGTGCACTGGTGATGAGAATCCACGGCACAACCCAGTAGTGCGACAAGGTGTCTCACTGGCATGTCTTCCAGCTTGCTTCGAGGCAAGGTACTACGTAGCCTGCTGTCTACGAGCCCACAGCATGAAGCACCATCGATGTCGCACCGATGCATGTACTTTGACTTAATGGGAATTAGCGTATGGGCGGGGGTCAGTTCCGGACGTAGACGCGATACGCTGCCCACGTTCGCATAACTGCTCTGCAAGGGTCATGCCCACATATCCTGTTCTCCTTCAGAGACAGGCGAGGGTATACATAGACTTGGCCTGAGAAATAATGAAAGGCTATGGCCACCACATGTGTTCACTTCGAGACTGATACTGACTTACGCGAAGACGCGACCACGTAGCTTGAAGCGGCCTGTTGTGATGGAGGGACACAGTCTCAGCATTGATTTGTGTGATTATGCTGAGAACATTAGAGTGGACCTGCAAGCATCAGGATTAGAATTTGGATTTGCTCTAACAGCATCAAGTGGAGCAGTATAATAACCGAACCTAGCGTGCACTTGCATAATGATGGCCGCACCCCCGTTGCATTGACCTATGTAAAATCCCCACCGTGCGTTCAGAATTATGGGTAGTATTGTTTCAACAGCCGCGCGGCCTCCAGTAGGGCATGGTTGTGGGAAGAGGCCAGGGAAAGGCTCCCCGCGGCTCAGGACAGCGCAGCTAAGCGCTCCCTGGGGCGGGCGTGGAGCACGATCAGTATTTGGATTGTCCAAATACTGTGTTTGCAGATACACTCTATTGTGAGGTGAATGAACGAGCCACCGCCACATCATGTAATTATCTCAGAAATGCGAGTGATGAGAGTGGACCCGGGCCAGCGTGCTCGAGAGGCGTGGGAAGTACGAGGACCCACAACCGTCCACTTCACAGGAACGGAACTCAGACTGGATGCGCTGTCCATGAGAACCTCTCTGCAGTAGCAGACTGCGAGGCAGACAATTCAAAGCTATGTCCTTCCAGCGAGCGACATGTTGTCTCCAAGAGGCACAACGAGAACATAGTCATAAACACATTTTACATACAGCATCCAATCCATCAGGCGAGTAGTAAACGGTCGTGATCAAGCATGAATCGTTATCGATAAGTACGGTAGCGGTTGGTGATCCAGGTCGTGAAATGAAGGTCAGTCATTGCAGTAAATTCGTCAGCTCGTAGGTATCATGTCGCGCACGACTTCATGGATGTATGGAATTCGAAGAGCGCGGAGACCGGGGTCCGAAAAGCCCAGGGCTAGATTGCTGCGGCACCAGCAGCGTAGTGGGTGGGTTTGGCGGTGGAGTAGGTACAAATGTCGGATTCGCTGCTCGTGGGCGTCAGTACGATTATCGCTCCCAGAGCACAGGTCTGTCACGTACGTTGCCAGGTTGCCCACGACTCGACAGGAGGCCGCACTTCGGGCGCGGGCTCCGGGGGCGGAGGCGGCGCAGCCTGAGACCTACGAGACCTGCGAGAGCCACGCTGCATGACACTGCGCCATGCTGGCCGGGCGGGCTGAGGAGGCTCTTCTGGCGGAGGTGCTTCCGGGGGTGCTTCGGAGGGCGGCGGGGCTGCTTGAGCATCACGCGCACAGGGACCTGTGGGTGGTCTCCACTCGGGATCAAACTCTCCTCCCGGACCCATCTTTGCCTTCATCGTCAACAGGCAGCCGAGTTCGCTTGATTGTGTCACCCATCAACAAGAGGGCGTCACGAGAACTGACATCCAACTTACTACTGAATATTACGCCTCTCTTCTCGCAGCCTGCCAACTTCGCCGAGGAGCATGCGTACTTCCGCAGCAAGAGAGCGACTGAACTCATCGAGGTACTACAATCACGGTCAACATCACAGCCAGCTGTGAGGAATAAGTATGGTTACATACGCCTTGGACGTTGAAGGGAATTTGTTCATGGGCTGTTGACCGGACAGCATTGAGGGTATCCTCGTGTTGCCGGGCGCAGTCTGCGCGCCATGCTGCATAACAAAGCCAAGTCAGTGGCGATAAAATGAGGCGTGTCAAGTGCCATCACGCACTCTCTGCCATCTGTCGAAGGAGCTCATCTTGTTCTCTCCTGAAGGCCGCCATTTCATCAAGTACATTTTGAATAGCTACCGCAGGGGCTCAGCGAGGAAGTCGTACTAGTGGAAGTGGAACTTACAAGGATCATTAGCTCTGGCTTCTCTGTCCGCGTCACAGGCTGCTCTGTCCTCGGCCCTTTCTTCGATGACCTGCTGTACTAGCTGGCGCAGTTCAGCGTTCGAGTTATTGCACTGCTCCATCCATTGCTGCTTCTCCGCCCAGTGCTGCTCTGATAGTTCTTGCTTCCTCTCGAGCTGCTCGCGTTGCTGAGAGACGAGATCGGTGAGTTGTTCCAATTGCTGTCGCATCGCTTCGTCGCGTTCGAGCATCTCAATCCGTTCCCGGTCGCGACGTTCGCTTTCTTCCGTCAACCGTAGTTGGCGTTCGTTCTCTAGCTCCGCACGGACTGACGCTAACTCCTCTTCCAGCGCACGGATACGGGCCTCACGGTCCTCATCAAGGCGCTGTCGGGCAGCTTCTAACTCAGCCTGTTGACGCTCGCGTTCGGCCTGCGCAAGTTCTCGCTCCCGCATCAACTCTTCGCGTTCCAAGCGGACTGTCTCGAGGATCTCCTGAGCATGACGGGATGCAGCATCCTGTGCAACTGTGCGAATCGATTCCGCATAGGCTCGCGCGTCCGTAGGCTGAACCACAGGGGCGTCGACCACTACATCGGATGATGGTGGTTCTTCGTCAGTAACACCAGGTTCCGGTGGTGGAGGTACCGGCAAAGGAACTTGCTGAACAAGATTGGCCAAGCGATCCTCAAGTTCTCTCCACACTGCGTCTCGCCGCTCTGCAGCTTCTTGATCTCGCCTATTCTCATGGTCCTCGAAGATACGCTGCCGCTCGTCTTCGTTGCCTCGGAATGCTTGATCGCGAGCAGCTTCTGCATCCTGCAGGGACCCGAGCGTTTCCGTTACCTGCCGCTCTAGTTCGCCGAAGCGCTCATTTTGCTCCCGTTCCAGGTCTTCGAGATTTAGAGCTCCAGGCCCCGATTCCCTATACTGGCCTACGTCGGTGGTGGGATCACGAAGCGTTGGCCGCCTCGAGGGGGCCGCAGATGGATGAACAGACGGTGCAGCGTGATCGTCACGAAGCGTTGGTCGCCTCGAAGGGACCGCAGACGGATGAACAGACGGTGCAGCGTGATCGTCACGAACAGTAGGTCTTCTCGAGGGAGCCTCATAGGACGGGGTGACCGGTGCAGACCATTCCGGTGGATGATAGCCTTCACCCGGCTCTTCCGCGTAGTCATGCTCAGTAAGGGCCGCGTCGTGGGGCGCCGGAACGGGCAATGGAATCGATTCCTCGGTCGGCTCATAATCTCGCTGTACGGGGTCAGTCCGCCGACTTCTTCCAGTGCCAGCACGGGAAACTGCACGACTCATTTCAGCAGGAGATCAGGCAGTACAGACTGAACTTACTGGCTGCTGGCGTGGGTGCATCGGCGCCTGCATACGCTTGATGCAGAGCAGAGACTACGAAAGGATTTAGCCATGTGAGGCAAATGTCAACGAACGCAAAAATCTACCATTGCTGGGTGATCTTGAGAGGACATGTCCTGGTAGCAATGTGAGCGCCTGGCTTAGAGACGGCAATGCTCATCTACTGACCTGCTTCGATTGGTGTAGCTTCCTCAAACTCTGGAGCCATAGTGACTGTAGCGATTATTAGCACAAGAATAAGGCTTGTTCGTGACATGACGATTACCTTGGCTCGGACCTCTACCTGATGGTACTGGACCCGAGGGTGTTCGTCCTGATCGCACGCGCACAACATCGGGAGAGACGCCAGGTGGTTGATGAGGCCCGAAGTCGACAACTGTGGGAGATCTAGGGAGCTCTGGTGGTTGGCTAGGTGTTCGAACGTGTACATGTGCTCCATGATCTAGTGGAGGTGAGTATCTGTCTGGCGAAGGTGACATCCGCCGTGTGCCGTCATAGTCATCGTGCTCGGGTCGACGAGTGGGACGCGGAGGTCGATGAGGAACATATGTTGGAGTGGGAGAGCCCTCTCCTTCATCAGGCGACCGCGAGATACGCTGTCTACGACGCGACGAAGACACTCGGCCAGGATAAGGTTGACTAACGAGCGTCGGCGAACGAGATCGCGTCTGGAGGCCGGGCTCGGGGGAACGAATTTGCACAATGAGTGGTGAAGGGGATCTCGATAGTTGCCTGCCGCGAGCTCTTTGACGACGATCGTAAGGGCCAGGTGACCTAGAATCGCGTCTGCTTCGGGTTGAAGGACCTGCATAGTCTCCTAGTCGGCGAGGATCGTCCCAGTCCCCTGGAGGAGAGGACCTTTGGGTGCCGTATCGACGAGATCCCTGATACCCTTCCGGCGACCGACTCAACTCCTCATGGTAGGGCCTACCCCTTCTGTAAGGATCATCTCGAGAGTCGTGTCGGCGCCTAGTGTAAGGATCTCGCGAGTCACGCCCGCGCCTAGAGAAGTCGTCAGGTGACCGGTAATAGCGTCGTCCACCCGGCGATCTCATGTATGCCCGACCCCGGCCATAATCCGGCGATCTATCCCGAGAGCGCGTAGGACGGTCACGATCACGATCACGGTCACGGTCACGATCACGGTCGGGGTCACGGTCACGGTCGTCATAACGCCTGCTGGGTGACGGAGTGCGGCGAGAGGGTTCCGTCCGCACGATGATCTCAGCGGGGTGTTCACTAGGGCCTTCCTGAGGGGCCTGCACTATCACATGGGGAACGCCCTGTGCGCCGGGTATCACTCCTTGTTGCGGCCCAGTTGGTTGAACGACCACTGTGGTAGGTCTGGGCGTAGGGACTCGGCGATCCGAGCGATGACTCTCTGGCGAAGGCGAGCGCCGTTCAGAACGAACGGGTTCCTCGTGACGGGGGTAGTCCGAATAATCCGTACGTGGTGACGTCGTATGCATGGTAGGGTCCGTTATGGGGATCACCTGAGGTATTTGGGGCTGCATCGGCGGCGGACCAGGCATCATGGGCACAGCCTGGCCAGGTATGTACGGTTGTGGCCCTGCTGGCTGGATGATGATCGGCGGGTGAGGAGTCGCAGCCATTGGCGGCGGAGACGCCACTTCTGAGCGTGGTGCGCTCGGGTGCCTAGGCGATCCAGGATGAAGGTCTGGGGGGCCGGTGCGAATGACACGAGGCGATGGTGAGCGTGAGCGCGAGCGCGAGCGGGCTCTCGAGCTTCCAGGACGAGGCTCAGCATATCTTTGTTCAGTACCCGTCGGCGATCCTGCGCGGGAACCCAGCTCTTCGTGTGCGCGCATATCAGGGGGCGCTGGGTAGATGGTAATTGGTCCAGGTACAGGAGGTGGTGGAACCTGTATAGGTCTTTCCTGCGCTGGTCCTTGCAACCCGTGAGGAGGTATGATAAGAGGGACTGCGGCTTCAGAAACGTCGTCGTAACTGCCCGCCTCTGGACTGCCCGCCTCTGGACTGCGCGTCTCTGAACTGCCCGTCCCTGAGCGGGATTCAGAGGGCGGCGAGGGGGGGATAACAGGACGATCTTCGTATTGGTCGTGTGGCGTATAGACACCGTGTGGCTGTATCACAACCGGTGCCGGCTGTGGAGGCATACCAGGAGGGATAAAGATTCCTGTATGGGGAGGTGTCGATGGGATAACTGGTCGATAGTCCGGCGTAGGAGTACTTTCATCGCGAATGTCAGGGATCACAGGTGCATCAGGAAACCCAGGCCTCGGCTGAGGGACAAAACCTGGAGGGTAAAGCTGCTGTGGCATCGGTGGAATGACAACACCAGGAACCGGAATCGGTTGCGGCTGAGGCTGAGGTGCAGGAGCTTCCCCTGGTGTCGAGTACGGTTCTGTAGATGAATGAGACATCCAGCAGCTAGCAGTGTAACGACGTTGCTCACCCCGACGACCCATGAGATCATATATCATGTCGCGAATTTGGTCTATCCTTGCATTCAAGCCACGGATCTCCGCATGGCGATCTTCCACGTCCCGACCATGCCAGTCATTGAAGTCCCTCAGATAGCGCATGACCTCACGAATTTGGTCAATGGACGCTAGTTGAGCGGTCCGATTATCCTTCAAAAATGTTTGCAAGCGACATTCCACGTACAGCAGAGATGAGCTCACCCGAAGCAGAGTCAAGATATCATCGAATGGAATTTGCAGGACAGTCTGACGGAGGGTAAGACGGAGGAACGAGGATAGTAGGGGGTTCTTACCTGGGTTGGCGGCACAGGCGCGAAGACACCCGGAGGAGGTGCAGGTACGGGACCGGTTTGGCCTGGAGCCGGCTGCGCTGGCATAGGAGGTACATGAACAAAGGCCGGCGCCGTCCCAGGCCTGTCTGCTTCAGGAGCCTATCCCATCGAATCTAGTCAGGCAAGAACGAACAGCAAAGATGTCATACTTACTTCTGGCTGTCTCGGGCCGTAGAACCCATCTTGCGCCTGGGGATGACGACCCCGACGTCGATTTTGTACTTCGCGCAAGAAGTCAATATCATCTTCGGGACCACGAGGGGTCGGGCGCCTACGGTCGTGCGGGACGTTCTGAGCATATGCGCTTTCGCTCTCGGAGGGTTCAGTGGGAATAAATGGCCGGGGGCGACGTGTCCGAGGAACAGGTCGCCTTTCACGCCTCTCGAAATTGACGGGCTCATAGGCCACAGGGAAGGTGCCAGGTCTTGGCGGGAGGTCTGTTTCGAAGACAGGACTCGCGCTACGAGGTCGACTTACTCGGGGACCGGGGCGATACGTGAGAGGAATGATGGGAGGAGGTGGCTGTATCGGCTGCTGGGTTACCGCAGGGCCTTCGGCCAACATATCGACCAACCGTTCATCAAACGATGGGCCAGCGCGGACAGGCACAGGCATCTGGATTGGAGGGACATCCCTGCCAACCTCATCCCGCAAACGTGCAATGTGATCCAAGAGCGACGTATCCGAGCCTGAAGGATACAAGGACTCGGACCGATCATCCCGCGCAGGAGCTTGAGGCGGAGGACGCTGAGTTTGTTCCAGAATGCGCTGAATAGCTTCCTCTAGCCTGCGGCAACATTCCGACACATCTTGGCCCACTGGTCGTGAACGCAGTTCTTCCAATATATGACTCGCGTTGGCCTGGCTAGACTGCAGCGCTGTCATTTCCTCGCGAATCTGAGCCAAGGCGACGCGCAGACTGTTCAAGTCGACGGGAGGTATCTGCCTCACAGTGCCACTCGATTCCGTCGAGGGCGTTGGGGAAGCGGGAGTAGACGACGAAGGCGGAGGCGTCGGACTTGCAGATAACGCAGAAGATACAGATCGAAGAGATAGTGGTTCTGATTCAGGCGAAGACTCCGGCGAAGGACTTGAGTCAGAGGGCCAGGATGGAGATGTGGGTATTGCCGGGTACGACTCCGACTCCATGAGACTCAAATCATCCGAGTGGTGAGAGGATAGGAAAGACATGGTCTCAGAGATAGTGTCGGGCGACGGAATGCGAATCGGAGGCGGCGTCAGCGGTATAGGAATAAGTCGAGGCGGCGTAGGCCTTGGAGTCCCTTGCAAGCTCTCGCGGGGCCCCATTGGACTGCGAGAGATGATACTACTCCCACCGACCGACCGATCCTTTCGAGGAACAGGGGGAGGAGCATCAGGAGCACGAGAGGCGACGGGGTACGGGATCTCGCGTATAATCTCGCGCACCGTGACCACAGACGGACTCTGGGGCTGAGGTTGTGGCGGAGGCGGAGGCAACGGCTGCTGTTGCGGAGGTACAGGAGGGGGAGGAGCAGGGACAGGGAAACTCATCGGTAAATCCCGCTGGCTGTCTCTGAGCTCCTCCAAGAGCTGCCTTATTTCTTCGATATTCCGCGCCATCTCCCGGTTCTCTGCGCCCCGCTGAGTGTCGATGTCATTGAGGTACTGCAGAAGACGATTCACGTCGTGCGTCAGGATCGTGCTTGGCGCCTCCGAAGGTACAGTTTCGAGTGCAGACATTATGGACGGGATGTCTCCGCGTGGTGTCGTGATGCTGACGCTCATTGTTGGCGTCGGTGGTTCAAGAGTCAAGCCTGGAGACGGAGGTAGCGGGACAGCCTGCGGGGAAACCTAACAGAGAGTAAGCTGTTGTACAGGGTGATATGCGTATACACTCACTGCTCTGATTGTCGGCGAAGGTACTACTGACAACAAGGACGGCTCCGTAGAGATATCGTCCTCCGAGACTGACATCGGATACTCAAAGAGTGACCGCGGTTCGAAGACGGACGAACTCATCGATATTGAGGATATGGTCGACACCGACGACGGCGTGCGAGACAGCGTCACAGTAGGAACAGGTACTTCCGTCGAAATCGGTGTAGGCGAAGGAACGCTGGGAGGCAGGGAGATTGTCGACGGTGTCGGCGTGATCGATTCGGAAGGCGAAGATGGCACAGAGCTTGCTGACTCCGTGCTCACCTCTGTGATCGGCGTCAGAAGAGTGACTGCGTCCTCTTCAGTGTACGGTGAACCGCTCGGTCGGAGGAACGACGTCTCGAACGACGTGTCGGCACCCTCGGGGAGTGCGAGCGATTGAACCGAGGGCGATGCTCGCAAGAGCGAAGACTCGTAGGATCCATCAGTCTCCACTCCCCAGAGAGACTCGGGGATCCCTGGACTGGACGGCGTCGGCGGCTGCTCAATTGTAGATGGGACCGTAGGCGTGAGCAGATCAGTTGGCGTCGGCGTGATAGACGATTCCGTCGGAGTCGACACCGTCGACACAGAAGGTAACGATCCCAGTGGCGATTCAGTTGTCGGGATCGGCGACGGTCCAGGTATGGACATCACAGACGACTCTTCTTCCGACAACATTGGAGGAGAGGGCGACGAGACTGGTTCCTCTACCAGCGACAGAACCTCCTCCGACGGCAGCGAGGGTGTCACCGATGGACTGTACACCGACGGCGGCAAAGGAATGTCCTCCGGCCGTAATTCTTCGACAACACTCCTCGGCGACGCAGAGGGAATGGTGGGGATCGCAGAGGGAGCGCTGACACTGACAACATCCTCTTCAGCCTCCTCAGCCTTCTTCGTGCACCTGCATTCCGCCGTCTTGTAGTCGGTCTCGGCCTCTGATGGGCACACTTCCGCCGTGATGTAGTCCGAGCCTGGCTCCGTAGAACACACCTCCGCCGTCTCGTACTCGGATAGCGGCTCCGTTAGGCACTTCGGCGCCGTCTCATACTCCGTAGAACAGACGTCCGCGGTCTCGTAGTCGGAGGAAAGGGACGGGATAGTGGGCAGCGAGACATAAGACAGCTCAGAGGGGGACTTCGCCGTCACGTAATCTGTGCTATACGCCGTCGTGCTTGACCGCGCAAGTTCGCTGTCTGGCTCATCCGCAGACCGGGAGGTCTCGTCCGTGGACCGCGTGTACGACGTCGACGACGGTGTAGGCGTGTACGACCTTGTCGGGGTGTACGAGCTCGAGTAGCTCTCGAGCGTGCTGAGGCCTTCCGTGTACGAACGCGTCGCCGTAGGCGTGCAACTGCTAGTGTTCTCCTTGTCCGATGTATCTTCGCTGCTCCGATCGTACGAGGTGTACGAGCGCGAGCTGCTCCTCGGTGTCCGACGCGTGACAGCCCTCGAGCGGGTCAACCCGCTGCGCGACGGCGATGTCGATGGCAATCCGCTATGAGAATCTCCGAGCATAGACGCCGATGTTGTACCTCTCAATGACAGAGTCGACGCGACAATGTTGGTGCCTGTGCCAGACACGATGTCGAGCAGGGTATCATCTGTGCCGAGGCCCGTCCCTGTCCTAGTATCAGTAGTAGTGAGGCCCCTCGTGAACGACGACGATGAGTAGAAACTAGATGCTGTTCTCGAACGACCAGAGAAGAACGCATCGTCAGAGACGGTCGTTGCGCTGTCGGAGGCACGGCTGCGCGCGCGCTCGCTGCCTCTCCCCACGCTAGGCGGCGGGGACATGTACACTTCACGGCCCAGCCTCGGCCCGCTGGACACGGTCACGGGCGAGCCATCGCCCACAGGGATGCCGCCTGCAAGACCCAAGCCGAAGCCTAAGCCAGGGCGAGAATCGCGTGCACGGCGAACGGCAGACGCAAACTCTTCGTCGAGGTCCGTCAGCGAGCTGGTCCGTCGGATGGAGCTGCTCCTGCTCGGTGCAATAACGCGCGGGTCACCAGGATACAAGAAGGCCTGGTTCGAGACGGCCGAGTCGTCGGTCGCGCGCGTGCGATGGGCGGAGGCAAGAGAGGGGCCACGTGACAGTCCCGTACGAGTACCGGAACTAGAGATGGACTGCAGGTCGGAGATGTCTGGGATGGTGTCGATATGCGGCACGTAGCGCGTTGACGCCGAGCCTGACGCGGTGCCTGAGCGTGACGAGCCCGAGCTGGCAAACGAACGCATTGTGCGAACGGATCCCGTCGGCGAACCGCTGGCTGAGCGGTCGGGGATGGAGACTGCACGGTCCAGGACGTCCCTGCAGGGTGACCTATATAAGCACAGAAAATGGCGACAGGCAGTGGAACTCACCAGATAGCGCTCACCCAACGGACGCGCTCCCTTGGGCTATCTGTCCCCAGCCTCTCAATACCGTCAGTATAATGCAAGTGGAAAGGGCTCAGAGTCTGCATCAGCTCTGCCTCGCCCAGCTGGGCCTCCACGCCCGACGCCGCATTCTGGCTCTGCATGATCGCTGCAAGCGTGCCAACATCATCCCGCGCGGCGTGGTGCATCGGAGACTTTGCTGACACTACCTCTGTGCAATTCAGTAGGTCTAGCGTTACGATCCCGCGTCCCCCACCGGGGGCAATCCAAGACAGGAGCAGCATGTGAGGATAGAGCAGCGCTTGACAGCGTTGCCACCTGTAAGGCGGCGCAGCGTGAACATTGAGGTACCAGAGAAGACCGATCCGAAGGGGCTGCGAGGGTCCACTTCATCAGTCTGCAAACACTGGCCATTCCAGCAGAGCCCTTACCTCTTGTGCTTCCGGCCCTCCAGTGTATTGTCCCATCTCACTGATATCAAATGGTGGCGGAAGCAAGCCACTCGTGCTAAGGGAGCCACTCCCGCTTTCTTCAAGGCCCGTTGCCGAGGGAGGATCACTCGCCCTTCTACCACCGCTCCGATTCGCAGCCTGCAACGCACGGTCTCTCAGCCTTGCGCTGCCTCTGCTGGCCCTGCGCCGGATACTGAACAAACCGTCGCTTTGCGTTGGCGATGGCGACGTCGCCGATCGCTCCGACTTGCCCATCGACGGCGTACGCTCTTTCCACCGGTTGATAACATTCCGCACCTGGCTCAATGCCGTGCGATCGCTAGGCGACATTTGGCGAGGCGTGAGTGTCGTAGACGTCGGTGTCATAGTGGTAGCATTCAAGCTCGAGAGTGTGTTCGAGCTCGGGTTTGTATACGTCGCTGTATCAGTGCCTGACGCGGTATAAGTATTCGACGAAACTGGAGTCCGACTTGTGAGAGTCGTTCCAGCAGTACTGGTGACGTTGCGAGAATCCCAAGACAGCGCGCTGTGCGTGCGGGGAGGAGGCGACAGCATGGAGGTCATTGTCGTGTTGGGGCCCGAATACGACGCCGCAGAGCCAGTCCGAGAGGATGGTCGAGAGCCGTAGGTGGTGGTCCCGTATCCTGTTGTGCTACTGTAGCCATATCCAGTGCTGGTCAGAGTGGGCATTGACCGACTCTGCGTTGACGTGTAGGGACTTGGCGATCGTATCGCTGACGGTGCCGAACCTGTCCTAGAGTGTCCGTAGATCGGAGCAGGGCTCCCGGAGGAAGCGGCGGTACGGTCTTCGAAGAAGGCGATGCGCTCTCCCACCCGTGGTCCTGGAGTTGATGGCAGCGGACGAGGAGGCTGCGCCGCCTGAGATGGTTCCGTAGCAGCGCGAGTGTGAGACACGGTCCCCTCGATGTGTGCGGAGAGTCGGTTCGCGTCGCCAGCGGATGGATATGAAGAGGGACGCGACGGTGTGTTTTCTGTATGCTCCGAGATTGTGCTCAAACGAGCACCTGGACCCAGTAGAGGGACAGCGCCAACGGTGGAGCGAAGGTTGGTGGATGTCCCAGAGCCAGTGTTGGAGACGCTGTCGGTGCGAGAAGAGTACGTCGACGGACCAGTGTAGGAGGTATATGTGGAGGGGCCTCTTGAGGAGCCGCGCGAGACTTCGGAGAGAAAGTCATCGATGTCGTCGTTGATTTGCGCGAGCTCGGCCTCCACTTCGGCTGCGTCTTGCATGGAGTCTTCTTCGGAATAGGTGTACGAGTCAGACTCTCTTGAAGTCGGAGAGGGCGAGACGACAATGCGACGCATCTGCCGTCCAGATGAAGCATCGTCGCTGTCGTATGACGAGGTAATTGGAGTGGCTTTGCGCAACGTTAGCAGAGGAAAGAGAGAGAATTGGAGATGCTCACTGGATCGAACGGTAGATGAAAGCCTTGAGGGAGACACAGGTGTTTGCGTTGCCGAGAGGGTGGAGAAGGTCGCGGTGCCAAAAAGCGGGGAGCGCGGGGGCCCTGACGAGGGCGGGATGCTTGAATAGTCAGACATCTTCAGAACATAATCCGGCAGCGTATGAGAGCGGTACAACGAGATCTTGAGGCGCGATACAGGAGCAGGGGCGCTGCCAGAGCCGGCGGAGAGCAAAGCCGGCCAAACGCAAGTCCAACGTTGAGTTTAGGGCAGGCGGGAGCGCGCGAAACACCGTGTGTCGCGTCAGTCACCTGATGCCGTCGTCTCCAGCGCTCACCCAACTTGAGGCCATCCCTTTTTTTAAATCATATTGTGTTTATCTTCCGTACTTGAGGCTCTATTCGCTTGTCCCAGTGTTGTCATAAGCACAGGATTTGCCCTTCACCGAACACTTTGAGCCGGTCTATGTAATCTTGGACTCATCGGCACTGCCGTTGTGAGCCAGCATGGTAGCCGGAGCGAGGGTGGGGAACAGTGAGAGACAACGCCTTCCCGCTCTTTATATGCAAGTGTTGCGAACATCCCTCTTGCCGTGAAATGGGGAGCCCACTGACGGGTAGAGAGAACTTGATGGCACTCAGTATGCTCGATCGCCGATCGATGACATGGTGCGCTATATATGGACACTGGGCAGGATGACAGCGCGCGCATTCATGCAAGTACAGTTGCAGACTCATTCTATTGTTCGGATAAAGTCAAGAATACAATGGGGGGCCACGTTAATAGTACAGTCAAAGAATGTGCGCGGGTCGTTAATGCGTAGTAACGGAAGATCGAAGGTACAGTCGTACTTATACTTCACTATGCGTTGCCAAATAATCTTCAGGCCATGAGGTACGTTGTGCGAGAACGTCGAGTGTCAATGCTACACGTGCGAGAGGAGAGAGACCAGAGATAATCGAGGGAATAAGAGAAAACAAAACAAGACGGAAAGGAAAGAACAGAAGTGACGATCAATCGCCTGTCCATGCACCACCACTAGCCAGCTGAGCGAACACGCCACGCCGCTCCATGAGGGCCTCGTAGGTACCCTGCTCCGCGATGACGCCGTCGTCCACGACAACGATTCGGTCGCACATACGCATCATCTGGAGCTTGTGAGTCACCACGAGTGTAGTCCGGCCCACCCGTGCGTGCGCGAGCGTCTCCATAATGGCCACCTGGTTCTCTGCGTCCAGCGCGGATGTGCATTCGTCCAGGATGAGGATGCGCGCCGGTCTCGCCAGCGCGCGCGCGATCTGCAGGCGCTGGGCCTGCCCGCCTGAGATGAGGGATGCATTCTCGCCGACGAGGGTATCGTAGCCCTTCGGCAGGGACTCGATGAAATCGTGCACATTCGCCGCCTTTGCGGCGCGTTGCACGTCCTCGAAGGAGATGTGTTTGTTCCCGTACGCGATGTTCTCGGTGATAGTGGTGTCGAACAGGTTCGGATGTTGGCTGACGACGGCGACGTGGTCACGAAGGTGGTGGACGTCAGTGGACCGGAGGTCGTTCAGACCAATGCTGACACAACCGGTGTCCGGCTCATACAGCCGCTGGAGAAGGGCGGCGATTGTAGACTTGCCACAGCCAGAGGCGCCGACGATCGCAACGCACTCGTTCTCCGCAATCTCGAGCGAGAGGTCCTTGAGGACAGGGACATCTGCACGCTCAGGATACGCAAAGGATACGTTACTGAAAGAGACAGCGCCATGGATCTCGGGGCGCAGGACGCCGCGCGACTCCTGGGTAAACGTCGAGAGCTTGAGGAGAGTGTTGAAGTCACGGGTGGCCTGCACCGACTTCGCAATGCGTTGCGCTGTAGTAGATGGTCAGCTCCTGGCACGAGTCCCGCAAGCAGAGTGCACTTACTGAAACCCATGAGCTGCGAGCCAATTGATACAGAGAAGACGACCAGATTCAAGACCTGGACCATCTGGAGGTAGGAGTACGTCCCACGGGCGATGAGAACTGCGCCGACGTAGAAAAGCAAAGCCTCGGCGAGGTAGATAAGAGCACTAGCGACACCGTAGGTGCAGCCTTCGACAAAGGCACCTCGTACTCCCATGGAAAGAGCGGAGTCGACGGATTGATCGAACCTGTTCTGGAAGGCGCCCTCGAAACCCATAGCGCGGATACCCCGAATATTGGAGATGGCCTATGGAGGGAATCGTCAGTGTAAAAAATCGACAGCAAGAGCATTCGAGCCTACCTCGTAGTAACCCTTGGCCACGTCCTCCCGAGCGCGCTTGTTCCTCATCTCACACTTCGCGACGAGGTTTGTCTGCACGGCCATGGTGACCGCAAAGACCGGTGCAATGGCAAAGCCGACCAAGGTCAGCTGCCAGCCACGCACGAGAGCCCAGGTAAGCCCGAGGCCAAGCATGGCGCAGACGACAATAGCCTGGCAGAGGACCGTCGCAATTAGCGACCGTGCGTCGTCGCCGTCCTTGATAAGGATCTGCACGAGGCGAACGGCACTGTTGTCCGTCTTGTCGAACCATTTCTTGTCCTGGGCGAGCAGGCGCGCGAGGCAGACCTTGCGCACACGATTGACCCACGACATGGCGACGACCTCCATGACAGCATACTTGAGACCGATGAAGAGCCCATCAGCCGCAGCGACGGCGAGGACGATGCCGCCGAACATGTTGATAGTCGAGACGTCCTTGGCACCGATGGAAACCTCGAAGAACACGCGCGAGAGAAGGAACGAGAAGACGGGTGTCATGGCACCGCTTGCGAGGCAGCAGAGCATGCCGACGAAGAGCATCGGCTTGTTCGGGATAGTGGGGTAGATGTCCCGGACAAGACTCCAGAAGGATTGCTGCGAGGGAGTCGCAGGCTCCTCAGCGATGACCGTCTCGGAAGGCTCAACCTTGACGGCCTTGAGGGCGGCTAGACTCTTCTCATCCCAGCGAGCACGGGGACGCTTCGTCTCGACTCGCTTGGTGTTAGCCTCAGTAGCCGTACGCTTCAAAGCCAGCTTCTCCAGATCGAACTCCTCATCGTCGATGGCGACAGGTGAGAGCAGAGAGGTGGTCGAGCGGTGAGAGTAGAGGGTGGGGGAGGTAGGAGTGAATTGCAAGCTGTAGCGGTGGCTCGCAGAGGTGAGGGTAGCAGGGGGCGAAGCGAGGGAAGGAATGTCGATATGCAGGGTCTTCCTGCGACGCTGCTTCGTCATATCCTCCACAGGCTCATCGAGAGGAACAAAGCGGCTGACGGGCTGCGTCTCGCGGGATGCGAGGACAGCCTTGGGTAGAGGTGCCGTGCTGGGCTTGGTAAGGTCAGCGACGGCCTCGAACATCCAGTTGCCCAATGTCAGAGGACGAAGAGTGGGCGCGACGCTACGGTGCTTGAGGGCCTTGGCGGTATCCTTCACCGCGGCCAGCTCCTCTTGCATCTCAACGTCCTGCTGCTCCAAGATAGCCTCAACGTGGACTTCTTCGGCTTCTGCCTCAGGCTTCTCCCGGAAACCACCACAGGCCTCCTGGGTAGAGACCATCTGGCGGAACTCGCCGTCCAAGAGGGACTCGAGTTCATTGCGGAAGCCCTGTTCGACGACCTGGCCAGACTTGAGAACGTAAACGAAATCCTCCGGTTCGATCTGGGACAAGTCGTGGGTGATCACGATCGTGGTCATGTTGGCGCGCCAGCACTTGATAGCCTCAAAGACGAGGATTCGAGAGGTCGCGTCCAGCGCGGACGTCGCTTCATCTATGAACTGTATAAGCCACAAAGGTAAGACACATTGAAACGCATACTCACCGAGAATAAGGACCGTGGGGTTGCGCAATAGCGCACGAGCAATGGCCAAACGCTGCTTCTGACCTCCCGACAAGTTGGCGCCTCCGTTACCCAGCCGCGTATCATAACCTTCAGGCAGATCCCTGACGAACTCATGCATGAGGGCGGCGCGGCAGACAGCTTCAACCTCCGCACGAGTAACGTCCTCCGGGCTGCGGCGGCTGCCCGGGTACGCGAGCCCCATCGCGACATTCTCGTGGACGGTCATGTCGAACAGAATGCAGCCTTGCGAGATGGCAGCGACGTGCGAACGCATCCAGTCTTCGTCGAGATAGTTGACGTCCTGATCGTCGAAGCGAATGGCACCCTTGGTCGTCGCATACATGCGAAGGAGTAGCTGGGCGATAGTCGACTTGCCAGATCCAGAGCCGCCGACGATGAATGAAGTCTCGTTTGAAGGCAGGAATATCGAGACGTCCTGCAGAACCGGCATTGTCGGACGACTGGGATACGCGAATGTCACGCCGTCTAGCTCGAACTCGCCATGGCATTTGCCGGGGACGATCTTCCGAATCCGAGCAGGGCGCCGTGTAAGCTTCGGGTTGGAAGGAGAGGGCGACACCGGGGCAGATTCCACGAGAGCGAGTAGTGCTGCCATCGAGAACTTGCCTTTGCTTAGAACAATGATCTGCGGAATGCACATTTGCAAATTGCTGGTCGCGATGAGGCACGCCCAAAAGACGGCCATAACCGTACCAGGGGTGATCGAACCGTCACGCACGAGCTTGGAGCCGAACCAGAAGGCCTGAACGAACATAGCCATCATGACGAACTGGCCGAGGCTAGAGGTGATGCCCCAGACGGTGATGCACTTATTTGCTGCGACCTGCATCGCATCGAGGACGCGACCGATGCTTTCCTGTTCATGGGTCTCCGCGTTGAAAGCCTTGACTGTCGCGATGGCCGCGACGGCGCGGTCCACAAGGGTTGCCGCCGTTGCGGTGGTCGCGCGCTCCACGCTCAGATGAGCACCGGCGAAGATCTGCGACGCAGTCTGGATGACGACGAGGACAGGGACAGCGGACAGGATGATGAGGGTAAGTGACCATGACTGTACGAATGCAAGGATGAGGCAGGTGATGGATGTGGTGAGGTACTGGATGATGAAGCCAGAGGCTAGGGACGATGCCATCCGAACTTCATCGGTCTCTCTATAGAGGGTGTCAGACACAAGATGAAGCGCAGAATCCACTCCACGCACCTGGCGAACTTCGCCATAAGACCACCAGCGCCAAGGGGACCATCTCCCTCGACGACCTGTACCGAGTCCTCCGCACCCATCTTAGTGTCAAACCAGACCATGTCCTTCTGCGTCACAGCGGCGTACACCCTCTTGCGAACTGCACGGAGGTTACGCTCACCGGTCCAGATCCAGAGACTCGATGTGATGCTGCTGAGGGCGAGTGCACCGGCGGCTAGGCCGACCAGTTCAAGAGCCGCGAGACCGACTCCATGAAGCAGGCTGTTCTTCGCGGATTGAGGTGGGTTGGGAGAAGTCGGAAAGTTGGCAAATGCGTTGAAGGACTCGCCGACGACGTAAGTCATGAAAGGAGCGACGCCTCCGGCGAGTATGGAGGTGAGGATGGCGGGGAGTACAATGAGGTAGAAGTCACGCCTAGGGACCAGAGAGAAGAGTAGGCGAATCGACGGCTGGGGAGGAGGACATTCTGGAGAGAAGGAGGAGGTGGGGGTCGCGGGTGGCACATCGATAGTAGTTGTGGATTCGAGGTTCTTCTCGAGGTCGAAAGTAGAGGCGTGAGGGGTCGTTTCGGTCGTAGCAGGCATGGCGAGAGTGTCGAATGCGAGGCTCGTCTGACGACGGCGCGCGCGAGCAGATGTCGCAGAGTGAGGAGAGAGAAGGGGAGAATGGACAGACACTCGGGGTGGCCATGGCTTTTGTCAATTGTCTTTAGCATTGCTGCAGACAATAGCGAGACAATAGGAGCGCGTCCGGCGAGCGCGTAGGCGCCCATCATTGTCGCGCGTCGCGTTCCCACAACCGAGACAATAGGGCCGGCGCCTATTCCTCTGGCGCCCGTCGGGCAGCAGCAAAGCGAGGCAACATTGCACACGACGGCGGGGCGGGTTCACAGCCCGAGTCACTCACAAGCTAGAGAGTTAGGTCCGGCTGCGCCGGTGAGAATAATTGCTCACCTCTGCGCTTCAACTGACTCTGTGTGTTGCTCCCATACCGACCGACGCTTTCAATTCCTAACTGGGTCGAATAGGAGTCGACATGTCTTGTTCAAGCTTTTCGCGATCACCATTGACACCGGGACATTATTCAAGAAAGTCCCGCTATCAACGTTTCAGTGAAGCATGAAAATGAGATCACGACTTACCACTTCATCGCCTCGACGCGGAACCGTGCACATGCAGTTATACATGTACTACCAACCCCGTCTGCCAACGGACACAAACACTACGCTGCGCGTTCACTCTGAGCTTTATTTTTTATTGCAAGTATGTTAGCATGTTGTACGTATGACACGACGGACCGACTGATCCTCATGGCTTGCTCTACTTAGTAGTCTTCGCGAATTGCCCTTCTCCAGGTTCGCTGTGACCGTAACTTGAACAAGAGAGATGGAGATAGAATTGTATCTGAATTGCGAGATATCCACCGCATACACGTCCCAGTGGACAGCCAGCTCTACGCTGGGGCCAATGTGTCACCCGAACCAATTAGGAAGGCGGCTTACCATATTCGGCAAGGCTGTACAAGCAAGCATTCACCGCATACTTTTCCTGGGCAGTGTGTCTGACATCGCTCCAAAGAGCTCCTGCGCATTATGGTCCTTCTCTATCATCTGTATAGATATAGTAATCAATAGTGGGCAAGCGGCAGATGCAACCCACTGCGTAGAGCCATCAGACGATCATGTCCGCGAACACAGTCCAACTATGGATTGACTAACGAATTGTGTCGCTGTGTACGGAAATAGTAAATATGCCTGTATCATCTGGCTGTGTTGAAACGAGCAAGACATTCCGACAGCACCGCGGGAATATGAATCAGGCATGTCTCTGTGCGTCCCCGGTAGTCGACCTGAGATACTAAGACGTAGGAATGTCTCCGGGGCCCTAGACTCAGTGCAGTGCCTCAAAATTAGGATAATACCTTCGAGGCAAGATGAAAAAGTGCTCTACCTGAGTATTATATCAACAACATCCGCCGAAGCGCTCAACAGCTCCTAACCCTGCGATGTGGTTGTCGAGAGTCACATGACCCGCTCTCAGGCAGGAGCGACTGTACGTTCAGGCTATGAGGTGACAGACGCATGATGTTCCCAAGCTCGCTCACATTGATGGTATACAAACCTACTCATACAATGGGTATTATACAACGGCGTCGACGCATGGTATCGTTACGGCTCCACCCATCGTCTACAAAGAGGTCAAGCGGTTTGCCGTCTCGACATCTTCGCTATGACTACCTCAGTAGACAAGCTGACCTCTAAAATCAACGATATGAGAGACTAGATAAATCACGGAAGGAATCGACTTGCCCGTCAACGAAGTATTCTTGACCAGTCATGTAACTCGCATGTTCGGAAAGCAGCAGCAACGTCTGCGGAGCCATCTCATGAGGCTGCGCAAACCGCCCAAGAGGCACGCCGCTAGCTTGGTGGTCTCTTATAGCCTGCTCCATACCTGAGGTCTGGTCGGTATCGACTGAGGCCAAATAATGAGCGAGCTAAGCGCAGGTAGCATTGACAACTTGTGCGTACCATATCCTGGGCTCACGGCGTTCACACGGATGCTGTACTGAGCCCACTCTGACGCCAGGCCTTTCATGAGATGCGACACCGCGGCCTTGGAGGAATTGTAGAACAGCTAACCTTAGGTGTTCAGCATAAGTTCTTCTCTATACAAGGCGAGGTAACACACTTGGGTCAGAGGCTTCCCCTGCGCGATTTGGTTGATGATTTGCGAGCTCATGCTGGAGATGATGACTATCGACCCGCCCTGGTACTTGTTATCGACCCAGAGGCGCGCAGCCGCCTGCGCGGCATTGAAGACACCGAGAACGTTTACAGTGTACACCTTGTCGAAGTCCTCCTTTGTCATCTCGAGTGCCGGTTTGACTACCGAGACCCCAGCGTTCTACCGTCGGTTTCTCCTCAGGAGAATGATGAGAAAAATTGAGTGAAAACATACCGCCACCAGACCAGTCACCGGCCCCATCTCATTGTTGATCTGTTTGAAGGTCTTCTGTACGGTCTGCGCGTCCGATACGTCGCATTGATATGCCTATATGCAGGTCGTTCGGCGAATTCAATGCTCGAGCGAACGAAGTGCGTCACCTTGACCTCCACGCCATTCTCCTTTGAGATTTGCTTGGCTACGTCCACCGCATCCTTCGATCCTCGGTAAATGATCGCAACGCGCGCTCCAGCTCCTGCACAAGCCTCCGAGATGGCACGCCCGATGCCCCGGTTACCCCCGGTGACAATGATGCTCTTTCCTATATTTCAGCTACTCAGTATCTTTCGATCGTATCGAATGCACAAGGACTCACCCGAGAAGTCGAAGCTGAGACCGCGTTTCGGCATGGGAGGCATGTTCGCGTTGCTCTTCTGAGTC
Organism: Fomitopsis palustris; assembly: GCA_029783445.1. NCBI lineage: Eukaryota > Fungi > Basidiomycota > Agaricomycetes > Polyporales > Fomitopsidaceae > Fomitopsis > Fomitopsis palustris. Next base: position 345,172 of record JARAOQ010000018.1, on the reverse strand, counting down.
TGCGTGTGGGAGGCGGGGGAAAGGACCTTCAGGACAGATTTCATGCCGCAATCGACCCTTTATGGGGTTAGCGAACGTCATGTCCGACAAGGTGCGCAAAATATAAGCAGCGCAGTGTGACATTCGTTGAGCCAGCCCACTCTGTTATGACGCGCTTGGGGACACCCCACTGGCGACGTGACGTCAGAATGACCGAGGCGGTTCACACAGTGCGGATGCGCGAGGACTGCTCCGGTTGTCGAAGTTCGTTGCCTTTGTGTGTATAGTGCGCGAGGGGCAGCTGCAGCTGCAGGACACAGGTCGCAAGGGCCAGGAAGCAGCGTCATACCGTATTTGATGGACTGCCAAATCAGGTTGTGGTACTGACACACCTGGCAAGATCTAAGCACTCCAGGCGCTAACGAATCGAGATTCAGTTCTCACCAACCGCCCCGCCGCCACTCTGAGTATGCACCTGTTTGAACCAACTCACCCTCAGGCTCAACAGGCGGTATTGGGGGCGTGGACTTCTATTGCCTTCGCGAGAGCGCTATTCAATGCAGTAAGCAGCGAGACAGTAGCCCGCCAGACTCGACCGACCCACTGCCATCTCATACCTACGCGTGTACCAGCACATTTTTCATAGTATCAGTGATGTATCCTATCCTCGAATGCAATGTATGAGAACACCATAAGCCTTAACGGTTTTTGGTTATTTGTCGCACTCCCTTGTCGCGCGCTGGAAGCCTACTCAGCCTTCGAACTGGCACGCCTGAGCGCAGAGACAGCTCAGTCACAATCACCGATGCGCTCTCAGTTGTTACGAGTCACCCAGATAAAGTGCATTGCTCACCTCCACCGCCACACTAGCGTCTCTGATGCACTGACTCCTTATCGCACGGGACATCAAGTCAACCGTATGCATTGCCAGGCAACGCCCAGCAAACGCCAAGTCCTTCCGCAGCAACTGCATCAGAGCTTAGCGTGAACTCGAGGATCGGGTATCTCTCGGACAGAAGCCGAAGGCAGACGCGTCGCGGGCAGGAGTTGCTCTCGAAGGTAATCTGTCTGCAGCGGCTGCAAACGTCTCATGAGCTCGTAGAGCCTGAGATAAGTGTGGTCGGGAGGTATGCTTACGCATTGCCAGGCCCGTCGCGAAAGTTGGGCGGCCGTGTTCCGTAGTCCGATACAGACACTGAGATCGGGTGCCTCGCCCAGAGCGCCAAGCACAATATCGAAACATACCAATCTATCCCAGAGTCACGTGATCTTCCCCTCCGTGATGCCCGGAGTTAAGGTCGATGGCGTCACTTCCTCCGTTCGAACACCCGTCGAACTGACATGAAGGTGACCCTGCGCACTCCCACATATCCGGTGGGCACCACTTCGGCGGCGGCATCTTCACTGCATGAGCCTGCTATGCCCCCGAATCTGTACTCGCTCGAGAAAACATCCCGAATCATTTCTGACATACCCATCGTGGAACTGAAGTTCGCTCGAATCCCGAGCCTAGCCGCTCCAACATCGCCTGGAATGGTAATGCCGGGCATTGGGCGCGACCTTGCGAGTTGCACAGGACGCTACTCTCTACTTGCTCTTATCCCAGCGCTTGACAAATACACACAACACGCAACTCAAGGGGCCTGCCCCGCACCGCGCGCGGGGTAACAAGCGCCATACTTTCCGTCGGAAAATACAGGGCCAATACGGGGCGGCGGTTTGAGACTCCAAGGAGATCTACGCCATGAGCCCCACCCATTGTACTTTCCTGCTAAATGGAGGTTGAGAATACTTACAGTCCGCCGCGACCCCGACCTGAGATGATTGAATGGGCGGTCTGCATCCGCGACTGAGCGATGCCCCACTGTGGGTGGATGGTAGAGTCGACGTCCGCAGCAGGAAGCATCATGTTCGATCCGTGGCTTTCATAAGACGTAGCACGTACCCTAAAGGTATCAGGCGCGCAGCTCGGAAGTGACGTTCCGTCTTGCACACGCCACTTTACGAGGCACGGCCTGCACCTCCGTGCGGGGCTTTAGTATCATACTAAGTGTGCGACCACCTGCGTTGAGCGAAACGCGCAACCGTTCGACAGTTCGTTGGCTAGGAGCGACACGGCGCCGGCGTCACTATATCCTTCTGGATGCACCTAGTAGACCTCACGAGGGCAGCAAAGGATGTAGTTACTCCGTCGCTGTGAAAACACATGCATGGAACATGCGTCAATGGTGCCACCAAGGTTCGGTTGTCGTTCCACTGACGAGCTATCTTGGTGGGCCTCCCTGTCCATGTGCGGACACCGCATGGCCGGATACTTGTCCGCGCTTCCGCAATGAGCCTCGCGGCGCTATCGAGGACACCATACTAATCCCCGAACAAACCCTAAGCCTGTCGAACAGCCAGGCAAAAAAGTACGAGGAGATCCAGTGCTGCGCAGGAATTTCGCAGTGTCGACGAATGAATGGCACCGAAATGGAAGAAGAGTGAAGACGTACGCGAGATAAAGGCGTCGCTGCTGCCGCGAAATGAGCATCTCGGGCGGGCGCTCCAGGACAGGGGCAAGTACAGGGTGCTGTCAGCACGGAAATCCGGCCATCTCTTATGCATAACGGTTGTAATTGTAATGGCACATAACCCCATGAGAGACGTGCGCCAAACCCTGCAACGACAGTCGCAGCCGGAGGTGACGCGGCGCTCCAGGGCTTGCCCAATGGCGGCACGAACGATAGGACCGCAGCGGGGGAGACAGATTCCGCTTGTACACGGAAATCAGTGGTGGCGCCGCTTCGATCGTGACCAGTCGCACACCACACACACGGGCCGCTCGATTAGGAATACGTCCGTTTGTGACACCCAACGCTGACTACTGGTGATTGCAGGCTGTTTCCTGTTCGGGTCCCGAGACGGATTCAAGGTGAGATCGGGACATGAAGTATACTGCTAGTGGTCATGGGGTCAAAGGAGAAAGTTGTTTACAGCTGTAGGTCCCGCGGCTGATCTCAGACCGGGATATGGTTGACCTAGCGAGCAATTGAATGTGCCGTCCGAAGCTCTGGCGTAAGGACGCCTCCCGATTGATGAAGAGCAGCGGCGAAGTGCCGTAACTGGGCATGACGCCAGTGAGAGGGCGGAAATGCGCAGTGAAGAGGCTCGGGGGACGGCGGTAAGCAATGCTTACGAGAGCGGAGAAGAGCCCCGGACGCTCGGGCCTGACTGCTCCGAGATTTGTACGTGGAGCCAAGACGGGCTCTGATTGGCTGGGCGATGGAAGAGACTGACTGTGGTGGCGATGCGATCTAATCAAATCACAGGCTAGCGCCATCCGCGCGCTGTTGCCGCCCATCCGCGCGTCGAGGCCCCCGCACTTGCGTTATCCGCCAGGGTCATATATAATGTTTTCCCCGACTTCGTCCATGTCTGGCCTCGCTTTACTCTACTACACCTTGCTAGTCTCGTACCGGGTCCACCATGGATCCTGCTCAGCTTCACGATGTTCGCGACGGCGACCACCTCCCCGAGGTACCCCTTGGCACCTCCACCGCGGCTGCCTACGCAAACGCCGCCGTCCACTACGTTGAATCTCACGACGACTCACATAATCACGTACCCCGTTCCCCCAATCCCGATGACGCTGAAGACGTCGCAAGACATAGGCATGTCTCCTTGGGCCACTTCGATCCCTCTGGAGTAGACGAGCTCAAGCGCACCATGTCGCGCATTTCTGAGAGGCACGCTCCGTCAGCACACCTCGTGCCCACTGGTGCGTCGCACCACTCTTCGGACGACTCCGACCACACGCTCGCTCCAGGGGACGGTCCGTTCGATTTTGAGAAGGCGCTCCAACAGACTGTCAGGCGGTGCGTCACGGTGAAACGTGCTCTATGGCCGACTTACTGAAACTCGCCGCTCTACAGCTTGGACGAATCTGACATCAAGCGACGTGAACTTGGCGTTGTATTCGACAACCTCCGAGTAGTCGGCCTTGGGGCATCCGCAAGCTACCAACCCACCCTCGGATCAACATTGAACCCGCTGCAGATACTGGATGTGATCAAGCGCCTCCGCCACCCGCCAGTAAAGGACATATTGACTGGGTTCGAGGGATGCGTGAAGCCCGGGGAGATGCTGCGTGAGTCGTCCGCCATATCCGTCCTGAGTGAAACATCATAACTGTTGAATGATGGCAGTGGTCCTCGGGCGCCCTGGCGCCGGGTGTACGACATTGTTGAAGGCGCTTGCAAATCAGCGACAGGACTACCACAAGGTCCTCGGCGATGTGTGGTACGATGACTTCACGCCGGAGGAAATGTACAAGCATTACCGCGGCGATATCCAATACTCACCCGAGGACGATATCCATTTTCCGACGCTTACCGTCCGCCAGACGCTCGACTTCGCAGCGAAGACGCGCACTCCGCAGGCACGTCTCGCGGAATCCCGCGAGGAGCATCGGAACCATATCATTGAGGTTCTCACTACCATTTTTGGTCTTCGGCATGTCAAGGATACGCTCGTTGGTGACGCCAGCGTCCGCGGTGTTAGTGGCGGCGAGAAGAAGCGTGTGTCTATCAGCGAGGTGCTTGCTACCCGTAGCTTGCTCACGTCCTGGGACAAGTGGGTGTACGTTCCCTTGCCGCTGATGCTCTCGCTAACTGCCTGTACAGCTCTACCCGTGGTCTTGATGCCTCCACCGCCTTGGAGTTCGTTCGTGCACTCCGCCTTGCGACTGACATCGGCCGCGTCTCCACCATTGTTTCCATCTACCAGGCCGGCGAGCAGCTTTACCAGTTGTTCGACAAGGTCTGCGTCATCTATGAGGGTAAGATGGCATACTTCGGTCCGGCCGACCGCGCGCGGCAGTACTTCATCGACATGGGCTACGAGCCTGCAAACCGACAGACGACGGCCGATTTCCTCGTCGCGGTCACGGACCCGAACGGGCGAATTCCTCGTGCGGACTACCGTGGCCCTCCTCCGCCCCGCACCGCGGACGAGTTTGCGGCGTACTTCAAGAACAGCGAGCTCGGGCGCCTGAACCGTGAGGATATGCAGCGGTATCGCGAGCAAGTGAGCGGGATGCAGGAGAAGAAGCAGATGTATCGCCTCAGTCACCGTGCAGAGCACGCCAAGACGGTGCCCAAGAAGAGCCCGTACATCATCTCGATTGCCATGCAGGCTCGCGCCTTGATGCTCCGCCGCTGGCAGATCATCCAAGGCGCGGTGGCGACGCAGGTCATCCAGGCCATGAGTTTCGTCCTCCAGGCCATCATCGTCGGCACGATCTTCTTACGGTTGGACAACACCACGGCGACGTTCTTCTCCAAGGGTGGTGTGATCTTCTTGTGAGTAGCGCCTTCATTCGTGGCGCAACGTGTTCATTGACGATAGTACGCCAGCGCTCTCCTGTTCGCGGCACTGTCGACCATGGCGGAAATCCCGGCACTCTTCGTCCAACGGCCCATCGTACAACGACACTCGCGAGCGGCGATGTACCACCCCTTCGTCGAGGCACTCGCGCTGACACTCGTTGATATACCGATCACGGCCATTACGCTCATTCTCTTCACAATCATCCTTTACTTCTTGGTCGGGCTGCAGGAGAATGCAGGCAAATACTTGTGAGTGTCCAACTTTATGTCGAAGCGGGAATGTCCTGACCTGCTTGCCCAGTATTTTCTTGCTGTTTGTATTCACCATGACCATCACGATGAAGGGCTGGTTCCGTGCCTTGGCTGCGTTGTTCAAGAGCCCTGCGCCTGCCCAGGCCGTTGCCGGTATCTCTGTCCTGATCCTCACGCTCTACACTGGTTATTCGATCCCCCAACCATCCATGATTGGTGCATTGCGCTGGATCACCTACATAAACGTAAGTCTGCTTACCACCTATTGCTTGAACTTAGCTGAATCTATGGAATTTAGCCGCTGAAGTACGGTTTCGAGGCGCTCGTTGTGAACGAGTTCCACGGCCTCAACGCGGAGTGCGCGTCCATCGTCCCATCCGGTCCTGGCTATGAGAATATCACCATCGCGAACCAGGTCTGTACCACTGTGGGCTCGGTTTCCGGCCAGGCCACCGTCAACGGCATGAGCTACGTCGAGGGTTCCTTCGGTTACCTGTACAGCCATCTGTGGCGCAACTTCGGTATCGTTTGCGCATTCGGTGTCGGATTCATTTCGATCCTCCTCTGGCTTTCCGAGTACAACCTGAGTCTTGCTGGCGATTCGTCAGTCACCTTGTTCAAGCGCGGTTCCAAGGTCAGCATCGGCCAGCCGAAGGCCACCGCTGTTGATGAGGAGAAGGTTGGTGCCGCCAGCAGCGACGGTGCATCGACGCGCCACGCCGCGGAAGGCGTCGCCACAGAGACCGGCAAGGCCGTGGAGAAGGCACCTGAGGAGCGGAACACGTTCTCGTTCGAGAACTTGACCTATGTGGTCCCTGTCCACGGCGGACACCGCAAGCTCTTGGACAACGTCTCTGGCTATGTCGCCCCTGGCAAGCTGACTGCTCTGATGGGCGAATCTGGTGCTGGAAAGACGACTCTCCTCAACGTCCTATCTGAGCGGACCACGGGTGGCGTCGTCACCGGTCAACGCCTCATGAACGGTCAGGCCCTTCCGGTTGACTTCCGCTCGCAAACGTGAGTTGTCACTCACCCTTGTGATATGGAGCACTTCTGATTGCGCATACATTAGTGGTTACGTGCAGCAGATGGATACTCACCTCCACACCGCGACGGTCCGTGAGGCGCTTTTATTCTCCGCCAAGCTTCGCCAGCCCGCTTCCGTCCCGATCGAAGAGAAAGAGGCGTGGGTGGACAAGTGCCTGGAGATGTGTGGTCTGGAGGACTACGCAGACGCCATCGTCGGGTCTCTGGGCGTCGAGCACCGCAAGCGGACGACCATCGGTGTTGAGCTCGTCGCGAAGCCCTCCCTGATCTTCTTGGATGAGCCGACTTCCGGTCTCGACTCCCAGAGTGCTTGGGCTATCGTATGTTTCCTCCGGAGTCTCGCGGATGCAGGCCAGTCGATTGTCTGCACGTACGTGGTTGAGTATGACCTGCGAGCGCCCGTTTGTTGATGAGCTGCCGCTTTTAGCATCCACCAACCTTCCGCCGAGTTGTTCGAGGTTTTCGACCGTCTCTTGCTCCTCCGCAAGGGCGGTCAGACTGTCTACTTCGGTGACCTTGGACACAAGTCTTCAACTCTGATCAACTACTTCGAGACTCATGGCGGTCGTACGTGCGGCGAGTCTGAGAACCCGTGAGTATTCGACCTGCTGTTTGTTACCTGTGTACTCATCATCCAACCAGAGCTGAATACATCTTGGACGTCATCGGTGCTGGGGCAACTGCCACGACTGACATTGAGTGGTACGAAGAGTGGAAGAACTCGCAGGAGGCGCAGAACGTCAACAAGGAGCTCGAGCAGATCAATTCCGAAGGTCGCAACCGTCCTCCTGTCCAGGCTGCCATTACCGGCGCGTTCCCGACGAGGTGGGGATACCAGTTCGTCACGCTGCTCCACCGCGACCTGCAATTCCGCTGGCGCGACCCGTCGTACATGATGGCGAAGCTTGGCGTCAACATCGCGGCTGGTCTCCTCATCGGTTTCACTTTCTTCAAGGCGAAGGACTCGATCCAGGGCACGCAGAACAAGTTGTTCGCCATCTTCATGTCGACCATCATCTCCGTGCCGCTCTCCAACCAGCTGCAGGTTCCGTTCCTAGAGTCGCGCAGCATCTACGAGATCCGCGAGCGTCACAGCAGCATGTATAGCTGGACCGCCTTCCTCACCTCGCAAATCATTGTTGAGATTCCGTGGAACATATTCGGCTCCACGTTGTACTTCTTGTGCTGGTACTGGACCGTCGGCTTCCCCAGCGACCGTGGTGGCTTCACATACCTCATGCTCGGTATCGTTTTTCCGCTCTATTACACCACCATTGGCCAGGCTGTCGCGGCAATGTGCCCGAATGCAGAGATCGCCGCGCTGGTGTTCAGTTTCCTGTTCTCGTTCGTGCTGTCATTGTAAGTCCCCATCGTATCGCTACCCTGTTTTTGCACTGACGTGCTCTTCAGCGATGGTGTCCTTCAGCCCTTCCGCGAACTAGGCTGGTGGCAATGGATGTACCGCTTGTCACCGTTCACCTACCTCATTGAGGCCATGCTCGGACAGGCCATCGGTCACAGCGAAATCACCTGCGCCGCGAAGGAACTTGTCACCATCGAGCCGCCGTCGGGCCAGACATGTGGAGAGTACATGGGCAACTTCATCCAAGCCGCCGGTGGATATCTCACTAACGAGAACGCCACGAGTGGATGCGAGTATTGTGCGTATCGCACGACGGACGCGTTCCTCGGGGAGAGCTTCAACATTTACTACTCGCACCACTGGCGTGACTTTGGTATCTTCTGTGCATACATCGCGTTCAACGTAAGCTATTCTCGCAGCTGCTTCCGCACGGTTCATTACTGACGGCGCACTTGACAGATTGCCTGCATTTTCCTTTTCTCCTGGTTGTTCCGCTTCAAGTCCGGCAGCTTCATTGGCTGGGTGAAGAACCGTATCGTTCGTAGACACTAAAGAATGTTTTCCGTAATCTCGTAGACTTTGTTCTCCCGCACAACGCAATGGACTATCGTTAGCACACGTATCAGAAGCAGTGCCCGCAGTCGCATCTCAAATATCTAGAAATAGTATACGGAAACTTATGTAGAAGTATGACAGCAAATGATTTAATGCGTTGGTAATCACTGGGATCCTTGAGTGGTTGGCGCCTCGTCACCGACCGTGAATGTTATGGTTGCGCGTTGGTCCAGTCAGTGTTTCAGGCGGCGGTCGCCCATCTGCCGGGGCAGACGCTGGGCAGCTGCTGAAGCTGGGCCTGGGGCAAGTGGTATCAGCGTCGTTGGTAGTTCACTGTAGATCAGTATTAAGGCAGCGCCGCCCCATGCAAACAGCATCATGATCACGACTCTTGATGAAGAACTGTCTGCGTATCTCATGAGATCAGGTCGATAACTGGGTACTGACGGGTTCCTCTAGATTGAAATACAGCAAGCAGACAGAAAGACGAGCGACATACTGCACGAGCGGTATGACTACTCCCACGGAGGGTGCCCTCGAGCCCACAGATCACAGAGGCACCCTTCCTGACACCCACTTGCCCAGTACGCTCGGCACTGGTTCGTTGCTGTCGGTTTCAGGGGGCTCGCTTCCCCGAACTACTGGCTTCCGCGGACGGGCAGTGCGCGCCTGCAAGGCTTGCTCACGCGCGATCCGGATGTTTGTGACGCTTCGCGCGAGGGCCGGCGCGACTCCGCCCCGAGGTGCAGGCGGGATCTTGGGTGAAGGGTCGGAGGCGCTGCGTTGCGGCTGCGGGGGGCGAGGTACACGGGAAGATTGCGTGGAAATTACCAGGCAGTGTGTCGTAGAAACCGGAGCGGCTGACGAGTCCAGGCTACGGCGAACGCCAGAGAGTGCCGCGAGTGCGTGCATGGAATGCGCAGGGGGCAGACTGGCAGCGGAAAACGGGGAGGCAACAGGCCTCCCATTCTCAGCTGACACCTGAGCAAGCACGTTGACCGGGGATATGATACTGACTTGGGTCGCAGACGGGCGCGCATCCAGCGTACAGGACAATACAGATGCCCTACTTTCACCCACGTGTTCAGCCGAAAGCGAGTAGCCCTGCGGAGCCGAAGGAAGTTCACCCGGTAGCTGCAGGTTGTCGACCAGAGTGTAGTGGTTGGGATCTAGCGGTGCCCATCCACGAATATTTCTTTCGCCAGCATCTTCACTATGCATGCCAGACTCCTCTTTAGCAAGCGGTCGGAGTGGAGTGCCCAGAGAGGATGTGACAGTGCTTCTGATGCCGTGGAAGGGCCCGCTCGACACCTGTTCAGAGAGAATGAACCCTAGTGACATCGCATTAGCACGAGGAGGGTGTGGGCACGTTGCGGGTGTGGTTTGGATTCGAGTCTGAGCCGTTTCCGGTTCTTCATCTGGAATATCAATGATGTCAGACAGGCTGAGGCTCAGGCCTGAAGCAGAGTCGGAAGGGCCTTCGGCAAACGCATGATTGTCGACAGAGGGACGCAATGCGGGGTAGGTATAGAAGCTCATTGAGGGGGAGACAGCAAGTAGAAGGACGGTGGAAGCAAATCACAGCGGATATGAACGTATCTGCACAGGAGTGGCCCTAATCGATGGGAGAGTGAGAGAGAGGGGGGCGGACATACCACAACTAACAGTAGCCCCCGGACGTTTTGGACTCATCCGTTGAGGCTGACATGCCGTAGATTACCTGTGTTAGCCTAGGACTCCTGTGATAGCGATGAGGACTGTTTATCATGTCGACCCTCTGTGCATTGACCTCTCAGGGCGTGTGTCGGTGCCTCAGACTCGGTGCCTCAGACTCGGTGCCTGCGTGGTACGCTGGCAGAGGCCTGTGGGACTTGTAAGATATCCGGCTGACCCATGGTGTTGTAAAACGGACATACCCAGTCTCTCTTCATGAATTAATGTACAATACAAGTGCGGCATTGAATCCGAGGTATCAAATTGAGTACAGATTCGGCTGCCAGTGTGCATGCACGATTGAACTGACAACGGAACCTGAGTTTGAGAAAGTAGAAGACTCGGACTTGGGAACGGCAAAGGCACGGGCCGGTGACCCGGTGCGCTCATTATGCGGACGTCGAGCGCCCGAGCGATGTAGCTGAGGGCCGGTACCGTGATCCAGAATTCCACCGAACAAAAACTCCCTCGCTATCTGCGCCTCGCCCTTTACTTCTACAAGGGACGTTTACATGTGCTACATACACTTGCGCCGCATTCAAGAACAAATCCCCACTCTGCACATGAGCGCGTCGAGTCCGGAAGACCCAGCAGACACGACGCTTCTAGTATTCCCGGTGGGCTACTTGAGGGCGGAAATGCGCAATCATTTTGCTTCGTTCGAGCTCATCTGGAAGCTTTTTTGCGAATATGAAACGTACGCATGCTATCCATCACGTCACCAGTCATTTGATATCCTCGTGGAGCCGTCGATGTGAACGACCACGCGCCTCACTCGTCCCGAAGGCTTCTCCATAGGTTGATCTTACAAGAGCGAGGTCCATGACATCTCTCATGACCCTCAACACACGAACGGACTCCTCATAGTCACTACTATATCCTCTGCAACGGCCCGCGGACCCTGCTGTATCACTGCTCTGCCACCGTCGCACAGCAGCTGACCGGAGGTGTTCCATAGGCGGCCATCTGCCGCCTTGAAGGCTGTCGTAGGTTGTGGAACGACGAGACATATAAACCGAACCCATGAGTGCTACCTTATCCTTGTCTTAGAAGACGGTCGTCACGCGCCAAGTATCGACACACTCAACATGCGCTTCTCACCGGATTCCACTTGGCGGCCTCTTCTAACGTGGCTCGCCCCGATCTATCTTTTGAGCTCACACTTTCCTGTGGTGTGCGCAGCTGCTCCGGACAATTCCACTTGTAAGTCGGAGACTCTTGGCACTCGGCGGATCCTGTTAACCTAGATGTAGTGTTGGACCCACTGTACACGCGCCTCCCTACAGGCGCAGTGAAGCCTTATGGATGGGCACTGGATATGGCCCAAGTGCAGGCCAACGGTCTCGCTTCTCAGCAACCAGTGTGGTTCAGCTAGTAAGCAACATGCTCTCTTTCGAGTCCACTAGCGCGTTGACACATGCGTATCAAATAGTGTTCATGACTCTATCTGGTTCGGTGGGATGCTGGAGTACAGTGAAATGCAAGAAGCCGCGCCATACTGGTAGTAAGTACTCATATATGCTCCCGAAACGAATACAAATGATGACGACGTCACCATACTTCTAGCAACGGCTGGGTCGCACTCGCACACCAAGTTCAGAACGAGACACTCCTCAACTATACCCAAACATTCCTCGACTTTGTCCTCAATTCCCAAAACTCCTCTGGGAACTTTGGACCTGGCCCGTTCGACTCGTCACTCCCGATCTTGCTCTGGCCACGCTACATGATTATGCTTGGACTCATAGTGCGTCAACCGATTGTGCCGCGCCCTGCTGTGCTGATGCCCCTTGCGACGGTTGCAGCAACACGCTGAGGCAGACCCAAGTCAGGCTACCGCTATCAATGATGTCCTCCACAACTTTGTAGGCTATGCTGCCGAGCGCTTCGCGGCCGGGGACCTCGGTACGGAAGATCTAGGAGAGCAATACGCGTACCAGCAGGTTCGCTGGGAGGAGGTGCAAACTCTATGTTCACCTGTGAATGTTCACTGTGGGCTGAAGTGCACCTGCAGTTCATATACACCCTGCAGTGGCTCTACGACAATGACCCGCGCGGGCAGCAGGAGCAATTGATCTCGCTCATGCACGCTGTCCGGGCGCAAGGCTTCTCGTGGAAAGACGACTTCTACGTCGACAACGGTACATTCCCCAGAGAGGCTGTGCCGGCGAGTGAGGCGGGAATGCATAAGTGAGTCTGTCCCTCCTGCGGTGTCACCCCCAGTTGAACTGAGACGATCGCGTACCAGCCATGGCGTCAATGTTGGCGAATGTGAGCTTCCTGTTACTAAGTGTGATTCAAGACACTGATGCCGGTACAGCGCTGAAGTCCGAAGCTCTTGCATGGCGTATGACTGGAGATCAAAGTGATGCCGACAGCACGTACGACCGCATTGACATGCTGTGGAAATATCACGGGCGTCCACAGGGCATCTTCAGCACAGATGAGCATCTTGCGGGTCTCAACCCCTCCCGGGGGTAAGTATGCTCGTCCACTTGATCATCTGATGTGTTAAGCGTCGGACAGATCGGAGTACTGCGCAAGCGTCGAGACAGCCTTCTCTCTTGAGACCATCTATGCCATCCTCGGCAACCCTGAGTGGGCAGATCTCACCGAGAGGATTGCATATAACTCCATCCCAGCTCAAGTAGGCGCTCGCTCAAGCAATGGTCATGCACTGACCAAATGATTTCCAGAGTACACCTGACTGGTGGGCGCATCAATACCTCCAGCAAACGAATCAAATATGGGTCAAGGACCATACCGACGGAATGGCATGGGCTACTGACGGATCTTACAGTAACGTCATGGGGATGGAGCCAAACTACCCTTGCTGTACGCGGGCCGCTAATGTATTCTCCTCTGAGTGCAGACTAACCAGTGCGTACAGGCACTGTCAACCACCCGCAAGGCTGGCCAAAGTTCTGGGCGAATAGCTTCCTACTGGCTGACAACGGCACAGCACTTGTGCATGCGCTTCTTGGGCCAGCCACTGTCTCTACGACGCTGGCGAGTGGCACAACTGCAAGCGGTACGCAATCCTGTGGTTATGCTCGTCCGTCTACTCATCAACCTCCACAGTAACTGTCGACACCCTCTATCCGTTCGGCTCGACTCTAACTTACAGCATCACTGCATCTGCGCCATTCACCTTCTACATCCGCATTCCCGCTTGGGCGCACAACGACAGTAGCATTAGCATCAACGGTGCTTCTTCTTCGTTGTCTCCGGATGCGAGTTCGGCCCTGCAGAGTGTACCCGTTGGCAGCGGCGAGACGACTGTACAGCTCTATCTCGACATGCAAGTGGATATTGAGTCGCGGGCGAACGATAGCATCGCGATTTACAGGGGACCACTACTCTACGCTGTCGAGATCGCCCACAATGAGACGGAGACGTATGCGCTGAGGTAAGCGCTGTCCTAGCCAGATATTGGACAAGGTAACCTACGTTGTACAGGTCCTCAGGGCCCTTGGATTTCATTGAGACCCTCCCGAACGTTCCAGCATCAGATCTCACACAGGTACGAGTCACTATATCTGTCGACGGACCCCTAGTTAACACCACGGCAGTACGACAGCCATACGCACGATCGCTTTTGGCTTGCGACCGCTCCGTGGAACATTGCCATCGACCCCTCTACCCTTGAGTTCCACGAGGAGACCGTCGAGCAACTGCCGCACTACGTCTGGGATACTGGCGCACAACCGCAGTCAATGACGGCAGTGGCATGCGAGATTGACTGGCCAATTGTGTCGGGAGATGCAGATTGGCCGCCGCAGAGTCCGAACACCTGTCAGGGCGCCACGTTCAACGTCACGCTGAGGCCGTTCGGCGGGACGAGGTTGAGAATTGGGCAGCTACCGACCATGTCTATCGGGAGCTCATGAGCAAAGCTGTCATGCGTTTGCAGTGTGCATCTTAGTGCTACAAGATGATGAATGATATGGATACAAGGGCGCTCGCAGTGAGGAGTGACATGCAAGGCGTGGACTAAGGTAAAAAGTCTGTTGAAGACATGACCTTGCACCTGTTGAAGGTACTGTCCCGACCGATGAGGGTATCACAGCCTAGTCACCGACCAGACGAGCTTCAAGATCAAGAGACCCTCCGGCCTGGGGGGGCCACCTTCCAGCTCAGTCAATTCAGCTTCCACACGCACAGTGCCCTTTGGGAAGACGCCTCCATCCCACAATTCCTTCCATGACTGCGGCGAATGACAGAAAATCTGCATGGCCGTGCCGTCGGAGCGTTGTGGCCCCTCTTTGAAGCCTTTTTCTTCTTGACCGGCGTGCCAGCCCAGGATCATCGAGCCCGGGGTGGGCGACAACAGGCCAGCAAGGGCACGTGCAAGGCGCAGCTGCTTCTCCTCGTCGAAGAGATGGAAGACGGCGGAAAGCTGAATGGCGGAGACTTGTCCGTGCAGTTCGGATAGACGCGTCACAGCGGATAGGTCGGGGGCAGAGGTCTGTGGGGGCACCGTGAAGGGCGGCACAGGTTCCAGGAAGGTGGGGTCAAGCGAGTCTCCTGCGATAAATGGCACAGGGAACTTCTCCGGGCTGTCCTTGAACAGACGGAAGCCCTGCTCCCAGAGAGCTGCAAGAAGTTCTGCGTAAGTTTCAAGTCTGATCGATAGGACCACAAGCTACTTACCGGGCTCTATGTCTGTCACAATGCAATTCCTGATGGGATAACCATCTGCAACGGCCTTCCGGATGTCGTTACCGACTGATAGCTCATAATGTGATCCTTTCACGCGAAAGAAAAGTTGATATACGAACAGCAGCATCCAATCTCGAGCAGGATGGCCCCTTCGCGTTCTCTTCCGAGCTTTAACAGCTGGTTATACGCGGGTAATTTAGATACCCGGAGTCTGCACAGGGCGTCCTCATAAGAGAGGAACATGAACAGGAGTGGTCAACAGAAGCCTCACTCTGCGAAGGTAAACCAACGAATACAAGTATACGGCTTGGCCTGTAGCGTGGCTTGTCAGCTACATCATCGTTGGGGACTGCTCCGTTTCACCTACCTGGTAGGCGTCCCGCTGAACCTCTAGGATATGTTGCTTGAGCTTCTCGTCGTCATTGATACCCGTCCAGCTTTTGAAGAACGCGGCCTCCTCTGGCCCGAGATGGTAGAAATCGTCATCCAGTGGTTCTGCGTGGGGTCGGTACTGTTCAACGAACTCCTTGTCCGTCATTGTAGCTGGCAAGTTGTCGTTGAGGATGCCCGCGACTCGTACTGAGTGCTGCGGCTCACATCACGCCAACGCAAGCGACTTATATACCTGACAGCAGTCATTCTGTCTGACTTCATGAATTGATGCAGGCCCGATGGCAATAGCACCGACCGTGAGGATACGATGGCAGAACAGGTAGAACGTACTTTTCGGCCGAATAGTTACCCGTCCGAGGCCGAGTCCGAGTCGGATCGGTCGTGAGTACTAGGGCTCCATCGAACCTAGAGAGCCTTACGCGACGCGGTTCTCAATTGAGTGCTATCAACTGCTCGGAGGTTTAAAGGAGAGATGTCATAGAGTATTAGTACGACGTTGAACACAACAACTGAGCACGGACCTGTTGTCAAATCATTGCTGACTTAGTAAAAGGGTGTACAGAAGGACAGAAGGACGCATAGGAACCTCCAGCAGTACTAGCACGCATGCGCACAAGCTAAGCTGACTGGAATCTCCGAACGTACCAAGCGCCGGACCTGCCAGATCCTCTCATAAAACAACGCGAGCGGCTATAGTGGAGGCCAAACATGATAATAGTGGCACATCAGTAGGAAACAAGCACATGAAGGGTTGATACATCATATGGACGATGCCTTGTATCTCTAGCGTTCAGATGATAACAACTTCACGGCGGTCGGAAGCAAGATACTCCTCCCATGTTGGTGCGTTCTTTGTGACTACCCACCGATTTCCACGAGTGACGACCCACGCGATCGGCTGTTGGTCACTCAGAACGCACGAGTGAGGACCATTATCGTGAGCCACGTCAATCAAGGTGTCCGGGCGACCGTCAGTTGCAACTTTGAGCGTGACCACCGTGTGATTGCTTTGTTCCCAGATCACCCAGTCTAAGAGTGTGGGTGTATCGATGTTAAGACAAGTCTCTCGACGACAACCAGAACTCACTCGCGGGATACCCTCCACCCATCTGTCTTCCATCCTCTCCTAGCCGGACGACGATGGTGCGTATCTTGGCAGCCTCCGGGGAGGCGCCGCCAGACTTATCACCAATGTCGGGAAACATGACGAGAGGCACCCGAGCTTTCAGTACGTCGAGTGCATCATTGCGCCGACGCGGCCTCAAGTGTTCCGCCGGACGAGCAATGCCCAAAAGGGAGTACAAGGTGACCTTGCGTAGCGCAGGGAAGTATTGGCTGTGATTCAGGATCGTTGCCAATGAACGTGGGGCAGAGTCCCCTCGACCCAATTTTCCTTTGAGCAGGGACCAACGGCGGTTCTCCGGGGAATTAGAATCGACAAGGAGCCGGTACTTCTCGTCGACATCAATTCCTAGGTGCTGGAGCAAAAGACATTGTTGGCCCAATTGGAGGAGATCGGAGATACACATAGGGGCCCGCTGAGGTGTGTCGGGGCGTTCGTGGTCGTGTAGTATGAGCGAGCGTAAGGTCTTGCCATGGGTCTCAGCGATGGCCCTCACCACAGAGCGGTATGGGCCTTCTATATGTATTTCGTGTAGTCCATTTGCCGTCGCCAGGAAGTCCCGGAGCGCCTGCGCTGTGTTCGTGCGCACGTCAGGGGTTCTATCCCATGTAGTGTACTTGAACACTTCCAGCGCTGGCATTGTCGAGGAGACCGGCGCACACGCTTGAAGGAGGCAGCTCGCGTCACAGCGCAGAAGCTCCAACCTCCGCAAGTGCAACCAAGACATGTCTGCGATACACTTTACTGCTCCTTCTTGGCTCCATCTTTCGTCCTTCAGAACGAGTGACTCGAGGAAGGGGCCAGAAGCCCCACAAATCGGTGCGTCCCAGTTTCCAGTCAAGAATGGCTTGGCATGCTGGTCGTCGTTCAAGCTGATCGCCTGCATGACACAGCCGGTATGAACATATGCCTGGATTTCCAGGTGCCTCAGCCTTGGAGAGTGACGCAGGATTAACTGGAAGTGGACAACAGGGTCGCAATGACAATGGACAGTTGCGGTAAGAGAGATGAGGTTGGGCATAGGGGGCAGCGGGGCACAAGCGTATCGCTCCAGCACGAAGTCACACATCGGGAAGGTTATCTGGATGGCCTCGATCAACGCATAGGGCATGTCGAAAGCTGCTCCCCATCTGAATGACCTCCATCAACACACGTACCATTCGGAAAGGGATGTCGGAGCTCACCTTACTTCTATCAAGCCTGCGTTGAATAGCCCGTCGAGAATATCCTTCTGGAGCTCGACGAGAACAGCGGCGTGAACGCTGGGGGGACCATCGTAACAGCTTTGAACGTACGAATACCACGATTGATTCTGTGTGACTATGACGAGTTTCCTGACGTAGCCGGGGAGCGTCGGCGAATCGTGCAGAGTTTTCAGCTTGTGCCTGCATTTCTCCTCGTTCTGGACGTCCAAAACCAGCACTTGGAGGACATGACTGCGTGAGACAACAGCGAAGTTGCGGTTGACGAGCGATGCGGAGATGAGATCCTCTCTAGGCAGCTGGGATCGACTTCAGTCCCTTCGCGAAAGTAAATGAAACCACAGAACAGTACATACCTCAGCAAGTATAACACCGAGAATATCCTCATGAAGTAACACTTTAGACAGCTGCGGCCTTGCTGTCGTGCATGCGACTGTGTCAACCATGGTTACCGCAATGCGATTCTTCGCTGACGGCGTAACGTGTTGTGATCCTTATATCGGCCCACAAAGTGCGGTGAGTCAACTAGCAGTACGGTTTGTTGCGGGCTCTTGATGATCACAATACTGTCGGCTTAGTACTACCGGCGTGGCTGTGCTGCAGAGCGCTCTGATAGTTCCGGGACGAGACCACGCGCCCGTTTCCCCACCTGCCGGCTGGCCTCATGCTTACGACCGAATGGCAGCTACTTCAGATGTAGTGGCTGTCGTCTGATGAGTATAAGAAGCACTAAAACCACGAGTGAAATGTCCAGCTTGTCCTGTACTTCTGCGTCAATGTCAAGCACTTCGAGCGCATACAGTCGTAGTTGTGGTGTTAATCTTGACAACTTGCCAATCGCTAGCAGCAGGGCTATGGAGAAGAGTTCACCGTACGCGATCACATCCGGGTGCACTCGCAAAGGCGACCGTCCATGGAACCAGATCTCGAACGATAATTACGCGAAGGCTTAAGATCCCGGAGGTAAGAGCTTAGCAAGGAGGACGTCGATATCGACATTTCCAGTCATGAACCAGCCTTCCTCGGATGGCATCGCGTCTTCGGGTAAAACTGACCAATTCGGGGACGGGGTCGCACGTATATGTGAGAAATCCTGTACCCCCAAATTGGCCTGCAATCGACAATGAGCTGTGATTATCTCGTCCGCAATGGTAAAGACGGCGTACAGGTAGCTCGTCACTTGAGTGGCTAAGGGTGCGAGGGTATTTCGCAAAGCGGATATTTGTGCAGTGCTCAATGATTGGATTCGACGCCACCGTGATGTAGACGTCTGTGTCAGTTGAGGTATGCATGCGATACTAGGCATAATAAATCACGATGGTCTACGATGTTGCCGTCGAAAACGAACGCACCTGATGACAACCTAATACAAGAGTACACCTCGAGAGGTCGTGTAGCAACGCACTCCCCTCGATCACGGGCATAACCAACACACTATTCTTGACATCCCGAACATGTAAGGCGGTAATTTTGACATCGTGCGCAGGTGCGCTTGTCTTTGACAAGTTACCGGGGAGCATATAGACAATGCAGTGATCCAGATTGGAGATGCTGAGATCCGTAGCGATGACCGATGCGGGGAGCACGGATAGATCGAGGAATGCATGACTGTGTCCAGAGATAGCTACACCAGTGAACGCAGAGGTGTTTTCAGAAGCCCTCACGTCGGTTCTGAAGCCTGGTTTTGAGTCGGACAAGGTAGATGAGGGATACGGTATGGGTGGGTTCGCCTTTCGTTTGAACGCAAACTTGGGCTTTGGCGTTGAGGCCACCCTCAGTTTCTCGAGCGACGCTTCGAGCTCCTTCAATCGCTATGGCCTACTTCAGAAGAACTGTCCGTCTTTCTGGTGATGCCAC
Organism: Fomitopsis palustris; assembly: GCA_029783445.1. Taxonomy (NCBI): domain Eukaryota; kingdom Fungi; phylum Basidiomycota; class Agaricomycetes; order Polyporales; family Fomitopsidaceae; genus Fomitopsis; species Fomitopsis palustris. The sequence goes on along the minus strand of JARAOQ010000018.1, from coordinate 325,657 downwards.
TCACTATCTCACACTGTCTTTGATCATAGCTAGGCAGAAACCCCGTAGCATCGGTCAACTCTTTCCTCAGCTTGGTGAAGTCTGATGACAATTGCTGAATGGCATCTGCGCTCGTCGCACCAGAGTTTGCAATCCGAGATGCAATGTCTGTCCAGATTGTAGCTTAGAATCATGGTTGTTTAACCGGTACGCAGAGCAGCAGACCGGAGTGTGTGGTATTGAAGCGGAGGTAGAATTCCTGTGCGAGTTCTTGATTCGTCTTGTTCATTTGCGGCGAGTATGAAGACGACGAAGCGAGGGATGAATCGGATAGATTCGCAGATACGTAGCTACGGTCAATATATACACGAGGTAGGCCAGTGAACGAGGATCTGGAGTCCTACGCGGTACTCGGTCACAGTCACCCGTCACATTCGCATAAGTAGGCCTCCCAGGCGCGCTCGTCCTCTTCGCCTTCACGTCCCCGTCCATCTCGATCACTTTCCCCCGCAACCACTGCAAACGAAACAAAGCCCCACATGGCAGACACCGAGATGGATGTTGATCCGCCCGCGACTTCAACCGGCAAGGCAGTGGATAAAGGCGACGCGAAGAAGCGATTCGAGGTGAAGAAGGTACGCGCGTTGTCTCCTGATTCCTCAAGACGTCTCTTCACTGAGATCGTGTTTCTGTCTCGCACGGAACCAGTGGAACGCTGTTGCGCTCTGGGCTTGGGGTATGTGCAGAGTTTGCGCACGTTCTGTGTTGCTTGCTGATTAATCGCTTGGTAGACATCGTTGTCGACAACTGCGCCATTTGCAGGAACCATATCATGGATCTCTGTGCGTGCTGTTGCCCTGCCGTCATTGTCATGGCTGTCACTGACGCGCAGCAGGCATCGATTGCCAGGCCAACCAGGTCTCCGCAACCAGTGAGGAGTGCAATGCCGCCTGGGGAATCTGCAACGTGAGTGGCGTATCTGAGACTGGCGGTCTTGCTGATTCTCAGTCTATTGCAGCATGCTTTCCATTTCCATTGCATCTCGCGATGGCTCAAGACTAGGCACGTTTGTCCGTTGGACAACCGAGAGTGGGAGTTGCAGAAGTGCGTCGAACATTCTTCACCCCCGATTCTTCATTCTGATCTCACCACAGGTATGGGCGGTAATGCTCTTCACGTTGTCCTACTAGACATGCCACCTTGTATCTTGTACATCAGTCCCCGTTCTCCAGTCCTTTCCAAGACTCATGTATACTATGCATCCGTGAACGAGACACCGTAACGCTCAAGCTGGCGATGCTACGTCTAACCGTGGCTGTTCCCTTCATTGCGAGCGTTCATGTAGGCTATCCAAACTTTGATGCCGCAAAGCCGGGAGCTATGCGTAGTACGCGCTCGTTCTACATAACCACCTATACAAAAGGGCCAGTTACTGTAAGCGTTATTCACCCACCACAATGACAAGTTCTAGCTTGCCTGGACACCGAGAGGAAAGTTTCAACCTGCCCACGGCTGTTGTATGCAGTATATTGGCCTACGTGTGTACTTCTATATTGGGCTGGTTTGTTGTGCTCATTCCATGCGCTTGCAGGTAGCCAGACCTGACCTGTTGCGGTCTGTATCCCTCATCGACCGCAACTTTGCCAGTGCTTCGCGGCCTTACGTTTTCCGCCGGATCACCATTGACGTCAATGATCAAGACAGATTCAATCGGAAGTTGGAGTTCCTTTGTTCACGTCCAGACCTGCGTGACTACGTCGGGCAACTTCATCTTACAAGCCCGGATCGTTGCCGATTTTCAGGGCAAGTAGGGAGAGTGCGCACGTTCTCTGGTCCTAACGACCCTCTACTTCGCCTCGAGAATGCGATCAGTGGAGGGCACTTCTCTAGGCTCAGGGAGCTGGAGTATCACTTGTCTCGTCTCACTGTCAAAGTCCTTGCTGACCACTGATATAGCTGGACCTCCGACTATTCGATTCCACCCACCCTTCTCGAAGTCCTCCAAGCAATCCAACCAAACTGTTTGGTCTCTATCGCACGTTATTCTGGCACGCCGTTGCCCTCAACATCCAACCTGGTTTCCCTCAATGCCACAACACACCTGTCCCGGCACCCCTTCCTCTCCTTTGAGCGGATCCTCCTGCAGTCACCGCGCCTTCGCACTCTCGACATCGGTGAACTCCGTGAGGGCCACTGCAGAGAGATACACCTGTCAGAAGGTTTCGAGGTGGCGTCGTTCCTGCAGTATAATCCTCAATCGATCACGGCAGGTTACAATAACGGCGGCTATCCACCACTCGAAGAACTCATCCTGCGAGATATAAAGTGGGCGCAGGAGGACGCGATGGCGGTGCGCGAGCGGATGTGCTGGACACATCTCCGCCGCCTAGAACTACGCAATGGAGGCGCAGATCGTCTCCTAAGTTTATTGCTCCCAGCATGGGCGACTTTACCTGCGCTTAAGGAGTTCAGGATGGGGACGGCGTATACTAACAACGAGAGCCGGGACGAGTACGTCGGCCTTCTCAACCAGTTTCTGAAGTCGATGGTATCGGGTCTGCAAGGATTACACGTTGAGGCTCCGTGGCATGGTCTGTTACCTATGATTCTGGAGAGACATGGTCACACCCTGCGCTCGTTAGCCCTACATGACCAAGCAGAGGCTCGGGAGGAGGAGCGGGCCATCCTCGGTCTAGCCGACATGGAGAAACTGGGGGTGTGGTGCGTTGAGCTCAGACACCTGAGTCTAGATTTAGACTCCGAGTTTTCCTTAAGGGGCTCTGGGCTTTCGGAGGTGAGGTTCTCAACCCCTCGACTTCATTTGTGCCCGTGTTTATCTGATCGGATTGCTCGTGCATAGCCTAAGAGCCTTTCGACCGTCATCAATTCAGACAGGCTTTTCCCTAAGCTTCGCCATCTCACACTCTGGACCCCACCGCTTTGTACAGTGGGCTACTTTCTCGAGGATATAGTGGAGGTGGATGCTGCGGAGATTGAGATGGAGGAAGAGAAACAAGAAGGCAGAGACACTGAAGACGATTATCCAGAAACCCCGGTCGAGGCGTTGCGGCGCTGTGGCGCTGCAACTATTCTGGATCCGAGCCTAGGCGAATCACCCCTGCTTGAGTCTACGTGGAGAGGCAAGTTGGAGTCCGTTGTTGTCAAGATGGGCGAACAATCCAGGCCCGGGCCACAACTACCTGATCTTCCAGCATTGTTATGTGTTCCGGGTCGACCTCAAATGCGGGTAACTAGTGCGTATCAACGCTGTCATGTACGCCATTGTAGACGGAGTTGATACATGGTGACATAGGTTGGCTGCGAGAGGAGGTTGGTCCTACCCAAGTTAGACTCGAAAAGGCGCAAGAACAAGATGTCTCCGTACGTGTGTACGAGAGAGGCGTACATGTATACTCAGTCACGAGCGAGGGGGAGTGGAGAGAAGAACAGCCACGCGATGAGGAATGGTCGCTTCGGAGGGACAGCTCGCAGTTAGACGTTGAATCTGACGCGGTGTGGTGATCTTGCAGAGCATGGCGTGCTCTGGTCATTGCTTGAGAGAGATGCATACCAGTATACACCGACGCAGGCGGCCGTACGGTGACTCGCAACGCGGGCACGGATTTCTTGTATTTGACTCCATAGAGTCTACGACATACCCTATTCGTGTCACCCTTAGGCTCTCGGACGTATGTTGAACGATTACTTACCTGAAGGCATCTACCATGCTAGTGGACACCACACTGGGACTTGCTCTGTAGTGGCAGGCCTGAGCTCGAGGCTATTACCAGCGGTCTCACCCTCGTTGCGTTACAGTATCTCGGCATTCCATCAGACCCTCGAGTGTCGAGCAAGAGGTCTGTCACGTTTATCACAACTCATCATTTTGTGCGGCGCAAGACGCTGATTGACAGAAAACTGCCACTTGGAGACACATCTCAAATAATAAACCCGCAACACTGGTAAAGGACCAATAGGCTGTGGTGCCTGCAGAATGGCACCGAGTCCCAGAGGCTTCAGAGAACGAGCAACGATCCCACCAACAAGCCGATCAACGGCAGCGCAGGCACGACCACGCTCACCGATCCCCTCGTCCAGGTCCGCGCGCTACTCTTGCCGCTGGCGCTGGTCGTTGCGGACGGCGTGCTCGTGTACACCTGCGTTCCGTTGGGGTAGTCGTACCCTGGGTTCTGTGCCCACGGCGTGTCGAGGCCTTGAGCCGTCAAATTAACCGGCGCAGGCAAAGACGCGGCGGACAGCGCAGTGTTGAGCCCGGGACCTTGGAAGACGGGCCCGCCGCCTGCGCCGGTGGCGTTCAGGTCCGGAGCGCTGAAAGGCACGTAGTACTCCGGATTGAGCGGGCCAGGGATCGTGCCCGTCAGGTTCAGCAACGCTGGCACCAGGTCAGCGTCGGACGGGCAGACAAAAGTGTAGTGCGCTCACGGATGTTGGACGAGTTGCCAGAGATGCCGTTGTTCTTCCATCCGGTCACGTTGGCGACGAAGTCGAAGACATTGTTCAGTGTCGCGTTCGTGTCCCCACGCCCCAGCGAACCGAGGCCCCAGTTCGCCTCGACCGTGGACAGAGATGAGTAGTGCGTGTAGAATGTGTCGTCCGTCGTGTTCTTCAAAGAGGCAGGTAGTCCGCCGCCTAGGACGAGCGTCCAGATGCGATTGTTGATGCTGTACGCTGTTGAACGTGAGAGAAATCAGCATGCCAGTATGCGCCTGAAGTCGACGAAGAACATACTCTCAGTCTCGTCGAAGGTCAGGAGGATAATAGTGCGATTGTCATTGAAGCGCGTGTCAGCGAGAAGGGGATTAAGCCAGTACTGAATCCACTGGCTCATGAAATCGACATTGGTATCGTGACCCTATTTTCCAGATGCCAGTGAGCCTTCCTTCGCTCGTAAGTAGATGTACTAGCTCACGTCGTTCACAAGATTGGGAGTAATGAAACTCCATTGTGGGATAGCACTCGCATTCAAGTCCCTCGCGAAATCGTTGACTACAGCTCGTTAGCCAACCTGCCATATCACACGTATGTTGATACGTACAGTTGCGAATACGAAGCGCACGTTCCGTGACATTGGACACAGAGTCGAAGATGATCAATGGATTGTGTTTGCGCACGTAGTATGTGTAGTCTCCCTTGTCGGCTGACAGGCAAAGGTTAGTACATGTCTGATGGCTCTCTCCAGGCACATGAACATGCCTATGTAGTCGAACGATGTGTAGTTGTAACCCTAACAAGAGTCTCAGTGAGTCACGTCGCATTGCCAGTACTAGTCGCAGTCACAGCTTATGCACTCACCGTGTATCCGTCATAGGGCATTGACTCTTGGTCTTTCCCAAACATGAGTCGCGACCAAAGCATATTTCTGCACACACTCACAAGACGCCCATGAGACGTTCTTCTGTTCCAGCAAATCGACGATCGTAGAGATGTTCATCGGAATAGCCCCTTCGAAGCAGATCAACTTCCGAGCTGGCAGCCTCAGTCATAACGTTGATGTAAAGCCCACTTACGGAAGTCATCAGCAGCATTGCCGAAGAAGTCACCACCCGCAACCGCGATGTAATTGGGCTCCGAAGGGTGAGTCGTCGCATAGTACGACGTGAGGAGGAGACCCTGTTCGGAGAGGTTTTGGAACGTAGGGGACGACGCCGCCGTCTCGACTGCCGAGGCACGCACCTCAGTACTGCTCAACTCGGGATCGCAGATGCCAGCACTTACAGTCGGTGTTCTCGAACCAGATCTGGATGAAGCGGTCGAATACCTTGCCGGGAACGAGCGCGCCATTCTGCAGCGTGCTGTTCGACTGCCCGGTGTAGTTCGTCGACTCGGAGTTGTACGAGTAGGCGGGAGGCGAGAACACCTGCGCCGTTGCGCCGAAGACCGCGGCCGCGTGCGCGAGGATGGTCCCAGTGGTGAATAGAGCGCGGAACGTCATGTGGGATGAAGGCATCTTGGTGTCGTCGTATAGTCACCACCGCGCGCGACCGACTGGACACACCTCCTGGCAAGGAATGCAGAGCACCGGAAGCACTGTTACCTCTACCATCCTGAATATAAGGGGCCCGGCATGATGTCGGGTTCGCACACGCATCGCGAGGGCCGCTGCGGACGTTCAAACGTTCATGGCTGTAGAACCTTCTCCATGGGCAGTACACGATAGTACCAGGGACCGGGAAGGAACCGCCCTGCGTCGACGCCGACGATTTGGAGTCTGACTGGGTTCGCCCATGCGAACGAAGCATGTCCTCGGCCACGCTCTCTCACCAAGCTCTGCGAACGTGCGCTGTGGCTCCCATCATGATAGGACCGTCCTGCCCGCGCGCCTGAGGTTGTTCCGAGTTGGGCGACAGCCGCCATCGCCAGGGGTAAAGTGAACCCAGGACATAGAGTGCCCGAGGACGGCATACCTACATACCTTGCTGTAGATGGAGGCTCGAATGAATTCAGAGGGTCCGTGTCATTCTATCGTTGGGCGCTCTCACATGACTAGTACGGCTTCTGTTCTTGGCACGTCGAATAACGAAGCGTGGGGCGGATAGAGCTCGAGGACAACTGACACGTTGGGCCTCTCATCTGTGACTTCCGGATACAAAAAACTTCTATGACGGCCAAGAAACGCAGTCGCAGATATAGCTACATATAGCGTGTGAAGTCGTCGGTGAACGAGTCGACGATTCTAGCAGCAGAAGGGGGGTTCTCTGCAACACACTGGCGCAGAGGTTACGCCGGTGAGGTTATCGCCTTCCACACATGTCCAACATATACTGCGGAATATCGAATTGCGAGCTCTTGGACGGCAGGATGTTGAACTGGAACAGCAGTCCAGCAGCCATATGCCATTGGATGTCTAGGTGCGAGCAACCATGGTCAGCAGAGTGGGACTCTGACTCAGAAGGACTCACGGCAATGGAAGGCCCAGTAGCCTGGGTTATCCGCGACGAAGCGGAGGATCATCCAATTGTACGCAGGGATGACAACAGTATCGCGACTGGTGCGGGACAGTAGCAAGATAGTGAGCTCCGCACCGTGGTCTGTTGCTGGAGGCGCACTTACAGCATCGGCGTGGTGTTGTTGGGCACTTGGCCTTGCCACCTCCCATCTCCGCTGTCCATGACCCAGAACTGATTGGGGCTCAGCACGGGGCTCAGCATCTCATACAACACTATGGCGCACCTTGTACCCGTGCAAGTGGAACGGATGGTCCCCGTCGTCTAGGTTGTCGATGATCATCTCCACGACAGACAGGTCGTTGACCGTCGTCACCAGCTGTGAGCTGCCAAAGTCGTACGACCCCGTCGGCGTCGAGTTCCCCAGGTGGCTGAACAGACTCGACGTGTTGGCCAGCGGCTCCCATGACTGTATGCGGGTCAACACGAGCATATCTGCGAGAGAGCAAGCCGGACGTACGGTCTCGTTGATAAATGCGAGATATTTGGACGTAGACTCGTCCTCGCCAGCCGGATACTCCATGGACATCGTGAAGTATACAGTGCTATGGAGCGGCTCAGTGCTTTCCGAAGAGGTGAAATGTGACGCACTCACAATGTAGGGTCTGGCGCGGGCGCGCGGCCGACGGGGATGAGGTCACTGTCGTCCAACTCCCCTGGTGAACCGCTCGGTAGTGCCGGCGGGTTGTCAAGTAGCGCCACATCCGGCATCGTGTCCTCGTCCACGCCGTACCGAATGACTCCGCGGACCTCAGTCTGACAACCTGGGTTGTCGTACTAGCCATGGATAACACAGTGAGCGATGCACGCGACAGGGGATACGAGGCACTCGGTACGCACAGTAAACTGTGTGGTGTCCAGCGCGGCGCGCATCCAGTAAGCACCCGCAGTCTGGTTCGTCCTGAGGAGCACGGAGTAACGCTGCGCCACGGCGACGGAGACGCTCGAGACCTCGACGGGCTCGACGGGGGTACCATCACCCTCGATCACGGTGAGCGTGTGGCCATCGACCGAGAAGGCGAGCGGGACGAAGGTGCCCGGGTTAATGATGCGGAGTCGGTACGTCTTGTCGCTGTGCCGTGTGTGAGAATAGGAGCATGGAGTAGGGAGAGACGAGACTTACGGTTCGAGAGTGAAGTTGAAGAAGGACGTGTTGTGCGAGCCGTACTGGCCGACGCCGTTGATAGTTCCGCCATCTGGTACAGGCTCGTTTCCCGGTGTGCCGTCGATGCCTCCCGGCTACCAATATGCTCAGCTGGTGGCTTTTTGTACACCAGTGTATACACACTCACGATGAAGTAGTACTCGAGGAGCGCAGGTGAGAAGCCGTGATAGAGGTCCGAGACCTGGATCACGAGGTCCCCGTCGTACGCCGGCACGGACTCGTTTCTGCCGTGAACGACCACTGCGAGCGACAGAGACTAGTGAGCACGTTCGTCTGTCAGAGGGAGACCCAATCTGACGATCGACCCGGACTTCCGCCGGGCTCCACCATGATCGAGGATCGAGTATGACACTTACGTGCGCCGACGATGCCGTCTGTGTACTGCGTGTCTGCGTCTGTGCCGGTGCCTGGCCGTCAGTGACCTCGAAACCCGTGTCTCAATGACTCTACGCACGGGCGTGCCACCATGTGCTCCCCGTCCAGTTGTCGAACTGTCGTGGAGATCGTGTGAGGAGGTGGGAGTGGCGACGCCGATATCACGAATGCTCACAGTGAAGTTGTAAACCATCGACTCTCCTGGAGGAATACCGCACTGCATGGGGATGGTGCTATGAGCTAGGCACAGTGACACCGTCGGGCATGACACATACCTGTGTGATGGCATCCGTGCCATCGTAGTAGTTTGTTCCGTTCCTGTCGTTATTCACCCTCAGCACTGACCATTGAAAGCCTGTACGTCTATCATACTGACTGGAACAGTCCGTGCCAGTGAATTGCGCTGATGCACGGTAATTCACCAATCAGCAAGAAGCATCCTCGCATTCCGCACATGCAACGTACGTAGCATTTGGCAGCTTGTTGGTGACATTAACGACGATCCTGTCGTCGACGTTGGCCTCAATCGTTGGACCCGGGAACATGCCTGCTACTGTGTCAAACGGCAGACAAAGCACATAACCAGCAGTTACTCGCCATTCACGACGAGCATGAGTTTCTCCACACCATCTGGTGCACCCATCGCTTCTTCTACTATAAAGTCATAATACCGCGTTGTTGGCGGCTCATTGATCAAGCTCATGTTCATCACCGAGGCGCTCGAATCTGGCGTTGAGACCGCCGGAAGCACCGTCGCGCCTCCGGAACCCACCCCGGACTTGCGATGCTTGAGCCCAAGACCCAGACCCAAGCCGAGTGCGAGTGCGACAGAGATGACTGCCGTCGTCGCGAGTACCCCTGCGACCCAGAAGAAGCGGCGCCATTTCGAAGTCGGGCGAGGCGGGGAGAGAAGCCCCGGGGCGGCGAGGTGCTCCTCCTCGGTGGGCGTGCCTACTTGTGGTGAGTCGGGCATTCTGGAGTACGGATGGGAGCCGCCAGAGGATGGAAAGCGGAGCGCCATGGCGGGCGAGTGCGGCAAGCCGAGGGCAAGAGGAGAGAAGAGGTAGACGTGTGTTTCGGCGCAGCCGAACGACAGAGGGAAATAAGAGGACCGTCAGCAAGCGTCACCCCGGGCAGCAGCACGCGGCTTTATGCTCGGAAATGAAGCATTATGTACTCACAGGTGTGACCGAGCACACCGACGGGAAGTTGCTGTAAGCGTAGCCGCGACGAGCCCAGCATGTACTTGCGCCCACACAGGCGAGAGCGCGTCCGGAGTGGGAGAAGCGGTCGAGGGAGCGGGGATTGGCGCGTCGCGGGCCCTCTGCCTTCAAATCGCGGGCAGTGGATTGGCAGACGAACGTGCGTGGGCGAGCGTGTGCCCACGCACCGGCTCTCTAGCGTACACTCTGATCGCATCTCGGGCAAAAGCACCTCGGGGCAAGCGCGTCCGTGAGCGGCATTGCCACGAACGTAGCGGCACATTTTCATATCCTTGTCAACCAGCCTCCCACTGTCTGCCACTCCGCATGCACGTGAAGGCGCATGTTCGGCGCAAACTGAGTAAGAGCCCTGCAGGCCACCACGCCCCAGCGCACCTACCGTCACCAGTCGTCAGCCAGTCGGAACGAATGCATTACTCACTAGAAAGCCGGCGGCAGAAGCGCGCTTTTCCAGACGGGATTCGCGCACGAAGAAAGCGAATAGATGGCATTGTACATGTGCGGCTCCTGAGTGGCACGCTCATTTCGTCAGTATCGTACACCCCATGCATACCACTTCATTCAGGCGTCTTCAGTCGAACGGGACGGCCCGGATCCCTGGTCCACTCAACCCATTGCCCGGCAGCCTCTTGTCCTTCTCTGCGGCAGCCGCTCCAAAGACCGAGGGCACCGGAATGCCGCAACAGTCTCCCCAGCCGACCTCGCGCTGGCCCGCCCCGCCCAGGTCAGGATGTGCGTGTGCATGGCCCCAATGCGCATCGTCCTGGTTGGGTTCTTCGCGCGGGGGCGGCATTGGACCATCCCAGGCAAGAATGGAACCAAAGAGGAAGTGCTGCATGACAGGAAGCTTGCCTAACACCTCCGCGAGGTACATCTTGATCATCCCCGAGTTGACCTTGTCCCAGGTCCGCACCTGGGGGCGGCAGTTAGCATGCTGTATGCGGCGATCGAGCCAACCTATGGCGTACCGCAGATATGTCATCCAGCATGGGCGAGTGCCATCGCAGCGAGGCGGTCTTGACCTGCACGTAACGCGTAAGATCAGCCTGGAACTGTCAAAGCTAATAATACGTACTGAATTAATGAACTTGATGCATGCGAAATACATGTAGTGCTTGGAATATTCGTCCACGATGTCTGCGTCATGAATGGACTTTGGTTTGATGTATTTGTGACCTGCGCAGCTATCAGCCTCTTTCCAGTTCTCTCAGCGACGCTCTGCAGACCTCGCAGCTGCGCAGAACCAAGCAGAAACGGCAGAAAGTGGTAGTCGTCAAGGCCCCAGACACCATGAGAACCGGCAGGCTCCAGCCAATACGTTGACTGCAGAACGCGCATGACGGATATATATCTAGATGGGCTGTCAGACTGCCTTTCATGTAGGCCCTCGAGGTGACTGCACACGCACCTCCAGAACACTCGGATCACAAGTGCTACATGATCGCTCTCCTGCACGACGCCCAAACGCTCCAGGCATATCATCCAGCAGAGGAAGTTGAGCTCCATCCCGCTTCCGTAGTCTATGCGCGACCGATTGCCCCACGCCTCGCCAAAGTAGGCTGCCAATTCCGGGATGGCCTCTTCAGGTAGATTCGGGAGTGCAGTATGCAGTGACGGCGCGGCCTAGACGACATGTGGTATCAACCTCCATGAAGATGCGCTTTTGGCAGTATGGAACACATACCTCCTGGACCTTGTCGTAGAACGTCCGGAAGGCAGGGTTGCCGAAGCGCGAGGCCTTGTTGTCCACGGGCGGCGTCGCCTTCGCGAGCTCCTCGACGCGATCGAGCACGCCCAGCACGGCGGTCACGCCCTGTGCACCACCCCACAGCTCGGTTCAGCATCCAGACATGCTTACAACGCGACACTCACGCACGGGTGACTGGGAGCAGTCGTCCGTGAGCTTCACGCCGACGACGGCCTCATTGAGCGTCTGGATGTAGGCGACGATGTCCTGGTGGGTCTTCGAGGCTTGGAAGTGCTCAAGTTGTTCTTTGGTGAGGATGACCTTGCGAGGAACTGTGAATTGGTGCGTGGGCGAGATAGACATGAGCGGTGTTGAGAGGAGGTGCTTCTACACTGCCGCCACCGTCGGTTATGACTTATGGCAGCGTCATGGGCGCTTCCCAATCGCTCCCTCGCACCTTCAACCAAGACCAGTGTTGCGACTAGTGTCCTTCGCAGACGGCACAACGAGGGCGGCAATAGTATCTCTCACAGAAACCAATCTAGTATGTGTGTATCGGGTTGATCATCTCCAAGTCGACTCTACTAGTGTGAATGTCTCTTGCGTAGGGTTGAGTCTGCGAAACTCAGCTAGTGATATCAACACTGAGGGCTATCGACCCTGGTGCAGACTCGGGGAAAACGTTGCTTGTTGTGGAGGGCTTCAGAGTAACGCGACTGTGCGGGCGTCGACGTCGTGATTGACTCTGACCATATGCATGCTGGAGTTCTACAGCTCATAGAATCATGCGTACATGGGCGACAAAACAGTAAGCCCACCCTACAATATCACCTGGAAATGACTGATTTCCCCTTCATGGCCGGTGCCTGTAGTGACCATGCGGTAGTAGGACAGGTAGAAACCTTGGAGCGACACAGTGTAATCCAACGTACCTGGATAGTGCATGATGTCCGCAGAGCAGGACGTTCGCACAGCGTTTCCTCAATTCACGGGAGACCCAGATCCGATGGTGACTATGGGTTCGGTATTGGCACAGATCCATGCGTGCTTCAACTGCTCATATCAGATGATACACTGCACGAGTGGCGAGTTATGTGGGGAACGAGCATACGAGATTTGGCACTCAGAGAATGCCCTAGCGTACGATGTGCCACTGTCATATTGCTTCGACAAGACATCATGAGCTCAAAAGCAGCCTGTGGTCGCCTATGGTGCCTCTTCCCTCTATGCTATCCAGTCCTCAGCCCTCTATCACGAACGTAGACTCCAATGATGCTCGTGGACACTGCCGTGAAACATTTGGTCTTCTTTGCTTACGATGCCTGGGGTGAGTCTACGCTTAACGTTCCACTGTAATAGATTGATGTAGTGGGGACTCCAATAGGTCATAACCGACCCTTATGCGCCTTTGCTGCAAGGGTCGTACGCTCCGAACGCACGCATATAACCTACATTGTGCCCGGAAATTTTCTCGAGCGCGTGCGGAAGGAGCTGCGACTCCATCTGGGTACTGAAGGCGACGCAAATGAACATCTCAGCCTCATACGGTAAGCGATGTTCCTACGGAATCCCTGCTACCCATCTGACAGTCTGCGCAGGGTTGTCGGTATCCCCAAAGAGTCTGTGAACCCCTTGCACCACGAGGCCCTCGACGAAGCCTTCGGGCAGCTCTTCAAGGCCCTTTCAAAGGGCGAGCCGATCACTTGCCCGACTACGGGTGTTGTCCATTCCGCTCTTCCACGCGTGCACTGCGCCGTTATCGACGTCAGTTCAACCCTCTCCTCATTGAGCTCTCATGTTATGATGCCGATGCGACCCCTAGATATATGCCTACCGGCCCCTCGAACTCATCAGGAAACTGGGACCAGGAAGATGCGACGTCTATGTCTGGTACTCGCCAGCCGCCAACCGCCTCCTCACTTGGAATGGACCAGATACCGCGGGAGCAAAGAATCGTCAGCTAGCTGTGGTAGCGGAAGAAGTAGAGGATAGCGGACATGCAGTGACCAAAGTCGCTGCTGAGGTGGCCCCGTTCTATCCGATGCCTCGAAGCTGAATGGGACTGAGACGAACATTTAGATCTGCCTGACCTGTGATGGATCAGTGATCACAATTCCAGGCTTGCCACCGATGCATGACTACGAGCTCTTCCCACAAAAGGTGCGTGCGCATATAGCCACGATAATGGTGTCTGCGATGAGCTGACCCTGTGTAGTTCCTTTTCAAGGAGATGATGGGTGTAATGAATTACGAGACATATATGTGAGCCCGCAGACTTTTCCCCGGCATCCACATTGCTACATCTTTCTCAGGACATTGGAGGGGTGCGACGGCATCATCCTATCCACGCCAGAGTGCTATGAGCCCGTAACCATACAAGCGGTGCGGAGATACTACCGGCAGACCTCGCGCAGCGTATACGTCTGTGGACCATTGACTGTGTCGGAAGCTGCACCACAGGCGACCATCTGCGAACGACAGCATCCTGAAACAGTAGCGATAGAGAACATGCTCGACGACATACTGAGGGGCCGCGGTAAACACACTCTACTATACGTATGTCCTTCCATTGAAGCCTTCGCTTTAGTCTCTGTCCTCACTTTTGTTTCGTATCGTAGATCTCCTTCGGTTCGCTCTTCTGGCCTCCACTTCCAGATCGACTGTGGGCTGTCCTCGACGTAGTCATGGAATCGGGTATACCCTTCGTAGGTGATCTGACTTTCACGCTATCACGTTACTTCACAAACCTATGGGGAGCACAGATCATGGCCCATGCATCCGCCTGGGCAAACATACCAGAAGCTATCCAGCAGAAGGTTAATGCGTATCCATTCGGGATGATGTCTCGCTGGTGCCCTCAGCATATCATCCTTGCACACGAGGTACCCAGAACAAAAAATGACAGAATCACCTAAACTAACTGTTGTCAGGCCACAGGCTGGTTCCTGACACATGGCGGACACAACAGCGTCATCGAGGCGATCGGCCAGGGCGTCCCTATGTGAGTGTCCGTGCCCGAGGTTCGGCGTGCGTCGACGAGCACCCGCCCAGTCTCACAATTTTCTTCCCCCTCAGGATCTGCTGGCCATACCAATTCGACCAGCCCACAAACGCCATTCACCTGAGCTGCAACCTCGATGTCGCGTACGAGATGTACGAGGTGCGGACGGATGACGGGCTGAGGCCGATCCACCACCTAGGCCGCGCGCCCGAGGGCACCGTAGAGTCCGTGAAGTGCGAGACCAAGAAGATCTTGCAGCTTGCGTTTGGTGAGGATGGCGCGCGGAAACGGCGGAACATCGAGAAGCTGCGAGGGAGGCTGGGTGGTGCCTGGACAGAGGATGGGCCCGCGACACGAGAGTTGCGGGCATTCCTCAGTTCGTTGGACGACTAGCTTCGTGCTCCTAAGTTGCTAATCCGTCGAATGCTGCTTTCATGAGCCAGGGAAGTCTGATACAATGCGTTGTCGACTATGTATTGCACTCGTACGTCGTATGAGACACTATACTTACTTGCAGGCGGAGACTGCCTTCAAGTTGTTGCCTCAGGCTCGAAGGTATGACAAGTAATATACACAAGCGGGAATCTGCGTAATAGAGGAACATAGTGTCTCTCCGTTCTAAGTAAGATTGTACCGCTGGTCATAAGTAATTTTATCGGGCTCTTTGGAACGCGGTACATACTGGTACTGAATGCGAACTCGGCGATACAAACGCTTCAAGGTCCTGCAGTTAACCACGTTAGAGACGCCCATACGTCCACTGACCCCGCACTACCATCGGCTACGACCTCTCGGCTGGTCGGTCGCTGCTCATTCCTCGAGCACTAGGTCGTAAGTCCGGCAGCGTCACTCATAGCCAGTCTTCCTCTAGTGACCACTCATCACTTCCACAGACGACGCCCAGGGGTGATCAGTTTGGGTGCTCACAAGCGTAGGGGCCAACACTGACGCTGGCATCAACTCCGGGACAGAGGTGAGCCATGCCATAGTGGGCTCTTGATACGACTTTCAAACATTGCAGTTGAGTACCGACGCGTGCCGCATGCCATGTCGGCCCCAGAGAGTGGGCGGGGACAAATGCCTCGAATGCATCGGCGCAGGCTGAGCAAGGACGACGACGAGAACCCGAACAACTTCAAGTTCCCCAGACCGCAGACACCGCCCGGAGGCCTCGCAAATGGCATGAACGGAACAAATGGTCATGCTAGTCTCGAACCTCCATCATCTCCTTCGCGCACGCGCGTTGTCTCAAGCCCATCTACGAACGGAATGCCACCGCCATCATACCTCGACCCACCGCCGTCTGCGGGCTACCAGCGCACAACCTTCGGTGGCCCCCGTCCAGTGAGCATGATCAATGGCTCTTCCCTCCCCCCACGCCGGCACCAACCTCCTGCAATGCGCCAATCATTGTCCCTGCCGGGCAACTCACATGCCCGGGCCCGTTCGATCTCTGGCCCATTCTCTCCAGCTAGCCCTTCACCCCTCTCATTCTCCTTCCCCGCAGATGGGATACCAACCGGTAAGCTCCCTGCGTCCGCAACAGCGCCTGAGATGCGTACGAAGGAGAACGGAATCAGCCCCTCGCCCTCCATCTCCTCACAAGGCCAGACTCGGCGGCACTCGCGCATCCATTCGCGTAACCTGTCAGTCTTCTTCCCTCGCCCCGGGACCCTTCCTTCTACTGCCATCGCCGAAGACGGAGCTCAGGAAATCACGTACGGTGGGCCTGTGGAGGGTGTACCCATGCCCTCCGCTTCACCCGGTCCTGGCAGTCGCGAGTTCCGACAAGGGTTCTCCTTCGGCGGACAGCCGTCGTCTGCACCGTCGCACCCTATGCCACAGCTAGGAGGCTCGTCGTCGGGGTCGGGTAGCAGCTCCCGCAGGGGCCACCATCACAAGCACTCCCTATCGCACAGCTTCTTCTCGTTCCTCGAACCAGGTGCGAACCAGGAGGACCTCCATACCATACCCGCGCCCGTGCCTGTGAGCCCTTGGATGCCGATCTCGCCGTTCCCAGATAGCGGTTCCGATGAGAAGCTTGTACCGCGCCTCAATGGCAAGGCAGCGCGAGCAGAGAGCCCTCCTGGACAGGTGCGTGTCCCCCCGAAGATCGCGCCGGAGGCGGTGGGAGTAGCTGCTGCGGAGTTTCTACTGGGTGTCTGGTTGTGGATCACTGCCCAGCAAGTGGGTTCGCTCGCGTGTACAGGCTTAGGGTATTGGATTGTGTTCGATTCGTTGGGCGTTGCACTGGGACACATCGTACCAGGTTATCTAGCTTCGCCTTCGATGCAGTCGCAGTATCGAAGACCATTCGGGTGCGTGACTTTCTAGTCCTGTCCTTCATGCGCACTGACTCACCGATCCGCCAGAAACGCGCGAGTAGAGACTGTTGTCGCCTTCGCTCAGTCTGTCTACCTTATCTTTGCATCCGTGTACGTGTGCAAGGAGACTGTCGAACACCTCCTGCTGTCGTCTGGAGAGGGCCACCACCATCACAGCGGAGATGAAGTGCAAGAGTTCTTCGGGTCAGTACCACAACTGGATATCTCGACGGTATGACTGATATCTGACAGGGTGGACTTCCCCTTCTGGCTGCTACTCATCACTCTCGCCTCGTTGCTAACCACCACGTTCGCTTTTGACAATCACTCGAAGCTCGTTAGCAGTACGTCCGTGCTTCCGTTGTGCATATTGAGGAGCTAACCTGTGCCGTAGCCGCGGGCAATCATATCCCTCCTTTGGCCACCTACCTGCCACCCCGCTATCGCCACTTCGCTTCATCGCTAACATACCCTCCTCGACTAATGAACCTTTTAACAAACCCTTACACCTTGGCTCCCTTCGCTTTCTGCTTAGTACTGCTGTTAGGCCCGAATTTCATACCTCCGTACGTACATCATGCCTTTCATAGTTCTGTCTGCTGAGGTTGGATCCATAGCTGGCAGCACCGCTTTTTCGACCTCATGCTAGCAGGATTCGAGACGGTCATTACATTCAGCATAGCATATTCGGCTGCGGTGGCTCTTGGAGCGGTGTTGCTCCAGACTTCCCCGGCACGAGGGCTCGCTGGCGGGCGCATGGAGGCCTTTCTGCGAGCTATGCGGGAGGTTCGTACTTCCACGTTATGACACAGTGCGATCCACTAAGTCAGCTGTACTAGATTGAACGGCATCCGCAGGTGGTACACCTTCCCGCGCCACACATCTGGCAACTCACGCCGAACCTCACTCTGCCGCAAGAGCACTGGATATACACATATCATCCCATGTCCACTGCCGTCGAGACAAGCCTGAAAGCCCAAGGCCCGGCGCAATCGCTCGTCGTCACGCTCGAGCTACATGTTCGGCAGGACCTCGACGATGAGCAGGTGCTTGGCCTGACGAGATGGGCCTGGGAACGCTGCTCGCACGCACTACACTTCGGGTCGAGAGGCGGCGAGGGTGGCGAAGCAGAGGCAGAGGTCACCGTCGGTATCGTCCGAGAATGAATGCTGAGTGAGCGCCGATGAGCTACTTGATGGCGGTAGAGGGATGCGCTGCGTGATTTGGGCATGAGGTGTTTCCTGTATTTATAGCGTTCAGAAGTTCGTGGATATAGCCTCACGTATGCTCCTTGCTCATGTCGATGTGAAGTGAACCCAAGCAAGCATAGTGCAGAGTAACATTGGACAGAAGACGTAGCAGACGCATACAGCCATAGATAGGCACGGCTATTTCTTGCCCTTGACTGGTGCTTTGCCCTTGCCCTTTCCCCCGAATGACTTGCCCTCGAAGCCTGGGCGACCCTTGTTCTTCGTCTTGGTCGCCTTGCCTTTGTCGTTTCGTCTTTCGTGGCGTGCGGCAATGTTGTCTGCCCGCTTTTTCTGCTTTGCGGCCATACTGGTGGCAAGCTGCTCCTTCCGCTGGTCCCTGCAAATGCGCAATGATCAGTTACGACAAACAGAGTGAGTATGAGCGAGTCAAATGCATACCATTCCTTCTTGCTCTTCTGTTTCTGCTTCTCCTTCCTCTTTGCGGCCTTTTTTAGCCGGCCCTCATCATCATGTACCTTCACGCCCTCCATCCGCGCCTCGGCCTTATCCCACTTCTCCTTCTCCTCTATCGTCTTCCGCTTCTCCTCAGGCATGGACGCAATCTTCTCCTTGCGCGACGCGAGTTGCTCGAGAGCTTGAGTCGGGTTAGAGGCCGTCTTCAGGTGTGCGGTTTTCTTGCTACTGCTGCCAGAGGCACCTGCGACGGAGGAATATGCTATGCTGGTATATTTGGCTTTTGGGTCCTGCAATTGACCGGGTTTGGATGAAGAGCCCTCCTCCGGGACGAGCAGTTGTGTCTGCACTTCGTCAACAACCTCAATTGCGTGGTCAGATACGGCGGACACACCTTGGTCGACGGACCCTTGTCCCGCGACTGTTCCTTATCCTTGGCCTTCTTCCCGCGCATCTCCTCCTCTCGACGTATCTTCTCCTTCGTCTCTTTCCGCCGTCGCTCGCGCATTGCCGCGCGCTGCTTCCGCCGCTCCTCCAGTAGCTCGTCCCGGCTGCCCGCTTCGCCATCACCACCAACCTTCGGCCCCCGCCGTAGCTGCGCCATGCGCGCATGCAATTTCTCGCGTAACGCCTCAATGCCGCTGGGCTCGGGCATGGGTACCATAGGCTGGTCCACGGCGTCACCCGGAAGGTCTATTGGCTCGTCAACATCCATGTCATCCGAGCCCGGGGCGGCCCCGGTGTGCGTAGCTTTCCGCTTGCCCTTGCCCTTCGCGCCAGCTGCGTTCTCGGATGCTTTCAGTGCCTCATTTTGTATGTCAAGGACGGTCTTGTTGTTTGCTGGGTCAAGCTAGCATTATGTCATTCGAAGGGTCCATGATGAGGCCATGCTGCAAAGCGCACCTTGTCTTTCTTCGCTTTTTTCGATGCCTCCTTGATGGCCTGCTTCGGCGCCTTCTGCTTCTTGCTATGTTTCTGATACTTGGAAGCAAGCTGAATTGAAAGTAGAGGTAAGAAGATGCTCTGTTCCTTGCCAATGTACGTGCGGGCCCGCTATACTGACCTGTTCCTCCGACTCTTCGTGCACCAAGTAGTACCGTGCCGGAATGAGCTTCAAGAGGGTTTCGAACGTTTGGTTATGCCTCTCGAGCGATGCCCTGAGTTCAGTCACAGGTGTAGGCATTCTTAACTTCCCGGTCGTCTTGACCACTGTAGAACTAGCAGCCAGATTAGGGCGACTGAGGGACCGAGGGAATACACAGTGCAGTGGTGAAGCTATAAGAGAAGCGCCCGAGCTTGACCCAACTTGATCAGGAGGCGCGATCATCCTACCGGCGCCTATATTGCTCTAGTCTTACAACGCTGTAATTTTTCTGAAGTCCTAGTACTAGTCACCCTTCTGCCCACTCGGACTCACTACATGTTGAGTTTTCGTCGTATTGAAACGTCAAGCTGAGTCTGCACGGCGCATTATGTCCCATGCTACACGGGTCCACCAGCTAGCTTGCACCAGGGAGTTGGGATTCGCCATTCATCCAGTCGTATGCATTATTGACACACTCGACCTCCCTTCTTCCGCGACCGCTGGAAGACATCGGCGCATCCCGCATTCGGACGAAACATACCTTACGACCGCGCTCTGTGAACGGAGAGAAACTCCGGCGAGTAGTCGTCGTGAGTTCTGTGATATAGCTGGCTCAGATAAAGTGCATATGCGATATATATGGGGGCTCTCCACCAACGCGTTGTTACACCGATGCTACTCTGCAAACGTTCTTTTTGGCCGTGGTACTTTACCCCAAGGCTCTGAAGACAGCACAAGATGAGACAGATAGAGTAGTTGGCAGTGACCGCATGCCAACTCTCGAAGACAAGCTCAACCTACCTTATATCGAATGCGTCTTGAAGGAGACGTATCGGTATGGCATCTTGTTCTCAATACGGACAGAATTTGCTTATCCTTCCTCCATCAGCTGGCATCCAGCACTGCCATTAGGTGCTTCATGACAGTGTCGTTAGTATCGGATGCACTGACTAGGTGATGATATGTGTTCCTCACTATCCGACGCAGGACGACGAGTATGAAGGTTATGTACTTTCAAAGAATACCCCTGTTGTCACCAACCTATGGTACCGCAAGTGATATGCGTTCCTTTCAACCTGTTACTGACAGTCATCTCGAAGGAAAATGGCTTAGGACGAGAATATGTACCACCAACCAGCCAAGTTCTGCTCGGAGCGCTTCCTTTGCGATCGCAACGACATAGAAGACCCACGAAGCTTTATCTTCGGCTACGGCAGACGGTACGTCGTATGTAGATCATTTTTTAATACGGTAGGCCGAAAATAATTGTGCTTTGTCTGGCAAGATATGTGCTGGACGGCTGTTCGCCGACGCCACTCTTTTCCTTGCGATATCTAGTATTGTAGCTACGCTGAACATCAGCAAGGCCCGCGACCGCGAGGGGAATATTATCACACCAGAGGGGACATTCCCTTCCGCATTGATTAGGTGCGTTGCCTCTCCATGCCATTGCGGTGGGCACGACTTCATACAGTTTGCATTGCCAGTCAGAGTATCAGTGTGACATCACGCCGTGTTAACCGACGGTGGTCAATGTTATTGGAGATGCGCTAGCGAGCCTAGAAACGTTGTGATGTGGTATCGCTAGCGATCATATCATGGAGTTTGCGTGCAGCGGCTTCTTCGTGTTGGATCTCATGTCAGTGTCCATGTAGTGACTGAAACTCGCCGAGGCTTGCCAGGAAGAATAGTGAAAGGCCGGAGGATGGGTTTGGTGTTGTTGAGTCCGGTTGTACTATGTAACATGTATTTGGCACGGACTGCGCAAACGGTATATGTCACTGATGAAGGACATGGATGTGGTAGTAATCGTACTACTGAGACCTTGGCGCCTGCCGCCCTGCTACGTCCGGAGAGTTGTTGCCGCCCGCGCAGCCACAGCGGGATAGAGCGCGCTCGATGTCGACGAGCTCGCTCTCTGACGCGTTCTACATCGCAGAACGCATCCCTGGTTCCTCGCTCAGAGCTGGACTCTGCCTCCGCCCAACGTAAACCGCTGAGCGGTACGGCCTATCGCTTACGACTCGCTTAATGGAACCATGAGTACATTATTCGCCATTTATCGCTACTTCGCTTTCGGTGAGTGACTGCTATCCAGGCTCCATGGATGGGACTGAGACTTCAAATAGCTTTCTTCACCGCATGTAACATAGGCATATGCGTCATTGCAGCAAAGACCATCTACATTGCTCTCTTCCTCAAGAACGGATGTGAGTCTCCGCCCACTCCGGCAGACTCCCAGTTGACGATTGGCTTTCAGCTATTCTTGAGATTGACGCACTCTTGATTGCCTTGGGCGGTGTAGGATTGCTGTTCACTCTTCCGATGTGAGTTTGTGCATTTGGGCAGTCCTCACTCACATCAACGGTATGTCCTTTAGCCTCCTCGTCGATGCCTTACGCAAGAAGTCCGTAACCCGACACGTCTGGTTCGAGTGCCTTTGGGTCGGCATCTTCTGCCTGCTACAATCGGGTATGGCCCCGTGTGTATATGCCCTGCTTGTGTCTAATATCTGCATATTTGTATGGCAGCGAGCGCTGGTGTTGCAACCGCCACCATGTCGAGCTTCAAATGCCTCGAGAGCGTATCAGCGCGTGCGTAGTGGACGAGAGTGCTTCCATACATGGTAGTATTGACCTGCCTCATAGATGGTGTACCGACGTATGGCACTTGCGTGGAATCCACACTTATATTGGCATTCACCTGGGCTGCCGCCGGTAACTGTACGTTGCGCATTATGCACGTCCCGCCCACTTGCTCATTATGCACAGTCGTGGTTTATTTCTTAGCATTGCTCATCGCCTCTCTCTTTCACCAACGGCACAGCCCCCGTGTCTGGAAGACATACACGTCAGAGTTTCCCTGGTTCAGCTCGCACCGCGAACAGGGCCGGACGGCGCCAACTCCCCTCGTCCTCGTTCAGGCTGTCCTCAACTCCGGTCGCCTGCGGCGCTGCGCTGACGGCGAGCAACCCATCCCTTCCTTGCGGGTGCACCGCTCCGCAACACCACGTCCCTCGGTGGAGAAGCCGCGGGCGTTCTCGCCATCGCACCTCACGCCGTCGTCAGCGGTGTCGGTGTCGCCTAGGATTGCCACGACTACACGAATGCGCCGCTCGGAGCTGCCCATGGGCGCGACCATGGCGCGAACACGAGTTCCCGCGAAACGACCGAGAGAACCACAGAAGAGGGTCCTCAGGTTGCATCGGCCACCCTCGTTGGACTTGTCGAAGATTAGTCGTACGTGGTAGTCGCGTCTGCTCGTAATTTATGGATGGTGTAGATGCGCTTGTATCGTCGCCATTTGCCACGCGGACTCAGATGCCCTCCTACGTCTGACCAGCCAGTGCAAGCGCGGTATGTAACTGGTGCATGCATCTATTCATTGAGCTCGTGCTATTGGTCGGAATTGGTTTGCAGAGTACCTTTGTTATTCGATGGCTCACTCTGCGACTCTCAAAGTCGCTGGCTTCACTGCATCGTCGACCTGCGAAGTTTCACTGACATTCTCGAACAGGTTTCAGCTTGCAGCTGACGACGAGTCTCAAGTCTGTCTGCACCCTGTGGTCACGTGGTTAATGCAACGGAGACGGCGGCCCGTCTTGGTATCACTCGTTCGTGAGCCATATGCGCCTCCACTTATCTTGCGTCTTGCTATATCCCGGGCAATATACGGGCGATATCACCACCAACAATATAAGAGGCTGAGCAATATAAGTGTCTGTCCGAATCGCGAGGACACCCAACAACCAAAGCTAACGTCGCTCTAGGATGCGATTTGGTCAATTTCTAGCACAGGTGCCGCTCTTGGGCTGGCTCAATCAACCTGGGCTTCCTGACGGGCATGCCAGACGTGCGTGCGATTGATTTGCTTTAAGCCATGACAGCGTTGCTGATACGCAGTCAGTGCTGGAACCAAAGTATACGCGCCTCCCGATTGGTGCCGTGAGACCCCATGGATGGGGTAAGGACATGGCGCAAGTCCTGGCCCACGGATTGGCGAGCCAGCAGCCGATATGGTATAGCTAGTAAGCTTGCTGTTCACTCCGAGGGTGAATAACCACGATACCAATCCGTGTTTCGTATCAGTGTCAAGGATTCAATATGGCAAGGCGGTATGATTGAGTACAGCGAAATGCAAGAGGCTGCACCATACTGGTTGTGAGTGCAGAAGGTCTCCTCGAACGGCTCACGTAGTACTCAATGCATACCTATAGCAACAGCTGGGTAGCGCTAGCTCACCAGCTCCAGAATGATACTCTGCTCGGGTACACTGAGTCCTTCCTGAACCATATCCTCGCTTCGCGCCATCCCTCTGGCGACTTCGGCCCTGGACCGTTCAATACGTCTCTCCCGACTCTGCTCTGGCCCAGGTACCTGATCATGCTTGGGCTCATAGTGAGTTGTCGCCCCCTAAGCGCTTGCATGGGATACCTGGCCTTACACCTGCGTTGTAGCAATACGCTGAGGCAGATCCCAATCGAAAGGTCGAGATTTGCGACCTCATGCACGCGTTTGTCCCGTATGCAACGAAGCGCTTCGCGGATGGCGACATTGGCGACGAAACACTCGGTGGACAGTACGGCTTCCAGGTTGTCCGTTGGGAAGAGGTTTGCTATCGCAGTCGATATGCTGTGCATGTTCGAACCCCGTTATACAGCTCGTCTTGGCACTGCAATGGTTGTACGACAACGACCCTAGGGGAAAGGAAGTAGAACTGATTGCCCTTATGCACGCGGCGCAAGACCAAGGGTTCTCGTGGAAACGCGATCTCTATGTCGATAATGGCACCTTTCCTAGGTTGCCTGTGATACCTGGCGAGGACACGCAAGAGAGGTACGACCGTATAGGATGCTCGACCTCATCACATCTCACACTTTTGGACCAGACATGGAGTGAACATAGCTGAATGTGAGCCCTTCGCATATCAGCCACTAACTATGGCAGATTGACCTCATTTGGTGACGCAGCGCTGAAATCAGAAGCATTGGCATGGCGAATGACAGGCGATCCAACTGACATTGCGAACACGTCAGCTTTCTACTTCGCGAAGCGTGCTCCCATGGGACTCATAATATCCTACCACCAGATACGCGCGGATGGAGATGCTTTGGAAATATCATGGCCGACCACAAGGCATCTTCAGCACAGACGAACATCTGGCTGGTCTACATCCCTCGCGGGGGTACGTTCCTCGCGCCTCCACTCTGTGTAGTCGCTGATATGTTCCCACAGCTCTGAGTATTGTGCGAGTGTCGAGGCGATGTTCTCTCTAGAGTACATGTACGCGATCCTGGGCGAGCCAGCGTGGGCAGACCTCACCGAGAAGATCGCTTACAATGCTGTCCCAGCCCAGGTATGCCGAACCAACAATTCAGTGTCCGTGTTTCTGGCTCAACATTCTCTCATCATGCAGAGCACCCCAAACTGGTGGGCTCAGCAGTATCTTCAGCAGACAAACCAGGTCTGGGTCCAGAACCGGACAGACGGGAAGCCGTGGACGACGGATGGGCCATACAGCAACGTGATGGGCATGGAGTCGGAATTTCCGTGCTGTACAGTGAACCACCCGCAGGCGTGGCCGAAGTTCTGGGCAAACAGCTTCTTGCTTGCTGATGGCGGGCGGGCACTAGTGCATGCATTGCTTGGTCCGGCGAAGCTCGAGACGACGCTAGCTGGCGGAATTAGTGTGAATGGTGAGTACAGCGGGTCGAGTGTGTCGCGATGGTTGTGCCTAATAAACGGACAGTGACCGTGGACACACTCTATCCGTTTGGCCAGATGCTGCAGTACAAGATTGAAGCATCTGCGCCGTTCACGTTCTACATTCGCATACCTGGCTGGGCAAAATCGGGAAGTAATCTCAACATCAATGGAGGGCGTGCGTCTGCGTTGTCGCCTGAGCCCAAGACCTCTCTCCAAGCGGTCACTGTTTCTCAGGCGGAAACTATCGTTCAGTTGTATCTTGACATGGAAATCGAAGTTGAGGAGCGATCGAACGGGAGCATTGCTGTGCACCGCGGCCCCTTGTTCTACGCTGTAGACTTGGCATACGAGGATGTAGTGAAACCAGCCTTGAGGTGCGCCCGCTGCCTAGTGTCCTTCAGAGGTGGAAGAGGCTCTGAGGTAGCATTGATACACAGGTCTCCGGGGCCGTTGCGCTTTATCAGCAACATACCAGGCGTTCCATATGTTGACCTCCTGCCAGTAAGTTTGTTTATTTTTCCGTGTGACCTCATGTTGTTGACAATGTCTCTCGTAGTACGACAACCACACGCACGATCACTATTGGAGCCCAACGGTGCCTTGGAACATTGCTATTGATCCTACGACGCTCTTCTTCCACGAGGATGCGCCGGCGGAAGGCAACATGCCCTATTATGTCTGGGAGACCGGCGCGCAGCCGCAGTGGATGACTGCAACAGCGTGTGAGATCAAGTGGTCGGTTGTGGAAGGGGACCCAGATTGGCCACCTCGCAGCCCGAACACATGCATAGGAGAAGCGTTCGAGGTCACGTTGAGACCGTTTGGTGGAACGAGGTTGAGGGTTGGGGAACTACCAACTGTGACGTTCATGAGCAAGCAGTGATGGCCCTCCGTACTACGTGCGCGTGCATCGTGGTGGGTTTCTGGCAACTTGTTTCTACCTCCGAAGTTACATAACCGCCGTCGACTCATGGCAGAGGTGCTATACTACTTGTTGCCATATATACGACGTTTCCCATGTCTTGGCACAGCTGGCGAAGAACAGGCCGCTGGGCAGTTCGGATTGTTGTGGCCGAAATGAGTTGCGAAGGGATCCCCCTTGACACGGATGTAACTTCAGTTGTAGCTTCTACCTCTCCAGACACGCCTGAAGCCGCGGCAAACTTGAAACAAGCACAGTGACGTACAGAATCGCGCAGAACTTCGCAATTGTGCAAGGAAAGATTAGTGCAGAATTAGTATGATAACTTTGCTTACTTATGCCAGTTAGGGCATTCATGATCGTGGGAATATCCAACAGCTAAATGATGCTGCCCAGCCCTGCCTCTGCGTGAACAGTTTCCACGGCGGCCACGACGACAACGCCTCTTCCTCTCTTTCCCTCACCAAGCCCACCGAGGTGGCACACCTGGTCGCCATGAACAGACGAGAGTCGACAGGCGCTACTCGTCAACGGCTCGAGGCCGTCGACGACCTCACGACTCTTGCCCCCGTCAACGAGGACATCATTGTCTCATGCATCCGCGAACGGTTCATGTCCGACACTATCTACACGAATATCGGAACCTCTGCTCTTGTCGCAGTCAACCCCCACAAGTACGTTCCAAGTAATTCCGACGCCTTGCTACACAAGTACGCTGCCGAGTACCGCGACACATCCCCGGGCAAGACACCGCTCCCACCGCACATCTTCCAGCTTGTGAACAATGCCTATTATCATATGCGGAGGACTACGCAGGACCAATCGATTCTCCTGACGTGCGTAGCTTTGACTTGTCGGACTCGCTAGGGTACTGACTCGTCTCAGTGGAGAAACGGGCAGCGGCAAGTCCGAGAACCGTCGACTGGCGATCAAGACGCTACTCGAGCTCAGCGTGAGCCAGCCGGGGAAGAAGGGCGCAAAACTCATCAACCAAGTGCCTGCTGCCGAGTTCGTCCTCGAGACGTTTGGCAATGCACGGACGCTGTTCAACCCCAACGCTTCACGGTTCGGGAAGTACACAGAGTTGCAGTTCACGGAGCGTGGTCGTCTCTGTGGCATGAAGACACTCGATTACTATCTGGAGCGCAATCGCGTCGCGGGAGCGCCGTCCGGTGAGCGGAACTTCCACGTCTTCTACTACCTTGTTGCGGGGGCGTCGCCGGAGGAGCGGCAATACCTGCACCTGCACGACAAGACGACGTATCGGTACATTGGGCTGCGCAACGCAGGCGGCCGTGGGGCTGGGAATGGAGGACGGAGCGAGGATGCCGTGAGGTTTGACCAGCTAAAAATGGCGCTGAAGAATGTCGGCTTCTCGAAACGGCATGTTGCGCAAACATGCCAACTTGTCGCGGCGATTCTTCACCTGGGGAACTTGGAGTTCACGATTGACCGGTTCCGGAACGAGGAAGCCGCTGTCGTGCGCAACACGGATGTGCTCGATATCGTCGCCGATTTCCTGGGCGTACAGCCTTCGGCGCTGGAGGCGTCGCTATCATACCGGACGAAACTGGTGAAGAAGGAGGTCTGCACTGTCTTCCTTGACCCTGATGGTGCGTCCGATAACCGGGACGAGCTGGCGAAGTCGCTATACGCGCTCCTCTTCGCATGGTTGAATGAGCACATCAACCAGCGGCTCTGCCGTGACGACTTCAATACCTTCATCGGCCTCTTTGACCTTCCTGGCCCTCAAAACCTGACGAGCCGGCCGAATTCGCTGGACCAATTCTGCATCAACTTCGCCAATGAGCGGCTGCATAATTTCATTCAGAAGAAGCTCTTCGACAGCCATGTCGTGGAGTACAACAGCGAGGGTATCTCTCGCTTCGTGCCGCAGGTCGCGTACTTTGACAACTCGGAGTGCCTACGCCTGCTGCAGAACAAGCCCGGAGGACTGATACATATTATGGATGACCAGGCACGTCGTATGCCAAAGAAAACGAATCATACGATGGTAGAGGCGTTCACGAAGCGATGGGGGAACCACTCCTCGTTCAAGGCGGGCTCGATTGATCGCAGCGGATTCCCATCATTTACCGTCAACCACTTCACAGGCCCTGTGACGTACTCGTCAGAGAATTTCCTCGAGCGCAACCTCGAAGCACTGAACCCAGATTTCGTCTCCCTCCTGCGAGGCTCGAGCCCTGGCGAGGGCCCTCCCGCCGATGGCTCAGGCTCCACCAACCCCTTCATACGCAGTCTCTATTCAAACAAGGCAATCACTGCGCAAGCACATCCACGCAACGAGGAGACCATCGTAGCCGCACAGCAGCCGGTGAAGCCCATTCGGGCGCCCTCCACGCGAAGAAAGGGGACGATCAAGCGGATGCCGACTGTCAAGGAAGGCACCGAGATCGATGAAAGAGACCGAGACGACGAGGAGCCGCTCGGGACAGCGGTGCAGGCTAACGGGCCGCCGTGTGTCGCGGGCGAGTTCAGGGCTGCGTTAGACACACTCTTTGAGACGCTTGAAGAGACGCAATCCTGGTACGTCTTCTGCATCAACCCGAACGACTCCCAGCTGCCGAATCAGCTCGAGGGCCGCTCTGTGAAGGGACAAGTGCGCAGCCTCGGGCTCGCGGAGGTCGCCAAGCGGAACGTCACCGTTTTCGAGGCGAACATGACACCAGAAGAATTCGTGCAGCGGTACAGTGGGCATTTGACTATGCTCAACGTCCACGAAGGTGACCCGCGAGAGCGTATCGATCAGACGCGCACGGCACTGGGGTTGGAGGACAAGGATATCGTCTTGGGTATGAGCCAGGTATGACGAATCTCATTTATGTCGTTCTTCGCTCATAAGTTTCGCAGGTGTACCTCTCGCAACGCGCGTTCCATGCACTCGAGGACGACCTCCGCTCCAAGGATACCGAGGAGCAGAAGCGGAACAGGATGCGCGATGCCGAGGCGGAAGCGGGCCTGGGTCCGCGCTCTCATGGCGACCCATATGCGCCATACCAGTCCCCTGACGGCGAATCTCCCTACGACGGTGGGTACAACGACCCCTTCGGCCAGTCGAATCAGCAACTGCCCCTCGTCCAGAACGCGCAACCCATGTACGACGAATACGACGAGAGGAAGTCTTTGCGCAGCGACGACTACGATGGCCGAAGCGCGTATACCAGTCACCGCGACATCGAGAGTGCGTCGGCGTACACCGAGTCGTACGCACCGTCCCGCAACATGTTCCAAGATGCCGACAAGAAGGGTCTATTGTCGGGCAAGGAGCCTCTCGCTGGCGAGATTCAGGAGGGTGAGACGACCGAGGTCCTGAAGGAGAGCTCCCTCCGCAAGAGGTGGGTTATGCTCTGTTGGCTTCTGACCTTCTGGTGTCCTACGCCCTTCCTGCGGTGGTTCGGGCGGATGAAGCGACCGGATGTTCAGCAGGCGTGGCGAGAAAAGCTTGCTATCAACATGCTCATCTGGTTTGTCTGCGGTTGCGCGGTTTTCGTCATCGCCGTTTTTGGTAACCTCATCTGTCCGACGGAGCACGTCTTCACCACGAGTGAGCTCCAGCAGCACTCGTACAAGAACAGTCCAAACAATGTGTACACATCCATCCGAGGCGAGGTGTTTGACCTCACGGAGATCGCTGTTACGCATCTGGCTGTCGTCCCTGTTGTCTCGCAGAAGTCGGTGCTCAACTATGGTGGTGTCTCATCAGATGACATCTTCCCGGTTCAGGTATGTTTCAATGCACACATTCTCAGTTGTATTGTGCTCACAATTTCTTTAGGTCAGCGCACTCTGCAATGGTGTTACGGGCTCCGTCAATCCATACGTCCGACTCTCTTCGGCCAAC
The DNA here is from genome assembly GCA_029783445.1 of Fomitopsis palustris. Lineage (NCBI taxonomy): Eukaryota > Fungi > Basidiomycota > Agaricomycetes > Polyporales > Fomitopsidaceae > Fomitopsis > Fomitopsis palustris. Next base: position 295,701 of record JARAOQ010000018.1, on the reverse strand, counting down.
GTCACGGATACGAATGCACAGTACCACGACTTCCGTGCTTGGACGGGCGATTCTCGACCCGACTGGTACTTTGAACAGATGGTTCAGATGCGCTGGAACAACCGCGTTGGCTGGATGGGCTACACGACAAAGGACCTCCAGAACATGGCGGGCAAAGGCAGTTCTGTCGGCGTGTACGAAGGCATCATCTACGATCTCACCGACTACATCCAATCCCCGCCCGCTATCGCTGACCTCGACAATGAAGTATTGCCGCCCGACATGGACGTCAACACGCAGTTCATGAGCCAGGACATCATTGATGTCTTCCAGTATAATTCGGGCCAGGACGTCACGAAGAAGATCAACAACCTCGGTCTCGACTCCAACGTCTTAACATGGCAGAAGACTTGTCTCCGCAATCTCTTTGCCATCGGTCGTGTTGACTCGCGGAACTCGCCGAAATGCCAGTTCGCTACCTACATCCTCCTCGCGCTGTCGATTATGATGGTCAGCGTCATCGGCTTCAAGTTCATTGCGTCCATCAACTTCGGTTCGGAGCGCGCGCCCGAGGACCACGACAAGTTTGTCATCTGCCAGGTGCCGTGTTACACGGAAGGCTTCTCGTCCCTCCAGAGGACCATCGATTCGCTTGCGCAGCTCAAGTATGACGACAAGCGTAAGCTGCTCCTTATTGTCTGCGATGGTATGGTTGTCGGTTCCGGCAATGATCAGCCCACGCCGCGCATCGTGCTTGATGTTTTGGGTGCTCCCCAGAACATCGACGCGGAGCCGCTCAGCTTCCTCTCCCTCGGTGAAGGCGCGAAGCAGCACAACATGGGCAAGGTCTACTCTGGTCTGTACGAGACCGCTGGGCACGTCGTCCCCTACCTGGTTGTCGTCAAGGTCGGCAAGCCTGGCGAGAAATCGCGCCCTGGTAATCGCGGTAAGCGTGACACACAGATGCTGATCATGCGCTTCTTGAACAAGGTGAGTGGTCAACACTCGGTGCGAGAGGCATCGCTGACGCATATGTTCTAGGTCCACTTCAATGCCCCGATGAACCCCCTTGAACTCGAGATGTACCATCAAATCAAGAATGTCATCGGTGTCAACCCATCGTTCTACGAGTACATCTTCATGATCGATGCCGATACCACGGTTCATCCGCTGTCGCTCAACAGGTTGATCTCCGCGTATGCACCTCTGCTTATTCCTCTTAGATCTCTTGATTAACCGTTCCGCCACAGTATGGTTCACGACAAGAAGGCTATCGGTGTTTGTGGCGAGACTGAGCTGGCCAACGCGAAGCAATCAATCGTCACGATGATGCAGGTGTACGAATACTTCATATCTCACCACATGGCGAAGGCATTCGAGTCTCTGTTCGGCTCCGTTTCTTGTCTACCCGGTTGTTTCACGCTTTACCGCCTGCGCACGCCAGACACCCACAAGCCGCTCTTCGTCTCAAACCAGATCATCGACAGCTACTCCGAGAACCGCGTCGACACTCTGCATATGAAGAACCTGCTGCACCTCGGTGAAGATCGATACCTGACAACGCTCGTACTCAAACACTTCCCGACGTACAAGACGCTGTTCATCCGGGACGCGCACGCCTACACGGTCGCACCGGACGACTGGAAGGTTCTGCTTTCACAGCGTCGGCGCTGGATCAACTCGACCGTACATAACTTGGGCGAACTCATCTTCTTGGACCAGCTCTGCGGCTTCTGCTGTTTCTCGATGCGCTTCATCGTCATGATCGATCTCGTGTCGACGCTCATCCAGCCCGTCACGGTCGCCTACGTGAGTATCCCTGTCGCGATCGAACTTGAAGTTTGCTGACTCCTTGTAGATCATCTACCTGATCTACCGTGCCGTCGGCGAGAAACAAGGCATCCCAGTCATTTCAGCCATCATGATCGCCGCGGTGTATGGTCTACAGGCCCTGGTCTTCGTCCTTCGTCGCAAGTGGGATATGATTGGTTGGATGGTGTTCTACATCCTGGCCATCCCCATGTTCTCGTTCTTCCTCCCGCTATACTCTTTCTGGCGCATGGACGACTTCTCTTGGGGTGCTACGCGTGTCGTATTGGGCGAGGCTGGTAAGAAGATCGTCGTACATGTGAGTCGCCTGTGCTTTGTACGAAAGGCATCCTCACTGAATGGCATGGCTCTCGATAGGACGAGGGCAAGTTCGACCCGCGCTCGATACCACTGAAGTCTTGGAATGACTACGAGAATGAGCTCTGGGACAAGGAGTCAAACCATAGCATCGGGTCGTGGGTGCCGCCGACGAAGATGATGAACGAGGGTTACGCTGAGTCACGCACTGCCTCCATCTACGGCCGCGAAACCGTCTACGAGCCAGCCATGTCGCGCGCGTATTCACCTGCACCATCGCAAGCACACATGATGTACCCGCCGCCGGGCTATCACTCTGGCCACAACACGCCGACGCATATGTCCGTCGTCGGGTTCCCCAATGCAGGCCTCCCGCCCACCGCCAGCTTCTACCAGCCGACACCGTCGCGACCCGCAAGTAACTACATCGGCGTGGATATCCCTCGGACGGCAACGCCAGAGCAAGGGGGCTTCTTCTCCGATGCTCATGGGCCGTCGGACGCAGAGATTGACCGTGCAGTCGAAGACATTCTGCGCGACGCTGACCTTGCGACGACGACGAAACGGGAGATCCGGTCGAAGCTGGAGCAGCGCTTCGGTATGGACCTTTCATCACGCAAGCGCGTCGTCAACGAGGCTATTGATCGGGTGCTGCTCGCGCGTGCGGGTTGAGCATATTGTGTGGTCATGGCACGAAGCATGGCATGGTAGATGTTGTGGACATCGTATCACAGGGACTTGTCTTTCATTTCTCTCTTGCCTTTGGAATGTTGCTCCTGCATGCACATCGGACATTGCACTCTCTCCTATACAGCGTCTGGATCGTTACGCCGCCGAACCTGGTTACCGCCCCTCGTTTCGTACTATTGAGCCGTTAGTTAGCTGCATTGACACGGACTGGACTGTTACACTCATGTACTCTGCTCACATCGTATCTCAGACGCATAGCCTCTAATATCTTCACTCGTTAATGTCATTTAGGACAAGACTTCGGTCGCCCTGGGGGAGTGGATTCCATGCGACGACGCTGATTGAGGCAAGCGCTCGAGCAGTACCACTCACTCTGCTGTATGTATGTTCCTCGACATCGATTCCCCGTATGGCTACGCGGCAACTTGAAGTTCGATGTCATTTCACAGCCATAGGCCCCTCCGATCTGTCAGATACTGCACTATTGGGTCGCATGCTGCGTCTTCCAGGCACACGGGGCAGCGTGCAATGGAACCCTTACTCCCACTCAATGCAGCGCCTCTCAAGAACCGCCTTCCCTCTCTTACCAGCCCCCTGACTGAGGTGGTACAAATACCCTCCCCTTCACCCGCAACCTCCGCGATCCGGGGACAAACTCCAGCGCAGAGTTGACCAAGTCACGACATGGCGAGCGGATATGCAGGAGAAGCTGGAGCTGACTGTGGGGCGATATGCTGTGAGTAGCACCACTGTGCCTTCGACTGAAGCGATTCTAACTGTGGCTTCTCAGGTATATGTTGTAGTGAGGGCTTCTTGGACTGGCTCAACTTCAGTGCGCATGTTCCTGGGCCTACGCGAGTGTCGGCTAACTAGACCACTGCTTCACCTTGGTGCGCGTAGCGAGATGCGGTCAGGGCAACTCCAGGCAGGCGGGCTGTTGTGGTCCCTGTTGGAAGAGAGCCCTCGATAATGACGACGACGATTGGATCGACAAGGAGCGCGCAGACCGGCAACGCAAGAGGCAGGGGCGCGCGCGCAAGGGTGCCAATCCTGACGCGCACGCAACGGATGCACAACAGAACGCTGATCCGAGCGTGGTGAACGAACAACCCAAGCCGAGAACATCGATGGAGACTGGTCGACCCCAGGAAATCACTTCTACGGAGTTGGCACAGCGGCAAGGTCTCTACGAGAATGGAGCTGCGAAGGGGGATGCCCAGTGACGTTTTGTTCTACGCACAGCCAGTAAGTCTCCGCTCTATTACCTCGACCTGTGCTCGTTCCTAAACTCAAATTCATATCAGTAGTTGCCGATGTTTACCTCGTGTCCTGTGGTCATTGTTCTTGCTCGCGTTCCTCGTCCTCGACTTCCATGGAGCACCTCGTCTGCCCGAGTAGCTGCATTATGACTTATCGGAGCTCGGTGTCACTATACCAGAGGAAAGATTGGGGGGGGGGGGGGCGGCCTTTCAATCTTGGTCTCCCTTGATACAACACAGGAGTGTCATTGATTTGGTCCCCGATTGGCTCCTTTACACTGAAGGGACCAACTTTACCCATACACCTGTTCGACCTGCCACACTTTCTGCAATCAAACACCGCTGTCGCAGGCGAACCGACGGCGAGATATATCCCGCGCTCGAGGGGTCCATATTGGACACAAGTCTAGGGCGTGTAGGTATGTCCGGACGAGATGCGCCGGGACGATCCCCAGCATCTCGCCCTTGTCAACGGCAAGTGCAACATCCTGCTGTCTTTGACGCGCTAGAGCTCCGGTATTGACATGTGGTAGACAAACATGTCAGAAGACATGTTACCGCACGCGATAGGTGGGTGTCCTCAACTTGAAGATATCTCAACAGCAATGGGACTCGTCTCGGTAGGATTGCGCTGCCTGTAGTTGAAGTCAGTTCGTCTTGAGAGAACTTATCACGGAAGATACGATAGAGATAACGTCTGCGAGAAGGCTGGAGATGTTGATACTTTCGGGTGGTTGCAAAATGGACTCTCCCTCGCCACTAAGTTTATATGGGCGGTGGATAGTCGCTTGATACTGGCGCAGCGAACACGCTTGCTGGCTTTATGGTCTGCAACGGAGACGGGACTGGGGCCCACCAGCTGAGGCACCAAACAGTACCAAATTTCTAGTGTCCTTCTAAACTGTTATGCTGCCGTTGTCGACCACGAGCCCATCAAATCGTGCAACTGCGTATTTTGAGAGGGTCGTCTCAGCACTGATTGGAGGGTGCATTACTGCGCCTGCCAAATCGGGGACGACTGTGGCTGAAGCACTCGGATGAGACTGGGCTGCGTCGAGAGCAGCCACCACCGCGACCACAGCGAACAAAAAGCCTAATTTTCCCGAGACCAAAAGTACCATAACTCTCCCTCTACTCCCACTGCCTCCTTCATGTCACTCCACACATCATCTACCGAACGAGTGTTGTCAGGCTTCATGCGCCAGCATCTGCACGCTGGTCCGGCGAGGCTCGCACGGAGAGAACTCGCGCTCGGCAGAGCAGTACCACAAGCTCGTGCACAGGCCGTACGTCCGTTCTCCTTGCATTATCCAAGCCAAACATGCAGGACGACGCCTACACTCTCGTGTATGCGTGCGGTCGCGCGACCGTTCTCATCCACGTCGCAGACGTCGGACTCTGCCAACCCGTCCACCTCTTTCCCCGACCCCGAACGGCCCGACCTGTTCTACCACCTCTTCGAGCCACCTACCGACATCTCTCATGCTTCGCCTGTGTTTGCACTGTCCTTCCTGCCCACTCCACCACCATTCGTGCGCTCGTGTACCGTCATCGGTTGGTTGCCCGCTAGTGCCCCGGGTGAGAAAGAGGAAGGTGCAGGATTGAATGACTTCGTCGAGAATCGTATGTGCACCGTTTCCTCGCAGTGTGCTATCTGTGCTCACCAGTCCCTCCTACCAGCGTCGTTTAGGAATGTATTGCACGAGGCCATCCAGAGTGCTCTCCGCGACGGAGCAGACGAAATCCAGAAGAACGGCGCGATCCAGACTCAGGTTGGCTGGATGCACATCCACGGTGCGCGCCCTTAGCATGCGTAACATGCTGGCCTGCTGACCTCGTCGCCTGTCCATTCCGCCTTCGCCTCGACATTGTCCTCGTCTGGTATGACGTCATCCTGCGCGCGGCTCACTGCATCCCACAAATCCAGACCAGCGCAACGTTCCAGCACTCGGGCGTATAGGCGACGTCGATGACATTCTCGCATCTGTGCGCGTCGAGGGCGGCGAGGTATGTGGATGAGCACTGACAGATCTGCTCGCTGATGCGAATACCTATAGATCCTTGCCGATACATACGAGCCAATGCCGTCATATCGGCTCTGCACCGCCGACGGGGTCATACAACTCACGGAGGGCCTCGCGGCTCGCTTGAAGGAGATCCTGGAGCAGAAGGCTGCGAAAGGCATGTGATCAAGTTGCGCATTGACGACGTGTAAGCTACGGTCGCTGCGAGCGGCAGCACAGACCGAGGTGGGTGCACTCAGTACAGGGCGGTTCGAGGTTGGTGCAGTTCTGATCAGATCCTTGAAGGTTGCCCTGGTCGACCTTGTCAGCGGATAGAGCGGCACTGGCGCCACGGCTCTCATCTAAACATATTCTATATACCAGTAGTACTCCACAGTGCGACTAGACCCTTCTGCGGCACTCGCAGGATAACCGGTCGCTCATACACTTAATACTGCATCCACATCTGGAATATCTTCGACTATTGACATTGGTATTGAACTTAGTTCAACGTCAAATAGTGCAGTCAACGATCTCGGTCAAGTATGCCCTCAATCCACTGACTCCCGATATCATGGCACCGACCACCCCGTCCGGCCTTACAACTATTGCGGAAGACCTTCTCATTGACACATCGTATGCAGAATACTCGTGTCCTTCGCTGTCCTTGCCCAATACTCCGGTGGCTCCGCGAATAGTTGCGGCTCTTGTGTCCTGCGAGTATATGATGCGATAGCGCAGAGTCTGTGGCATGTATATGCTTCCAATGCACGCAGCAAGTCACTTATCGCACTTGAATCATCAGAGAACATGAGGATATCATTCGCATATGCAGGAAACCTCCTGCCACTGACGTCGCCTTGGTATATAGGTCACCGGCACCTCATTTTGACTCATGCCGCGACGCGCTACATCAACACCTACGTCATCTAAAGAATATGTCGAGTTTGTACCAGATCGTCACGTTGGCTGAAGGGCTACACCGCGATGTCAGCTCAGAATGAATCGCCGGGTATTCTCCTTGTAAGTCTATGATTCTTGGCCACCTCACCCAAGCTTATGCTTAATGAATGACACGCGTCCTCCTCAAAACGTTCGGGCAAATATTATGTGCAGTGACTGTGCAGTTCACCGATTCCATCACTCGTCCGGCGTAAGCACGGGTTTCTAATGGCCTGCCAAGTGTGCAGAGTACTGCCTATGAGGGTCTGAGTCAAGGGCGTTGTGAACGAGTGGACTCAATTCTTTCTCTCATCAATCCGACATGCAAGAACTTGTGTATCACGCCAAGTGTTTGTTATTACTAAGCATAGTGGTGGATGCTACATGATATCTTCTGGACGTTGATACAGCGCAGACGTAGGTTGGTTCTCAACGGACGCTCACGCATGCGCACTGGCGGCAGGTGAAGGTGACTAAAATACAACAGTTCTACAGCCAGTATGGTACACGTCACACAATCGGCCACCCAAAGATAATCTATATCGACATTCGTCTACGCAGAATAGAGCACTGGAGCTCACGCCTCTAAGACCGTCACATGGTACCCCTTGTCGTCCCCCTCGTCAACTTTCTCTTTACCTTCTATGTCCAGACTCGCCTCTCCGCTCGCCGGACCGGTAGGCTCCTCTCTCGCCCGAAGCTCCGCGAACTCATGCGCCATCTCCTCGAATTGCATGTTGGGGTCGACGTTGCTCAAAGGGCGAATCTTGCAGAACACCACATACAATACGCCTGCAGTGACGGCTGAGACGTACCACCCCAGCTTGTCGATCTTTGTGGCCTTCTCTGGAACGTTAACGCCGAATGTCCCCACGAAGCCGACAAACGGGAGCATCATCCCACAGAAGTAGGCGAGGCACGCGTTCACGTTGAAGCCGTGCCAATACATGTACGTCGCACCCTCTTTGGATGTGTATGCATCCATAATGGCGATGTTCCCGCGGCGCACGAGCCAGTAGTCGGTGATCATGATCGCCGCGGCGGGACCCATGAAGATGCCGTACCCGCCTAGGAATGCGAGGAAACCATTGCTGGACGCCAGGATCTTCCATGGCTGTAGTGCGAGTGCGATGAGCCCGCAGAACCACATTCCACGGGAGATGTTGAACACAGTTGGGAAGAGAGCGGTGATGTCCGATCCGAAGGGAAGCAAGTTTGCGCCGATGAGCGCACCGAAGTTGAAGAGAAGGGAACAGAAGGCCAGCAAGAACACGAAGAAGCGCATGGGTCCCGTAAACGCATGCTCCAGCATGGCGTCGTAGACGTCCCACTGGTTCCATATTGTCACGCCCCATGCCTGCTGAAGTGCTGCTGTCCCGAAGACGCCGATCATTCCACCCTGGAGCCCCAAGCTATCAACGAGAGCACTCCTCGCATAATCAACATGTACTCACGAGGGCAGCGGGGAATGGGACGAAAAGAACGTGGGTCCATAACACAGCGTTCGGACTATCGGAGTAGCGCGAGAAGTCGGGCATGTTGGCTATGAATGTCGACTGCGAGTGAACTCAGTATGCATGCCCACATTGATCGTTTATGATGTGCTCACCCAGTTGCCCATGCACGAATTGATCGAGCTTACCATGAGCCACACCAAGGTTGCGCCTTTCGGCAGCTGGCTCGCGTCCGTGCCTGCGAGAGCCGCCGTACCTGCGAGCTTCCCTTTGCTCTGCACGAGGCAGTAGATGAGCAGCCCCAGCACGCTCGGCGGGAGCAGCCAGGCTTTGAACGTGTACAGCCACTTGAGACGCGTCGGGCGGAGGGAACAGAACGGCAAAACGAATGCCCAGAAAATGAGGAAGCCGACGAAACGCTGTACGGTGCACCCAACGGACTCGGGGAATGACACGGACAGGTTATTCCAGTCGTTGCCGACAACACAGTTGATCATCGTGGAGACATACGCGCCCCCTTGGAACGCTGGACGTACCGTCAACATGGGTAGGTGACCAACGAAACGAGAGAATACTGACTGATAACAGACACCCACAAGCAGGCACAAACCCCACGAGCGAGGACGGGCCAGTAGTGACCATACATGCCAAAGCATGTACGAAGCACGACCGGGTAGCCGACATGGTAGTTCGCGGCAGCACGCGAATTGAGCGCCATACACGTCCCCGCCACGGTCGCGGCGATCCAGATGCAGATCGTCGCTTGCCACCACGACAAACCATTGTCTACCAGACTAGATCCGAGTGTCCTGCCACCAGCAAGGCGATCGTGAGATGCTGTGATGCGGAACAGCGAGTGTTGATTCTCACCAGTTACCGAAGCCCATTCCGAACCAAAAGATGCAGAAGTTGTACCATCGCCAGTTGACTTGGCTCGGCGGAGATGGTTTTAGATCCTCGTTGATCCAGGAATGAGCCTGGTGCGCGTTACCCTCCGTGTGCACGTATGACAGGAAAGCCTCCTTGGAGTCGAAGGCGTGTCGGAGGCGGTACGCCCACCCGCGGACGGGAGCAACAAGCTTCGTACTCATGGCTTGCTTTAGATCTCCCATGGGCGAAACGCGCATGATTGGAATCGACGGGCCGAGGAAGGATGCGCAGACAGAGATGGCCACAGGTGGGAGCGGCACCGCCTGAACGACAGATATAGCATCTCCTTATAGCGATACGCATGCCGTGAGTTATCGACCTTCGGCGGCGTCATGAGCCAGGCGGTACTCCTTGGACAAGCTGTCTTCAGCGGCCCGTGGAGTCTACAGAGATAGCAGGAATATTGCGATAAGTGCCGAACCGCCGTGGGAGCGGTGTATCAATGAGAAAAGAGAACGAAACGCACCGCGTACCAGGTCAACCACGGCACCACTGCAATAGCGTACCAGTCGCCGAACATGTAGCCATAGGTTCAACCACCATGACCATGAGGCCATCGGCACACAAGATCGTAAGTGAATATGCACCGTGACTGTGGATCTTTTGGGGGCGTCACTTGACCTACGGCGGGCGGGGTGCCAGCAACATACTTGCCGCTTGTGATGCCGGCCTGCAGGAAGGCACGCAAGCACTCTCTTCTTGAAACGGTTTGAGATAAGACGGCAAGTAGCCATATATCTGGTGGACTATCATTAGGAGCAACCACTTGCGCTACGTACACATATGGACTAGTACGCAGCGGGTGCGTGTCTAGCTCGCATTCGAGCCCCCTGAATAAACCAGAGATGCAGAGGGGACAGAGTCATGCATTGCGAGGATGATATTCTAGCAGTCCTGAGCTGGGCTTCTAAGAACATACTGCATGGATTTGCTCCTGTGTAATGGGCAGTGGCTCTGCCGAGCGGACGTCAGAGTAAGGAAACACGACTATGGTCGGTACACACACGGTGGCTTCTTACTTGAACGCGATAGCGCCAGCCGAGCCCTTGTGCTTCTGATAGTCGTCCGATAAAGCAGCATATTGCTTTTTGACATTCGATATTCTCGCCGCGAATGTGGCCTTTTCCACTTCATGTTCAACAGCGTCCACCAGATCTGCTAGCGATGTCGCTTCGAAAAACTTGTTCTTCCGGTTATATAGAGGGCGTGCTATCCGAGATGCTGGCGTCTCGCTCTCCACAGGTGCCTGGAATACCTCTTGTATAATCTCGATGTCGTAAGGGATGCTGAATGCGTCGCGAGTATCTTCGTACGTGAAGAGATAGTAGAAGTTGTCGAATCCAGACCAAGTGATAGCACTATGGACCAAATGAGCATAGTGGAACCAACAACAAATGGGTACAGCGTACCTGAGACAAAGTGAACATGGCTCGTGTGTGGTCAGAAAGATACAGTCTTTAGGAGATGGGCGCTGCGGTGACGGGATCTCGAAGAAGCGCTTGATGGTGTGCACCTCGCCGTGGTATAGCTGGGCCGCGTAAATGGAATCGGCGCATACGTCTGCAGTTCGCGGCGGTCCTTACCGGGCACTCTTTCTCGTTGTTTGTCTCCGCGATGACGAGGGAGAGGCTTTCTTTACGTAGTATCGCCGCTCCAAAAACTTTGCTGCCCTCTGCGACACCTCGTGCAGTGCGGGGCAATATCTCGTTGGTGATGCATTGGAGGAACGCGTCAAGCAGGTGAGATGGAGAATTTGTTCCTAGTACCATTGTTGGAATTGGTCACAGCGCACGTAGATCGAGGAGCGACAGTATAGTTGCTCTGAAACTGACGAACTGACGACAGGGTCAGCGTACCTCTGAACCCGATAAGGACACCGCCTATCTCGGCACACGGGTGTCCGTGCCTTGCATCCACCTTCCGGTGGAAGAGGGGAGGTTGGGGTTCCTGTCAGTATGTAGGTTAGAGTATTCAGAGATCCCTTTGCCGGCCCGCCGCCGTGCCTGCAGGTAGGACATGTTCGCCAACGACAAGGACGGCCCATACACGGGCTGTTACTGCAGCAAGTCATACCACCGCATTCAGGTGTGCAACCTGGTCGTTTTCGTATTCGCTCAGGCTGCATTACTTCTGTTCTTCCCGACTATACACTCGCACCCTTCTCAACTGAGGCTTCACCGTCACCGACAAACCGTTCTATCACACTTTTGACCTCCTCGATATCATTCTGCACCTCGACGACGCGGCGCTCCCTGTCTAGCAGGCCCCGGAACTCGTCTGGGAGTACGTCCTTCTCAAAGTTGAACGAGGGCACGGATTGCAAAGCGCGCGTGACGGCTTCGGAGAACTTCGCGGGATGTGCGGTGGAGAGCACGACTTGGACAGAGTTCGGCGGGCTGCATAGCGGTATCAGCATGTTACTTCTCGGGTGGCCAATCGCATAGACTCACTTATGAGGTGCGATGATCCCAGCAGCACAAAGTCCGACCGCTGTATGTGGGTCAGCGATATAGGATGGGGACGCACTGTAGTGCGCCCGGATCGTCTCCAACGTCTGCATCACAACGTCAACCATGACACAGAGCAGGGACACTGTATCACTGACCTGTTCGTCAGAGATCCGCTCGGCGGTGAAGTCCCTCCGTGCGGCCTCGAGCACGGCTATGGGTACTTGTACACGCCCGTCCGACTTGACGGCGCGCATCCAGTCATCGACCGTAGCACACGCCTGCTGAACATCACCACCTGCACCCTGCGCCTCGAGCGCGAGATACCACAAGAGCCGCTCAAAGTTGCTCGACACGAGGATGTCCATCGCAGGACTCAGCGTCTCGCGCACGCCGCCGACCGCCTGCTTCCCGTCGCTCGCACCGCCCGCCGCCGGCGTAGGGTCAACCTTCTCATATGCACCACTCCTCCAGAAACGGGCGAGAATGTCGTTAGCATTTGTTGCGACGACGAGCCGGCCCATGGGGAGGCCCATCCGCTTCGCGTAGTATCCCGCGAGAATGTCACCAAAGTTGCCTGTTGGCACGACGAACTGGAGCTCTGCATCGGGCGGGAGTTGTGCGCGCGCGCGGAAAAAGGCGAGGAAGTAGTACACCGTCTGCGCGAGGATGCGCGCCCAGTTGATCGAGTTTACTGCGCCGAGGTGGTGCCGCGCATTGAACGCGGTGTCCGCGAAGAGCGCCTTGACAATATCCTGGCAGTCGTCGAACGTTCCGCGTACTGCGATGTTGTGCACATTTGCGTCAGTGACGGTCGTCATTTGCGCTTCTTGGATGGGCGACACTCGCCCTTTTGGATGGAGGATGAAGATCGAGACATCGGCCTTGCCCCGCAGACCGTAGATCGCGGCGCTGAAACGACGTTCTATGCCCGTGACACCATTGCAGAATTGGATAGACTCACCTTCCTGTGTCCCCACTCGTAGCACCGACGACTGTTAGCTTTTCTCGCTTCTCTCCTGGGCTCTTCTTGCTATTTCTCCGCACAAGGAAGAACTCGAACAGATTTCCGAGCAACTGCAGCGCGACGTCCTTGAACGCAAATGTCGGCCCATGGAAGAGCTCCAGCACATATGTCTTGTCGCTAAGCTTTTTCAATGGCGTGATGTCTGGATGGCGGAAGGTACTGTAGGACTTATCCACCAAGGTGCGCAGTTCATCGCGGGAGATCTCTGAGGGTGAGATGTAGAGAGACAGGACCTCTACAGAGAGCTCTTGGAAGGAATGATTACGCCAACGTTCTTGCCAGTCATTTGGTAGGGAAGGGATACGCTCCGGGATATAAAGGCCGCCGTTGGGTGCGAGGCCTGTGAGCACAGTCTACCTGTTCATCAACATGGTCGTGCAGGGGCGAGCGGGAAGAAGCACACCTCTTCAAAGGACAGCGTCTGTTCGGCTCCCCTCGTCGAGAAGTAGCGCATGTCTATTATGCTTTTGGGCGGCTAGTGGGTCGTAGCTAGATGGACAATTGAGAGAGAGGGAGCCTTGCCTATTCGATGTGACACCCATGACTCGATCGTTATGGGCGCTTGAGCGATGTTCGTATCCCCACGCGTAGGCTAATATTCGTCAACCACTCTGTGCGCATGTCGTACTTCCTCATTCGCAAGGCATTCCGGACGTCGCATAACCTGAGTGAGTGTCTGGTGAGGAAATGGGACAGATGGGTCGTACCCGAGCCGTCGATTGTTCAGCTCAACGGGTAGGGGCGTAGCCTGGTTTCATCGTCACGGTGGGCTGTCCTCCGCGCAACTCAATTGTGGTCGCCCTGGTCCAGCTGCATCTCTCGGTGTGCTATATCCGTCGCCCACGTCTAGCTCTGATGTGAGTGTGCCTGCCTGAGAAAGCATCATTTGGAGTGGTCTGCAGGTCGCTCTCGCATGTGAGCCGTGCACACGTGAGGGTGCACCGTGAGCGTTGCCGACGGTGAGCTCTGTCAGTCAAGCGTGTCCTTCGGACGCTGGGCCGACAATTCCTCCCGTGGTTGCGAAGCATCCTCCGGATAACGCCCGAGTATTTAGTCCTCAGCGACCCGCAGCCCGTAGCTGCGACTGACTCGCGCACTGGCTCCTCGATTATCCGCTCAGGTCGTGCGCCAAACCCAAGCCTTGAACGCGTCTTCAACCCCCATCGTCGTTCCAAGATGAGTGCAATGCTGCCTAGGACCGTGGCATGCTACGCGGGTCTCTCAAGACGTTCGGTTATCTCGCCATTGCTGCGTCGAGGGTTTGCAAGTAGCTTGCCCAGATTGCGTGAGTGGAAGTCGTGTGCAAGGCGAGCTGACGCTGACGGACATGCATGCAACACCTTATCTCAAATTACTTGCCCATGTCCGACCCTCACGCCTCATCTTGGTACCGTTGCCCTTCAATGTGCATATTGTGATGCAGAGGAAAAGATCACGGTCAAGAACCCGGTTGTGGAACTGGATGGAGATGAGATGACACGAATCATATGGAAGAAAATCAGGGAAGAGGTGAGCAGCTTGTTCCACAACGTACCTCCCATCCTCTGGCCTAAGATGGAGCGAGAATACAAGCTGAACTCATACGCTGTGCGATGTGGCGTTGCTTGGTGCTGTGTGCTATGAGTTGAATCTCACCAAGGCCAAGGGTGGGGGCTCCGTTATCGTCTCGCAACTCCTCTCACACTCGCCACTTCTGTGTAGCTCATCTTGCCGTACCTCAACCTTGACATCAAGTATTATGACCTTGGCCTCGAGCATCGAGACGCGGTGCGTCCACCTCGCGACGCTTGCCCTCCGCCCGACTAACCCACACACGCCGCGCGTGTCCCTTACTCTCGCAGACCGATGACAAAGTAACGGTAGAGTCGGCCGAGGCCATCCTCAAGTACAACGTGGGCATCAAGTGCGCGACGATCACGCCAGACGAGGCGCGTGTGAAGGAGTTCAGCCTCAAGCAGATGTGGAAGAGTCCCAATGGCACGATCCGCAATATCCTCGGAGGGACTGTCTTCCGGGAGCCCATTATCCTCAAGAGCATCCCCAGGCCGGTCCCGGGCTGGAAGAACCCGATTGTCATCGGGCGACATGCCTTCGGTGACCAGTATCGCTCGACAGACTTCGTCGCACCAGGACCGGGCAAGCTTCAGCTTGTCTTCACGCCTGTGGATGGCAGCAAGCCTACCATATTGAATGTATATGACTTCAAGGGCAAGGGTGTCGCGATGAGCATGTACAACACCGACGATGTGAGACAGCTCTCCCTGTTCGTGGTGCGGTACTGACCGGATTCGTAGTCCATCGCAGGATTTGCGCACTCGTCATTCAAGATGGCGCTCTCCAAGAAGATGCCTCTCGTATGGCTCCACCCACCTCGTACCTCGCCAGTCTGCTCACTAGTATTATGATAGTTCATGTCCACTAAGAACACCATCATGAAGAAGTACGACGGTCGCTTCAAGGACATATTCCAGGAGATCTACGAGAGGTAAGGACGGCGCCATCGCCTTGCTACCTATGCTAATGGCTCCATTCAAGTACATACAAGTCGCAGTTCGAGGCAGCCGGCATCTACTACGAGCACCGTCTGATCGACGACATGGTCGCACAGGCAATCAAGTCCTCGGGCGGGTTCGTCTGGGCGTGCAAGAACTACGATGGAGACGTGCAGTCAGACATCCTCGCGCAGGGCTTCGGCTCGCTGGGCATGATGACCTCTGAGCTCATCACGCCTGACGGCAAGACGATCGAGTCCGAGGCCGCGCACGGCACTGTGACGCGCCACTACCGCGAGTGGCAGAAGGGCAACGAGACGTCGACGAACCCCGTCGCGTCCATCTTCGCGTGGACCCGCGGCCTCAAGCACCGCGCCAACCTCGACAGCAACGAGCCCCTCAAGGCGTTCTGCGACGACCTCGAGAAGGCGTGTGTAGAGGTCATCGATATTGACGGCGTGATGACCAAGGACCTTGCCCTTGCGATCCACGGCAAGGAGATGAAGCGCGAGCACTGGGTCGTTACGGACGTGTATATGGACGCCGTCAACGTGAGTGGTATTTTGCTGAAGACCGTGTACGTGCTGACTTGGCTCTGTAGAACAAACTCAAGCAGAAGATAGCAGCGAGGGCGCACACGTAGAGACCTACTGACCGAGCATATCTTTCTCGAACACTCCGGCTATTCAGGCTTTCGCTGTGTGCTGTCACTGCTCCAACATGTATTGCAGATATATTCTTGTATTGATTGATGTTGTTGTGTGCATAGCACGAGGACGTGCTTGCCATGAGATAATATACACAGAATAATACAAAGACTTAGTGACACAGACGTGAGTATGTACAGAACGTGCATGCGAGTTTGAAGAAAGCGGGGTATATAGAGGAGGCCAGAATGCAAGGCAGAACGACAGGTATGGGGAAACGAAAAGGTGAGTACACGTCTAGTGCGTTGAGGAATGACGGAAGAATCGCAGGTAGACTACGCGGTAAGAAGCGAGGAGTGGTATTACTCAATGCATAAATATGGTTGTCGGAGTCTTGCAGCCGGCCGTAGGAGTCGAGGGTATCATTCATACGCCGTTCACACAAATAAGGAGACGTCGAGATCTTCAGCGAAGTCGAGCACAATGATCTTTTGGTCGTGCCCGGTACTGCGACATGGCTCATCAGCGAAGCAGGCAAATGACTCGACACCCCAGCACTCACCTCACAATCCGGCGCACGTCAAACTTGACGTCGAAGATGTGGCCAACATGGCAGTTGCGATACTCGCGTAGCATCTTCCCCGTGCGCCAATCCCACACCTTCACCGTCTTGTCATAGCTCGTGCTGACCAGGCGGCCGCTGCGCGGGTCGAACGTCAGAGCACGCACAAGCTGGTCATGCCCGACGATCGTGCGCAGGCACGCGCCCGTCGACGCTTGCCAGACCTTGATCTTGCAGTCGTTTGAGCCAGAGACAATGTAGTCGTCCCGGAACTCGATGCATGCGAGCCCGCGATCGTGCCCGTCGAAGACATGCACCAGCTTCTTCGTCCCAATATCCCACAACATCATTTTCCCGTCCCCGCTCGCGCTCGCTACCCGGCTGCCCTGGAGCCCAATGGCGTTCACGGGGCCCTCGTGCCCACGGAATGTGCAGTGCAGCTGCAACGTGCGGCGATCCCAGACGCTGATGAGTGCATCCTTCGAGCTAGTGTGCGATGAGCATATGTAGTGATAACGACATATAGTCATAGCTGCTCACCAGCTGACAATCCACTTGTCGTCGATCCTGAGGTCTAGGACACCACCAATGTGTCCCCTCAGCACCGCGACGACTTCTGCCCTGACCTCGCAGTCCCCGCCCGCGACGGGGGTGCGCGCGCACAAATCCCACACGCACACCGAGCAGTCGCTCGAGCCGCTCACCATGAACCCGTGCTTCCACTTCGTGCCATCGTCCCACGCGTCTTCCTCGCCCGTCGGGATGTCCCAATCCTTGTCAAACTTCAGACAGAGGACGCTTCCCCGGTGGCCCATGAACGTCGCGAGACAGCGACCCGTCTCCAGGCTCCACACCTTGATCGTGCGGTCGCGCGAGCCTGTGATAATCCGCCGCGAGTCAAACTCGAGACAGTACACGCTGTCCAGGTGCCCGCTGAGCCGCCGCGCCTTGGGCTGCCACCCTTGCATACCGTCCGCACCCTCGCTGGCTGTCCACCGCCGGTCGAGCTCCGCCCGTGTTCTATACATGTCGTACCACTGCAGCTCAAGCGGTGCAGGGAGCCAGGATTTGGACGCAGACATGGGCACCTGGGGCGCTCTCCGGAGGTCGACTTCCCAACCATCCGGTTGACGCTGTTCAAACAGTGAGCGCCAGACGGAGCTGTCTCGGCAGAGACGATTCCAGAGCCTGAGAGGCATGTTAGCATGACGCCGCAGCGGAGTGCAAGACGCACACATACCTGCTGACACGAAGGCATGCAAGCACAGCTTGCAGGTCAAGAAATGACAGAAGATGCAGGGCAATCTCAGTAGGCAGCAACCCAACGATATCTGTAGAAGACGATGACGCCAGTCAGCCGATGGTTCACTTGCGACTGAGTAGAGTGCGCAGCGTGGAATAAACGAGGACAGGAAATGAAGGGCACCGCTCGGGAGAACACGCCGCAAAGACGAGCAGATCATTAGACGCGTCGCCTGTGTTCCGGGCACGTGGCTCAAGGTTGGATGCGGAGGTAGACGGGGTGAAGCAGAAAGGGGGAAGGGGGGTGCAGGAGCGACCGGACCATGGGATGAGCACTCACCAGTGCCGGTGATCCGCGTCGCGTCGATGAAGCAAGCCTCATCATCAATCAGCTCGCCCTCCTCGCCATCCAGCGGCGGCATGTTCATGTAATCGATGTCCTCGGTGTCCGTAACGTAGCCATCACGCCATGTCGACGGCGAAGGCAAGTGAGCACGTCGCTTGCCCTTGCGTGCAGGCGAGCCCTCGCGTATGGCGTCCCAGATGCGGGGGATAATCCCCAGCGTCAGGCTGCGCGAAGGCTTCATAGGCGATACTCCACCGCCGTGCTGGGAGTCCGTCGACGCCCATGAGTAGTAGCCGGTGACGGTCCGCCGGCCAGAGGTCCCACAGCGCGGTGTGTTCTCGAGGGAAGGGAAGGGATAATGGTCCGCATTCCAGTTGATGATGGAGTACGTCTCCGTGCGGAAGCTCGGAGAAGGCGAAGGGGGGCGCGTGACAGTCAGACTGCGAGGTACAGAGACGTCCGCTCCGTCGACGGCCTCCATTTCGAGGTTAGAGTAGGGCAGGGTGTACGAGGTGCTGGTAGAGGGTGAGGAGCGAGGGGCGCTAGACTCCGAGGGCAGATCGGACGTAGTGAGGAAGGGGGAGCCGAGAATGGAGGTGCACATGTTGCTGAAGCGTGGAGTGCGCTCTTCGTCCGCAGTGAGCCTGCGGCGGTGGTGACTTGAGCTGGCCATGGCGGGTTTGACTATGGAATCGATGTCTTGAGCGGTCGTTGGGACAGAGGGGAGCTCAGCTATAAATTAGAACAGTGGCAACGCGAAGACAGACAGCGAGAGATAACAAGGGTGCCGGCAGAGTGATGTGTTCAATTACTGATGACGCAAAAACGATAGGAAGCCCGAAAAGAACTGGAGAGCGATGTCGGTGACGGGGTCAAGGTGCTGAAGGCCCCGCAGGTCGTTGCAAAGCGTAAGTGACGGTTCCTCGACTTTGTTGAACGATACCAGATAAAGTGGAATGAATGAAAGAAGGTCGCAAGAGACAAACCTAGAACCCCGACAACGCATGCGTGACATGGCAGCTGGTGGTGAGAATCGCGTGAGCCGGATGCCACCACGCCGGTTCGGTTCGGCTTCGGAGTGGCACATAACTCCTGCATTCCTACTCCGGGCACAACAGGGTGGTATATGTATGCAGCTGCACGGGGCAGGGGTGCGTGCCTGTACAACGTGTCTGTATAACATGGGGAATGCGACACAGCACAGCACAGCACAGACTATGTGAGTGCTCACCAAGAGAGCTACCCACTTTCCACCACTGGGCCTAGCGCTTACATGGTGGCCTGGTCTAGTACGGACCTTGCTAATATTGAGATGATGTTGATCAAGCTTGTGGTGTTTGATTCTCTAGAAGGTGGCAGGTCAGTAAGAAGATGTTTGTCATGAAGGAGGATGGAATCACATACCATTACCAGAAAACACGAAAACACGAAAACAAGTGTACAACGCACGCATATATCCATCAATTTCGACACCACTCAATTGCTCGAGAGACCTTTTCTCGGGATCCCTACGTGACTTCACACCCTTCTATTACCGTCAGCTGCAGGACTTCGCGAAAAAACTTGCATCAATGCACAAGAGATTGTGCAGAATACGCAAGGTGGGTAAACCTTATGATGTGCTTCAGCGCAAGCAGCCTTTCAGGGGATAGCATATAATGGGTAATACTGGGCGTAGGAAAGAAAGATATGCTTGAACTCAAATGTCACAATGAGCAGCAGCCACACACTCGTTTGGTGGTCACGGGACCGCCTCCCAACTTGAAGCGTTCTACCTGCGCGAAATTTGGTAGTAATTCACAATTCAAATATACAACTCCGAGGTAGACTGTATCGCACTAGAATTTGGTCGATCCAATCATGATGCAGTGAATCAAGCTCATCTAGGAGGTCAGACAAGCACATTCTCCTCGCCTATCAGTGTTCAACTCGAACATTGGCTCTACAGGGAGCCAACAATGTTTGCGTGCCTGGCCACAGTGGGTAAAATTGATATGGTTCCAATAATAGGCGACTGTACGATGCAGGGAGCTCCAGGCACCTGCCTTCAGCGCGGTGAGGTACAACTCGCGTCGGTTGACTGAACGTCCGTAGCTTTTGATCCTCCGGGCCCGGGCGACCCGGCGCTATCATACCTGGAATAGACCCTCAATGCAGACGATGACAGGGACGCTACTACGAAACTCAGCAGAGATCGGCCCGCTGGCGCCTTACCTTCCATTTGTCCCAATGCCCATGCGTTTCACGCGATCGCAGCCTGCCGGGGGGGGGGGCTTCCAGTCAAGCCCGTCACGTAGACTCGTGCTATCAGCTTCGCCGACAAGGAGCCATGGGGTCATCTGGCAGAGATATGGGCGAACTGTCGAAATGTGGGAGTCTACTTACACACTGATGTCAAAATCGTGACGCACAGCACTCGGTGCCATGACGATACACCACAGCCCACGTAAGAGGATGGTCATGCGTCGGGATGCAGCGCCTCGGGCCACACGAGCGTCCGCTGGAGACATGGATGGGCCGATGCTACACAACGAACGATGCAGTAGCTGTGGCGGCGAGGCGAATCATTTGGCGAGAGGCTGACGGGATCGGCGGCAGGCTCGACGTCTCTTCAATACGATCGTGAAGAAGCGAGCCACGCGGTTCCGGTGTAGATCACTTCGGTACGAGCTTATCACCTGCTTCTCAATAATCCGAGGTTCACGGAGGCACGTTGCCGAGCCCTCCGGTCGGTGCGCCTCCTGTGTGACTTTGCGTGAAGGAGAGGGGCGAAATATGCGCATGCTCGAACGCGTTTGGACCAGCGCAAACCGGTGGTAACATGTACAGTTCCAACACAACAGTTGAGCAGGTTCCCGGAGGCCGATCTGGATACGCATGTTCGGTGTGAAGCTCCGGCGTGACCAAGCTGTGCCACCATGTCACTGACCGAGACATAGCCGGTGATATGGTCACATACAGCCGCCTTACGCCGTCATTGTCTACGACGATGCACTACTGCGAACCCTCCCTTCAGCGACGAGTAGAAACCGCGGCCGTCGGCAGCGAGCACACGAAGAAAGAGATTTGCCAGCCCGGAGACGAGGAGATGGGCCGGGCCAAGGCACGGAGGGGCTCCGAAATCAGAGAGCAAGTGTAGCCGCGCCGCCATCATCAAGATGGTTGGTACGGCGCCTCGCCCATTGATGCACCGCAGCGAACACTCCCCCGCCGGTTCTCTGCCTCGTCCTCCCAGCACCTCTGTGCGCCAGACAGCCCGCCTTCGACCCTCCTTTATGACCCTCGACGTCCGGAGCATCCCCAGCCATGTTCCACTCCGTGTTCAACAAGCGGAAGGTGCAGCGGACGATCAACCAAATCACGGGCGTGCGGCAGCGCGCGCAAAGTCCACCTTCTCCCGCGTCGTTCGTCTCTGAGGACGTCGTCAACATCCATGAGAAGCTGCACCAGCGGTTTTTGCCTGAGCCCCCCGACGGTGCTGCGAACGGGCGGCCTGACGTGCGCGACTCGACGCCGCGCGTGCATCTCGAGTTGGATGCGCACAGACAGTCTTCCTACTCGGATTGGTTTCCGAAGGATCTGCTCAACCGCGACGTGCGCACACCGCCGCCCCGCGACGCATCCCTCGCAAACAATACATCGGGAAGCACTGCAACGGTCAACGAACTCTCGCAAGAGAACAGTTGGGGACATGACAGATCGTTCGGCGCGTCGACTGTGTCGTTAGGTGCGTCGACGGACGATGTAATTATAATAGAGCCGCTGCGCGCGGACAGCCGCAATGTACGTCCATGCACCTCGCCTGAGGTGATCTCTGCCTGATACTCACTTTGTCTCGCAGAAGGCCCTGCCTCCGCTGGATCGAGGCGACGCGGACAGCGAAGTGCAGCCGGAGGGACGATTGGATGCCAATCTCTTGGATGCGAACACTGTGAGTCACCACCGCACATGCCACACCTCTCTCCCCTCCTCCTCCTTACACCGCGTTCATAGCCCCACATCCCCATCATCCGCAAGCCGACGCCGACGCCAATTAAGATACCAGACAACCCAGCCGCGTCGAAGATCCACATCCAGCGCTCTGCATCCGCGGGCCCGTCAGCGGGAGGACATACGCACCTGCCCGTGCCCGGCGCGCACAGCAACGGGCCGTCACGCCCGGCGAGCCCGAACTCGGTCGGCACGGACGACCTCTCGTCGTCTGTCTCGGGCACGACGCTGGCGCGCGCGCTCGTCAACTCGTTCATTGTGACGAACGACTCGCGCCAGTCACGCTACCGCAGCGGGATCACGCGCCAGGACAGCGCGACGCTCCCCCGCGGCGAGCACCCCTTCCATCGGTTCGGCCGCAGGAACTCGGCGGACAGCCCCGACTCGACGCTCATCCCGCCTGTGCCCCCGCTGCCGAGCAGCGCAGAGCTCAGTGCGCGGGGGCTTGACAGCGGGAAGAGCAGCGGGCGCGTATTCGACAACGAGAAGGGCGGCAGCAGGCGCAACTCGATGGTCGCCGCGCTCGAGAACAAGGTGAGCAGCGCAGAGCTGCCGTACGCGCAGCAGGAGGGCGGGGCGGGCAATGCGCGCAGAAACTCGCTCGGGAACATCAAGGGCGACCAGCCCCCGACGGTGTTCAGCCCCATCTCGCCCATCACCGAGCAGCCCAGTCCGGCGCCGAGCGCCCACACGCCGACGTTTGACGTGCTCGCGCACGGCAATGGCCACGGAGACTCTGGCTCGTTGAGCAAGGCGAGTTCAGTTCGCAGGAGTACGACCCTCTCCGAGGCACACACCGCGTCTTCCTCTCAGTCGTCCCTCTCAGTCTCTGTCGACCACAAGCGACTGAGCACCGACCCGGGGCGCATCAGAACATCGTCGGAACCCAGTCCCCAGGGCGATGGCGCACCTCAGCGACCGTCCGGCGCGCGCGCAATGTCCTTCTCTCCTGGTCTCGACAGCGGCATCTCCCTCTCTGCGTACACGTCCAGCTATGAAGAAGGCACGTCAATGGAGTCGTCCATGTCACCCTCGTCCGCGCGGAACCACCGTGCGATGTCGACGGGGAGCCCGGTCGCCGCCTTCGGGAACAACTACGTCTCGCGCTCGCGCTCGGACTCGTCCGTGCACCGCGCGGGGGGTATTGCACGCCCGACGTTGCTGCCCATCGGCGAGCGGCCGCACTCGGTGCTCGTTCCGCTATCACCAGAAGGCCGTACGTCGACCGACAGCGACAATCGCCCGTACATCCCGCGGTCGCACTTCGGGCCGCCCCCGACCGGCGTCGTGCCAGTCACCGCGCGCCTCCCGGTCACGGGTACAGGCGACACCCCCGTCGACTCGCCCGACTTGCTCGACTTCATGTTCCCTGTCGCGCCAAGCGCATCCATCTCGCTCTCCATGTCAACGCTCTCGCGCGAGAGTTCAAACCGCTCTGGCCGCTCCGGGAACCAGCCCGCTCCCCTCGCGCTCGCCATCCTCGACAGGCATGCCGGTCTCCCGACGCCGACGCTCACGTCTGCCGTCGAGTCCGGCATGCCCGCATCCGCGAACCTCCCGCCGTTCCCCGAGACACCGTATGCGTTTAGCCCCTTGTTGAGCGCTGGGATCGCGAGCCCATACCCTCCGATGCCCCCGCGAGGTCCGAATGGCAGCAGGAGCGCCCTCCCGCAGACTCTCAGTCACGCGAGGATGAGCGATATGAAGATGCGGTGGCAGCAGCAGAAGACAGTGTTGCAGCGGAGCGCGACGACCGTCGGTCGTTCTGGTGGCCATATTGGTCTGCCGACCCCACCGTCTTCCATGGAGGGCGCGTCTGAAGTTGGCAGCAGCGCTCTCACCAGTGGCCACCAGCGGAGCGAGAGCGAGTCTCTCCCTGGGCCCATTGCTCCGCGGCCATTACCATCTATTCAAGAGTCGCGTGCGGGCTCGCCAGCGATTTCACCAGAGGCGACATCCCGGAGATCGTCACAGAATCTCCTGTCGTCTACACAACAACCCCAGCCTGAGGACGCAGCACCCCGTCCGTCTGGAGATAGTCAAGCCTCCGTCGACCTCAATGCTCCTCCGCCAACGCCGTCAGACTTCATGCCTTCTGCTACTGCAAATTCACCCCCTCGGTCGTTGCGCGGTCGGTCAACTCTTCCACCTCCTTTGACACCGTTGCCGCCTGTTCCTGGTGACGAGCATGCAGACTCTCCGCATGAGTCGCCTCCTCCAGCCTACTCGCAAGCAGAGGGCTCTAGCAGTGCGACCGCGGCGCAGATGCCTCGGGCAGGGCTGCATGCTAATACCCCTAATGGCCTGTCTAGGCAATCTAGTGTCCAGTCAATAATGACGCATACCTCGGAGAGATCGTACAGGTCTTCGACGTCGAAGTCGCATCGTCCTCTGACCGTCGATTCCACGCATTCATTGCCGTCACCACCTGCATCCGGAGTCCCTCTTCCTCCCTCTCCTATGCCTTCGTCACCTATGCCATCCATAAACGAGCATCCCATTGAGCACCCACCTCCACCACCGTATGAGCCGCAAAGAGCACCTGCCCCGGCACCCTTGCCTCCACTTCCACCTTCACCTCTCCCTGCTGTAGCAGCATCTTCCTCCTTCAGGTCTGCAACGCCGGAGCAGACATTACCGAAACGATCCAGAGCAAGACCAGCTATACCTCTAGGCCCACGGAAGCCCTCAGTTCAAAATCGCTCACGTACCGGATCCGTCTCCTCCGTTGTCAGCAATCACCTGCACAGCGGGCCGAGCACGATGCGCAAACCGTCGATGGCAACGCTCGCCTCAGCGTCGTCCTTGAAGTTCCAGACCACACCGGTCAAGTTCCGTGGTCTCACGAAGGAAGCCGCCGAGTGGACTCTCTCGTCTCAGCAGCTCCAGCAGCTCGTGTCTACAGCGATTCGGCAGACGGCGGACGTATCCGCGATCAGACTCCTTCCTCTCGACATTCTCAACGGGGCGTTGCCGGAGGAGATCGCCCGCCTGGAGGCCCGCAGTGCCGAGCTGAAGACTAACTACAAGCTCAATGTGCGGAGAAGACGCATGCTCCTGGGGACACTGTCATCTATGGCGGATGGTAGCGAGCCTTGCGAGCCTTCCGCCGCAACACGCATATCGGAGGAGCTGTCTGAGGTCACAGACGCACTGGATCAGATCGCAGAGGAGCTGCACGACGTGGCGACCCAAATAGGCCAACTCAATCACTTGCGCGACGTTCACTCCAGTAGCGCACTGATCATGGCATTACACAAGCTCAATCGTAGCCTCAAGAAGCATCTCACGGAGGGCCAAAGACTCCGAGAGCAGCTTGAGACCCTGGAGGCGGAGCGCGATGAGGCATGGAGGCAAGCACAGGAGGTTGCCCAAGACTTCGACGATCTGGCCGAGCGGGCACTCGAGCAGCCAGCAGCACAGAACAAAGAAGCCACCTCCAGTCGTCGCTCGAGCCGTGTCTTCCTCGCCCGCAAGAACAGTGCGCGACGAGCACAAAATGGTCTGCGGCCAGGACACAGACGTAGCCAGCGCTCGTCCGTCAGCAGTGCACAACCGAACAGCGGCCTCACGCCGTCCTCTGCCTTGTGGTCAGCGGGTTCGAAAGACATCCCGCCGGTACCTCCAGTCCCTCCGCGCTCCACGCTGGGCATCGTCACCGACCTGCCTTCCGGTCGCACAGGTGAGCGCATACTACTATTTCCCGCGTCGACATGTCTGACCAATGGCTATGTAGCTATGTCTTCCTCTGTGACTCCTTCATCAGAGTTTAAGGCCATGACCGAAGCTCAAAAGGAGCTCTGCGATATGCTGGGCATTTCCCTCGACGACCTCAAGAGATCTTCTCGTCCGTCGCGCCGACAGTCCATGTCCGACGCTCTCAATGCGTCCAATTTATTATCACCGAGTAGAGTGAGACGCAACTCAGAGAGCCACATCGCCTCGCCACGTCCATCGCCGGGTTTGCAGTCTCCCTCATTCGCATAACCGTTCGCTTGCGCGCGGGTGCTCCCTCTACTTAATGCTCGCACGTTGGTCTTTTCCCTTCTAGATATTTATATTATTTGTCACCCATACACCGTCCCTTGACCATTCCCCATCCCTGCTCGTATTGACCTCAGAAGTCCACTCATTGTCCGGATACAACGCACTTATGGACTTCGAGTTATACTCCACCCAACCCTCATGATTAATGCCTGTTCATACAACATCAATACATTAATGTTATACGGTACATCGACCAAGATACAGCAGAGCGAACAACAATTGCGACAGCAAGATGAGATAGACGGAGGGTATGGAATTGACACATTACAAATATACTACTCTGAGCGTCGAGGGTATCAGTGGCGGATACGTTTGCGTTTGATCTGAATCTCGTCAGCCTGTGTCTCCTGCGATGGGTTGGGTTGGGGCACGTCTGGCTCATCCGGGACCTCAGACAAACGCGAAGGGGATCTCCCTGGTTCGGATCCGTTCGTTTCCTCATCGTCTCCCCTACGGCGTTTGCGAGAGGGTCGTGGTGTCTGAGCGTCGTCTTGTGTCTCTTCCTCAGGAGGAGCATCCTCGTGAAGTATAGCATCAGGTTCTGGGCTGGGTGTAAGCGGACTGACTGGTGATTCCGATGTGGCCTTTCTGCGAGGAGCCCGCCTTGGGCGCGGGCGTGGCTTGGGCGTGGAGACAGCGAGAGGAGCAAGTTCGCCATCCGAGGGTTGGCCTTCTGTATCAGTGCCACGCCCTGCCCCTCGTGCAGAACGACGCCTTGGCCTCGGCTTCGGTCGCGGCGGGGCGAGCGCTGCATTCTCATCGCCAGTATCGGCTCCCGTACCCTCCTCGTCCGTCGTCACTAGCTCGGTGCCCTTGCCACCTCTGCCTCTCTTGCCAGAAGCTAGCGAATTGGTTAGATAAACAGACAGAAGATCTGTGAGAGGCACTACTGACCTTTATCTTTGGACATGACCGCCACGAGTTTTCTTTCGTATGCGCGACACGGTTCCCATGGTTGTGCCGTGGGGGGTACCTCAATCTTGTTCTGAGCGAGGACTTGATCATAGTGAGCCTTACTGTACGGAAAACGTCAGCACAACTAACGCCACGATGAATCGAGCTGAACCTACACAATCAGAGCATCACGATTGTCCAGGGTGGACAACAGGGGCAATAGCGCCTTGAAAAACAGGATGCTCTTGTTGCGCCCCTTCTTGTTCTTTGCAGTTTCGTAGGCAGCGATGCGTTTGGTAAGCCATGTGAGAAGACTCGTATGGACGTTTACAACATATTTGCCCTCCAACTTCTTGACGACGGTAAGTTGCGCGCCGCGGATGATGAGGCATGCACGCAGGGTCTTCCCCAGTGCCACCGTGTGGTTCTCCGTGTGTCGTACACCATCAAGGAGTAGCGTGAAAGACTGTAGCGTAGTGTTCAGCACATGCGTGCGTACGAAAGGTGCACCCTTACCTCTCGGAGCGCTTGGCAAATGACGTCCACCACAGCATCGCCATTCTCCTTATACATGCCCTCTTCCCGTAGAATGTCGACAATCACACGGGCGCATAAGTCGAATGCGGGTCCGAGGCGGCCATAGTGGGCGAGCATTATAGCCGAATGCCTGAAATTGATAACACCCGCGCGGATAGCTCGAAGGAATGTAGCTATCACACCTATAAAGATGTACTCTTTCTCGAGCTGTGATCGCGGCAAGGGACGTAGGTCGTCTGAAAATCATGAGCCGCTTCCAAGCAATGGAAGCACTTGTGAAAACTCACCCGTTGTCTTCTTCGCAGACTGCTTGGACTTCCCGGCCTTGACCGGGGCGTCATTCTCGCGTTCGCTGGCATTGGAATCTTCGTCTTCATCACCATCACGTTCTGGAGCGGGCAGTGCCTGTTCCAGCTCGTCGGCGTACCGCTCAATCTCAGCTTGAATAAAACCGGCACAGCGGTACTGCGTTTCATCGTCGAGGGATAGGGGGAGTGACGCCGTCGGAAGCTGACTGCCATCTGCAGTGGCCGACTGCGAAGGACAAAAAAGGATATGAAGATTCATCAAATTCTGGAATGCCTGGGGTCCGGTAGTGTGATCAAATTTGTAGCACGGTCGAGACTTGACTTGTACTCACTGCGCGCCTGACACCTTCCGCCGTGTTGGACTGTGTGCCGATGGCAAACTCGAGCAGCTTCTCGAGCAGTACTTCTCTCTGCTCCCGGAGTTTCTCTCGGAAACGCTGTTCATCGGCAGAGGTTTCGCCGGTCGCAGCAGTCAAGTTTCGGGCCTTCCAGATGATGTGCAGTGTGAGCACCTGCAGTGCCCGATCGACCATCTGCGAATAATTGAGCGATCATCACGGTGGCTGATTCAGAAGTCTCACCTGCTCCTCTTCTTTGTAGCCCAACCTTCCGCGTTCGGCTAGCGCATTGATGATGTCCCAAGCAGAGCTTTGCTTCCCGCCTTCGTCCTCTTCCATCCACGACGTCATGTCGCGGATCCCGATGAGTGCAGCCAGTCGAGCGCAGATCGCGCCAATCTTGATGACCTCGTCTTCGCTGAAGGATGCGATCTCGATCTCGTCTCGGCCGGCAATGGCATCCCGCAATGACGTTGATAGCTCATCCTCGAGTTCGAGAACCTTGGTGCTGTTGGTGTTGGAAAGACTCGTGGCGTCCATCAGGTGGCGGATGGTAGCAACAGCGTTAGTCAGGACAACCGGGGAAGAATGCGACAAGAACTGCTTCGTGATGTCCTCCCAGAGGTTAGCATACGCCTTTGGCCACATTAGTACTTTGCGATGGAACCCATCCCGGAGTGCACGTACTGTTATCATCCTCATCTCGAGGTATAAATCCATGTTCATGAGCTGTGGTATAAGGAGCACATCCGCCATCCTGCTCTCATCCGTTTGGTGCTTGACGAATAGTTTCGGCAACGCCTTCATCAGTGCGCGGGTGATGTCAGAGGCTACACTCTCGTCCTCGCCCTGCTTCGACTGTGAGTGTGAACTGCAGACAATGCGATGGACTGCTGACCTTCTTTCCCACAGTGGCATCAGCCTTTGTCTTCCGTAGCACCGCGATCAGCATCTCGAGCAACACAGCCTCTTCCGCTTCGTCCAGGCGCCAAGCGTTGTCGACACCTTCGTCCCGATCGAGAGATTCTTGTGAAGATGTGTCACCCCCTGCGGCTGAGTGGTCGAGCAGCAGCATCTCCAGGAGATCCTCCCAAACGCTGATTGGCTCGACCTCGTCCCATAGCGCTTCGACCGCGAGAGCGATGCGACCCTTCTGTTGCCCTGCACCGACTACGGAGGCAACGTCTCTCGAGTGAGTCTGTTTGGAAGAACCTTCGCCGAGATCGTCGTCTTCATCTTCATCGCCTTTGTTGAGTGCTCTGCCCCACTGAACGAAGAGCATGCCCAGAGCTTTGAATCCTGCCCTTTGCCGCTCACGTTGGTCGCCTCCCTTGCCGAGCATGCGATCGCTGACGTTCTCCTCCCAGACGCCTTTGACGAAACCTCCAACAGCGCGCCGGACCCTTGCCTCTTCGTCGAAGATGAGCAAGCAGAGTTTCTCCCTCTGTTCATCCTCCAGTAGGCCGTGACCATTGATAGCCTTCAAGACTTGCACAACCGCAACACGCACGGAAAGTTCGGTGTCGCCGAGTGCCATCTCGACCAGCCGTGGTTTGAAGCGCTCGGTGAAGTGCTGGAGTGCAGCGGCCCCGATGTATGCGGTTTGGTCGTACGCCAGTGCGAGCGCACGAACCGCCTCCAAGCGCACTGGGGTCTGTGCATCGGACAGCACCCAGCCAACGTATCGGAGGTAAGCGCCGTCTAGGAAGTGCGCGGGATATTTAGAGAACCAGAGGCCCATCGCACGCACGCATTCCGCCCGGATGCTTGGGTCGAGGTCCCGGTAACGGTGAACGAATACACTATGATTGCCTCAGTACACCCAACTTCAAGCTCGAGACACGAAGATGCTCACCCATCAACGAACTCTTTGAGGAACTCGGCAAGCTTCGCCCTTCGCTCTCGCACCTCCGCTGCCTTACTTTCCAGCTCCTTCTCCCGCGGAGTTGCACCTTTGCTCTTATTCCCGCTCCTTCCGGCGGCAGCCTTCCTCTTGCGCTCGCCTTCTCTCTGCCTGCTTACGATCTCCGCTTCGTTCTCAACGGCAGCTGCGACTTCGCACAATGCCGTCTCGACCTCGAGGGCAATCACGGTGGCCGTGTGTCGGAAGCTGCGGAGCTGGGAGGACGACATAGCGACAACCCACGCTTGAAGGGTCAACATGAGGTCCGAGTTGTACAGCGATCCATGTTCTGCTGAGGACGCAATAATCCGGGCGATAAGCTCGGACAGCGAAGTGCGGAACTTCTTAAAGACCGGCAGCTTGGACGTCAGAGGGTAGATTGGAGAGTCATCCTGACATCCCGTAAGCTGAAGCATACGGTACGCTGCGTGAGCACGCACCTTCTTGAGAATCTCGGTGAAGTCGTCTAGCTTGTCGACCACGCCATCATAGTCAACAACTTCGTCGGCGTCCACCGAGTCGTTACACCCACACGCCCGAAGGATACAATTGATTAGCTCGGCCTGACTCGGACCGGGATTCTGAGAGAGTGACTCGAGGAAGTCCTCGGCCACGGACTGTAGCGCGATGGTGGGGTTGATGATCGCATCTACGCATATAATCGCTCAATTCACGCGGATGCTTGAGACGTGAGTCTAACGTACTGAATATTGCATTGTCTCCTGATATCTTCGTCTCCTTCGCAATCTGTTCTGCATCGAACTCGGCGGCATCAGCGGCGGGTCGCCGTCCTCGGCGCCCGCCCGTCTTCGGGGGTTTAGGGGGCTTTGGAAGTGTGGCCTTAACTGGTTTTGAAGCGTTTATCTTTTTAGTCGTTCGAGGTTTCTTCACAATGGATGAGTTATTAGCTTCTTTTGGTTCTTTATTTCTCCGTTTAGTCTTCAAAGGAGTCTTCGTCTTGACCCTCGGTGCGTCGAATTCGTCCTCCACTTCTGCTTCGTCGGCGTGAGACTCCGGGTCACTCAATTCACTTTGTGCAGCGTCGTCGCTGGTCTCATCGCTCCGCTTCCGCTTGAGAAGGCTGCTGTTGACTATGTTTGACAAGGCGTATCAGACGCGTGGTTCTCGTCGCAGTCGCGTCGCGACACACCTGAGACGAAATGTGTTGCCTGCTTCCTCTCTCTCTGTGATCTGCGCGGCTCCTGTGAGCTCCCTTGATCAGCCATCCTATGCACAAAGGCAAAGGACCCTCGAATATGGGAGCGTTGGTGGTGGTGGTGGTGGTGGTGGTGGTGGTGGTGATATGGCTCGCGTCGCGTCCGGAATCCCGAGAAACGCGTTCCTCACGCGCCCACGCCGACGAGCCACAACACGGATTATGTAAGCGGGCTGTGGCATGCCGCGGCCCGCCGCAATCGCGGTACACGGATTATCATGATGTACTCGCAGGTACTCGCACAACTCCTCCTCGCTACGTCCGCAGTACGTGCAATAACCTGTAGGTGTAGCTTCTCTGGTAATCACTGTTGAAGTTCTTGAATTTTCAGTCCATATACGTGGCTTGCTTGTGGCTTCAATACACGCCGAGTGTCGCTGGGAAGTTCGCTCTGCCGGTGGTCGCTGAGGCGAGTCTCTCGACAGTCAACCTTCTCTGCTCGGTCAGGGTTTATATCTACGACTGTCGCTGCTTTTGGATGGAAGGCCTAGTAGCTGAACTGTGCCTCTTGGATGGTGCGCTTCCAACTGATGACCCCTACTCCTGACTGCGCATCGCCGGCCACTTTCAGCTGTGTCGCATAACTCGTCACATCCGCATGGATCTCTCTGGCCAGTGCTGCAACAATTGTTCTATAGCTGAACAGTGGCACTGTTTATCACGTCTGCTATACCTGTGCTTCTATCTTAATCTGATGAACAATGGCAACCAGCCTCTTGCACGATGCTGAACTTCACGACTGGCCTATCGCGCTGCTTCTGGCGACGCTGCATTGTCTCGAGGCCTTGGATACGAAACACCACAAGAGCCGCACAGTACCGCGGGCAGACAAGGACGACCGGAACTCGCTTTATCCGACACCATGAGGCTTCCTCATTGCGCTCGATGTTACACGCCCGGTCACCTCGAGGATTCCATCTTCCACCAGCTTTGACTTTCACCGCCACCGCGCGCTGCGGTCCCCCTGGCGCCTCAAATAGGACGCTCCGCACAATGCATCCCACTTTGATTGCTTTCCCTCGTCCGTTTACACCCACAGGTGTGGTGCGGTTCAATCGTCCTCTTCACAGGATTGGATCGGGCTCCAGGCTGTCGGCCACGCACACGCTCACGTTTTCAAACACTTTGTGTCTCTGCTGGTCGCGTTGACGAACAATGCCTGGTCTGGTTTCATCGCCTCCTCGTTCCTCTCGCTCTCGCTCTATAAACAAGAAGCGAGCGGCCGAGGAGAACGTCCCAAGTTCCTCTTCTGCGATGATCCACTCCAAGGGTGATTTTGGTCTTTCGCACCGCCGACGTGCTAGCGAGATCACTGTCCGCCCTTCTCGGAGCCCGGTCAAGCTCGACGCTGGCGTCGATCGTTCTACAATCCGACCTCGCTCAACAAGTCGTCCGGCTACGACCCATGCGAGCTTTTGTGGTTCTTCTCCCGCCTACCAGAACCCGAGTTCGTCTGCTTGGTACTCCATCCCGCTGCCGGACGCCCCTTCGCCTCTGTCCCCGCCTGCGCCCGCACCGCAGAGGCCGTCTCGCAAGCATTCCCAAGTCTTCGTGGGATCCGGCAGCTCAAGATCACCTTCTCGGTCTTCGCGTACCGACCGGACTCGATCACCGCAGCGACGGTACTTTCAGCACGTGCGGGAACTCCCCAAGGGAACTTTCGGAAAATCCTACGCCTCTCTGGATCAAGCAAGTGGCCGCGTGCATTGCGTCCGTGTCTTTGCGAAGGAGAAGATGCGAACCGACGGCCATCTTCATACCGGCTTGCTCACGGAACTGTTAACGTACAGGCACATAGCGAGACAGCCAGCGAAGAGCCGAGCGTTTCTCATGGAGCTCCAGGCCGTCCTTCAGAACGAAGAGAGTATCTTATTTGTCATGGTGTGGATGTTCTTGTATTCATAGAAACCTAGAGCACGCCCATTGATTGATGTCGCAACAGCCGCTCATGCAAAGCGACCTGCTCTCCGTTATACAGGGTCCCGTGGAACGTTCTCGTACGCGATGGTGGATTGCCCAGGTGGTGAGTAACGAGCGGCTGGCTTGCTCACTCCGGTCGTTGACCGATTCATATCGCATACAGGCTCTTGGTGTAGACGCGCTGCATACAATGGGCATTATCCATCGTGATATCAAACCGGAGAACATCCTGCTCGATGCGCGCACGAATAATGTCCGCATCGCCGACTTCAACGCGGCCTTCTTGCACCCGGGGGACGCTCCACTTGAGAATGGCGCCGTCTACACCCGGGAATACGCTGGAAGCAAACCATATCTCGCTCCTGAGGTCATCCGCCGTCGGTGGTACGGCAAGATGGTCGATTGGTGGTCGTTAGGTTGTATGATGTTCGATTTGGTATCGGGACAGGTGAGGAGCCATGCGGTCTCTTGCGCTTCCATACACTGAACAAACACTCCTGGACAGCTACTTTTCCGTGACGAGGCCCAGCGGATGAAGTATGCTAAATGGGATGCCAAGAAGGAGGGCACGACCTATTTGCGCTGGGCGACCGACCTCACGCGTGACGAGGAGAGCGTTCTCTTGGGAGTGAGTTTCATCCGCACTTCGACCGCATCTGGTAGATGTCGCCGAGAGTTTGCCTGACGTGAGCTTGCCCACAGTTGCTGCACCTGTCGCCCAACTCCAGGTTTCAGCTGGCGCAGTTGCAACGCCACCGATACTTCGTCGACGAGCAAGGGTATGCCCTTGTCACTAGCGATTCGCCTGCTCGCGCTGAACTTGTACCTACAGGACCAACGTCTTTCATCTGCTCGCAGAGCAGATGCATGCTTCCCCAGGAAGTGCGTTGCTTCTAATCGATGCGATTCTCACTTCTAACATGTTCGTTACAGCCGCCGCGTTGAGCCTTGAGAAGACGCCTGAGATCGGTACGGTAATCCAAGTACCGATATCTTGCGCAGCATCCCCGCATGCATATGGGACGGGTGAAGACGGTGCCTATGAGTTTCGTGACTTCTGTTGGGTCCACCCGCGAGGGCCTTGGGGGTCTTCATGACGCGCTGGTACGCGTGCCTACTTGCTAACTTATTCATTAGGCGGGTACTCCGCCATACGTTCCTTTCTTCCTTCTGTCTCCCTGCATGTCGAGCGCTATCTTTATTGTTCTTATTGCTTACGAACTGTTATGAAGGCACTAGAATAGTGCGATTTGATGTCGATAACCTGAGCTTCGCGGCTTCGAGATTTCATTTGCGTGAGCGTTAGGTCCTAAACAGTCGCCCAACAAGGTCGGGATGCCGTCAACCGACAGCTCAGCGTTGCTTCTTCAGATATCTTCTGAAATTCGCAAGCGCGTGTGCACCACCCTTAGGACCCCACCTTCGTTTGAATGGTATCCCGGACCCGCAATACTATTAGGGCATTGAGAGGAGGGTCGCCGCGGTAGCGGTTTTCCTAGGATAGGACGGCGTCCCGGTGTGATGAGATCTCTTTGACGTCTCCGCTGCTGTGGACACTTGGCTGCGGGAGGACCCATGAATGGTCAATTTTTGGGCCGGGGCGTCCTCCGAGATGACGGCGACGGATCTGCGCTGGGGAAGAAGAGCCTCCGCCGGTTGAGACTCAGCACGCGATCTCAATAATACAGCAGTGATATTGAAGCGCCGCCCATCATTCCGCATGTGTGGTGTCCGTCCTTCGCCCGTCCAGAGATTGAGGATGGGTGGGTATGCATGAGACGCATGTTGAATGACATACAGAGATGCCCCAGAATGGCTACCGTCGCCACGCTTGGTTTTAGCTAGAGCTTCGCGATATGCGCAAGATATGCGCGCCTCGGGCCATGGCCGCCGGGTGCTCCTATATGGTAGTCGATATTACGTCCGGCCGCTGCTATTGGCTCAAATTAGCTCTCCTGAAACAGAGAACGATAAGGTTTCGTTGATGTTTGTGCGAATCGCCAGATCTGGCCTAGGATGTTGGTGGCGCGTGAATGAGGCTACTGAACGCGGCGGCGCACATCGGCGCAGCCCCCCGGGCTTGTGCGGATAGTGTCGCTCGACAAGACCTCCTGAGCTTACTGAGCCCATTGGGCAGATAGCCACTACGGGATGCGGTTGAGTGCCACGGCATGTGTCATCCTGCGAGGTCACGGCGAATTGAGGTCGCCATGACGGGTCTCCGGCCTAGGCGGTGATGTATCTCGTGCCTCGCAACGGGGCATGGACTCGCAGCGACGATCAGGCTAGTTAGTGCGGAAAATGGTATGGTCGATGCTGCGGGTACGCGTCTTGGTATCTCAAGAGAGGGGGTCAGTCTGTGCATGAGCAGGAGAAAACAGTGAGCGGAGGTGAAATCAAGGTGAAATGGAGAGACAAGGACATGATCTGGGGGTGATCTGAGGTCGGCGAGGTACATCTATGGGTAAATGGATCCGGACGTACGGGAGCAAAAGATTGGCGGGGCAGAGATGGGATTGCGAGATTGCCGACTAGGGTCACCGCGCGAAGACAAGTTCAGTCGGCGCGTCTCTCCCTTTCCATCCCCGTTTCTCGGGCCAGGCTCAAAGCTGGCGTTCATCTCTCATGAAACTTTAAAACTGTAATCTCCTTCGTAGTAACGCCCCCTTTTCTCCTCTTCGACCCCCTCCTCCTCCTCGTTTGCTCTTCTTCACGGCCCCTCACGTCACCCTGGCCTCCGACTTGCGATGTCGGCTCCTGCCAGGACGTCGACGAGCCGCCTGCGTTCCAAGACCTCTGATCTCTCGGAATTCCTCCGTGGCGGACGCGCGGAGCACCGACAGCCAGAGTCAAGCTTGCCCGTACCCTCGCTTCCGGATACCAGTCTTGACCCGCAGTCGAAAGGGAAGCACAAGATCTCTTTCTTCGGGCGCAGACGCAAGTCGAGCTCCGTGTCACCTGCGGCAGCCAAGGCAGCCGAGAGCAGACTGCAGCGGGAAGGAGATGTTCCTCCGGTACCCAGGATTAGCACGGACGGTCATTCACCAAGGTTAGTCCTCGCGTCCCCCTTCAACGCTCAAGCAGGCCTGCATATGCGGTTGTATGCGGGGTCACCCACCCCGTAAATACACTGACTAGCTCGAGTCATGGCATACGATGTCGCTCTATCGACGCCTTGATACAACCATACGATAACTCAGCTGAACAATCTGGGGCGCTGGAGGGCCTGCATGGTGGTATGCACGACCCACAATTCGTTAACGTCAGGCAGCATCGATGCACTCGGACAAGAACAGTCCCGACGTTGACGAGACAATGTAGCCCCGCTTTGGCTAACCTCTGGAGGATGTGCATCCACGTCCAGGCTGCCGCTTGCGCACCGCATATATGTCTGGACGTACCTAATCACCAGAACGTGGAAGCATATCATGACCGTATACAAGCTATATGCGTAATGATGGTACAAAACCGCAACAGGATGTCGCCCGGGACGTCGTTGTTGCAGGCGACTATATCGCGTATCAGTGTGGTACACGTAGACCTTAGGAGCAAGGCTGCGACTAGGACTGTGGGTATATCTGCATTGGTCGCCTCGTGGATACCACATGTCTGCGTGACCTGTCGATGTACTCTTCCTGACGTCTTCTGCTACGTTCCCAGTCTAATCGCTTACACATTATGATTGCAGGCACGTCGCCGGTCCCTCCTCCCAACCTTCGTCCCCGACCTCGCCAACGTCGCACAACGACTTCCCCTCCATCCTTCCTCCAGTCAATGCATCCACACCTTCGTTTGGTCCTTTATCGCATCTCATACATAACAAATCCCTCAAACGGCTTAGCGGGAGTCATGCGGAACACAAGACGAAGGCAGGATCGTCTCTACCCGTCCCAGCACTTCATCAGCTACGCCCACAGAAGTCCACCTCCTTCGAGCATACACGACGCAGCGATGACAGCCAGAGTACCATACCCAGTCGACCCACCGGTGTCCCAGCTCGCAGATCCCTAGTTCCTGCACGAAAGGCCAACGGGGGTCGCCCAACTATCACCGTCTCCGCCCCTCCCGAAGCAGAGGACAGAGAGCACGACGCGACACCGCGCGCCTCCCGTCTCCCTGGTTCTCCGCCCTCGCAGAGCCCGCCGAGATCGTCGGAACGCAACGCCCAGGAAGCACCAGAGGCATTCAGTTCAGATGGCTCCAGACCTCCTTCCCCTCAGTCGTCGATGCCCTTCCCCGCGGCTCCTGGGATGCGATTGGTGCGTCCCGATGAAGCTTCCTCTAGCACCGAAATCGAGTTCGGGTCAGGCCGCTCGAGCATCAGCGCGAGCAGTGTCTCTAGCACGCGAGGAAGGCCAGTCTCAATTCTGAAATCGCCGACTCCCCGCGATCGCCTGCCACAGCGACGGGCCAGTGCAGTCCCGCCTCAAGGGACGCGCATCGCGGCAGATGTCGTGTCTGATGACGACGGACACAAGAGCGCCCCGGAGCCGAGTACGCGGACAGCGCTGCCCCGTCGTGCTGCCCCACCGACGACCTCAATCGCTCGATCCGGGACCACCGCTGGAACTAGCTCGGCATCTGGCATTCGCACGACCTCGACTTCCCCACCTCGCAGCCGACTTCCCTCCAGCACAAATTCGAGTTCTTCT
This sequence comes from Fomitopsis palustris, assembly GCA_029783445.1. NCBI lineage: Eukaryota > Fungi > Basidiomycota > Agaricomycetes > Polyporales > Fomitopsidaceae > Fomitopsis > Fomitopsis palustris. Next base: position 257,749 of record JARAOQ010000018.1, on the reverse strand, counting down.
ACGTCTCGGGGGAAGCTGCCGGCCCCGCTGCTCACGGGATTCCGCAGGTCCCGGGGCGGGCCGCCAACGGACCCGTTACCGTCGCCGCCACCGTCCGCACCTTCGTCCGTACGGTCGATCAGTCAGGTTGCTGATGAGTACCAAAGCGACTCCGGGACGTCGTTGAGCACAATGCCGAGCATTCCGAGCATGGCGTCTACACGCGTCAGCGTCGGGCAAGTCCATCAGCTCTTGTTTCGCCATCGTGCGGGGACCGTAGCGTCTCTCGCTTCGAACAGCACTGGCAGCGGGACCCTCGCGAGCTCAGGTAGCGGTCCCCTCATACCTGATCGTGAACGCGAGGGCTCTGCCCCGCCATCCCCTCTAAGGGAACAGTTCCTCAGCGAACATCGGGGAATGCCGCCGGCGAGAACGCGTACTTCTGTGCACGAGGGTGTGGAGGAACCTCAAGCTGGTGCGCAGCTCGCGACGGTCGAGCAGCTGCGCGAGGCCCTTGCTGCACAGAGCGCCAAATACCAGCGGCTCTCTTCATATCTGCTCAATTTGTCGGAGCGTCACGCGGTGGAGAAGAACGAGCTGATGCGTCGGATCGAGACGCTTGAGAAAGAGGCACGGAAGCGTGAGCGGGAGATCACCGGCCTGCGGTGGCTGGTGATGAATGCAGGCTCGGGGAACGGTACCGCGGGAATGGAAAAGGAGGGTCAGAGTCCTGCGAAGCCTAGCCCTGTCACGAAGCTACGCGAGCGCATGCGCTCACAATCCGTGTCGAATGGTCAGGGAAGTCCAAAGAGCGGACGGAAGACGGGCACACCGCCGGAACGAGCGTTGTCAACAGATTCGCATGGCGATGCGGAGAGCATGGAGGAGGGCCTCTTGGAGATGCAGCAATCGGTATCCGACCTCATTGCGCCTCTGCAGCCTTCCCCTATTCCCTCAGAGGCTGTGGCAAGTCCGGTAGTGGGTAGGATGCGTCGCTCGCATACATGGAGCCTGTCTGGGGCGTTCAACGGTCAGTCGGCGCCAACGATGCAACAGAAACGGCACAGGAGAACTAGCTCTCCAACACTACCTGGAACGTCTTCGGGCCTAGGCATCAGCGTCGGCGACTTGCCTAGCATCCCTTCCCTGCCCAACTCCGAGCTCGGGCATGACTCTCCCATGACTTCGCCTTCCGAGACAGCAGTCTCAATACCGTCACTTGCAACGACAAATACGTCATCTTCTGGGTTGTCTGCCATACCAGAAGCTCCGCCCACGCCAGTACGCGCCTCCATGGAGGTCGATGCCCCGAAGGCGAAGGAACTGGATAGGCGCCGCTCGAAGAGGGAGAGTGCCATGATGAGCCCGCCACGCATCCCACGCCGCCACGTTTCCAACTCATCGATATCCTCATCATCATCTTCAGCGTCGGCCTCAGGAGGGTACGCGAGCAACCTCAAGATCGGCGCGTCCCCGTCGATTGGCCAGGTGCTCGACTGTGCAAGTGGCTCCGACAGCGCAGAAAAGCGGTACCCCAAATAGCTTTCCCGTCCGCCGCCGCACGCACTCAATGTTGAATGCACGAGTTCATGGTAAATATGACTCGCACCCACGTTCGTTCCACGTCCATACTTAATCCATTATAATCTCCGTTGACGTATAATCGCTCGCTTTGCCGCATCTCGCTCTGGTTTGCACGGCAGATACTCTAGTCTAGCACAGTCGAACCCTACACTATCACGTTTGTTCACTAGGCCACACATACCTGTCGCTGCGTTCTAGCATACACCCCGTTATGACCGGACATTGGCATTCACTGTATCTTCGACCTTCATTCCTGGATTGGTCACACTTGCATTTAGAGCGCGGAGATTGTATCATGTTGTTTCGTTACTTCCAGACAGTCGTGTGGGCATTGTCGATATTACAATACAGCAGTTTGGTTATCCTCTCGGCTCCGTTTACCTAGTTATTTGTTCCTGGACCACAGTGGCCCGTGGTAAAAGCGTTCTACGTCCCGCACGCACACGTTTTCCACGCCGTTCCTGAACGATCGTGGAGGATCGCACACGACAGCGCCCTCATGATTGTAAGGTTCACGGAATGCCCGAGCCATCATGCACCATCTCCGCCAGGGTCAATCAACCTCGGCAAGCCGTCATAGCGGATTCGTCAAGACTGTCGTAACTCAGGGCTACAGTAACGCCAAATGACCGACATTCATCTGCGGGAGGCAGGGGGAAGCCAAAGCCCGAAGACGAAGCCTCCGCCGAAGACTACTGCAATCCCTGTGCCCTTCACGTACAACCCGAGCGATGATGGCACAGATGAGAACCTACTCATCCTCTTACATGGATTAGGTGTGTACATCGGAGACACAAGCGAGGGAAGGCTAAATGTAGAGACAGGTGATACACATGTCCCGTTTGGCAAGCTCGGCCGTTCGCTGAAGCTCCCACAAACAGCGACACTCGCCCTACGAGCACCTCAACAGTAGGTTTAGTCACCGTCGTTGTGGAATGTTGCGTCTCACACTGTCCCAGAATACCCTTTCTATACGAGCAAGCCTTCCAGTGGTATACCTCCTTCGACCCACTCGGAGAATTAATAGAGCGACCAGACCCGACACCGGCACTCGACCTCATCGACGGCGTACTGGCACACCTGACAACGGAATGCGCCTGGCCGCCTAGCCGCGTCCATCTCTTTGGGTTTGCGCAGGGCGGCAGCGTTGCTGCAGAGGTCGCGCTCCGCTGGTGGCGGGCAGAGCTTGAGAAGCAGCGCAAGGACGCGGGGTACGCGGTGCGCCCGCTCGGGACAGTGGTGAGCGTAAGCGGTCCGCTGTTGTCGTACCCGACACTGTCTACGCTCTGCCCAACGGCTGTGCTGTTGTTTCACCGCGCTCCGCCGGCAGAAAGTGCCCTGAAAGCGTCAGATATCTCGGCGTTCAAGAAAGGGTTTAGCCATTTCGTTGAGGTGAAGAAAGGCGCCAAGGACGGTATGCCCGCGTCGAAGGAGGAATGGGAGCCAATCATGAAGTTCTGGAGTGAACGACTTAGCAAACGACCGGTCGAGGGATTGTTCGAAGTGATGAGTGGGACTGCAGCGTAGTACATGATAGCGCAGAACGACGCTACCTGAAACGACAGAGAGACAGTTCTAGCCAGTCTTTACCACCTCCAATAAGCATGGCCTCCAAGGCAATGCAGAAGATATACCAGATGTCTAGTCGGAGCACACTTACACTAGGCACACAGCTCATTGCACACAAGATCCTCGTGGTACAGTGCGATGATCATTGCATAGCGACTTTCTCCTAGGTCGACCCGATGGCTACGATACAAAGTCGGGACACCGCCACCCTCTGGATCGGAGGGCGGCACTCTCGCGAGGCTACATGTTCCTGGCATAGGCATTGCTCCATCTGCGCGAGCATGAGGGTGCGCGTACATGCAGGCCATTGCATAGAGTTTTTGACATAGCATCCCTACGGTGCAACGACGGCAACCGGGCACTTTACTCTGAAAAACAACCGATCGCATGAGAAAACGGGTGCGGTAAGGATAGAAGGGCGTAACGCACTGGAACGAGCCCGCATTTTTCTGCGCTTGCGGCGGAGACGGCGAGACCTCTTTTTCTTCCACTTCTCTCTCATTCTGTCAGCACAGAATCATTAGCAAGGGTGTACAACGCGGGTACACAGGTATCGCGTACTCACTCGTCGAGTTATGGGAAGTGCTAACGTGCCCAACGTGTTCATCGCGGGGTTATGATTCAGTGGCGGATAGTGCTGTACAGTTACGCTGACGTAAGGTCCCACGCTCCCAAGCACAAGAGCGCCTTGCCAGCGCGCTCTTTCTATCTATCCCTCTTCGACCGTCGCATTGACGGCCTCCCCTCTCTGCGATGAGCAAGCGCAAGCGTGTCCCAGCTGAACTTCATGCTGAGATATCTGAGTACTCTGCACTTCTTCGCGCTCTCAGAACTCGGGATACGCTCGACCTCACCAGCCAGCTCATCCGGGCGCATACAGCCTCTCAGGCTAACACTGTGGATGGCTTGCTTGACGGCGATGAACTAGACCTGGATGAAGGAGAATCGGAGAAGTTCCTGACAAAGGCCACATCCCAGGGTCACATCGCAGCTGTCCCCTCGGCGAATGATGCTGCTATACAAGGACTTGAGGGGAAGCATTGTCCGGGAAAACTCAAGTCGAAGACAGCCTCCAGGAAGGCGCGGGATCATTGGACCCGGTGGCCGCTGATGGCTGGTGACGTTCACGTTCCCGAATGGACGCTTGAAGATGAAGTCAAAGTCCTTGCCGTACACCATATCAGGAAGACCCTCTCTCGCCCTGATGCCTCACCCGAGGCTGCCGAGTTGCTTGAAGACTTGGATGATGACTTCGAGAACACTTTTCTGCCTCAGATAAGTCTACATGCGCTCTCGGTCGAGGCAGCTTCGTATCTATCCCGGGTGCTCGCCCTTGTTGCCGCTTTCAAGGCTCCTGCTGCGGAGAGTATGCAAAACCGCTTTGCCCCATTCAGCTGGGAGACTGTAATGGCTGCTGTTTCTTCGAGTGGTCTTGCCGACGCCAAGTTCGTCATCTTATCCTTCGTGCAACGGTAAGGTCGTATGAATATTTGCTTGTCAGTGTCTTGCAGAATGTTCAGCGACGCATGGAGGCCATATACGGTCCTACCAAATCTCATGGTATGTTCTTCAGTGCCCTCTTCGTGTGTATACCGCTCACTCGGAACTGCAGCGGTCCACCGTGCTCAGGTACGCATCGCGGGAAAAGCGGCAAAACGGCAAGTCATGGAACCGTACGAACTGAGTTTCCTCGACTGGGCCTACCGGCCACCACCTCCGCCGAAGCGTAAGTGGCGTCATGCATGCACTATTACTTCGTTCTGAGTTCTTCGCTCAGGCAAGCGCGGCCCATACAAGAAAAGGAAGGTCAAGTCTGCTGAGACCGTAGAGTCCTCAGTTGAGCCGGACGGTCATTCGTCCTCCGCTGTCGGACAAGTGCCAGACACCTAAGGCACTTGCAAGTGTGGATAGCAATTCACGAAGCCTGTACATTCACTGTACATGATCATGCGCACCTAGCGACAGTGTGCTACACAATGAAGAGCACGCCCGGCCCTCGCAGCTGGTGAGTAGCGTTTTCCATCTTTCCTGGGGCTATATCGTCCTCGTTATGATGTTTGAGGCATTTGGCTTTAGTGAGGTCTCCTCGCGTTGCAGAAACTTATCTCAGCTACCTTCGGGCCGTCTGCTTTGGCAGCCGCGTCCGCTTTATCTGAACCATTGTTCTCGTCTGTTGTTTGATACTTTGCTGACTCTGTCTTCAGGAACAATGACCTGGCATACGAGCTTCCTTGTCGTACCAGCACATGCCGACTCTGTTTCGACTGCTGTACACGCTGCTCACGTCGAGGCCGCTAGTGCAATGTTGGTTCGTTGTGCGTCGTCTTCATGTACAGCATGTAAATTACGATCACAACCATCTGAATGAGACCGCTTTGGCAGTGGATATGTAAACTCTCAGATCTGTCCGGGGTCTCTGCGTTCGTATGTAAGGCTATTGATGCATGCGCTTAGCACGATGGAGGAATGCTGTACCATGTCGCTGCGGCGCTTTGGGCTTACAGCGTCGCGGTGCGCGAGAGCTTCAGTGTCCTACGATAGTCTACGATGTGCACTGCCCATGACCCCTCTAGAATGCATGTATTGTTCAGATTCGCGCAGCATCAAGGCACGAATCACGAACGGTCGACGACAACGCCAGCTGGATTAACTTATCGTGACCGAAGTCGATAACAATATGTCGCCTTTCGTACGTTCATCCTAGTGGATTTGACCCTAGTTGACATCCATCCTACAGGTAGCGCGACTATGTGACTCGATTGTTGTCTCGCTTGTCACCAGCAAATTCAGAGCCCTTCAAGCATGGAGGAATCGTCTTAAGGCCTCCACCAAGAGGACGTCCGCAGCCAAGTGAGTTCCCTACGTTCCATTTCAGATGTACGCAAGTACGTCCTACTTTGTGATCAAGAGCAACCGTCGGCAGGGCCACCGGCATGGAGATTTGGTGTTGTCTCATAGAGGACACGGGTTCGCTATGCGGAGCATCCTTGATGAGTCTCTCTAGAGTGTGCTCTTACAGCAAGGTACGACTGCCGTTGCCTACCTGGCTTCACGCCCTCGTGTGGTCGGCAGCGATCAGTCATACGTGGCATCCCTGCAGCACTGACACAAGTAGACATACTGGCCGACGAGGTCATGCTTGAATGGCCTAATTACTGTACCCAGCTCGTTCGGCGCGTCGGTGTCTTATATGCTGCGCTTGACTGTGATGTCAGTTAATACATACCAGTTCACTCGATATTGTACTCCAAGCCGATGCCCTCTTCTACGCATCGCGGCTTTGATTATTGACCCCCGTGGTGCAGTCTCCGGATCGAAGAGACAGCTCTCTGGCCCTGAGGAAACGCCTGTCCACACTCTTGCATTGCGACCAACAGGCACCTGAAATTCGTGAACGTGAGTACCACTAGCCGCAAGCCCATATTGTCCGACGATACCACTTAGATCAACTCCTCTCTTCCCCTCGATTGCAGACCGGTTCAATGTACCTACACATATTCAGTGCAGTCGTCACGTAAGCTGGGGGCAAAGGCCGAGTACGTCTGGCCCAACGCCTCATGGAATTGCGCTTGAGTCAATGAAGTGGATGTTCTGCCCTTGTCGTCAATAGGCCATACTTGGCGTCGATAGCTTCTAAACCTCAGGTGTAGACAAATCAAGACAGTTGCTATGCACATAACAAGCGAGAACAACACGATGTAACGAAGTATCAGAAATGGAATGCCGCCATTAACACCCGCAATGCCAGTGCGATGCTGGGCAAGTATCCTCCAGGGAGTGCCTCATGTACAAGGCGCGGTGTTGGGAGCAGCATCGTGCGGTTTCCTCAGGATGGGACCACTAGCAGCGACGCACCCCCATCCTTCGTGACTCGCAATCTTGTCTTGATGAGAACGCACTTCCGTCCAAACTGACGGAGGACGCGGCGCTCGTCACCGGCCGCTTTCAGTTTGACAGAGGAGTCTCGTGCTGTACCTAATCCGGAGGGTGCAAGCAGAACTGCCTGTCCTGTCTGGATCAAAGTCAGCATGTGTTATATACCGCAGGGTCGATGCCAGTGGTTTAAGTACCTGAAGGTTGACAATGGAGTCGAAGGCGGACTTGGAGTCGACGTCAGCGGAGACGTGCTTCGCAACATGCTCCCACCAAGCAGGGGAAGAAAATCGATGGAGAATAGCTATGCCGCAGAGCTCCAGAAGGACCGGTGGGACAACGGTTGGTTCTATTTGGCGATGTGTCAATTCTACGGGTAAGAATAGGTTGGAATCTCAACGGTACCTTGTGTGCTGATGATGACACGCATCGCTTGGTGTCGTTGCTGCCTGATCAGAGACAGAAGCTCTTTTGTAAGTCCTGACGACGTCCTATCCGCCAACAGATACTGGATTGAAATTGCATCAGCTTCCAGCTTCGCTACATCAATTGAATGGTATAGATGTGGACATACCTTATGTGCTTCATCGACGACAAGAACTTTGCCTGTGTTCACCTGAGCACGCACGAAAAGCCTCACAAGAATCTCGAAGAAGCCACAGGCCGACGCCGGGTCGATGAAGGGGTCCGACAAGTCAATGATAGTGAGCTGTCCCGCGGCGAACCGCGTAGGCGCTACAGGAGACTTTCCTGGCGCCTTCTTGGCCAGAAAAGACTCGAGTAGGGCCATGCGCTGCTCAAGGCCCGACAATTGGGCAGGATTGAACTTCGTCTTCTTCTGTTCGAGCTGCATCTTGAAGTTTTGGTATGTGTACCGCTCACCCAATTCGCGGAGGATTGACTATGGTCCGTTGGTGAGCAAGGCGGCCTTGGTGAATTCCTCATGAAACACGTACCAGAACTGTCTGCATGTACAATGGCACATGGTCCGACTGGCCAATTGCCATCATAGATAAAAAGGCTTGAGCATCCAGTTCTTCCTCGCTAAATTGAAGGGCCTTGACGACTACAGCCCCACCTAGTTTTGCGTACACTTTCTTCATAGTGTTCAGCGAGGACTTCGACACATAAACTACCACAGGTGGAGGCCTGATGGCACTCCTGTTGGTAATGCCCACCCATGCTGCTTCGCAAGGCTGGGAGTAGGCCCCACCTTCACCGAAGTGAAGAACAAGACCCGCGAGAGGCATCTTAAGCTGGCCAATGGCAGAGTGATTAGGTACGAGCATGTTCTCGAGCATAACAGAGGTTGTATGCGATTTCCCGGACCCCTGCACTCCACACACCAGTGCAGAGAAGGGGGTGTTCTGGACGGGCCGTTGAGATCCAGAAAGTAGTTGCCACTGGAATAACCGCAAGACATACAGTGTTTAGATATATCCTTCGATCTTGGGAGACCTCGTCGGGGCATGGACCAGACCTATCACTGCGTATGATGACTAGTCAGCTCGAAGACGCAGAACAGGTTCGATAGGGATATCTCACAAAACTCTAGCCACTGAACCCAAGACGCCGCGTTGAGGGAAACATTCTGCGCCGCCACCCAAAGCGAACGCTTCCCGCGTGAACACAGGAGCAGTCCGCAGCTCATGGTCAGTGGAATCACGCTTGTCTAGTTCGTGATGTACCAGGAGACTATGTTCGTGCTGGGGAACCTTAAAAATTGGCTATACAAGGGCCACGTCGAACTCACTCTGTCACCGTCCACATCGCACGATGCTGCGGTAGACGACGCGTCACTGTTGACAGAGCCGTTCTGTATCGCGTATAGGATCAGGAGAGATCAACAATAGACACTAAAGAACAACGTACATCGGAGCGGGACTTCAGCGACATCTGCGCATACAAATCCGCGAAACTGGTCATGGTGCCTAGAATTTCCGGCTGCAGGGCAAGAAGAGACCACTGAACGAGAGGTCGGAGTACCGCGGTGACCTCGCTGAACCGCCATCGGTCTTTAAAAGGTCCTGGCCACCAGAGGCACGGTGTTCATGCGAGGAAGCCAGACTCGTGTGAGACGTGTTCTCGTTCCTCGCAGCAGCAAACGGACTGAACCCTCCAGAGTATCACCCGTTTCGTCGTGCCGACTCCGCGAGGCGCGGCCCTACTTGCACGGACCTTACAAAGTATGGTAATCGCAAGGCCTGAAGCATTGTGGGAGACATACATGGGCTTAGCGGCGTGTGAGGACCACACCTGAGAAGCGTAGCCATCTTGTGAAGCAGATCATCCACACCTCGGAGTCCACACCCGGGCAATGAGAAAGGCAGCACCAGAACAGTGCGGCGACACAGAGCTTGCGCGACCACGAATTTGAGGAGAAACAAGCAACTCTTCAACCAAAGATCTCCCTAAGGGATCTGCAATCGGCAACTCACCTGGCGACGTACTCGGTATTCGCGATCATGTCGGAACCGCTAGCAGTCTACCAAGGAGAATGGGAGAGACAATCCGCTTGGTGCCCACGTTTTTGTGTCCCCTTGCAGCCGAACGAGCACATACAGAGAAGTAGAGAAGCAACTTACAGATCATCGTGCCCCCAAATAGCAGGCAGAAGGACTGCACTGGCGGACAGTGTACATCAGGACCACTGCAGAAGTGTCCCATGGGAGGATCTATATGCGTAGCACATGCCTCGTGGACGATGCTGCGTTCATGAACCTTCTTCACATCGTCCTGATATTTTCAATCCCAGGCCGCGCAAGCCAACGGCCGAGAGACAGATCATTCAAGGGTAAAGAAGGTCGTCTTGCCTCAAGGTCAAAGGGTTTCCGTATCGAAGTCGGCGTGGCAACACATATTGCCCGAAACACACACGAAGTTACGGTGGGTCAACGTACTGGAGAAACGGTGCGCGCAGCCTCGCGTTCTCCTCATCGACCTCTTCCGGCTTCGGGGACTCCATCACCGTGTCGACCCATGCGAGGCCCCACGCCTGACTTCCCGCTTTTGTACCACCCAACACGCGACGTCCGTCGTCAAGCGGCTCCCAACGCGCTCTCGTGGGTTGCGTATCGGAGCGATCTGTCAAACCGACATGAGACGGTGGAAGGATGCTTTCACATCGGAGAAGCACTCACACAACACCACGCCCGTATGCGGCTCGTACACACCAAGGGGAAGTGGTTCGTCCTCATCCCACACCTTGCGCCGCTTTGCGCTCTCCCGCTCGCGACCCGCAGCGCTGTCCACCGCTAGCCCACCACATACTCGCAGCGCCTCCGCGCGCAAGTCCGCCCACTCGCGGCTCGCCTCCGCAGTCCGCTGCGCCGCGACGTACATCCAGTTCTCCTCGTTCAGGCCGTCACGCGTGAGCAAGCTCTTCCGCACCGCGTTCAGTGGGCCGTCGCTGTACGGCCCCCATCCCGAACCGCCAAATATGGTCGTCGGCCCGCCCGCGCGGTACATCCCCAGGCCGCTCCCCATGCGCTCGGCCTTGCTCGTGGTAGCTTCTGGCACCGTTGTGGTGGCCTCTTGTGGCTCGTCAACCGGGTCGCCCGGTTTGAGGCCCCTCGCAGTGCACTCCTCGAGCGCCTTGTCCTCGTAGTAGTCGTCAATGACCCACTTTCCGTCTTGCACACCGTCAGAATACCGCGAAAGGGCAGGGAAACAATACGGATCGACGCACCTTGCACCATCTTTGCCCCGTGTAGCTTGTATGCACTACGTGCCGTGATCATGGTCACGCTGCGCGTCCGTAAATGCGATCCGAGCTTGCCCACTTCGATGAGATATTCTTTTTCGGCCTGCGTAGCGTTCAACTTCATCGCAAGGGGATTGCGCCGGAAGTAGTATAGAGAGTCACGGAAACCAGACGTCCGTGCAGCGTCGATTGCGAGCATGTACATCCGGTCTGGATGTCGATTCGGGAGCTGGAACGTCTGCGCTTTGAACTTGCGGTCTAGCCATACGTGAACACGTATCAGGACATGCAATGCAGGTGTCAAACGTACCACCAAGCAGGTTCCCAAACTGGTCAATCTTGGTATCTCCCTTTGGGTCATCCTCTGTGACGTACTCGTCGTTCTCGATGATGTATACTTGTCCATTAATACGGCGGAACGGCTTTCCGCCACCTGTTGGGCCCTCCTCCGACTCTGGGACAGGTGGCTCTTCTGCCGGAGCCGATGTCTCTGCCTCTGGCATGGTGCTCTCTTCGGCCTGCTCAGGCTCCTCGCCAGTCCGTTTCGGTAGTCTGATTGTGATGCCACGACTCCTGCCTCTACCCCTTCCGCGTCCACGTCCCCTAGTCCTTGGTGTTCCTGGGTTTTTGTTCTTGCTGCCACGCGGCCTCCCTCGACTTCTTTTGACCGGAACGATGTCGTCGTCGCCGTCCTCTGCGTCCTCGTCCTCCTCGGGTCCGGCTACGCTCCCATCCTCGCCCTCACCCTCGTCAGCCGTCTGCACATCCACCTCCACATCTATGTCCTCTACGGTTTGCGGGGTGGCCATATCCTCCATCTGTTCGTCGTCTGTTTGACTCTGCTCCTCAGGATCCGCAACAGCGACTTCTTCCTCCATTGGTGCTCGTCTCCCTCGCGCTGGTGGTCTTATCCGTATCTTTGGAGCAGCGCGAGGTGCCATATCAAATTGTTGGGAGTTATGAGAGATGTTGCGGCGAGTGGGCTGACTAGAAGATGTAGAGGCAAGGATCCGCACAAAGTGAATGTAACCGTAGAACGCGAGGACCGCGTCTGTGGCGGCTGAGAGGATTACGTAATCAACGTTCTGTGACACAGAGGGGCTCGCTATGAAGCAGAGCAGCCTGTGGGGAAAAATCGAGACATCCAACTCTGCCACATACTAGCTGACGGAAAGGCACATTATGGTCAGAGATCGCTGTTGTCTGCGATGTCGTTCAGCGCAGTATCCTTAGCGACGAATTCGAACACACGTAGTACCTCGTCGCACACAGCGACCGTTGGGGGCTGTCGGCCTCACATCGTAGCATATGCGGCAAAATGAGTGCTCATTGTCGTATATTCAGAGGTACTTCGAGCTATGGTGAATTCACAATGAACTCAGAGGCAACGAACCAGGTCACGCTCAATACCGCTGAGAGGAGAAATATTCCTAGCAAGCGGAAAATCTGTCCTTGTTTGTTGCCTGGGCCCACCGGGCCCTATAATAGCTGAGATCATGATATGCATATGCTCGCTACGCTCACAATCATGATAATCAGTTGCCGTCCACTCGTCCTCTGCTAGCTACTACTTACTCTGTTCCACATCCAAGCTACATCTCACTTGACCGTTTACCAGTGCTACCTCTTCTACGGTCACCGTAGGTATGTGGCACGACATTATAGGTGCACGCTGTATTGATCGATGAGTACTGACTCAAATTCATCAGTGCTTGCATCTGAAAGTATACAAGTCGCGGACAGCTACGAGCTTTCCATGTCCGACGTGGACTTGTTTGCGCCGATCGACGCACCGTTTCCTTTCAGGAACCCCCACGCAGACGTTGTTCTGAAGTCCTCGGACAACGTGTGGTTCCGCGCACGCAAAGCTATACTCTCGGAGGCGTCCCCCGTCTTTGAAGACATGTTCAACTTGCCACCGGAGCAGACTACTACCTCCGACAGCTCTACACTGCCTGTAGTATCATTGGCAGAAGATAGTACCATCATAGAGGGTCTTTTACGGCTCTGCTATCCCGCCGATACCGCACCAGTTGACCCTCGCACGATCGACCAGGCGGTTGCTTGGCTGGTGGCAGCCAGAAAATATGACATGAAAAGGGCGGAAAGGTTCATCACCCGAGTCATGCATCAAATGATCCCAGGCGCGCCGCTCCATGCGTACTGCCTTGCTGTACGTCATCGTCTCAGCGAGGACTTTGCTCGTGCCGCTGCAAAGCATTTTCTGGACGAGCCTCTTCGCACCGAATACCCGTCCATCGATCGGGAGCTTAAGCATATTAGCGCTTACGCCTACATGAACCTCTGCAATTTCCATCACAATTGCTCGGTCGCTGCCCAACGTGCCATAGCTCAATACCTACCCGCAGATTCTGATCTGGAGAAGAGATGCTGGAAAACCTGTCTGGGTTTTACTGGAGGACATCGTTGTCCAAGGTACTCTGTGGCATCTTGCACTGTAGATGGTGCTGAGTACGTGGTTATTGGCTGGTTCTCCAAGCTGATGGACCACTGCAAAATGCTAGTGAAGGACAGACCCTCAGGCAATCAGCTTGCGTCTCATGACACCATCAAGGAGAGTCTTACAGATGCATACGCATGTGATCATTGCAAGCAACATGCATGGGATGATATACAGGCCTTCTTGGCATTGGTCAGAGCTCAGATAGACGATGCGATTGCAGAGGTGAGTTGCCCCGCCTTTCGAGCGTCCTAGATGTTCATTTTGCCACAGGTCCCATTGGAAATTATGGATTGAATTCCCACAATAGCGGCTACATTGTACTACTCCTACTCCTAGAATCGGATACTGCAGCATGCATCCACCGTATTCTAGCATTAGTTGCAGCCGCTTATTCTACACGACTACAGTGTCAGCGCGATTCAATGAAAGACTAGCTCTCGCTGACTCAGGATATGCTCAGAATAGGACATGCTACGGCATTGCACCGTAAACTCTGCGCATGACTTCGCCGTGAGGCGATTGAATTCTGGCCTCGTTTCCCCCGCGTGCAAGCTGGAGATCCTCGCGGCCGCGTACGTACCCCTCCTGTCTGCGCAGCTCCTGCTCAGCCATTTCCTCAGCAACCAGCCCTCTACCAGCTCTAGCGGAGCTCTCGATATTCAGACGTTCAGAAGAGTGCGTAACGGCCTCGACCGTATGCACATCTGCTGACATAACCCGTCGACAACCAGTGCCGGATTCTACCTCAGCCGAAAACCTGCTTGTAAATGGAGACAACATATCAACGACGGCTGGAGAGAGAACGTCCCCACCTCATCCGTTCGATAGCCCTCATGCCGATGTCATCTTGAAGTCGTCCGATGGCGTGAACTTTCGTGTTCGAAGAGCCATCCTAGCAGAGGCATCATCTGTCTTCGAGAGCATGTTCAGCTTGCCAGCTGAGCCCGCCACAGAGGCCGTCTCCTTCACCGGAAGCGACGTGCAGGAACTGCCCACTGTTCCGATGTCAGAAGACGGTCCCACTCTGGAGGGCGTACTCCGCCTTTGTTACCCCCCGGATGGCGAGCTGCGAAAGATGTCACTCGATAGCATTCCGCACCTGTTCCCAGTGATTAGGAAGTATGCACTTGACAGAGCAGAAGCCTATGTAGTGGAGACCTTGCGCAGCCTGGTCGAGACTGCGCCTCTGCGCGTATACTGCCTGAGCATCCAGTACGAGTTGGAGGAAGCGCTCACTCGTGCCGCTGCTATGGCCTTCCTCGACGAGTCTGTTCACAACGTACACACGTACTGTTATGCCGAACTAGAGGGCATCAGCGCCTCTGCTTACATCCGACTCCTGGACTACCACCGCCGCTGTGCCGTGGCAGCACGGCAAGCTATCGTTCGGTATTTCGCCGCAGACACCAAACTGGCCGAACGTTGCTGGACGAGCTGCCTCAACACCAGTAGAGCTTCCAAGGACAACCCAACGTGCGACGCGACTGCCCAGAATTCACGGACAGTGGATGGTGTCCAACATCGCTTCACGAGTTGGTTCAACACACACCTGATTTCCCGATGTGAATCCCTAGTGGAAGATAGACCATCAGGAAAGACACTCATATCTCCTGCAACTATCAAGAATGCCTTGACTGTAGCTTGGAGATGCGCGAATTGTAAGAAAAGTGCATGGGACGATGTACAGGCGTTCATAGGTCTTGTGAAGATCGAAGTTGATCGGGCCATTGCACAGGTATGCATCGATGCCACCCCCGTGAGCTTCGGATAACATAGTGATCGGGACACCGTTAAACCTGCAGGTCGAAATCAACATCAGTGTGCCACATAGATGTCAGACGTCCTGAAGGCAGGATTCCCGTACAACCTGATGTGGGCACCAACCTCGTGTTGAAGGGACTAGTACTTGTGGTTGTAGTATTGGCGAGTAGTAGACGACACCAGGAGTGATGACTCGTGACTCTAGCGGCAGCAAGAATAAAGGCTGAGCAGCGCTTCGCTTCTCAGCTGAGATCGCTTCAGATAAGTATGTACTGTCAATGATTACATGTCGGTGTTTACTTGTACCTGCTAGCGCATGTGATGCGCCAACACGGTCCGGATGGCCCGACGCGAACTCGACGGTGCTGTTTACATCGACCACCGTGCCAGTCGATTGTCTTTTAACGAAGTACACGGAGAGCTTCTAGGTCGGTCATTGCAGAACTCAAAATGTCAAGGACACCAGAAGGGCAGGACGCAAGCATTGGTCCAATAGCAAGCACACTTGATGTGCTCTCGCGCATCCTTCCTGCGCACCTCCTGAAGCCACGCGTGGCGATTGTTTGCGGATCGGGCTTGTCGACACTGGCCAGCAGTCTTCGCGGTGTATTCGAGGTACCGTATTCGTCGCTGGAAGGGTTTGGGAAGAGTACAGGTATGGTCAGATCGATGTCGTATGCCTGGAACGGCTCACGATTGTAATCCATACGCCAGTGGAAGGCCACCGGAGTGCATTGGCGTTTGGCCTGATAGGAGAGGGTGAAGGGATCCCTGTCGTAGCAATGCTTGGACGGGTGCGTATGATACTTCATTATGATCAGAATGCGCTCTGATCCAATCCTAGCTAGTTCCATCCATATGAAGGGCATTCGCTTTCTACGGTAGTGTACCCCATCCGTGTGTTGGCGCGATTGGGCGTCCGCGACATCATAAGTGAGCGACAAATACCTCGGGCTCACTGTCTGCATTTGTTAAGTATTGTCCAGTCACGAACGCAGCGGGTGCGTTGAACCCCGATCTCGACGTTGGCACCAGTACGTCCACCGCACCATACAATCGGATACCTCTCAGATAAGCTTCCAGTCGTGTCCATCCACGACCACCTCGCCATCCCCAACCTCGCCGGGTTCAACCCACTCCTCGGACCTGCGCGCCCGAACTACCCGCGCTTCCTCCCGCTCTCCACCGCCTACTCGCGCCCGCTGCGCCGCCTCGTCTTCCTCGCCGCGCACGCGCTCGGCCTCCCGCACGCCGCACTCGCAGAGGGCACCTACGCGTGGGTGAGCGGGCCGTCGTACGAGACGCCCGCGGAGGGCCGCTTCCTGCGCGGGGCGGGCGCGGACGTCGTCGGGATGAGCACCGTACCAGAGGTACTTGCCGCGCGCGAGGAGGGCCTCAACGTAGCCGTGCTCAGCCTCGTCACGAACAAGGTCGTCATCCCGGAGTATGCGAGCGTGCGCGAGGAGGTGGAAGCGGAGGTGAGTGTGGAGCTACTCGTGAAGTTGGCTTGTGGCTGACGTGTGTCTGGCGACGTAGCTCGCGGGAAAGCCCATCCAACGGGCGAAAGAGGCGGAGGTATCCCATGAGGAGGTGCTCGCGGTAGGAAAACAGAAGGCGGAAGTGATGAAAGCGCTTGTCGCGAAGCTCATCGAGCTCATCGTGGCGGAACAGCCATGACAACATAGCTGAGTCTGCAATGCGAGACATACACGTAGCAACTGAAGAAGTAAAGTAGTGCGCTTGCTTCTAACAAGGCCTCGATTGTTCCATGGCGACAACAAGTGTCGGATTCCTTGTTGGATCTGCTGTGCAGCTGCATTCACTACGTCGGAGGCGTCTAGAAAACGTGTCCCTCATACACCACAGGGAAGGAGAACTCGACAACTGTCAGTCTATTGAATGTGGGCTGGGCCATCATCCCATGAAGGCGCTGCTTGAGCACTTCTGCAGGACCGCAGTGTCTTCAAATGACGGGATAATGTGAGCGCGTCAGACCACCTGAGAGCCCTATGACCAGTCTGGCCCGAACTTCTTGGAGCTTGTGCAACGTGAATATGCTATGCCTCGGTATTTATGCCTCGTAGTAGAAGGTGAAAAGCTACTGCATAATAGACAGATATATCGGCAGGACATTATCGTGCATGAATGGGCGGTCTTCCATTGAACTTCGCCGGAGTGCAGGTGGGCCGGTAGTGAGTACATTCGGCGACGACGGCCAAGACATGGCCACCCGATCTACAAGTTCAATCTGTCAATCGTAGTAGAATAGTGTGCAAGCCCACGGTGGATATGAACCGGAAGTGTTTGCACCTCCAGCCCTAGCACCTGGCGAGTCGATCGCTGCTACCACTTGACGACTGTAATGAACATGGGCTATAGTCAAACGTAGCACACGCGATAACCGTTTTTCTCGGCCGACAAGGCGGGGAACCGAGTCCGGAAGATGGGGAAAGTGGACCATTGGATGCGCGTTCGACTACGGCATTCCCGACTAGTCCCAAGCAGGACTCCTCTGGTGGATCGGCGTTCACAGATCCGACTCTTCCTTGTGTTCAGCGATCCGCTCGTCAGCTCGCGGGGAGAGGACGTCTGCGTCTGTCGGAGCCAATATATCGAAGGGGAATAGTCGACGCGACGTCTCAACCTCGAAGGAGCCTGCAGATAGCAAGGCCCAGGAAGGGACGGTCGGTCGTGTGAGGGCGCCGCCACAGCGGAGAGGGACGGAATAGTGCATCGGAGAGCGGACCGTCATTGTACTCCGGGGTGGTTTAGTGCTCTGGCTTGCGGCGCAGCGCGGCTTGGATGTAGAACCGGCGATAGGTACAAGGGTGGTATGAGTACGTACGGCCGTAGAGGTCCGGAGATGGTCAACGTAGGGGAAGTCGGCACATGTGTTTTGAGAGGTGTTCAAATACCAGACAGACTGGAGCAGCGGGTGAGCATCTGGAGCATGGCAGGGGCGATGGATACAGCATGTACTTACGGCAGCGTCGACTCCGTCCCGGGAAAAGCCAATGCGTGATGCAGCATGGCAGGCCAGCCCGGCCTCGTCTTTGCATCAGTTCCGACGATTGACTGTGCACCACGATGTGGAGAGATGACAGAGCGAGACTTGAGCCTGATCCCTGCGATGGGCGTGACACATCAGTGGTGGCCATCGCGCCCTACCACCGACGTCGGCGGTCGACAGCGACAGCTCCTGGGATGGCAATTTACGTGCGAGGAGAGCAGGATGACCGGGGACGAGGGGGATGAGCAGGCGAGCAGACGTCCAGCTGAGAGGAAGAGTCGGAGACACTGTGACCGGGGTCGACCCGCACGTCCGATGGCGCGGCGCGAGAATTCGAAGCCCGAGTACGCGGCAGTTCAGGCGGTCTGATGGCGAGTCTGTTTGCACCACTTGCAGATAGGGGACCAAGAGAGCGAAAAGCGAGCACCATTGCGGGCTGTTCACGCCCAGAGCGGGGCGAGTCTGGCGGGGCGAGTCTGGTGGGCGGGGCAGGATGCGCACGACCCGCCGGAGAACGTTAGCGCGGAGAAGCGCGCCGCACACCGCGCAAAGGAGCCCAAAAAGGCATCGGGCGCACCATATACGGCAGCGCATGTGGCGGCTAGCAGGGTCGGCTATTTAGGCGGGCGCCCCGGCCGCTCGCGCTCGGGTCGACGCCGTTCCTCGTCTTTCTGACCGCCGCGCGCGACCACCACGCCGCCCTCCTCTCCTGCTCACTTTCTCTCCTGCTCTCTTCCGTCTGCGCGTGCGAGAACTGCTCGCGAGTGGCCCTTTTCGACCCCGAATCTCAGGCTGTCCGACTGAGCGTCGCCGTCGACGTCATAGCTTGCTCTTGTTCCTGCTAGTGCAAAGACGCTGGGCACCCTCCACACGTAGCGAGCCACCCTGTCCTGTGTTCGACGGCCACCGTCCCCTTGCAGAGTTTGTGGCCTTGTCCTGGTGAGTGCCTTCGTTCTGCTCAAGAGGTTTGGAGGAATCTTGGCGTCGCGAAAACAGCCTGGAATGGCTACGCTGGAGCGGACTCGGGCACGCTCCACGCAACGCTCCGCCTCGACGGACCCGTAGTCTAAATGTCTATTTCGCCCGCGTCCTTAC
Source organism: Fomitopsis palustris (assembly GCA_029783445.1). NCBI lineage: Eukaryota > Fungi > Basidiomycota > Agaricomycetes > Polyporales > Fomitopsidaceae > Fomitopsis > Fomitopsis palustris. Next base: position 238,711 of record JARAOQ010000018.1, on the reverse strand, counting down.
AGGCGGGCGACTGGTTCGAATCGTAGGATGAGTACAGACTGGTCTTTACAGCTGTTCGCAGTGGCAAGTGGCCACAACTGTTGGCAGCCCGACGCCTGGATAGCAGTGTCCGGATATCGCACGCCTACATCACAATTCGAACCATCCCTCTCCCTCCTCATCTGCTCCGTTCTCATTGGCTGACACGTTTTATTTCGATAGGAACCGACCTGACTGTCGACGAGTTGCCGCAGGATTTGAAGAGTTAGGCCTTGTACCTGTGAGTGCCCATACATCCTCACTTCTTGTTTTGCACACAACATGGGCATCCGCAAGCTGGGGCCAGGTGCTGAACAAAGACGAAAATTATCTCGCTGTCCGCATGGACCGACACGTTTGACACCAGTGTAGCCGGAAATCACACTCCATGCCTGCACTATGCATCGCGCACTACTCCTTTGCAGCGAGGGCCTGGAGTTTGTGTGCATTGGGATCTGCTGCATCTCTCGCATCAGAGAATTTCATGAACGAGCCTTGGCCGGGTTGGGTCAGTAGCGGCACTGACCTCACTTGGTTGTGGTGCTGGCCCAGGTAACGCTGTCTGCGCAGTGTTATCACCTTCGGTTGCCTCGTAGCCTCGCGTTTGGCGTATAGTTTTGGGCCACCTGGCTTCGTCGTATGACCGATCTCGAAGATACTCGTAGTCTCGATGTCTATTTCGCCAGTATTCTCGCAGGTTGGCAACCTGACAAGAGTCGCAGAACGAATGAACAAAATTCTCCGGATTGCTCGATCGCACGTCGACATTATCATTCAGACCACCCCTTGCCCTCATCTGTACCGTGACCATGAGCTCACACGTTTCATTTTGCCAGGAACGGACCTCGCTATCGACGAGTTGCTCCAAGATTTGAGGAGTTGGACTTATCCCCTGTGAGTGCGCATACATCCTTCACCTCTTGTTTTCCACACGATATGGGCTTCTGTGAGCTCGGACCAGGTACCGAACAGGACCAGACATCATCTCGCTGTTCGCATGGAATGTTGCACTGCTCTGGGTGCATACAGGGCCGTTCAATGACGCCTTTCATGCAGTGAGACCAGACGACTCTACTCCATCTCTCTCCTTCCGAAGGCACCAGGAGCGGCATTCTGTAGTCTCGGAGTGTCGTGTCTCTTAGTTATTCTCTCTGCCAGCGGAATGTCGGGCAACTCGTTTCACACAGGCGGAGCGGGAATTCCAACTCTGTGCCTGCAATGTGCATCGAACACTTCTCCTGTGTGGCGAGGGCCTAGAGGTTGTGTGCATCAGGATCTGCTGCATTCCTCGCAGACGCACCTCCGTCGTTCCCATCACTTGCTACTTCTTCATGAATAAGTTCAGGGCCAGGAACTGACACAGCTTCGTCGACAGGACTTGGTCTGAGCCGCCATACCGTCGGCTTGCCTGTTTGAATCACGGAGCTCACTCCTGTGAGTATGTGATGCATATTCTCGTCTCCCCATGTTCCAGAGCGTCCCTCGGGCAGCCTCCGAGCTGAACGTGACAAGACTGAATGTTGCTGTTCGCGTGAGCGAATGGCGTCTGTGCGAAGAGCCGTGCTGCAAGGCGTGCACGCGGCCATTGACTTGGGCTGGGCTACGACAGTGGGCCGCTGCGACATTGGCAGACTCGCCCCGACCGGTGGACGTTGGAGCACATCATGCTCGAGCTGGCTATCCGGACTCTGTGCGGCGGCTCGTGCGGCGGTCTGACAAGGCAGTGTGCACGAGCGCCGCAGGAGTTTCTACGTTCCTCCACTCCGCACTGACCTTTGCACCAGTCGCCTGTCGTGTGGCGGTCGTCTGGGCTGTCCCCGCTTGACGCGTATCTTCGCCGAATACGGCGCGGAAGGTATCTTCTGTCACGCCCCAGGCTTGCTATATCTGCAGCCAGGATGAACGACCTTTGCTTATAGCCCCTCTTCTCCTCGCCTTCTGCCACAACCGCTGATACATTCTCTTTCATAGTGGCCTGGCATCTCACGCTGTCCCCTGTCTCAGTGGTGTTTTCCCTCAGTGAGTGTTCTTCCTCGATGTGAACTGCGGCCGTGTCGTCGGTACGCGGTCTGTGTGTCGCGCAAATGGAAGGCGGATGTGGGGCAGCATATGAAGCGGCGGGCGAGGCTGCGCGCGAGCCGCTGGGAGATCGCCTGGATATGGGCAAAGTCAGGCTTGCACATCCCGCGGTTGTCAGCGCTGCGTGCTCGGAAGCGTCTATATACGGCCGACCGGCGATGGACTTCCTGTGGCGTCACGGGTGTCCCGCGTACCCGCCCGCGAAGCCCCACTGCGCCCAGTAATTCACGTCCGAGAAGCAGCTCTGTATCGTCTGCTCCATGATACTCGGCGGATCTTGCGTCGCCCTATCCCTACTATAACTGCCCGTCTCCTTTCGCGCTGTACTGATGCGCCTCTGCAGGCCTAACTACCACCCTGGCTACTCGGCTCACCTCCAGCCATGATCCTCACCCTCCTTCCTCCGACGTCCTCGCCAGCACTCCAGCACCCCCTCGTGCTCCCTGAACCCCATCATGCCCGCGCACCTCTGCCCGTCGGATGGGCAGCGCAGCTCCAGGGCCTCCAACAAGACGGCCTCGACATGCCGCCCAGCATCCACGCCCTCGATGGATCGAGTGGTTGGTCAGCCATCGTGGAAGAGTGCGTCTTTGAGCTGTTTGAGGAGGTCCAAGGCGTGCGCGTGGAGTGTATCCTCGTGGGCGGCGGCTCCGTCGTCTGGGACCTCGCGGATGATGCTGGCGCGTGCGCGCGCATGTTGAAGGAGGCGCTGACCGACCTCGCGGCGGCGAAGGCAGAGACAGAGAAGGAGCGCGCTGCTATCCTCCCCCGCTCGCCTCACCCCATCCACCACACTTACACCGGCGTGGGCAAGGCAGAGTGGGCACAGTCTTCGGACACGCTTGCACTGCCGCCGCCCGTCGTGGGCAAGACCGTGAAACACAGGAAACAACGTTCGCTCCTGTTCTTCTCGAGCATCGTCAGCGGCATCCAGAAGCTCGCGTCTCCGACTCGCGCTACTTTCCCGACATCGCCGTCGCCGACGCACTCGGAGTTCTCGACGTCTCCCAGCCCGACGCAGTCGACGTTTGGAACTGCGAAGAGCACCGCATGGACGGCGACTCTGGACTTTCTCCCTCCGGCGAGGAAGACGCCTCTGCCGGTTTGCGTCGCGCGGCCGCGCTCCGCGATTCTGCACGCGAAGGCACGCGCGGGTCTGGTCGACGCGTGGCGACTGTATGTGCTTGGGGAGCTGCGGGCGCGACTCGGTTTTGGGAGGAACGCGGGCGAGAGCGAAGACGAACCGGAGGGCGCGTTGTGCGTGTACGACTACCCGCGGTGGACGGCAGCGCGGATGCTGCGGCGAACGGAGGAGTGGATGGCGTGGCTGGTGCAGGAAGCGCGAGAGAACGGCGTTGCGTCGCCAGAGCTGGACGCGGTGGGCGGGTCGCGCCCGACGAGCGCAGCACTGTCTGTGACGATTCCGGCGCGGAAGCCGGAGCGGAGCGCGTCAGAGCTCTCTGGGAAGACGCTAGTGCCCTCGGACTCGGAAGCGGAGGCGGAGGGCCGGGAGGTGAGCGTGGAGGTGGGCGAGGTGATGTACGATGATGAAGATGAGCGGGAGATGGACGAGTGGGAGGAGAGCGTGAGCACGGAGGCAAGCAGCTGCACGGAAGACAGCGAGTCGGTGCACACGCCGGTGGATAGCGAGGAGGGCGTGCCGTTCTCGCTGCCGATCCAGGGGCGCCCCCGCGCGGACTCGCTCGTGGATGCACATCCGCAGGCGGCGGATGTGCCGCGGAGCCCCACGCCCCCTTCGAGCCAGGCGACGTACGCGGCGCTCAGCGCGCAGAGGATACACCTCCTGAAGCTGCTCCGCGGTATGAACACGCACCGGGCGGCGGCGGCGCAAGACGCGCGGAGCGGGCGGGCGGTGTTGGAGGTGAAGAGTCGGCGGCGGGCGTGGAGCGTGCGTGCGTATCTCGGGCGAGCGGAGCAGCGACTGTGCGGGCTCGCGACGCCCGTGCGCAGTTCGCCGCTGGCGCGGTGCGAGCCGACTACGGCGGCGTGGGGCGAGCTCGTCGACGGTGGGCTGGAGGTGTGCACGGGCGAGAGCGACCTCAAGGAACTCTTCCCCGTGGAAGAGGTCGAGGAGGACGAGGACGTCGAGGATCTCCAGGCGATCAGTCTTGCGAGTGTTCCGAGGAGCGAAGGCGACGAGGACGCGCTGGAAGATCTGGAGAACGGGCTGCTGCCGCCGATGTCCGTGCCTGGCTCGTACGGCGCCCCGATGCCTGCGCGCGTACGCACGCAGAGTATGTATGCGCCGAGTACACAACCTACCCGGAGCTCCCCACCGGGGCGAGACGAAGACCCTGAAGCCTATCACTTCCCGACGCCGAATCTGCCGCTATCTCTCCCATTGACCCTGCCTCCTACCCCGTCGCCGTCACCAGCGTCATTACCAGGCCGCGCTCGCCCCGTATCTGTCGCCAGTCCCCCGAGTCGTCCGTCTCTGCCTGCGACTGCGCTGCTGTTCCAGCCTCTGAAGCCAAAGTTCGAGACGCAGACGAAGTTTGCGTTGATGGATGACGGTGACGCGGACGACGAGGACGCCCCGCCGTACGTCAAGGTCAGCATGGAGATGGAGGTCGGCGTGAACGTTCGCGAGGGCTGGGTTGAGGGCGTCGTCGTACGATGACAACCTGGCATCCCAACCTCGACGCACGCCTCCATTTGCTGTCATGCCCGTGGCCCGACTCGTCGAGCTTTGCGGCTTCGCTCGCCCTTTCCAGCCGGCTCGTCTGGGCACTCACTCATCATCGGAAATCGAAATCTCACAATCCAACTCTCGCTTTCGTGGACTTTTTTCATGCTGTTGCTACCTACTTCACTCTGGATCTTGGTCGACTTCGCTATATCTAATTGCATCGTCTAATCGCCGCACTTGCCGCGTTGTGTCAATAGTCCCCTTTTCCCCACATCCTTCATACTCTCGCTAGCTACCTACATACGTTCTCCCGCATGCATGCCCATCTACTCATCACTGTCCCCGCCACGTTCCATCTGCAATCGCGTTTCACTGTCGGTCATGAACTTTGCACCACATCGAACCCTAATTACGACTTCACGTACATGCTCTGCTATGTCCCCGCCATTCGTTGCTCCCCCGGGCGTTGCCGCCGCCGACCTAATACTAGTAGTTTCCGGAATATTAGTTACCGAATCGCGGATACCCGTAGTATTAGTTCGCTTGTTGCTTTCGCCCTCCCCATCCCCCTGCTCCCGTACCTACTATCAATCCCTCTACCCGCTTCGCCTCTCACCCGCTCCCCAATGTACAATAGGTCGGTGAAGGTGGAGAATACTGGAAGTGAATATTGTCGATGGTGAATCTCTAAAGGCTGCATCGAGCACGGAAACGTACGGGTGTATTGCGGGGCGTTGTCGATAACATATACACGACCAGTACTGAGGTGAATCTACATAAACTTGGTTCATGTGGCCTCATTCCGATTTCGGTCAAACATCGCTCAAGCGCCGAGTGCCAGTCAATCCCTCAGTTCAGTGTACATGTGCTGTACATGCATAAGTATACTTGCTACGTTGTGGGAAACGGAGCGTCAAGCCATGTGAAACGCATATTCTCGCATGTTGTAGTTCGTCAATGTGTGAGCACATACGAGGTATTCACGGCCAGTGGATGGCCCGGGGCTGGTTCGGCTCGTCTCACGGCCGGTGACGTGGAGGCCGAGCGGTTGCTGCGCCGACCACCCTCCACCCATCCGACTTGCCGACGACGCTTTCTCTCCCTACCATGTCGGCTTCTGCCAGTTGCTTGCTTTGTCTCTCAATCTCATTCTAAACTGCGCAACCTTGCTGGAAGCCGCTTGCTCGACACTGATACCTGTCAGACGGGGACGGGTGGCCAAGACGACCCACCCGCAGTCCCGCTTGGGCACCTCGTGCTACGAAACTAAGCTCAGACTAGCCTCGTCGACCTCCGGTACGGCCATCGGGAGCTCAAGTAATCGGCATTGGTCCACGGTCGTGCGGTCCAAGCCTCTTTCAGCATCACCCAGCGCTTCCATCTCCATCACCCTCAGCGGCCCCGGTCTGGGCGGCATGTCTCTCTCTTCCTCGACATACATGAACGCTGCTCCCCGCCATGCTGCATGAACCAATGAAGTCTTCCCCTACCACCAGCACGCCGAGCGGCGCTTCGACGGCCTCCGCTTCGACGTCCTCCGATCTCCAGCAACATGCCGCCCTCGGTCAGGGCCTTCTAAACCAATTCGGGGCACTCGTCCCCAAGCACGCGCTCTTTTCGGTCAACGTCGAGATTGACCAGCTATCCAACGTCCCCCTCATCAGCGGCCAGTTTGCGGTGCGCTGGAAGTTCAAGAATGTCCAGACCCGCTCGGGTCTCCTATCGCGGATGCGCGGAAACCAGTCTTGGTCGTCCAAAGGAAACGGCATGGCAGCCAAGGGCAAAGGGCGTGCGTCGGAACTCGGCCTGGCCATCGAGGTGACGCCTGCAGAAGACGATGAGGAGGACGGAAACGAGAGTAGTCCTCAGGACGAGGGGACGGAGGACGAGATGTATCATCACACGAGTGGGTCATCGCTCGACCTCACCGCCATGCCTTACACGCCGGACACGGCGATGCCACCACCTGCCACCCCTGCAACGGCTACGCCTGGAGACATGCAGAAGGCGGTTTCCTCAGCCTCAGTTGCGTCGACTACGACGACGGCAGTGGCACGCGGTATCACTCCATGGCAGCCGCTGCAGAATTACAACGTGAAGTGGGGCCACCAGGTCAATGTGGTCCTACAGATGGACGTGCATCGCGAAACGGGCGACCTGCTGCCAAATGAAGTGAAGTTTGTTGTAATGCAGGTGCGTGGTGATCTGGTTATCAGCTTCGTACGGGACGCTGACACAGTGCTCAGCGAGTGGTGCCCGGAGATCCGGACGCGCCCAAGCAGCCACGCCTCGGCGCTGTCTATCTCAATCTCGCGGAATACGCGGATGCGGGACCTGTGACCCGGCGATATCTACTTCGTGAGAGCAAGACCAATGCGACTCTGAAGGTATGTATTCCTTACAGTCCTCGGAGCTACTTGGATAACACATCTATCAGTTGACCATCGCCCTGGAGCACGTCGGAGGGACGAAGAATTATCGCCCACCACCTCTCCGCAAGGGCGAGATCCTTGCATCCGTGACGGGGTTACTGGCAAACAACGATCTCATGCGCACAAGCATCGCGCGGCAGCTCGATGGCTTCACGCACGCGAATCATAGTGGCTCCCAAATCTTCATGCGCCCTGACGGGCGCGCTGATGGCGAACGTCTCGCGGCCTCCTCTGGCCTGCGCGCCACCGAAGACCTCATAGAGACGCTCTTCAACCCACTGCCGACCGCATCGCCCACGCCGTCGCCCTTCACCTACTTCGCGCCCGCAGCGGCGCGCCAGAACAGCGTCGGGAGCATCGGCTCCGTGGACAGCGCGAGCGACTCGTACTCGGTCGCGCGCGCGTCGACGCACACCGCGAGCAGCGACGGGTTGCACGCGGACGTGAGCGTCGAGAAGCTCGCCGTGGACAGCATGACGGACCTGCATGGGCTGGAGTCGCCGCGCGACGCCACCGGGAAAGGATGGTGGAAGAAGGTGCGCAGCCGCCCGGGAACGCCCCTCGGCAAAGCCTTCAAGCTTCCTTCGCCGCTCCCGCAGCGGCATGCTGAGTCGATTCATGCTTGAGCTGAGTCGTGGTACATATGCACATACTATATGGGACGGGTCTGCCCCTTCCTACCCAGGATACGCGCTCTTTTAGATGTTCTATCTCTTTTAGGCTGTGCGAGCCTTGCTATGGTTATTGCGTTCGTTGCGGTTTTCTTCTAGTTCTGATGCTGCCGGACATTGGGCTTTATTATCTGCCGTACCTTACTGAGCTTGCTTATTCTCGTGTACTATCATAATGATCATGGGTTTGGGACCGATGTCCTGGGCACTACTTACCGGCAGCATCTAGCAATTGTGCATCACATGTTGAGCAGCATCACCAACATCGACGCAAGTATCATAGTATGTACTCGTATGTTTGACGCCCTTGTCCTGGCGCCTCGTATATGGTCCTCTAGTAGTAGGCTCGGCACCACGTATGCCCGGTCGATTTGCTTGTCGCAGCGTGGATGTGAGTGTCCTCGCCTATGTGTGTGTGTATTGGCCGATCGCATGCGTTATTTCCTATTCTCCCAAGTCGCGCATGCAACTGCATATAAGTAGCGGATCTCACGAGTGCCAGTGGATGGCAGATGGAAGGCGCTGCAGTGATGTCGGTCTCGATATGGGTCAATGGTAGTAAGTGATATTCTTGGTGACGGTCTCTGATGATGTTAAAATATGCTACGCTGACAACGACGACTACAGCTGGCGCTCTCAGCGCACTACCTCAGTGGGTGCACTCGCCGTCCCACTGGTCGGCACCTCCAGCCTTCACACCTCGATCCCTCATTGGATCATACCATGGCGGACTCATTGTTTACAGATTCGGAGGTACCAGGTCCGTGCCACGTTTGCTCATCGTCAGCGTCAAGCAGTCGTATCTCAATCTCAAATAGTAGCAGGCTACGTACAGCCTGCTTCCTCCATATCGGACAAGTCAGTCGAGGAGACACTACATTTCATCTATGGTTGGCCAGAGTATGTCAAGGACTCTACACGACGTAGAGACAGCATTGGAGAGGGACGGCGACGGATCAGAAGGCACACACGCCCCAGCTTGCCCCGCACGCTAACGGGGCGCATCCCCTTCGAAGTCGTCGAGTTCATCATGGAGTGGATGGACCAGGACGGCCTCCGGACCTGCACGCTGGTCTGCTCGGCGTGGAGCCAGGCTAGCACCCGAGTGCTCTACCGGGATATTTCTATTGCCAATCGCACCGCATTCGACTCCCTTGTCGAGTTCGTTCGCAAGGATGCCCGAGCTGCTGAGCGTCTCGCACAGACGACCTCGCTCCGGGTGGGTGGGGACCGGTGGGACGTCCCCGCTCACGCTGTACCTCTTGTCTTTGCGCGCTCCATGTTGCGACTGCAGAGGTTGATTTTCTACTCGTGCCTTCATCCATCTATGCACCACAGCTTCTTCCTCTTGCTATCCGTCTTCCGCACTGTTTCCACACTCGAACTCTTTCGCTTTCAGCTGCGCTGCTTCAGTGAGCTGCGACAGATCATCTGTGCCTTTCCTCAACTGAAGTCTCTGAAGGTCGGTGTTTGCACCGCAGAGCAGATTACTCCGTTGGTCCATTGGCCCCCAACTCGAGTTCGTCTCGAGCAGCTGGTCCTTGGTTGGGGTTTGTTACCTTCGCTTGCCATCCCGCTCCTTAGCTGGCTCGCCGAGTCCTCCGCTTGCGTCCGCTTGACCCACCTGGCATTTGGACGAAGCCCGTTCAACATGGCGCTCAAGTTAAACGAGCTACTCGCGGTTGCCGGCAGCAATATACAATTCATCCACGAGATGGACACGGACACCGATGGTATGCGCACAGCGCCGAATGAACTGGCTCGAGGTATTGACCACAATACCTAGATGACCTCGAGTTTCTGTGGGGATCTACTGCGGTGGGCGCGAATTGCGGCGAAGCCCTGCTGGAACCTTTCCGAGTGCCATTGCTCAAGGATAGCTTCGGAAAGCACTGCACTTTTGCCCATAGCCCCCGCTTGCATACTGTGCGCTTCGAACTGCGCCCGTGCACGTTGGACCACGCACAGAAGAACAAGTGGCTTGCGGTCGCCTTGGAGCTCGAGTCTCTTCTCCGGACAGTATGCAGCCCCGTCATTCGTCACATAAAGGTCCACCAATCATTGCGCCTTACTGGGAAGTTCAACTCGATCAGCACTCGGCCTCACCTCTTCTACGCAGGTATACCTCGAGAGCGGCTACAACCAGGCCTGCACCGCGTCATGCGAGACCCTGTATTCGGGAGATTGGTCTCAGTGGAGTTCTCGTTCGAGATCACATACGTAGCATGGGAATTCCTAGCCGCACAGCAGATGGTGTCAAGAGCTGTGCAACAGGTGGTGGAAGGATTACCTCACTTGTTTGGGCCGTGGCACGAACGCGGCCTTATCACGGTGATCAAGAGGATCAACCCAACATACAGCAGAGCGTGAACATCATATCCAAGTCGAGACCAATGTACGCCAATCTCCGTCTAGTTTTATGCTGTATTGTAACATCCTGCTTCGCGGCCTAGCCTCTAGGCCGTACGAAGTCTAGGCGTTATCGCTCGCAGCCTGACTGCGATGCCGTTCATGGTGTAGTATTTCCTAATCGTCGACCTGAGCGACTAGAAGTGGGTCACTGCGACGGCGGCGAGCGATGTGAGCACACGTCAGCAAGACAGCAAACACAACACGGCTATGACCTTTACAGCCTCCTTCGTCGGCAGAGCCACCGATATGCTGTACAACCGGCTATTCCAATCCGGACATCTGTGGGCTGCCAGAGGCATTTGCGGGGCCTGATTCACTAGGCACTCGAGAGCGAGATGCCCTGAGTTGCCATGATAGATCCCCGATCCATGGCTACTAGTAGACGGTATATCTACCCCTTCGGCGTTGCACTGACATCGAGAGACACTATTCATGGAGACATAATCAAGTGGATATTATCATCGTGAACTCTGCGCCTGCCTGGGGCCCGATATAACAAGGGACCACAGTCCACTACTAACTGACAGTAATACAACATCGCGATGTATCCCGAAATCCGTGCATTCGGTCTGGACCAAACTCACGTAGCTCCCGGTAATGTATGCCCAAGTCATGTGCTGTGAGGCTCATTGCGCGATCTGCAAAGGGACCTGCATACGGCGAGGACGAGATGAGTGCATGGACTCAAACGAAAGCCATGAGGCTACCTGTCTTATGCCCTCTTCGATCCGAGCCATGAGCAGGGGCAAGAAAGAATGTATATGACTCCATGCATGTTCCGCACAGTGTGTACATTTCCAAGCGTCCTTCAGGCACTCGGCCACTGTCTCATCTGCTGCAATGCCCTTGGCAGAAGGTGTGTTCGTAGCGATGGTCTCGCAGCGGCTTAGAAATGAAGCAAACCACTTGATTATGGTGAACGTCTCGCCTTGCACCCCTGTAGGACGCCGTACAATGGTTCTGCATGTGCGGGGTTCCGTGGATGATGCACAGGTGCTCCAGCAGCGCTTATCAAGATCAGGGTCGAGGGATTGAAATCTTTTTATTTCCTTGAGTGCAGCATCGGAGCACGCGCGATAATAGTCGAGCAGGCGGCCGTAGGCTGCAGCGGAGATGCGCTTCAACTCTGGGGCATCGTGGATCATCGCTTGGTGACTTGGAATGGGCATGTCGAGGAACGCCGTTGCAGCAGCACGGGTCAAGCTCTCAACGAGCTTGTGAACCAGGGATAGGCAGTACACGCGAAGAGGCGAGCTCTCCACAAAACCCCGCAATATCTCCACTGCGTAGGCCTCGATTCCGCGCATGCCATACTTCCTCGCCACACGTAGTGAAGTCGTGCTTTCATCGACTGTGAGGGCGCGAGACGATATCGCATCCACTGGTTCGCAGAAACGCAGTAGGATCCGGATCGCCTGCGCGTCCTCCGCCAAAGTGAATACCGCCGTCGGCTTGATCGTTACCCATCATCGTAATCGTAGGAAAGGCGCATATAACCTTGAAGGCTGGGGACGTTTTGGCGAGGATGACCTTCCAGACGCGGAACTCTGCACCGTCTACAGTATAGCGCAAGATGACTTGCGCATGCGGGCTATCGAAGAGGTACGGTATGGTGCTCGTTGGCGTCATATTAGAGTCGGTGACATCCACATGTAATGGTAATACGTTCCCCACTGAGCTGCCGGGGCGTCTGCCACCCATGTAGTAGTCTATTGCCGCAGAACCATCAACCTCTGCCATCGGGCATTGCAACGGATCAATGTCGCAGCTACATACCTGTCCCATTATCGCTGCCAGCTGAAGTCATTCGAGAGGGCATATCCATCGGTGAGGGAGTTCGAGTAGAGAAAGGCGCTACAGTGACGTGACAGTTACTGTGTAGGAGGTAAGGCGGCAACACGAGGCCTTCTCGTGCACGTAGCACGTAGTAAGAATACACGAGTAACGATGCCGTGGTGTACATGAGCTACCTTTGCACTCAATTGGGAATCTGGTCACCCTAGGCCGTAGAGAGATGATAATCAGTCTGATGCTTCACCTGACTAGTATAGTGAGGCCTCGACTTGTGCGGTCACTGCGGTGATTGAGCCTGCACTCCGGGCTCTCAGACCCAGCTACTGCATATCGCAGAGCTCATAGGGACTACGCTGCTTGTTCGAAGCCCCAGTCACAGTAATATTGAACACGCAGTGATTCCCCTGATACTTATCTGGTCAGCAGTCGCATGGCAGGCTGCTATGATTGTACGCATCGACTTGGCGCACCCCGACGAATCGTGTGCCCATAGCAGGTTTACGAGGGCCCCCAGGCGATCCGAGGCTTGGATCTTTGAGGTGAGAGTCAGCAACGATCATCCCGATCGGCGGCTGACAGAGAGACTGACATTCTTGTCAACGGCTACGTGCAGGTTGATCGAACACATGACTGGAACGCGTAATGGGGCTTGCGTACTTATGTATCGGGGCCTGCAAACGGAGACAGCTCCTCCGCGTTCGGACCTACAAGAAAGCATCGCAGCTGCTTAGACCAAGGAAGAAATTTGAGGGGGGAGGGTTACCAATCAGAGCTGTCCTGCAACCGTACTATCTGAATACCCGAGGGGCAAAACGGTGCATGTCGTAGTGGATTACAAAGATCGGTGGGGCCAGATCTGTGTTGCGAAGGATGCGGGTCGAATGCATCTGCGCTGCTCGCAAAGCTTCACGTTAGCTTCACCACCACATGCCTTCGCCTGCGGTCAGACGTTGTCAGATCGTTTGCAAAAGCATGACCTGCAGGGCACATACTGAGCATGTCTCCGCGAGACGCCGAGATTGAGGCCGCATACATAAACGGGCGTCATCGCCCAGAAGGCATTCAACAGTCACCGCGACGTCTAGACACCGAAGATGGAGGACATCAGCGTCGCAGCAGCACCAAATACGTCGTACTTCACGCCTGCGCAGAGTCCTCCCGCGGGAACGGCCTTGGACCCTCAACCAAACGGCAACGCCATCCCAGAGCTGTTCAGCCCGCTGCAGATCCGTGGCCTGCGTCTTCAGAACCGTATCCTGGTGCGTTGCCTGGTGCTGTATGTTGTTGTTGCTGCTGAGGGAATGCGGTGCAGCTCTCACCCATGGTCACCCAGTCTGCCGGCCAAGATGGGAAGGTCACTCCGTACCATAAAGTCCACAGTCAGTCGTTGCCCTAAGGCGTGGATATGGATATCACTGACAGGTGCCCTAGTCGGCAGCATTGCGACCTTTGGGCCGGGCCTCAGCTTTATCGAAGGCACGAGTATCACGCCCGAGGGGCGCGGGGCACCTCAGGACCTCGGACTCTGGGACGACTCCCAGATAGAGCCGATGCGTGAACTTGTCGAGTACGTTCACTCGCAGAACCAGAAGGTCGGTGTCCAATTGAACCACACCGGGCGTAAGGGCTCGACCGTTGCGCTCTGGCTCAGCGCCCACGCCATCTCGACCAAGGCCGTCGGCGGATGGCCGGACGACCTCGTCGCGCCGTCCGCTATACCGTACACCGAGGGAGACCCGGTTCCCGCAGAGCTTGACGAGGCTGGAATGGAGAGGATCAAGCAGGCGTGGGTGGATGCAGCCGTACGTGCGGTGAAAGCCGGAGTGGACACGATCGAGATACACGGAGCGCACGGGTATCTGTTGCACGAGTTTTGCAGTCCGGTGACGAACAAGCGTACGGACAAGTACGGCGGGTCTTTCGAGAACCGCATACGATTCCCAGTGGAAGTGGTTGACGCCGTGAGGAAGATCATGCCAGACGACATGCCACTGTTCTATCGGTAAGGAATACATTCATGTTCACGACCATGACATTGCACCTAACTTACTGTACACTGCGCAGAGTCTCGGCCACTGACTGGCTGGAGGAGGTAGCTCCGGACGAACCCTCGTGGCGCTCTGAAGATGCAGTCCGTCTTGCGGAGGTGCTCGTGGATCACGGCGTGGACGTTTACGACGTTTCCACCGCAGGTATTGACCCGCGACAGAAAATCGTTATTACCGAGCCGGCCTACCAGCTGAAGTTTGCTGTGGCCGTCAAGGAGAAGGTGGGAGGCAAGATGCTAGTGGGCAGCGTCGGCGGGATCAAGGACGGACACATTGCACAGGGAGTCATGCAGAAGGGCATCGACCTGGTACTTGTCGGCCGGCAGTTCTTGAGGGACCACCAGACTGTGTGGACGTTCGCGGAGCAGCTGGGGATTGCGGTGAAATTGCCGCATCAGGTTGACTGGGTCTTCGCGGGACGCGGAAGTCAGGGAAAGAGGAACGCCAAAGAGTCTAAGTCCAAAATTTGATGACTGCAGTAACTTGAATCGTATTTGAGATGACGCACGAGTTCGTACGTGGAATTGCATAGAAATATCGAGGGTTCTGGTTGAGTTTGTGTTCGATTCTGTGGAGATGAGTTTTTGTAAAATTAAGTTGGATTGAAAGACGATAGTGCACAAAACTTGCCTTTGTTCACGACGACTTGTTTGTGTAGAACGGTGGGCCTGGAGCTCGAGTGTGCCAACTAGTGGCGTCCCGCAGTTGGCGGTGGAGGCCTGTAACGCCTTCTGTTGGAACGTCGAGCGGTCCGTATTTCTGGATAAATGCTGAGTTATTTCTTCTATTCAACTACTTTGTGAGGCTTGCTACCGCGGAACTCGAAGAGTAGTGACGTCACGTACCTTCAGCCAACTCAAATGAGTGATGTGATCTTGCGTAAAATCTCTGAAGCATCTCCCTTGAATCGTTTCACTGTAGCCGTAGACCTAGCAACAACATGGATGGGTAAGGACTCGGAGGTCGACGGTGCAAGCGGTTCAAGAAAGCGAAGAATAAGCGCCCGGAGTACAGTAATTCCGCTCGATCAGGAAACTGCTGAGATTGCCTGTCCGGACACCAGCAGCCCTTCGCCATTGCTCTCCACACTGTCACTACTTGCGGGCTCCCTTCAATTGGCCATGTTCGCGACCTCCCCTATCCTCAAGGAAATCATTAGTGCACCGTTCAAGCGGTCTCAACTTGGGCTGTTCCATGGCAAAATGAAGCAGTATGGCAACAACGTGCCGCATTCCATGCACAAAACACGGCGGGCTTGGTTGCCCAACATCCACAACAAACGTTTCTTCTCCGAAGCGCTGCAGCAATTCGTGCGAGTCAAAGTCTCCACGCGCGCATTGAAGACCATAAACAAGGTACCATTGCTCTCGCTCGCTGGATGCCTCGAGCTTGTGCTTACCCGTCCTTAAGTATGGTGGCATTGACAAGTACGTCCTCAATACGCGGCACGAGCTGCTCGGGTGGGAGGGGATGCGGATACGGATTATGGTACGGGAAGCCTTGCAAGCTGCGAAGCAGGAGGAGGGGCATACAGCTGTTGCCAGTCCAGCATAGGCTGTCGTGCGAGTTACTTGGATGCCGTACGTCTCATTGCTCAATAACCTGTCTTCCCGCCAACCCCCACAACTAAACAGTGTGGCGTAGTCATCATTGTATACTTGGTCAACCAACGTCTTGGGGCTTCCCGCCCTCGATGGGCCAGCGAATGCGGTCGCCACACATGCCTCTCCCATGTAGAAGGCGACCTTCATTGTACCTACTCGTAACGGGGCAGAGTCCCATATGCAACGTGCGTGTGTGTGCATTGTTGAGTGATATACTGTCCGGTATGTTCCGTACGTCGTTGCGTCAGTCGCTATCGTGTAGGAGGGACACCAGCAGACATTCGCCCTGCCGCTTCTCGACCTCCCCTACCACTGAAATGCACGCCTTCTAAGGCCCATCGATACTGGGAATTGTTGGAAGGCATGCTTCCTTGTACCTCCTGACAGCTACCTGGCACGAGGTAAATGAACCTTGTTATATACCAGCCTCGCCGCGACACCCTGCCACAGGCACCCTCCTCTCCCCATCGACATTGCCTTGACTCCATCTATTGCCCTCAGTCGTAACCACAGTATCCTGATTGAATAGTCAGTACGTTCCCTCGCACGCCCTCTCCATTAGTATTCACCCACTTTCGCAGTGTTAGACGAGAGTACCGGCGGAGACGACAGTGCACTCGTATCGGCGCCGCGGCCCGTGACCGACGCACAGGATCCGTTCAACAAGCCCTCCGCCGACCTCGTCCTGCGCTCATCAGACAACGTGGGCTTCCGCGTGCGCAAGGCCATACTCGCGGAGGCATCACCCATCTTCGAGGACATGTTCACCCTCCCTGAGCCGCAGCACCTGAACCCGAACGATCTAACCCCCGTCGTCGATATGGCAGAGAACAGTCGCGTTCTGGACAGCCTCTTGCGCCTCTGCTACCCCTTGAGGGAGATGCCGACCGGTAGTCTCGACGAGGCGTTCCTCCTGTTGGAAGCTGCGAGGAAGTACTCTATGGATGGCGCCATATCGTACCTTGGACAGCGGCTGTCGGTCTTGGCAAAGGAGCAGCCCGTGCGCGTGTACGCGATAGCCATCCGCTACCAACTACCAGAGGAGGTCGTCAGGGCCGCAGCCAAGGCTTTCCTAAACACGACACTCTCTAACCATGGACTGAAGTCACTGAAAGACCTGGACCATGTTAGCGCATCCGCCTATGTGCGCCTGCTCGACTATCGCGACCGCTGCTCCGCCGCGGCTGTGCACGTCTTCGACGACTACAGTTGGATCGACATCGATCCATGGTGTTGGACACAATGCACCAATTGCGCAGCCGCTACTAGCTCACTATCTGGGGTTTGGACCAGAGTATGGTGGCACGATCTAATGACTTCGTGCCGCGGGCTAGTGCAGCATATGCCCTGTGCGAGTGTACTCGCCGCCCGCAGTGTTACTGCCTCATCTTTGGTAGCAGCAGGGACTTGCGTCTCCATATGTAGGGTGCGTGCTCCTGGCGAATTAGAAATGTTTATGCAACTCTTAATTGCGAGGGTAGACCTGGCCGTATCTGAGGTGAGCCTACATACTCATAAATACAAGGGTTTTACACCACAGAGCGAATCCCGCTTACTCGTCGCCGGATATTCCAGGTGAAACTCGAGATCATCTGAACCGCAAGGATCGAGTGCAGGAGACGATGCTGTTCACCCTCTCTAGTAGGCCAGTCCTCAATACGATCTGTAGAGAGGGGGAGGACAGTCGTATGTGGCGGTGATGTGAGCAGATGTAAACCAGACATTCATCCGATGATAAAATGTTGTACGCGTTGTACATGATGCGAAAGTATGGCACGTTCCATTCATGGCTGACCCCGCTCTTCAACATTTCCAGAGAATACATGTGATCTATGGTCAGCTATTCAATCTACCGAAATCATCTACCAAATCCATAACCTCTCACATATCCGGATCCGTACGCTCGTAAAAAGCTTGCACACTCGAATAGCATGGATAACCATTGGTATCTTGTGACATATTACCATCTGAGCTTAGATATACAGACTGGAAGGGCTCTACGCGTTGTCGGACACTATCCAAGAAACCGCCATATCCTACAACGACGTGGGGTCTACCACCCCAAAGAGCCGCGCCTCAATCAGTTCGGTGTTCTCTGAACGGTACTACAGAGCCTGTCCGCCGTCTGATACGATGTTCGCGTTTACTTCGGGACGGACGACAGGTTAACGGACGAGAGCGCATCCACAAGCGCGTTGTGGTCCTCACCAGCGGAGGAGCCGCCTTCGGAGGAGCTGTCGTGGAAGTGCATGACATGTTGCTCGGCGTCGACGTGTTCCTGCGCGTGCGAACGTCAATATTGAAGCACGAGTATGAGGCGAGAGGAAATCATCACCAACCTTCTCGGACTCCTCGAGGAGCTGCCGCAGGCTCTTGCCCCCGATCTGTGGATCGGGCGCGTGGTTGTGCGCGAGTGTGGACATACGGCGCATCGCAACCATGGATAGTACCGCTTTCCGGACTGGCGTAAACACCTATCAGCAGGGCTCGCGTGCACACTTATGCAGTACACTTACAGGTCTTCTTTGCATCGAACGCCTTCTTCACTTGCGGGAGGAGATCCTTCGGGCCGCCAGACGGGCTCTCGGGGTCCGGCACGTAGTGCGGGGTGGCAGAAGCCAGCCACGGGTGCTCGAGCGCCTGCTCGGCCGTAGGGCGCGCGTCAGGATCAATCGTGAGACATGCGGTGACGAAGTCGCGTGCGGTCTGGGAGACATTCGCCCAGTATTCTTCTGGCTCGAACTTGTAGTCGCCAGCAAGGATGGCTTCCATCTCTTGCTGCTGGGTGTCCCGATCGAAGGGAGTATAACCTGTGATGTGTTAGACATCGCGGGCGAAGTGTGTTACGATACTACACGCACCGCAGAGGAGGAAGTATGTGATGACACCCATGGCCCAGACATCGACGGGCTTGCCGTGACCAGCTGGATACATGTCAGCCTCGGATTGGTACAGCAAAAGATATGAGCATACTTTTCTTGAAGATCTCGGGTGCCATGTACTGCGCGACATGTCAATGACTGCGATTCCCGGCCGATGAGCTTGTACTTACCCCTGGGGTACCACAAACCTCCGTGAGGAGGTGGTCGTCCATGACACGACTGAGTCCGAAGTCGGCAATCATGATGTCCGCGTCTTCATCCTTGGTTCTGAATAGCAAGTTTTCGGGCTTCAAGTCTGATGAGGATGAGAACTCCTATTCAGAATACTCTAATTTTCGTAGTACTTACCCCGATGTACGATGCCACAACTGTGAATGTACTTCACAGCCCCCATGATGGTCCTCACAAGTTCGGCCGCATCGCTAAAGTTAGAGTGAAGCGATCCGATCCCGTGGAAATGGAGAATGTAGCTCACGCTTCGTAGTAGTTGCCTTTCGCACATATCCGATCAAAGAGCTCGCCGCCCGTACAGAGATCGAAGCAAAGATATAGGTTGTGTGCGGTCTATGGTGGAGTCAGCATGCTGGTATGATCGGCGCCATAGCGAATGTGGTGGTCGGTAGCCTCATGGCGAGCTCCCGTGTGTGCCGGCCCAGTTCCGGCGCTAAACACGAGAACAGCATGCCCCGAAATCGGCTTGCGCTGGTTCTCGCTGACAATCCCACAGCTCGTCATCGCAGCACAGCCTATCGGAGGATGGAGAGTGCTGGGCTGGGCTCGTTCCCATTAGCCGGAGAAGGCTGTGTGCGGGGCAGGGGCGTCTTGACGCCACCATGCTGTTCCTGCGTCATCCCGGCCAAGACGAGCTCGACGGCACACACGCACCGTAATCCCGAGCAGACGCGCATAGAATGCATACATGGGAAGGACGAGAACATACCTCGAAGTAGTCATGGAGTGTGACGATGTTGGGGTTACCCCTCGAAACCTTCTTCAATACTGCGATTTCGTTTCGAACCTGGGCATCGCGAGCAAGGAATCATCATCAGTCAATGCAGCTCGGAAATGACCTGCCATCTGACGCTGACAGCCCACGGCGATCTTGAAGACGGCAGGTGGAGAAGGATATATATGCTCACCATGTACTCCCGTCCCTCCATAAGCTTCTTGTTGATAACCTTACACGCATAGTACTGTCCCGTTTTGATATGCACGGCCTCTTTTACTATGGCATAGGTCCCACTGCCCAAAGTCTTCCCGGTTCGGTACTATGGATCCACGAAATATCATAAGGGTCGTTGCAGGGCAAATCGAGTCACGCGGACTTGCCTGGCAGGGCACCGTGGCTGGGGCGGGGCTCATCTTGCTCGACTTGGCGGATGTGCTGCGATGACGAGACGGGGAGGGGTTGAGGTTTGAGGATGTAGGCTTCGATGAGCAAGGGGTATAAGTACAAGCAGCAGACAGGGCGCTGTGCACATAGACGCACTGCTTCGCCTCTGTCGGGCTGTGCCGAAGGTCTCTCTTGCCTCCCTCGTCCCTCCATCGATGTCCTCTCTCCTGCATCGCCTCTCCCTTTCCCCTTCGACACATGCGAACGCAGCCGCTCAACCGCGGTGGAGTTGGTGTCTGAGGACGCGGCGACGGTGCTATCGGGGCGACTGGGAGAATCCCCTGACTTCCGCCTGTGGACGTGCAGCTGCGAACCGATTTTGCGGAAGTAGTGGAACATGGCGGGAAGAGGTCAAGTTGTTGTGTATGCGCCCCGACCAACCCCTTATATATGCCCGCCGCCACGCCAGGGCTGCGTGCTGAGCGTCCGATCGTTGACAATACAAGAAGTGCCCTCAAGCTCCGGCGCTGTGCACCAGAACGCTCGTGTTGGCGGCTTCCCGTCTCGATGCTGTGCTCGCCGAACCGACTTGATCTGGTGGATTCTCTCCCTGAATGTAACGGCACATCATTTGAACAATTTGTGTACTCTACCGTCTCGAATCCATCTATTCGGCGAACAGAGACACACGTCGCCCTACCAAGGAGATAGAACGGCCGCGTCCAACACAACTGCAATACGGCCAACGACGAGGCGCAATTGGTAAAACGCTCGCACACACTGCGCACGACGGCTGCGGGGATGCCGGACCCAAGTGGACAGCGATCTACTCTGCCGATGACCTCACTGTATTTGACACTACTGCATCGCCGTCCTCCGCGTCCCCGGCCCTTCTGCCTCCTCGGCAACGCATATGCATTGCCATATGAGCCCGGCCACCAGCGAGGCTTCCGTGATTGCGCCTGAATTGACGGAACACTGACAACACGCGTATGCAGGCAGAGGTGGTCAGCCCACTCAATGCTCGGCTGCTCACGCGCTCACTCATCAAGAAACTCATTTGCGGAAGTAGTATCCTGTTCAAGCTCTGCTGGTGGTGGATGCTATTCTTCGCTGGCATTCAGATCCACTGGTCTTCCCTGAAGACATGTACTACACGGACACCTACAGCAGCCGTATAACCACCCATCTCATGCTCATATACTCAAACCTGCTGTACTCCTGGTGTATTCTGCCACTGGCCCCTCTGCCCAGCTGTGCTCGCCACCAGCTCTTTGGTCTTTCTCCACCACGCACAGGTACGGACCTCACGGAGCGCGAGGGTATGCGACCCGGTCCCAAGGTACTGCTCCCCGATGACCGCTTACCACGCTGCGCCCGTTCCCCGGCCACTGGGAGCGTGCACGGTTGTCAAGGGTATGCATAGGTCTGGGATTCCTCATTGCCTATAACCACACTTTGTGAAGTCCGATGTATGCTCAAGACATCTCGATCCGACGGCTGTCGCCAAGGTCACGTCTCAACAAGGCATCCTTGCAACTTTCCGTTAGGCTCCGTGTTCTTGATGTGTAGCTTCCCGGCAGGCTTTGCATGCGGACAACACTCACTCTGCTACTGCTAGGCGTATCTATTGTATACAATGCCGATTGCGGGCGCGCTCTCAACGGCTACTCGGTGCCTCGGTGGAATGCCCTGCTGTGGTCCGAGCTTTCATGTTTTGTGGTTTGTATTCGCCTATGAATACAAGCTAGGAAAGATGGGTGGATTCGATGTCACTGCAGTAGTGGTAGTCCGTCGACTCGCCCGGCGGGAGGACGTCGGAGCGGGGATGGGTTACTACATATCCTGTCCGTACGCCCATCACGTCGACCACGCCGTGGAACCGGCGTCACTATCCCCCTCTGAATATGCACCACCTGACGTAGGGGGTCGTTAGGGCAATCACGACCTGGAGCATCCTCTTGAGTCTCTGTTCGTTCGCAAGACACCGGATCCAATGAGGTCACTGAGGAACTTAGGCCAGGAGAACTCAGGCGAGCGGGCAACAATCGTCGGCTGCAGATGTTGACACTTCTGCTCGCGAGGAGCGCTGCACACTCATTCGGTGGTGCGAAGACTACTTTCTGCATCCCACATCGGTCGGAACGCAATTCATAGGTCATAGAGAGCGAGTAAGGCCCGACGCTACCGATGGCGCTCAACCTTAACGTAACGATCGCACTACCACGCTGCGTCTGAACGTACGACCGTGTCAGGCCGGAGCGATTAGCTCTGCTAAACGAACACGGCAATGATTTTAGTATGCCCCCCAACAGCACAGTATGATGTCGCAGGCTGACGGATGTTATCACTGGGAGCTGGCCGTCGGCGACCTCTGTGCGTGCATTCACGAGGAGTGCGCTATAGAAAGACATGAGAACGTCTGATAACAGCAGGAAGGAGAACACCCGAACCGCACAAAGAAAGCTCGCACTCACAGTAAGCAAGTCACCGATTCAGAATACCGTCACCGTGAGCGCACCTGCTTCCCAAAGCACCGCACCCCACACCCAGAGCGCTCCGCGCGGTCATACGCACGGCGAAGAGCGCCGTCTGGCCTTGCTTCCACGCTGTTGCTGGGAGGCCAGGTCACTGGTATCACCAGGTGGTCTTGCGCAGCTCAGACCGTATGGCTGATGTTCGTTTCTCGACTAGCTGATGGGCCAACATGACAGCTCGTCCACTTCCTCACAAGTTCGCCTCCTCGAGCATTGGGACTTTGAGAGCGAGGAAATACACAGCTAAAGGCATGGACGGCTATGCATACCTATCCCACGAATGAATATGGGTATCACGGAGGCAAATGGCAGTGAAAAATGGAAAATGAGGGCGGTGGAGCGCGTCGCGCCCTGGCAGGCCGGCGAACTTGCTGGGCAGCGCTTCACACTCCGACACTCCTTTTCAGGAAGGTGCGGTCCTTATATGGGAAGGGGTAGAGCGCGGGGCTGGGACCCAGCCGCAAGACAAACGTCCCCTCCTTCGTCACGCCTCCCACCCTCCCCATCCCCGACGACGAGCTCGTCCTATCTGCCATGGCTGGCCGACCTGGTCCCCGCAGCCAGGAAGGCATGTACGTCTCCTCATCCCCTACCTCCGACCAAGATCCCTTCAGCAACGCGCAAGCGGCCGATGGACGCTATTACGATAACGACTCGGACAACTACAACCGGCGGGACACGTACATGTCGGACAGCAGTCAGAATGGTCTGAACGACGACGACCGCTATTACGACCACCATGGTGCCTACGACCCATACGGTGAGCTCTTCTGGCCGCTGAGGCTTCCCTGAGCGTTTTTCTCACATTCGCGCGCGCACAAGGTCCACAACCCGACACCGATTCGGAGGCGGATGTCTACCCAGCGAAGTATGCGCCGTCTGCAGAGTCGCTCCCCCCTCCAAGAATGGGCATGTCGGAGGCATCTACTCCAACGTTCATTGACTCTGCCGCTGGTGCAAGAGAGCCATACCCGTCCTGGAGTTCAGAACGCCAGATACCGCTGTCCAAGGAGGAGATTGAGGACATTTTTCTCGATCTCACCCAGAAGTTTGGTTTCCAACGCGATTCCATGCGCAATATGGTGTGTCTCTGCGTTGTTCCATCTGTGCCGCCTCATCGCCTTATACAAACGCTGGCATCTAGTTCGATTTCATGATGCAGCTGCTTGACAGCCGCGCCTCGCGCATGTCACCGAACCAAGCACTGCTTACGCTGCACGCGGACTACATTGGCGGCCAGCATGCAAACTACCGCAAGTGGTACTTCGCCGCGCAACTGGACCTCGACGACGCAGTGGGGCAGACGCAAAACCCGGGCCTGCAGCGCCTCAAGTCGGTGAAGAAGCGTGGAGGTCCGAAGAGCGCGTCGGAGAAGTCGCTCCAGAGCGCCATGGAGCGATGGAGGCAGGCGATGCACAACATGAGCCAGTACGACCGTGTGCGCCAGATCGCGCTCTGGCTACTCTGCTGGGGTGAAGGCGCGCAGGTGCGGTTCGTTCCTGAGTGCCTGTGCTTCATCTTCAAGTGCGCAGACGACTATTATCGGTCGCCCGAGTGCCAGAACAGGATGGACGCCGTGCCAGAAGGCCTCTACCTGCGAACAGTCGTCAAGCCGCTATACCGCTTCATCCGAGATCAGGGTTATGAAGTTGTCGATGGCAAGTTTGTGCGGAGAGAGCGGGATCATGACAGTATTATCGGTTATGACGACGTGAACCAGTTGTTCTGGTACCCGGAAGGCATTGCGAGAATTGTCTTGAACGACAAGGTGGGTAGCCCTACCTGTTTCTGTCGTGTGGTTCTAACATATGCTCTTAGACTCGGTTGGTGGACCTGCCGCCGGCTCAGCGGTTCATGCAGTTCGAGCGCATCGACTGGAATCGCGCGTTCTTCAAAACGTACTATGAGAAGCGCTCGTTCGGTCATCTCTTGGTGAACTTCAACCGCATCTGGGTGATTCACATCGCCATGTACTTCTTTTACACGGCGTACAACTCTCCTAGCATCTACAACGGTAACAACTCTGCGGCGATGCGCTGGTCCGCCACCGCCCTTGGCGGCGCTGTTGCGACTGCCATCATGATTGCTGCAACGCTGGCCGAGTTCTCGTACATCCCCACAACATGGAACAATACCTCCCATCTCACACGACGCCTGCTGTTCTTGCTTGTTACTCTTGGTCTCACCGGCGCTCCCACGATCTATGTGGCAATCGCTGAGAGCAACAGCCCTGGTGGTTCGCTCCCCCTCATCCTTGGTATCGTACAGTTCTTCATCTCCGTCGTGGCGACCCTCCTCTTCGCCATCCTTCCATCCGGGCGGATGTTTGGGGATCGTGTGGCAGGCAAGTCGCGGAAGTACCTCGCCAGCCAGACGTTCACCGCAAGCTATCCTGGGCTCTCGCACACGGCACGGCTCACCTCCATCCTTGTCTGGGTCCTCATCTTCGGGCTGAAGTTCACCGAATCCTACTTCTTCCTCACGCTCTCGTTCCAGAGCCCGATCCAGGTCATGGTAGGGATGAAGGTGCAGAACTGCAACGACAAGTACTTCGGCAATGCGCTCTGCAGGAACCAGGCGGCGTTCACCCTCACGATCATGTATCTGATGGACCTCGTCCTCTTCTTCTTGGATACCTTCCTGTGGTGGATCATCTGGAACACGGTACTCAGTATCGTGCGGTCATTCGCGCTCGGTCTATCCATCTGGACGCCATGGAAGGACATTTACACGCGACTGCCGAAGCGTATATACGCAAAGCTGCTTGCGACGTCGGACATGGAGACCAAGTACAAACCCAAGGTCTGTCCATTCGCCCTCCTAATATGGGCACTCGGCTAATCGTCTCATTTACAGGTCCTCGTCTCCCAAATCTGGAACGCAATCATTATTTCTATGTATCGCGAGCACTTGCTATCCATTGACCACGTCCAGAAATTGCTCTACCACCAGGTCGATGGCAACGATGGACGTCGCAGCCTTCGCGCGCCTCCGTTCTTCATCTCACAGAGCGACAAGGGCCTGCAAGGACAGTTCTTCACCCCTGGTAGCGAGGCAGAGCGCCGTATCTCGTTCTTCGCGCAATCGTTGACGACCGCTGTCCCGGAGCCCATCCCGGTGGATGCAATGCCGACATTCACGGTTCTGACGCCGCACTACAGCGAGAAGGTTCGTTGTATCAGCCATATTGTACTGGCTCTTACTCACATGTAAACAGATTCTCCTCTCGCTGCGTGAGATTATCCGTGAAGAGGACCAGAACACTCGTGTTACGCTGCTGGAGTACCTGAAGCAGTTGCACCCGGTTGAGTGGGACAACTTCGTTAAGGACACCAAGATTTTGGCGGAGGAATCGGCTATGTACAACGGCCAGAGTCCATTCGGAACCGACGAGAAGGGTCAATCCAAGGCAGACGACCTACCGTTCTACTGCATTGGTTTCAAGAGTGCTGCGCCAGAGTTCACCTTGCGTACGCGTATTTGGGCTTCGCTTCGTGCCCAGACCCTCTACCGCACTGTCTCTGGCATGATGAACTACGCGAAAGCGATCAAG
This sequence comes from Fomitopsis palustris, assembly GCA_029783445.1. Lineage (NCBI taxonomy): Eukaryota > Fungi > Basidiomycota > Agaricomycetes > Polyporales > Fomitopsidaceae > Fomitopsis > Fomitopsis palustris. The sequence goes on along the minus strand of JARAOQ010000018.1, from coordinate 212,698 downwards.
CTGCTTTACCGCGTCGAGAACCCCGAGGTTGTCCAGCTCTTTGGCGGCAATACCGACAAACTTGAGCGAGAGCTCGAGCGTATGGCGCGTCGCAAGTTCAAGTTCGTCGTTTCCATGCAGCGGTACTCGAAGTTCAATAGGGAGGAGCAAGAGAACGCAGAGTTCCTTCTCCGTGCGTATCCCGACCTGCAGATTGCATACCTCGAGGAGGAAGCGTCGCGCAAGGAGGGTGGAGAAGTTCGTTTGTTCTCCGCTCTGATTGACGGTCACTCCGAGTTCATTCCCGAGACTGGTCGCCGTCGTCCGAAGTTCCGCATCGAGCTACCCGGCAATCCCATTCTTGGCGACGGAAAGTCAGACAACCAGAATCACGCGATCATTTTCTACCGTGGCGAATACATCCAACTCATCGACGCGAACCAGGACAACTACCTTGAGGAGTGTCTCAAGATCCGCAACGTTCTCGGCGAGTTCGAAGAGTACTCCGTGTCGAGCCAGAGTCCCTACGCGCAGTGGAGCCAGAAGGAGTTCAGTCGCAACCCTGTCGCAATCGTCGGTGCTCGCGAGTACATCTTCTCTGAGAACATCGGTATTCTAGGTGACTTGGCCGCCGGAAAGGAGCAGACGTTCGGTACGCTCACAGCGCGCTCCCTCGCATACATTGGCGGGAAGCTCCACTACGGTCACCCCGATTTCCTCAATGCGTTGTACATGACAACGCGTGGCGGTGTCTCGAAGGCGCAAAAGGGTCTTCATTTGAACGAGGATATCTATGCCGGTATGAACGCGTTCGGTCGCGGCGGTCGCATCAAGCACACGGAGTACTATCAGTGCGGCAAGGGTCGTGACCTTGGTTTCGGTACCATCCTGAACTTCCAGACGAAGATCGGCACGGGTATGGGTGAACAGATGCTGAGTCGCGAGTACTACTACCTCGGCACGCAATTGCCTATCGATCGCTTCCTGACGTTCTACTATGGCCACCCCGGTTTCCATATCCACAATATGCTCGTCATCCTGTCGGTCCAGATCTTCATCACAACGAGTGAGTTTTGCCGCGCCCGTGTGTCATGATGTGACTTACACTGCCATCAGTGGTTTACCTCGGTACGCTCAAGGGCGAGCTCACTATCTGCGAGTACACATCATCGGGTGCCTTCATTGGACAAGTGGGATGCTACAATTTGGTCCCGGTATTCCAGTGGATCAACAGGTGCATCATCAGTATCTTCCTGGTGTTCCTGATTGCGTACCTGCCACTGTTCCTCCAAGGTATGTTCATCCCTCCGATACGGGAATTGTAGACTGAAAAGTCTTGGTAGAACTGGTGGAGCGTGGCACATGGAAGGCGATCCTTCGCCTGAGCAAGCACTTCGCGTCATTGTCGCCTGCCTTTGAGGTCTTCTCCACGCGTATCTACTCGCATTCTATCGCGAGCAATCTGACGTTCGGTGGCGCTCGGTACATTGCGACAGGTCGTGGATTTGCGACTACTAGGATCTCTTTCAGCATCCTGTACTCGCGTTTCGCTGGCCCCAGTATCTATCTCGGTATGCGGCAGTTGGTGATGCTTCTCTACGTCACCATCACGCTGTGGACCGGATGGGTCGTCTACTTCTGGGTCACGGTTCTCGCCCTGTGCATTTCGCCCTTCTTGTTCAACCCGCACCAGTTCTCTGCAGCCGACTTCATTGTCGACTACAGGTGGGCAGATTGTGTACTCCTTCCCGGAACTATTGCTAACAGTATGACATAGAGAGTTCTTGCGTTGGATGAACCGTGGTAACTCTCGTGTACACCAGAACTCGTGGATCGGCTACTGCCGCCTGTCGCGGACGATGATCACTGGTTACAAGAAGAAGAAACTCGGTCACCCGTCCGAGAAGTTGTCTGGCGATGTTCCGCGAGCCGGATGGCGCGCAATTATCTTCTCGGAGGTCGTCTTCCCAATCATCATGGCCATCCTCATGGTTGTCGCATATATGTTCGTCAAGTCGTTCAGGATCGACGGCGTGCAGCCGCCCAGCCCACTGGTGCGCATCGCCATTGTTTCTCTCGGCCCCATCGTCTGGAATGCCGCCATCCTGCTGGTTCTCTTCATGTTCTCGCTCTTCCTCGGGCCCATGCTTGACACACCATACCCGAAGTTCGGATCGTTCATGGCCTTCCTCGCGCACTCGCTTGGAGTTGTGGGTATGATTGGATTCTTCGAATTCCTGGTATGTCTGTCAGCTCTCAGTCATTGAGAGGTCATACTGACATTGCTGCAGTGGTTCCTCGAGTCGTGGAACGTCGCACACGCTGTCCTTGGTCTCATCGCCGTCATCTACATCCAACGAGCCATCCACAAAGTGCTCATCTCCGTGTTCCTGTCTCGTGAGTTCAAGCATGACGAGACGAACCGCGCATGGTGGACTGGCAAGTGGTACGGGCGCGGTCTCGGTGCGCACGCAATGTCACAACCGGCACGCGAGTTCATCGTCAAGATCATTGAACTGTCGCTATGGAGCTCAGACTTCCTCACCGGCCACTTCCTGCTTCTCATCTTGACGCCGCCACTATTGATACCCTATATCGACCGCGCTCACGCAACGATGCTATGTACGTTCTCCTTTCCCTCCCCAGTATATACTTGTCTCACCTAAGTACACGTGCAGTCTGGCTTCGACCATCGAAGCAGATTCGTGCCCCTCTTTACTCTATCAAGCAGAAGCGGCAGCGGAGGTGGATCGTCATCAAGTATGGCACCATTTACGTCCTCGCCATCGCCATCATTGCAGCTCTAATCGCTGTCCGTGAGTGTCGTTGCTTTGTTTTATCCATGCGCGACATTGACTCACGCCACCCGTAGCTCTCGTCTTCCGTCAAGAACTGCACGTAAACTGTGGTATCTGTACGAAGGTCTGAGCGGAAGCGGACGGTTGTGCTCTTGTAATCCAACATCTGACATATTATAGACTGTCGCACCTGTACTGTTGTCTCGCCCACTTGTATGTGACGGACTCGTTGGGGCCACTAGGCCCTTATTCCTTCGTAGCACGGAGATGGACTTCCTTTACGCTCGCTCGTGGCTTGCGCCACAGATGACCTACGTACCTACCACTAAATGTCACGAACACTTATATACATAGTCCTTCGCTACTGACATGAAGTATCGCCTCAAGGTCGATGACAAGTTGCTCCATGGCTAGTGAAGCGCGAAAGAATTCGTATCCGATTGGTCTGGTGACCTACGTTGACTTGGACGAATAGAACTGCGGCAGCTGCCTTCATGCCAGCTGGTGTGTTACAGTGTTGCACATCACATACCCTCCTTCACATGCAGAAGTGCAGTATGATGATACTCGGTGGGATGATCTCCAATATGATGACCAAGCCTAAGCAGAACGATGGAGCAAGGTCTCGGGCCTTAGGCGTGCATGAGGAATGCGTGGAGAGCCACCAGTTGTTGGTGAATCCTCTCTGAGACCAAGAGCAGAAGACATGCGAGCGTACGAAGCGACAAGCAGTCAGCCTCGCCCTGTGCGTGCGTGTGTCAGCCAGTACCGAAAACACGCGTATGCGAGTACCGCGGCGATCGCAACCGACGCAACAAGAAGTTGCGTGCTGAATGTGGACGTCTCATGCTCAACCTGGGTCGTGTCTGAGAGAAAGAAGCAGTGGAATGTAAGGTGGCAAGCTTACGACGGAGGTAAAGGGCGACAAGATGGGTATGGTGAAGTGCGTCGGTATATACCAGCCGGGGGTTGACGAGCGATGCGTATTGGCATGTGTGTGTACGATCGCGGCGACGGTGGCGACAAGGCAACAAAGCAGGAGCACCTGGCTACGCCATCAGCATGTTAGCAGCAAAGGATAGGGAGTGGCGACGTACCACAAGAACTTCCAGCTTCAAGCTACGCTCCTCATGTTGACGTCGCAGGGTATCAATTTCGCGCTGCAATTCACTACGTCAAACTGACTTGCGCTTCAAGGGAGGTCACTCCGTACGCACTGCACGCTTCTCTTCCTCGGCCGCGCTCAACGCAACAAGTTCGCCTTGGTGTGCCAGGCGTGCACATAGCAAGGTCTCAGCAGTCAGCGCCCGGGCGGCCCAGTACTGTTCCGCGGTGGTTGTAGGCTTGACACTCGGTGGAAGGCTCAATTTGGCCCTCACGGCCGCAGTAGCCTGAGCAGGATGTGTAGCGAGTCTTGCTGGGACTAGGGCTGCCTGCGCGTACATCATGGTGCGACTCTGGGCTTGAGACGTCGCGCTGTCCCTCACTCCATGGTCGGGTTTTCTCAGCTTGTTCATCCGCAGGGATGCGATTGCGACGATGTAGAGGGAGGGCAAGGCTGTACGCTTCTAGGTACTTTAGGCCCGCGGTACGGATAGTGGGAGTCAGGCACGTCCATTAAGCAGTGATTACAGTGGTTAAGTATGACCGTGGGACACTATGCTATACTACCCCACCTTAATCTCGCCTATGAAACAGCTCCGCCTCGTGGGTGCCTGAGGCTCTACCTCTTCTCGTCCAAGCACCACACTTTCTTCTCGCCTCCGAGAATCTCAGGCCGACGCTACGAACCATAACGAACTGCTAGGAGACTATTGTAGAGGGACGACGAGTACACAAGCTATACACAGGTCTGCTCATCGGAACGCCCACCAAATCCAAGATGCCCATACCGCCCGCGGATGTCTTTGGCGTGGTGTACATCATCGAGAATGCCCAGCAGTTCTGGTCTGGTGCGCTCCTCAATCTTCTCACTGACGGAGCATCCCCTGATGCCCCGCAGAGCTGGAGGACATGCTGAACATCTCGGACGGGCTCACGCTCGAACGGCTAGACGCCACGCTACGAACGTTCATATCCTTCTGCGCGGCCTACCATGGTGAGCGCACCTCTGATGAGCTGTGTGTTCATTCGTTCGAATTTGACGAGCATACAGAGCAGTACCTCCAGAGCCCACTGCAGATGGAGCATGCATGCGACCTCCTCATCGCCTCGGAGTTGTTCCAGTTCCACTCTCAGCGCATGACCGGGATCCTGTTCAGTGATACCCAGAAGGTGCGCGTGGTCACCCTCTCGTTCAGTCTGTTGTCCGTTGACCGCACCGCAGGCGACAGACCCCCACGAGCAGCTGATCCTCTATGCTATCCTACTGGCCTATGGGCGGCGAAAGACGAGTTTCCTGCGTGACCAAAAGCGGTGGCAACCGCTGTTGCCACTATTGATGGATAATGTCCTCGTAGACGTCGATCCGGACGTGGAGGACTCCTTCTCAGGCACCACCTCCGGTGGGAGCGGGTACCAGCGTGCGGTCGCAGTGCCGATTGAGGCGAAGCTGCGGAGACAATCTGTGCGCCTTCTCTATGAAGTCTGCCGAGTACAGAGAATGACCATGGAAGAGCTAGGTGAGTGCCAGGCTGATTGCGTCTTGCGGCGGACACTCATACGACAGCAGAGATCTTCAGCGACTCGTTTATCGACTTTCTGTTCGATCTCGTCGAACAGACGCGGCATATGCAGGACGACTCATTCAACTACTCTGTGATCAAACTCATCGTGCGTATCTCTCTGTGACGGTGAAATTTGGCTCACGTGCCCCAGGTCGCTCTAAATGAGCAGTTCATGGTGGCTGGGCTGCATCCGCACGAGGAGAAGAATGGCAAGCATCAGAGGACGGAGACCGACAATCGCGTATTGAAGGTGCTGATGACGCGAAGAGGGACGAGCATGACGTTTGGCGAGAACATGATCTTCATGCTCAACCGGGCAAGTAAGGGGATCCAGGGCAGGGCGTGTGTTGCATTCTCACCTACAGAGCAGGCCGGAGTCCCGAAGATCTGTGCATGCAATTATTGGTGCTGAAGCTGCTCTACCTTCTCTTCCGCACGGAGGGCATGTCGGAGTACTTCTACACCAATGACCTGTGCGTCCTAGTAGACGTGTTCCTCAGAGAGATAGGGAACATCGACGAGGACAATGAATCGGTATGCCCAGTCCCGGCCATCTTGTGTATTATGACTGATAGGTCACAGCTCCGACATACCTACTTGCGTGTGCTGCATCCACTGCTCACGAAGACGCAGCTAAGATCGATGCCATACAAACGCGCGCAGATCGTGCACACGCTAGAATCGCTGATCGAGAACGAGTCGATCCGGGATATCGATCCTACAACGAAGCGGCTGGTGCAGCGGTGCCTGTCGGGCGACTGGTGTGTACAGTTCCGGAAGAAGAGGGACGCGCCCGGGCGGGTGACGAGCCCCGCACTCTCTGTGACGTCCGCGGCGTCGATCCCACAGAGCATGGATGCGCTCGCGTCGTCGCGACACGAGCGTTCGAACTCAATCCGGGGGAAGAATAAGGGGGCGAGCCGGAGCGCGGAGAACCTGCTGGACATGGGGATGTCGCGGCGGTCCTCGGAGCAGAAGACACCGCGCGGGGCGCATGGGGGGCATGGGTACTTCGAGGGCCTGCGGCAGCCGAGCGCGGACAGCACGACGAGCCTGCCGCGGATTGTGACGGCGGCGACGGCGGGGCCGGGAAAGGTGCGGCACCGGGCGGGGTCGATGGACACGGAGGCGACGACAGCGGCGTTCTCGACGCTGACGACGCGCGAGCGCAACGACGGCTCGCCGACGTCCGCACCCGCGACGCAGGCGTCGATGGTCATCGCAGAGCGCCTCACGGAGCCACCTTCCCCGCGCTCGCCTCTGGATCCGCCGGACTCGCCCGTCTCGGTGCTCTCGTCCTCCTCTTCGTCGACGATGAACTCGAAGCCGCGCAGGCGCCCCGCGCCGCCGCCGCCCGCGAAGCGCAGGAAGCCGCCCGCCGTGCCCTTGGGGAAGACCCCGGCGAGCCATACATTCAGCGCGCTGGGTGCCTCGTCTTCGCAGCCCAGCCTCACCTCGCTCATGCCCCGGAGGTCATGACGCACGCTTTCTACTGTACATCGCACTCACTGGCTTTCATCATCTGATTCATCACATTGTTTGGATTCTCTCCCAGCTGGTACCAATTTGAGACTGTGAGCCCTCTGAGTAAGTCGTACCGCTGTCGATCAGTCACGTGCATGGTGGTAAACATGCAATCATACTAGAGCGGCGCGTGCAATGTGACCGCGAATGCATGTGCGTTCAATGTGCTGTGTGACTGTCTACCGCTCCCATCATGCCCTCGTCCCTAAAGCGTAAGCGTTCCAGCAAGATTTCCGCCAGGCAGAAGCACTGCACACCACCTGTGGAAGCTCGGAACAGGGAGCGTGTGGAGCTTGAGCCTGGAGATCACAAGGTGACCCCCACCGAAAGTGCATTCATGAGAATGGACCAAATTGATGAGCTAGAGTGTGAGTCTCCATGCTCATTATGACTCCCAGTGCATTGATGTGGCATTGCCAACCTGTTTGAAGATGAAACACTGACACCAATGAGAGGACATGGTGTGCCTGCAGAGAGTGTGTATGGCCCTGACATCAACTTTGAGTCTGAAGTGGATACCACACCTCCACCATTGGGTGAGCCTCATGTTGTTGTCTTTAGGCCTGGAGACACGTAAGTGATCCTTTTTCTCATTCTTGTATATGGCATGGCATGACAAATTTCAAGTGCTGTGTTTGCATCAGAGTATGATGATACACCCAACATTTGGGTTGGGATTATCACAGATCTCCGTGTACAGCAAATACACCAATCAGATGCCCAGGAGGATGCACCAGCCAAGGTCTGGCTCAAGGTTAAGTGGGGCTGGTCTGGCAGAGACCTTGCCACACTCATCAAGTCATTGTATGTCCCCATTGATTAAATCCCCTGCATATGGGCTGACTGGTCTAACTGTTGCTACAGCAATGCTGCTGAATATGCCCCATTCGAAAGGACACTCTCAGAGTACATGTCAATTGAGAGTGCACGGACTATAGCAGGCAAGTCAGACATGTTCCATTATTCAATTCTTTCAATTCATCTACTTGCCAGCAATGGAGTATCTGCATGAATGGGATGAGCATGATCTCAACCCGCCAGAGCTACAGCCAACGACTCTGTTCACCAGGGCCACACTGCACTATTCCCGGAAATTCCTAGATGCAAGTCTCCACCTATCATTGCCTCTCAAATCACATTTGACACTCCATGGACAGCCCCGACCCGGACATGACATGTGCATCCCCGGCAGATGCAGGCAGCTCGGATATGTCCCATTTCCGCTCGACCCACAGTTGAACTGGGACGAGATGATCATGCACTTCTGCCCCCGTCTGACATGCAAGACATGGTATCACCGCGAGTGCCTCATCGCCTGGGATTTCCTGGACGACCCAGCGGTGCAATATGCAGCCGACCGCGGTGTCCGGCTCCTCACCATCGATCCAGACTCAGAACATGATTATTCCCTGCTTGCCTTCCATGCTCAAAAACAGAAGGCACCGAGTAACTCAGACCCTGACTCAGAGTTGGGCTCAGACAATGCAGACGACAGCAGCTCGACCGACAGCTCGACCACTCCGGCCCCGTTCGCCGTCCACTGCCCTGCGTCGACCGCGCTCCCGCTAGACCACGTCCTCGCCGAGATGGCGCACGACCCGGGCGTGCTCTCCGTCCTGCCGCGCTCGCTCATCCGCCTCGCGCAGTGCCCGATTGTGCGCCGGCCGGGGCCCGCGCGCGGCGGCTGGCTGCCCGCGGGGAACGTGAAGGAGGTCGTGCTCGCGCGGCGGCTCGTCTACGCCGCGATCGAGGGCGACGCGATCGACGGGTGGCCGCCGCTCGGCGCGCAGGAGCTCACGGACAGGATCGGCGCGAATATGCGCTACGCGTCGCCATATGCACCGTTCTGGGCGTGGAGGGAGGCGCAGCTTGAGCGCGAGACGTGGATGGAGACGCCCCCGGTCGTGTGCCCGAAGTGTGGAGGGGCTATCTAGAGAGGTGTGTGCTCGTGTGGGTTTGGCACGCTGTGACGTCGACCTAGTCGTTGCGTCTGTGTGCGCCCGACTGAAGTGATGCTGTTAGTACTTGTCATCCTGGTCCCATGCCCGCTCTGTTACGAATCTCGGCTGTTACTCCGCTACTCAGTAGCATATCACCGCCAAAACCGCGACCAAGTATGGCTTGAACACTTGACTCTCTCTTCTCCTTGTTTCTGTGCACACTATTCCATAATCTGACACCATTGTCGAAGAAGCCCTTGGCTGGCGTTCGCAACCGATCGCGGCTGTGGCTGACGTCCTCTTCACAAACTCGGTCGACATTGCAACCGGCGTATGCCCAGAGGCCGCCAGCCCCACCACCGACGCTGTCAGCCTCGCCGACCTAAAAGCGAGCGCCACATCAGAGCGAACGCCGTCCCCCCCCAGAAGGCCCAGATCGCCGAGACCACCAACCCGCCCGGCATGAAGCTCTCCCTCCCTCAAGTCTTCCTCGCCCTCGCATGGCTCCGCCTGAGCCACAGCGCACCGACGCTCGACCTCCCGCTCGGGCTCGACGTGCCCGCGATGAGCTCCCCCTCGGCATCCGTGCAGGCGTCCAAGGCGACTCTCCCGTTCGCGCGACGCGTCAACCCTGCGGGGAGCGCGAGTGTCGTGCGGCTCGACCAGGCGCGCGCGCAGTCCCTCCGCGACCGCGCGGCGGGCAGGTTCGCGGGCGTGTCCACCGCGGCCGAGGCTGCGCAGGCGGCGGCGGCGATCAATGTGCCTGTGACGGCACAGGTCGTGAGCTATGTCGCTGAGGTATGCTGGTCATCTGTGTGTGGCTTGCGTGCGCGGATTTCAAGCTGATGGAATGCGGCGGTTAGGTCCAGATCGGGAACCCGCCGAGTAACTGTATGTCCTTCTATTGCGTGCGCGGCGTTGTACCAAGGGCCGACCTGATGCGTGTCTGCGCAGACAGTCTTCTCATCGACACGGGGAGCTCTAATACTTGGGCAGGCGCGGATCCATCAAACCCCTACATGCCGTCGGATACAACGGCTCCTACCGGGGATGCAGTCGTGAGTCCGAATACGCCGGTCTAGATGCATACGTGTTGACTTCGCCGACAGTTTGTCACGTATGGCTCTGGTGCCTTCGCAGGTACGCAATGAGACGCTGCCTGTCATGCGCTGTGGCTGATGGCGGGTCGCTGTGTAGGGTTGGAGGTGACAGACCAGATCACCCTGGCGCCTGGTCTCACGATCAATGGGCAAGGTATCGGGGACGCCGTAATTGCACAGGGCTTCGATGGTGTCGACGGGATCCTAGGGTGAGTAGCCACATCTTGCGAGTGAACGAAGAATGCTCACCCTTTGTATCGTAGAATTGGACCTGAAGACCTCACATGCGGTGCGTTACTCGTAGTTTATCCTTCTGCACGCACTGAGAGACCGCTGCAGATACGCTCTTCCCGGTGAGCCAGTGCATCCCCACGGTGGTGGACAACGCGTACAACCAGGGCCTGCTGGAAGCGTACGAGATCGGCATATCGTTCACGCCCTCGAAGATGCCGTCCGAGATGAACGGGGAACTCACCTTTGGCGGCATCGACGAGCGCAAGTACAAGGGCGAGCTGAACTACGTGTGAGTATGGGGTGATGTAGGTCCTGGGGAACATACAGACTGACAAGGCACAGCCCGATTACGTCGACCAGCCCGGCTTCCAACTACGTCGGGATCGACCAAAGCGTGATGTACGGAAACACGGAGATCTTGAAGACCACGGCGGGCATCGTCGACACAGGGACGACACTCCTGCTCTTGGCAACCGGTGCGCGTATTTGGACCCTGACCCTAGACTCGGTGTTAATTCGCGCTCGTTCACAGACGCCTTTGACGCCTACCAGAACATGACCGGCGCTACTATGGACTCGAACACTGGGCTCCTCACGGTCACTGAGGACCAGTTCGGCGCTCTGGAGAGCATGTTCTTCAACATTGGAGGGGTGAGTTGGCACATTCGCTGTATCATCCTCTCCTCAGCTCACGTTATATCGAAGAAAATGTATGAACTAACCCCGGACGCGCAACTCTGGCCTCGTTCGGTAAGCCTCTCGGGCCCGTCGCTCATCCTTGCTGACGGAGGTTGTCCAGCTCAACACCTACATTGGGGGTGACCCCGATGGCTACTACCTGGTCGTGTCCGACAATGGTGCGGTCTCCGGGGCGGGGCTCGATTTCATCAATGGAATGGCGTGGCTGGAGCGCTTCTACACGGTGTACGATGTTGGAAACAGCCGGGTCGGGTTGGCGGAAACGAGGTATACGCTTGCTATGAGCAACGTACGCACACAGTGAGGTCGCGGAGGCGCTGGCAGAGAGCACTGGCCGGGGTGTCGTTGGTGATGATTTGCATGTTATGGTTGTCTGTACTAGGCTGTAGTGCAGAATTTTAGGGGCGGGCTCAGTAATATGTCGCTAAGAAGTTGGATTTGAGGGAACCGACCTGGCCGCGAGAGGCATCATGCTTGTAGTGTCATACGACCTAGTGCACGACTCTCGCTTGCTGCCATGCTGCTCATTGACGAAAGAAGCAAGCTACGTAGCGGCGAGTAACTGATAGCTCATACCAAAACTACGTGCGAATCCGAGTCGCATGGAAGTTGCACGTCCACTGATTGTAGGGTCCATTGGCGTCCATCTAGGATGCGGCATACTAGATGTTGCCGGTTTCCCGCATGGCGGTTTCAAGGTCGTATGGTCCATATATGAGCTTTATTGCCCTCGCAATGACATATTTACAGGTCGGGGTAAAGAGCCTTGTCGCTGTCGTGTTCGCATAAGTAGAGGCGCCTCTAGAGGAGTATGCCACGTGACTGTGCACGCGGTAGGGAAGCCAGCCTCGCCGCCATTGCCGTTCGCCTCTTTTGCATCGGTGCCACGACCTCGAGGCAGTCTTGCTCCACGCGCACAGCCAATACAGTTTTCCGGCCTTCTGTATGCAAGCTTGAAGCGTTGCAGGTGATAAAGAGGTGGACCGGACGTGGTCAGCCGCCTCGACCTTTCGCAACACCAAGATACCCATTTGTACTATCCTTGATACCTCTGATCCTGCAATACACTATCACGAGCATATACACGATCGGTCACCATGACTTTTACGCTTGCCTTGTGGGCACTCGCATCCACGCCCTTCTCCTTGGCACGGACGTTCACGGTCGCGAACAATTGTTCGTACACTATCTGGTGCGTAGTGTTGTACTCTAGTTCGGAACGAGCGACTGACTGCCGGTCGCAGGCCTGCCGTAAGTCTTGTCCCTTGCATTCCTTGCGGGAGCGTGCAAGTCCTCGTGCACGGCTCGGCTATATGCGCCTCTCCCACACAAGCACACTCATTGAAGCACCCCACAGATCTTCACCGGTTCATCCGGATCAACGCCTGATCAGCCTACCGGGTGAGCTGTGAACTTCGACAAAGTGCAGGGTGCACAACCACTGATCGGTTGACCTAGGTGGGAGGCCCAGCCATATACGTCTGTGAGTTTCTCAGTCCCGGACGACTGGGACTCGGGCCGAATATGGGTATGTGTTCTTGTCAACCCTCCCATCTACGTTTGGATACAACCCTCTTCAGGCCAGACTTGGATGCGACTTTAGCAACAGTAGCTCGGGCCAGACATGTTTGTCTGGCTCATGTAGTGGAGGTTTGGAATGCACAGCCCCGGTACGTCTCACGCGCATATAGCCGCCAAAAGCCTTCATTGAGACCTATATTGAAGGGCGACACGCCCGCAAGTCTGGCGGAATGGACTCTGAGCGCAGGCGGTCAGGATTACTATGATGGTACGCCATTCACAGTTATCGTCTTGTTATGCGACATGACAATCTATGCCAGTCTCCCTCGTCGATGGGTTTAACGCACCTCTGGCGATCACGAATAACGTCGGGTGTCATGTAGCTAGTTGTCCAGTGGATCTAGATGCCATTTGTACGCTGCCTTTATGCGCATCTATCTTCAACTCAGCAAGACTGACTCGCTATATGCAACAGGCCCGGACGCGTTGAAAGGACCAACCAATTCATCTGGCGCAGTGCTGGGCTGCAAGAGCGCATGCGACGCCAACATCGGCGGCGACTCGAGTGAGTCAACCCTCATGGCTCTGACGCGTACACACCTCATCACGCACCCCAGGCGACTCGCCCAACTGCTGCTCGGGCAGCTACAGCACCGCCGCAACGTGCCCGTCGTCCGGAGTGGACTACTATAGCTTCTTCAGTACGTCCTCATCCTAAGACCACCCCACGCTGTGTTGGCTCACTGACACCCGTGTGGCGCACAGAGGGCAACTGTCCAGACGCGTATGCGTACGCGTACGACGAGTCGAGCGGCACGGCCCTCTGGACGTGCGACGCCTCCAAGAGCGCGGACTACACCCTCACGTTCTGCCCGTAAGCCCTCCACGCCCTGGTCTCTCCACACCCTCCGCTCACTCGCTGCCCCACACAGTGCAAGCGACGTGGGAAACAGCACCACCTCCGCGTCCGGCTCCGCATCCGCATCCGGCGGCTCAGGCGCGTCCGCGACGGCGACGGCGACGGCGAGCGGCGCGAGCTCGACGGCGAGTGCCACGCAGCTGCTCCCGGCGATGTGCAGCCTGAGCGCGAAGCCTGCGCAGCAGCCCATGGGCGTGAGCGCGTTCCGCACGATGGTGCGGAAGATGCTCGCCGTGTTCTGACCCGCTGGAGTGTCTCTGGGGGAGTAAGTTATTGATGCGTGTAGCGACAGGATTGGATTGGATTGGATCGGGTGTAGCAGTATGTGTGGATTTGTATCGATGGCCAGCTTATGTATTGTGCATAGACCGTATGTCGTTGCGCCAGAGGTTCCGTGGTAAAGGCAGGGCTTCCTCTTCGCAGACCTCTTCGCAGACGAGAATTGAGTATGACATCGACTCGGTCCGCTTCAAACGTGTATGCGTGGCGGCCAGCAGTCTCATTCGTGCCCCTTGCAGCCTACATTCCGTAGTGCGGCCGCACCTCTAAAGATTCCCACCTCCGATAGGGACAAATCATCCTCGCACTGGAAGGCTTTTTGCCTGTACTCGGCGACATATCTTGCTTGCCCTTTTCAACGTACTTTGAACGGTATCCACGTGGTGTGGTTCTCGGGCACGAGGCCTGAACCTTATAATATGGTATTCAATTGAGAATCTGTCGCTCTCCATCCTACAATTCCTGACAGCCTCCCAACTCTTGGTCATTGAAGCCTCAGCTCAACCACTCATAGTTAGTCCTACGTGCCATCCCCCTATTCCTATTGACAACACTATACGTGTAGTGTCCTCATCGAACGATCTGACACCGACTCCGCCTAAAATTCGTGATGCACCCCGGGCACCTTTCAACAAACCCACTGCTGACCTCATCCTACGGTCGTCGGACCTAGTTGAGTTTCGCGTCAAGAAGGCCATTCTCGCGGAGTCGTCGCCTGTATTCGAGAATATGTTCAAACTGCCCTCACCCCCGCAGAGCCATGACTCGCGTGAAGAAGCCTGTGTTGTCGAAATGGCAGAGGACAGTCACACCCTCGAGGGTCTGCTGCGTCTATGTTATCCCGCAGACCAGATGCCGCTTCAAACTCTCGAGCAGGCGTACACCCTGATAGAGGCGGTGAAGAAGTACGCGATGGACGGCGCACTACACTTCCTCACCCAAAGGTTGTTGACCTTTGCCGACGCATCGCCCCTGAGAGTCTTCGCCCTCGCGGTCCATTTGCAATTAGGGCACGAGGCAGTGCTAGCAGCTGCCAGGTCATTTCTCAATCTCACCGTAGTCAACAGCGAATTTCTAGCGCTTGAGGAGCTCCGATACATCACAGTCCCAGAGTATCTCTCGCTCCTCGACTTCCGCGACCGCTGTGCCACAACGGCCGCGTCTTTACTCGACGACTACACATGGATGCCAGTGGACATCAAGGAATGGTGCTGGTTCGTTTGTAAGTCCTGCAAGGCAGCCGGTGAAACGAAAGTCTTCATGCGTCCTCAGAAACCCAGACTATGGTGGACCAAAATGATGGCTCGCTGTCGCATACTCGTGTTGGCTAATCCATCCGGGAAAGTACTTACCGCACAGACATGCACGGCGGTAGCACTTACAGAGGCCGGAAAGTGCGATTACTGCTGTAAGCATGCACCAAAAGAGTTGGCGGAATTCATGACCTTGCTTGCTGCGAAGGTGGACTCTGCTGTTGCCCAGGTGAGTGTTGCAGTGCCGATCCCACCGCTAGCTCTCTGAACTCACGGTGACATGCAAAGGTGGACATAAAGATAACTCACTAGCGACGAGTGTGCCTCTGGCTGGCGCTAGTTATATATGCCGAGTCCTACGGGCTGTGATCGCCAACATGTAGCGATTTCAGGTCGTGGAGATCTCACTCGACAACTGATTGATGTACCAACAACAGGAGTGCATATACGATTCCATGCCAGCCTCAAGTGCCATCAGCACTATTGCCATCCGTGCGACTCTGATAGAGCCTCTCTCAAAGCTGCAGCTCGCACCTCCCAACACCGACAGGCATCCACCAATACCCTACATCATCAGCTTAGTAGAAGTCGTACTCTCCTGGGCCCCAGTAGTGGTTGCTCCCCTTGTACGCGCCTCCCTCGGGCAGCATTCCCCACTGCGTGTCGATGTCGTGCAAGGTGCCCCGCGCGTCCCACGCATCGCTCGCCCGCTCAACGTCTTCCGGCGTCACAAGGCTGTCCCACCCGCGCCGGATATCCACCCTCGCGTCCTTGTATGCCAGGAGCGGAATGTCTTCGTAGTCGTCGCCGTACACGTTGTGCACGTCCTTGATCGGAATACGCGCCTTGCCGTTGGGGTGCAAGTTGGTCACGATGGGTTGAGAAGATCCAGATGGCTAAGTGCCGTATCTCAGTCCACATCGATTTGCGTGATATGATTGAAGGTCGTATCCTACGAGATCACTCACTGTGCTAGTTCCAGCCTGGTTCGCTGCGCCCTGATGGGTGCCCGCCGCTGCCGCTGCCGGAGCCTGAGCGGGAGCAGCGCCTCGAGCTGCGGCGTTGTTGCCGCCGCGGCGCCGGCGACGTCTATTTCTACGGCCCCCGCTGTTTCCTGTCGCAGCGTTGGCAGCTGTGTTAGTCGGCATGGCTCGCGGTGCGATTGGGAGACGATGATGGCCGCGAGATGCCTTGGGGAAAAGGGATAGAGTTCATGGGCGTGCAGAGTGATTCGTGCGCGTGCTCTTGCGAAGGCAGCCCTGGGAAGGATGGAGCAGTCGTTACGTACCAGTGAACTCTGTTGTGTCCTTCTGGCCTGAGATGGGCCAGTGCTTGCGATGACGCCGCCGGGGCCCGGTCATGTGCGTGCACACCAAGTTGTGAATCTGAGGCAGGAGACCGGATTTTGGTTGGCCTCTGTTCAAGGTGTCGAGTATAGCACGTCGTCTCGCCATGAAAGTGCACTCAAAACGAATCTACGCCATCGGTGATGCGCGTGCAAAATGAGATGAGCAGAACGAGCGACGAGCCACATTATACTGCTGGCTTGGCTATAGCACTGTCATGTGGGGTAATCAGTGTCAATCCTCGTCCTGCTGCATCCCACCAAGTCGCACGAATAATCCAAGCCCGCCGGCCAGCGCCGATTCGACGTCGACGTTCAGCAAAAGATGACGTTGTAGTCGACCTGCGTCGGGCACGTCTCCGTGTTGTCGCAGCCGGTGCCCTGGTTGGCGCCCGTGCAGGCAACAGAGCCAGAGGAACCTGGTGCGGTCACAGAAGTTAGCTGGGGCAGGGACAGCGGGTGCGGATGCTGGTGGACTACTCACAACCTGTGTTGGGGGAAATCGAGACGGGGATGTTGAATCCGCTGGCTGTGCTCGCGGAGAACTGGTCCTGGCCGTTCCTGAGCGCGCATCGTCAGCACGCAAACAGCAGCCGCCGCCATTCTCAGCCCCACTGACGAATCGATGGTGAACTGCGCGAGGGTGACGCCGCTGGGGGCGTCGCCGTCGCAGCTAACGCCGCCCGAGCAAGTGCCCGTGGCGCATGAGCCGTCCGCGTCGCAGTCCGTGCGGCTGCACACGTTGCCCTTCCGGCCGGAGAGCAGGTACGCGGTGTACTGCTGGCCCGCGGCGAGCGCGAACCCGCCCGTCGGGCTGCGGTTGTGGTCCTGCACCGTGGGGTAGAACGCGGGGTCGATCTGCGCCTTGCAATTGTTGACCAGCGTCAGCGAGTTTCTGGTGGGAGGGAGAAGCATGAGGGATTGGATGACGGGCGATGACGGGGGAGTGACCTACGCGGCTGCGATCGGAGGGTCGCGAGGGCGGTGACAAGGACGGCGAGGTGGGCGAACATGACGATAGTTGGGAGAGAGGTGGGAGTGGGTGGAACTTGGATGAGAGTTGGGAGTTGAGTGAGCTTCGAACGGTTGTTGGAGCTTGGGACTCCTCAGTGGGGTCGAGCCCTGGGGATGGTACTAGCCATTTAAGCATGGCACGCGCACAGTGAGTGGCACAGTGCCAGGGAACGTTCCCCGAGTTGTGTTGCAGCTGGAGCAGGCCTGTCAGTGACGAGCGGCGCGTATCCTGACATCAAATTCGCATGTATCCAGGTGAACATGTGTCGGAGACAGCAGTCCTATGATCCAAGGGCGAATCTCGGAGGCCCAAAGTGTGTGGACGGACGTTGCTGTTGGCTGAGTTACAATGAGGGTCGGAAAGAAAAATAGATCGATATACAACGTACCGGACACCGTTTCATAGCGTCGCCATGGCGAGCCCTGCTACAGGTTAACAGATGCGAGCGTAAGTCGGAAGATAAAGTCCATCGCCTTCCCTGCACTGAGTCGGGGTAGTACTATGCGGTGGCGGCTCTTGCCTCGCGCGATCATCTTCGTGCCAGTGGTCCGCCGTGCCAGAAGCAGCAGGTGCAGGTCAGGACATGGGAGACGTCGCCGCGGTGAGAGGCTGGCAAACGCAGCCGGGACATTCGCAACGTGCCGCTGCGTACGTGTTGTGCCGCTACCTTCGCACATGCACGCGGAGGCGCCGGAGGGAGGGTGCACGGGTAGTCCAAACACGTGATGGTGACGATACGCGTCCGTGACGTCCGGTCTCCGCCTCGGTCTCCAGAACGCGTCACGGTGGTGTCCGCTGGACTTGTGTGTTCGCCTCCGCGGCGGACGATCGATCGAAAGGTCCGTTCTGCACTAGGAACTTGGCCGGCACATTGGAGATACCACACCATATACATTCACCTACACCGCCATGAAGGCCGCTGCATTGACGGACGTACCAGATACTTGAGCGCATGGGGCTGAGATGGGGGATGCCACCTAGTGGTGAGAGTGTAGCCCGTTGGGCGGGCAGCGATCGTCATCCTCAGAGGGGCGTTCAACATACGTCAGCCGCCTGGCACCCTGCGAGCCTCCCAACGACAGCCTCCACCGCCCGCCGCCGCATAAAAGGTGGGCTGCGAGCTGCACCGTGCCCTCGTCGGTCCGCCGCACACCACATCCACTATCCCCCGCCCCTTGCGCCCCCTCTCCCTCTCCCTCCGCCCCCACACTCGTTTGCACAACCATGTTCACCAAGGCCTTCACCGCCCTCATCGCCGCCGCCGTCCTCGCGCGCGGTGCGCCCACCCCCGCGCCCGACCGTGAGTCCCTCCCCTCGCGCTCACACCTGACCCCAGCCCGGACGCGCGCTGACGCCGCGCCCGCGCGCAGAGACAAACATCCTGCAGCTCGCGCTCTCGCTCGAGCACCTCGAGAACGCGTTCTACGTAGGGGCGCTCGCGGCGTACGACGCGGACGCCTTCCGCGCCGCGGGCTTCCCCGACTGGGTCCGCGCCCGCTTCGCGCAGATCAGCATGCACGAGGCGACCCACGTCGCCGCCCTCCAGACCGCCCTCGGCGCCAACGCGCCCCAGCCGTGCCAATACAGCTTGTGAGTCCCTTCGCGTTCGCCCGAGCGGTCGGGCGGGAGGCTGACGCGCCGTGTGGGCAGCCCGTACACGGACCCGCGCTCGTTCGCGGCGCTGTCGTTCGCCATCGAGGGCGTCGGCGCCGCGGCGTACCAGGGTGCGGCCAAGTACATTGACGACAAGGACACGTTGGGCGTGGCGGCGGTACGTACGCTCCCTTTGCGATGAGACGGTGCCGTGCTGAGGCCCGCTGTGGCAGTCCATCCTCTCCGTCGAGGAACGCCAGGTCGCATGGGTCTCGTCCGCCGTCCTCAAGCAGCAGCCCTGGGACGGGCCCTTCCAGACGCCGCTCTCGCCCACCGGAGCCTACTCCCTCGCATGTACGTGGTCCGCAAAGTGGATATATGCGCGCGCACGCGCTCATTCTCTCCCACAGCACAGTTCGTCACCTCGTGCCCGTCGTCGAACCCCGCGCTGCCCGTCACCCCGCTCCCGGCACTGAGCCTCTCGGACGCGTCGCCCGCGCCGGGGGCGACGCTGCAGCTGACGTTCGACGCGCCGGGCGGGGCGTACCTCGTGTGGCTGAACGGGCTCGAGGCGGTGTACACGCCCGTGGACGGGAACAAGCAGACGACGGTGCCCGCGGGCCTGCACGGGACGGTGTACGTCGGCGTCGTGTCCGGCGAGCAGATGCCCCTCACGGACGCGAGCATGGTCACCGGCCTCGCGATCGTGCAGATGCCGTTTGGCTCGATGGTGGATGAGGTGGACAATGCGTAGTCTGGCCATGGTGTCGGTGCTTGGATGTCTTTTTCTGTCGTTTTTTGGGTTTTGGGAGGAATGGGAGTACTCGCGAGTGTGACAATGCGGCCTGGTGGGAGACTGTGGCGACTGGGAAGACGATGGGTGCGTATGGCTGTATGGCGAAGGTGTTTCGACGAACATCGTGCGATGCAACTGTCCATCTCGTCACGAGATCGCGACGAACCTTGGCTCGAGTGACGCAACGCAGCGAACATCTGAAAAGCTGAGCCTCTGCTAGTGGCTCCCGGACCACGACGCGCGAGACCAAGGGCTCCGCCAGAGACGCTGGTCTCACGCACGAGCAAATCTGAGACAGGCTCTCGTGGCGTGAGCCACTGCGGCCGGAGAATGCACGGCACGTCCGGCTCTAGTAAATATTCGAGCTCCGATGCTCTGCGGCCGCGCGTGGCGATTCTATTCAGACATAGTCACAGAACTATGCCATACTTACTGCAGACCAAGGTGTTCGCTCGCGATGTCCCAGAACACTGATACCAATAGCACTTATCTCAGCCACCAATCTCACAATTCTATGCCCTTTCCTGTTTAGGCCGAGCTGGAGACTACTCCAAATTGTCGAAACCGACACATTTTTGCTCTTTGTAGCAACAGCGGCATACACCGATACATCCTGAACGAAGGGCTTCTATGCAACGCCGGAAAGTGTGAACACTGTGATCATGGCTACTACTCCAGTGCTGTAACTTCATGCACTGGGTTCAGATGGCTTTCGTCTCCCCCGGGACTCAGCGATCTGTGAAAACCGGTTCGCGTGCTGGATTGTATTCTACTGAAGGGTTTGTCTACTTGTATGAAAGGTAGCCATGTGTTCATTTTCAGCCCCGGTAAATCAGATGGCACTACCAGTGCCCAGCTTAGCACGACAGCCCTAGGAGATCGCGCCACAGCGGGCTTTGAAGTTAGTCTCACATTTGCTCACGCGCCACATCATATCTCATATTGGATCATTCGCGAGACCAGTGTCTCTTTGCGGAGCCCCGATCTCTCAGGGCGTCTCACGCGAGTGGGGAGGGCAATTGCGAGCAGTCCGAGTTTCCTGATGAACACCTGCTCATCAAGGCCTCCGGGTGCTATGACTGTATCGTCTTCGGTCTTGGTCAATGCCAGCATCCCGCGCCGACATAGCTCTCAACAACGCAAGTGATATGATACGAGCAAGAGCGCAGCTGCACGATCATGGCGATAGACACATCCAGACACGCCCGTTGGTGTTGGTGTTGGTGGTCACGATGGGCTCGCTCGGACACTGGCCCTGCGGCCGTACAGACGTACACCCGACGGAGATGAGGACGCGTACGTACGTACGTAGAAGCCTAGCCTACATACATACGTGCGGGCTATAGCTATTCTGGGCGGGCCATCCGTTGATCGCCGGGTATCGATTGGGCGACGGACCAGTGGTTGGTGGTTGGTTGGTTGGTTGGTTGGTTGGTTGGAGGCGTCGTCCATGTCGTCCGGCGCTGCTGCATGCGCGAGTCTGAGAACGTTGGAGGGCGGCTGGCCGGCTGCTTCTGGGCGGGCTGCGAGAGTCTGATGGGCCGCCGAGGCGGACGCTTTGGTGTCGTTGTTGTCACCACCCGCGCGTTCCGATGCGTACATGCCACTGGGCGAGTGTGCCAGGGCGAACGGGGCGTGGCGTGCTGATGCGGGCGGGCTGGTCACTGAGTCTCCAGCTTCAAGGAGCAGCGACGTCTCGGGCATCGCGGGGACGGGCTCGCGATCGAGGCAATCAAGCGTAACCTTCCTCGAGCACCGATCGTGCGATGCGCTGGGCTATTCTTATCTTATCGTTACCCGCCCTCTCGAGATCGATCAGTCCGCGTCCCCCTGGACGCCCTCTCCACGCCCGCTGCGAAGGCTGTCCGCGTCGCCTGGGCAGCCAGCCAGCGAGCGCGAGACCGAACACAGACGCCACCCCCGTCATGTATTCATGGCGCCGGACCGGGGGCGCCACCCGGGCACTGATTGGCTCGACCCGCGCGTCGTCCCACAAGGGCCTCATCCAGTTGGGCTGGCCGGCATCCACAACGTCGCGCGCATTTGCGTGCGACGCAGGGCGTGCGCGGCCCGCGGGTCAGCTGTGCGCGCGGGCTGACTCGCCGCCAAGCGGGCACGGGCACGCGCGAGCAGGAGGGTGGGTGGGGCCAATCGCGCGCGGGGAGGAAGGCGAGCTAGGAAGCGTTCGAGCTTCGGAGGCGCGCCTCCTCCCTCGGGCTTATTGAGCCCTCGGTTCGCCATCGGCCGTGCGCTTCGCGGCGGCGGCCGTCAGCGCGGGGTCGCAGGGCGTGGCTGCGGGTCCAGTGTGCGGGCAGGAGCGACGCGGCTGCTGGGGTGGACGGGCTGCGCGTGGGTGGCTTGTTCGTGGATCGCGCCACGGACGTCGTGCGAGGGACTGCGCTGGAGAGTGTTTCCGGGCGACGCGTTTCGACGTACCGGACGTGCAGGCGGCACTGGCGCTGACTGGTGGGTCACGCCGAAGCCAGGGTTCAGGCAGTGACGCTTCGCGCTTCTACGCACGCCTTACTCGCGGGAGGGATGGTCAGCCCATTGCCTCGTCACGCCGCTGATAGATCCACGACACCGCGAAGATCGAGCGCGGATATAAAGCGAGGAGGGTGGCGCGGGGGCTGCCTCGAGCCTCGTTTCGGTGCTTCTCCAGGACACGACTGCACGGCGGCACCTCCTCCCCCCACGCACGCACGAACGAACGAACGATGATGATGTTGCTCTCGACCGTCCTCGCGCTCTCCTCCGCCTGGCTCGCCACCGCCGTGCCCACGCGCCGCGACGGCCCCGTCCCCGTAACAGGTCCGTCCCCCGCCCGTGCGCCGCCGCGGGCCGCGCTGACCGCGCGCACGCAGATACGAGCATCATGCAGTACGCGCTCACGCTGGAGCACATCGAGCACGCGTTCTACGTGCAGGGCCTCGCGCAGTACGACGCGCAGGCGTTCGCGGACGCGGGGTACGCGCCGTGGGTCCGGGGCCGCTTCCGCCAGATCCGCGAGCACGAGCGCACGCACGTCGCCTTCCTGACGGGCCAGCTCGGCGATGCCGCGCCCGCGCCGTGCAACTACTCCTAGTGCGTCCCTCGGTGTCGCTGTTGCTGTTGCTGCGGGGCTGATCTGACGGTGTGCGCTAGCCCGTACACGGACGTGCAGTCGTGGGTGTCCCTGTCGCAGACCCTCGAGGAGGTCGGCGCCGCGGCGTACATGGGCGCCTCGATCTTTGTTGACAGCAAGGACGTGCTCGCGGCGTCTGTGGTGCGTCGCCCTCTCGACGCGCGGCGTGTTGACGACCGGGTGAGCTGACTGGCACCGCTGCGCAGGCCATCTCGCACATCGAGGCGCGCCAGGCGGGCTGGGTCAACTCTGCGCTGAAAAAGCAGCAGCCCTGGGACGGCGACTTTGAGACACCGCTCCACTTCAGCGGCGTGTGGTCCCTGGCAGGTACGCCGTCCATCCCTGCGCCCGCCGCTCGACGTTGACGCCCCTCTCCGCAGGGGGCTTCATCACGGCGTGCCCGGAGACGAACCCGGACCTGCCGGTGCAGACGTTCCCCGCGCTGACGGTGACGCCCGCGGCGCCGGCCATGGGCCAGAACATCAGCGTGTCCTACAACGGCACCGGCGCGGCGGACGGCGCGCCGACGTACATGGCGTGGTACCACGACATGAACACGACCTTCACGACCATCCACCCCGACGGCGTCACGACCGTGCCCGACGGCCTCCGCGGGACCGTCTTCGCGGGCGTCGTGAAGAACACGACGGCGACCACGAGCGATGCGACGATGCTGAGCGGCCTTGCGATCTTGACGTTCCCGTACGACTCGTATGCGATCGTCGGCGCGTGAGTCGCAGACGTGGACTTGGGCGGCAAAACTATGTGCTCCGGGGGTGTAATGTGGACAGTGGACGATGTGCTATGCCGACTGCGAGGATCGGGGTAACATACAGTGGCGTGCGAAAAAAACTCCCGCGCCCGTTTTGGCACTTGTAAGAGAAAATTGCATAAAAACAAAGGACACAGCTCTCCTCCTGCAATCAGTGTAGACAGAGTGCTCTTCTACAGTGGGTGATGTATGATACATTGAATCAGTAGTATACTACAATCTGAGTCCATCAAAGTGATATATAGGCTGCTCTCACTTATTTTTGAATTGCCTGTGGTACAGCCAGGAAGGGTCTGTGTTTGAAAGTTGGTGTATGCATGATAGATCTTCCATCATGTAGCACCTGTTTATGACTAATCCTTTCCTGAACTGCTTCTGTGAGTGCTTTTACATGCCAATTTTGATAACACATAAAGTCTCTCAATTCAAGAGTGATTTTTACAAACAAGAGCAGAGGCCCTATAGTCATGATGAACCCACCCTATCAATAATAGGTGGGTAAAAATGTTGTGCATACCACTCAATCACCAGAGAGCTGCCCATTCCCCATGATAGAAAATTTGACATTTCTGAGGAGATAACTTATATGGTTTGAGCTAGCTCTAGTCTCAGCACCAAGAGGGGTTTTGCAAAGATGTCACTGTAGTTGGGTTCTCTCAGATGTAGAATTAAGTTATACATCCATCAAATTCCACACAGAGTACTCCCTTGGTTGTACCATGGGCTGTTCAGGAGTTAATGGAATTAGCTTATATATTCATTTCATGCACTCAGATTGCAGTATACTACTGATTCAATGTACTATACATCACCCACTGTAGAAGAGCACTCTGTCTACACTGATTGCAGGAGGAGAGCTGTGTCCTTTGTTTTTATGCAATTTTCTCTTACAAGTGCCAAAACAGGCACGGGAGTTTTTTTCGCACGCCACTGTACATATGCTTCTAACTCCTTGTGTCTTGTGTGAGGTCCTGAAGCACCCCCTGCCAGACCAGAGCAGCCCTTGTAAACCCACAACTCTTCGTGTCTTCGACATAAGCACAGGCAGCTCTTCGCAACGCAAACCTAATGAGCCAGTGCCAGCCAGGGCGATCAGCGACAGCATGTCTTCGCAGTTGGAACCGCTGTCAGACCCAGCCCGTAGAATAGCAGAGCAACCAGTCTTGAGGTATCCTTGCGAGCAAGCATGAGGCCGAGGACAGTATGGTGGGTGTTGATGCTGCAGCAAGGCCCATGATCTGGCAAATGTCAGGATTCGGGAAAGAGTGTGCACGGCTTAGCGCCCACAGCCTAGAGTACAATGCGCGGGAACGGTGGCGATCTAAATAGACCTCTTTCTTCTCCTGCTCCTCAGCACGCACAACCCAGGAATCGCGTCGAAGGAGGTCGGCTCGTCTCCTCTTCTTCTGAGAACCCCTGCCTTATCTCTGAACATACACAGCTTGAAGCAGGCCACCATGTTCTCCGCCTTCGGGAATACGCAGAACGCGTCCAGTGGCACAGGCCCGCAACAAGGCGGCGGAGGGCTGTTTGGCTCGAGCAACAACGCGCTGCAGCCGGCCGCTGGTGGGACGTCGCTC
Source organism: Fomitopsis palustris (assembly GCA_029783445.1). NCBI lineage: Eukaryota > Fungi > Basidiomycota > Agaricomycetes > Polyporales > Fomitopsidaceae > Fomitopsis > Fomitopsis palustris. The sequence goes on along the minus strand of JARAOQ010000018.1, from coordinate 187,561 downwards.
TTCGGCGGCCAGCCCCCGCAGCAGCAACAGGGCTCGACGGGAGGGGGCCTCTTCGGAGGCACGCCGGGGAGCGCGCAGGCAGGCGGAGGCCTCTTTGGCAGCACGACGAACACGACGAACACGCAAGCAAGTGGCGGGGGGCTGTTTGGGAACACGAACGCGGGCGCGGGCGGCGCACAGCCGGGAGGGGGCCTGTTTGGCGGCGCGAACGCGGGCAACGCACAGCCGGGAGGCGGGCTCTTCGGGAACACGAACACGACGAACGCGCCATCGGGGGGCGGGGGCCTGTTCGGGAACACGAACGCGGCGAACGCGCCATCGGGAGGGGGTGGGCTGTTTGGGGGCGCGAACGCGGCGAGTGCGCAGCCGTCGGGAGGAGGTTTGTTCGGCACTGCGCCCGCGCAGCCCGCGGCTGGAGGACTGTTTGGTAACCAGCCTGCTGCAGGGACCGCGGGCAACCCGCTCTTTGGCAACGCGAACGCGAACACGAACGCGACTGGTGGAGGCGGCCTGTTTGGCCAGACGAACGCGAACACGGCAGGAGGTGGCCTGTTCGGCAACACGAACGCGGCGAACACCAACCAGCCCTCAGGTGGCCTCTTCGGGAACACCAACACGGCGAACAACGCCGGTGCGTCTGGGGGCGGGCTGTTTGGAAATGCGGGAGGAGCGAGTGCGACCGGTGGAGGACTCTTTGGCAATACGGGCGCGTCGAACACGAACATGAACACGAACACAACTGGCGGAGGACTGTTCGGCGGTGCGACGAACACCACGTCCGCCCCGAGCGGCGGCCTCTTCGGCGCGACGAACAACAACAGCACGACGGGCACGACGGGCGGCCTGTTTGGGAACACCGCCAACACTGCGCCGGCACCCTCAGGCGGTCTCTTCGGGAGCACGTCCGCGACTCCCAACCCCTTTGGCAACCAGTCGCAGGCAGGCCCGAGCGGGACGACGCTCTTTGGCGGCCAGGCCCCGCAGGTCCAGCGGGGACCGTCCCTCTTTGGCGGGAGCACGCTGGGGGCCTCGTCCCTGGGCACGACGCAGGGCGGGCTCTTCTCCTCACGCCCCGTCGTCTCTGCTGGGCAAACGCAAGCGGACGCGCAGTCGCAGTTCATTGCCTTGCAGCAGCGGATAGAAGGCATCTACCACGCGTGGAATCCCGAATCGCCCCAATGCCAGTTCCAGGTGCGTCGACGCCTGCATCTCGTGGTAGTGGCGTACTCTGACGTTGTGATGTAGCACTACTTCTACAACCTCGTCGACCCTGCCCATGTACATCTGTACGCGCGGCCACCGAACGCGACGAACGACGCACTGTGGCAGAAGGCTGTCAAGGAGAACCCCGACCCGAGCTGGTACGTCTCTGTATGATCATAGGGCACCCCAGCCTCTGACCACGCGACCCCCCAGTCTGGTCCCTGTGATCGCCAATGGGTTCGACGATCTCCAAAAACGAGTAGAGGCGCAGACGCAACAAGCCGCGCTGCACCAGGAAAAGCTAAAAGTCAGTGCCCCCGATTTTCCAATTGCCTGACAACGTGTGGTTAACCGATCGCCACCACGCACGCCCACTACGCGCAGGAGCTCCGGACGCGGATCCAAGCCCTCGCGCAGCGACACGAGCTGTCGAACGTGTCGCGGCTGCACCGGGCGACGGCGCTGCAGACGCAGCTCACGCACCGCGTCCTGAAGGTGGTGCAGCACCTGCACCTGCTGATTCCCGCGGTGCGCTCGTCCGCGATCCGGCCTGAGGAAGAGGCCCTCCGCGCGGCGCTGGAAGATATCGATCAGGAGATCCGCCGACCGGGTGGGACGGGCAGGATGCGTGGCAAGCTGAACGAGCTCTGGGCGCTTGTTGGCGCCGTCACGGCGGCGCGGGAGCGAGACCGCAAGGTTGGCGGCGTCGAGTGGGCTGTCGTGGACGAGGAAGGGCTGCAGCAGATCGCGCAGGTGAGTGGCGTGTTTTTTCTTGCGGCGAGCGATCTGCGTGTATGTTTGGCGGGCGTTGTTGACCGGGTTTGTGCAGATCCTGGCGGAGGAGCAGGCGGGGCTGGTGCACTTGACGAAGATACTGCAGAAAGATCTGAAGGATCTTGCCGTGATCCAGGGTACTGCCGTGAAGGAGGAGGAACCGGATCTTTTAATGAGTTCGACGTCGACGCTGCGGGGGAGCATTGTATACTAGTTGCAAGCTTTCTGTTATGTTTCTGCACGCTACTGGGGTTGTCCCTACGGCAAGACTGCGTCGACCCTGTCGTCCCAATGCGAAGTCGTCTTGCGGGTTATGTGAGTGTGCGCAGTCGTCGAACGAGTTATGGTGAAGTTGTGTTGCAGTGGTATCCGTGACGACTCAGAGTGCTTCAGAGTCGGTCGTGCTTCAAACAGCAATGCTCTGACAGTGAATCGTATGCACTGCTGAAGATTATCGATAGAGGTGTGTTCTTATTGTTCATGTGAGGGATACGAGAGTTCGAAGGCAACGATAGTCGCAAGTTTGCTTCGCTGCAGGTTCGACCCTCAATGGTGATCTCGACACAATGTCGAGCTACTTATGCTTTCTTTCCGACAAATTCGCATTGTGATGTGTTGTGCAGTCCCCATTCTGCTGCGGTGTTGCATCCGCGAAGGCCTTGATACTCTGAAGAATCGCTCTCAAAGCAACGACGGGGAGCTACCATCACGTTTGATGCTCGTCACCTGAGCATACAACTGCTGAGCTAGGCACTCGTAAATTTCATCAGAACTGCACTCAGGCTCCTAGCTTCCGGTAGTGGTGATCATTCAACTGCTGGTTGTACGCCGTAATTTTTGGTTACTGACTGGGAGTCTGTACAGATGCATGAGAGCGGGATCCTGCATCGGCCGCCAGATCTTCTCGGTATAGCCGCAGCGGCAGCACTCGACTTAGTCTTGCACATCTTGCACCTGGACCATGATGGTCTCCAGATCCGCCCCCTCTATGACTACACCCCCACCACGATCATGGAAAATACAAATCGGCATAGCCCGTCCCCTTTTCGCGATAACTGCGCGGAGAAGAGACTGGGGACCCTCTTCGCCAAATGCCGTCACTCGGGACGCATATCATAAGCATCTCTGTCCTGGCACAAATCTTCCTCCGACGTATCACCCTCATGTCTACATCCTCGCACCTCCGCTGTTCCCTTCGCGCCTGGGTCCGCCCTGCATAGCAGCCAGATTGCTTGGCGACTCATAGGCAAGGCCTCCTCGAGTAGGTACCCTTGATGGGCTATATGCGCCTCGACACAGAAAAACGACTGGGCCTCGACGACTCGAGCGCCCAGCCACACTGGCAGCCCACTCCAAGCCGCCACGCTACTAGTACAGTTTTTTTTTCTTGAGCAGCGATGCGGATCGTCGGTGAGGACGGTGTGTGCCTCAGCCATTCGAGAGCTCAAGGAACGCGTATAGGGTTGTGCCACTGTCATTTTTGGAGGCGGGTCATTGGTGTGCCTACTGCGATGTCGTTTATAGGGAGCGAGAAAATGGTGCAACAGCTAAGCCCGGTCTTTCTCCTCCCCATCTGCTTGCTGCACGGATCTCCTCCTCGGATCGTACGTATGTCTGCTTTCTTGGACCGTTCGAGAGCCAGGACGGGCATCACGGGCGACGACAATCTGCTGCGTACGCAACGGCGTAACCTTGTAAAGGTATCCGTGGTGAGTCGTCTAATCCACGCCTGGTGTCGTCCCGTTGTGTCGCCCATACGCACACGCTGTATACAGATTGGTAATGACTGCATTTGCAGCAGCAAGTTATAGATACACGATGTATTGTGACACAAGTATCGAACAACACCGCCTAGCAAGTCCTTCACCTATCGTCATTATTACAAGTCCGACTACCTCGGTCCACGGCCCTTGACCACACATCCGTGTATTGTGTGGATGGAGAGTTGATTTCCAAGGCAAGCTCGCGCATACTGATTAATCAACCGGGAACCTGCCGGACCCAAATATCTGGAACCCAACTCCGCGTCAGTGCGTTCGTGTGTCTTGCTGAGACTTGGAGGATTATTCGCATGTAAGATATATATGTTCTGTAATCAACCCTTGACCTAGATTATTGATGCTTCGGGTATCCGTAGATGGATGCTGCAAGCTATGGGTCGCAAGCGCGTACGGAAAGCCCAGCGGCGGCTAATGAGCGCTCGAAGGCGTACTACATGCCATCCGCGAACCGCGTACGTCGTCACATGTCCGTGCTGTCATCGTCAGGGTCTTCTGTCTCCGAAGAGCGCTGCTTTCCCTTGCGACGATTAGCGGCGCTCGGCGTACGGGAGGACGACGACGTTACCGGCTTCGACTGGGAGGAAGAGGATGCATCTCCCGACGGTGGTGTACCGCTGTCGTCCTGTATACGGTCGACGGAGCCGTCACCGTGTTTCCGACGCTTGCGCTCGGTCTCGCGCAGGTTCAGCCGTACTCCGAAATGGGAGATGTGCTGACCTTTCGTCAGCAGTTCAACGGTGCGACCAGCATTGCACACTTACCTTCGTTAGGTCTGTCGAGGCACGCAACCCCGGGAACTCCTTGCTCGGGTAGATCTTGAACGGCCCGCCGAAGCATTGGGCAAGAATAGGTATGTCCACCCCAGATGCTTGGGAAAATATGTTGAATACACGGTAGCGCAGTATGAACGTTCCCTCCGTCTTCACAGCCAGATCCTGGAAGGACGCATGCATTAGCCTCAATGTCCAATCGTATCATCGGGAACGCGTACCGAGAACACAAACATCAGCGCTTTCCGGCCTTTATACTCGAGGCCAGAGGATTGCACGAAGGTCCCACCGACCAGGTCCGTGGTGCGTTTCGAGCTTTCTCGTATTGGAAAGTCGCCCATGTACGCGATGATGTCGGGGTCGAGGAGCGACTGATCATTGGGCATGGGGTCGCTGTGCATGGACTGTTGTTGGTTCATCTGTGCTGCCATGAGAACGTGGTCAGGGGTTGAGCCCGGGAGATTGACAGCCATATCGGGGGGTAATGGTGGTAATGGTGCAGTCGCTGGCAAAGAAAAGGGCGACAGAAGTGACGATGTCGTAGTCGTTGGAAGTGGGTACGAAAGCGGGTCTGGCGCTGGGAGCGGCGCTGGAATCGATTGGAAGTGATGTGCCAGCGAGGATGGCATTAACGGCGGCATGACATAGGTACCAGGCGACGATGGAGGCGAATAGCCTGAATAGTATGGGTTTGTGCTGGACGCCGAGGGTCCGGATGCAGGTCCAGCCGCAGCAGGGAAGGTCGGGGGCTGGAAAGTGCTTGTACTCGCTTGCGGCGTTGATTCCTCGCTGTCGTCAGACTCGTCTCCGTCCTGGTCTAGGACAGGGAAGAGGTCGACGTGACAGAGGACGCCGAAACTCTTGACTTCTCTGAAGAGTAGGGTATGTGAACCACGAACCTAGGATCACGGGTGAAGAAATGGGAGCTAGCGCACTCGTAGTCCTCAAACTCCCGCTCCGTTTGTGAAGATGTACCGGCGTTGAACACCTCAAAGAGTTGGAATTGGACAACCGGTGGTGGATCGAGTGGCCTGCGGTCTTTCCTCGCGTACCTGCGATACGGAGTGCGGTCAGTAGCCTACATGGAATGAGAGTGGTGAACGCACTTTCGGCCCAGATCTGCCTTCTGCAATTCGTTTAGTTCGGCTCGAAGCGTACGCCCTGCGAACTGACCGCCTACAAAGCGGACTGGCCTGCCCACCGCCGATGACGATCCTACTGGCCGGACCTTCTAGACGCTGGTGAGTTAGTTGATGGGACAGGATATTGATGGTGCTCACCCGATCCTGACCCGACATTGAGTGCCGACGATTAGCAGTGGAGCTGCTATAAAGAGTAGTCATAGGGACGACAGTTCAGACGGTCAGTGTCGACTCTGGCGGCCTTATATTGCAACGCGGGGACAAATTTATACCTACATTCACGATGGCTGGTGAGGCGCTTCAGATCCGAGGGCTGGCTGCGTCGACGGTCGGAACCAGCGTCGGAGATCTACCTTCACCCTCCGACAGTTTCTGTTCCCTCCCAAGACCATTCTGGGACGTCGGAGTTCATTCTGGATTGATATTGGATAATTGGAACTCATCTCCCCGTTCGGGACTTCACGTGTGCCCTTGCGCGGTGCACGACTCCGGATTTTTCCAGGCCGTTCTCGCTCTCCGACCAAAGTCCATTAGGTAGGCATTTTGAGCAGAGAGGACATCCGGGAGAATCGAGGCAGAGTTGGGGACGCCTCCCTCGCCGCCAGATGGCCGTTCTCGATGCACCAAGCGCGGAGCGAAAGGGGCCGGCGTTTCTCGCGCAACGCCTTGCCGGAGGCTCGAACTTCGGCATTCCCTTATTTGGCACAGTAACGCGGCTGTTGTCGAGCGATCGGCCCCGGTTTTCTACGAAAGTTCGAAACACTGCTTTCTCCCCTTTGGGTTCAGCAACTGCCTGCTACTCATCAGCGCACAGAGCGGCATTGCAAGCTGGGGAACACGTAGGCGATGTGCTGGCCCGTGAGAATCCTTATCCAGAATCATGCGCGTCCTCTTCCTGCGGGCTCAATATTCAGTCCGGAAGTTGAGAAACATCAAACAGCCTCCTGGTTCCTGCCCCCCAGGAGACTCGCGACTTATGTGAGGTATCATCGCCGCGACAGTTCAGCATCAGCCTCTATCATATGACTTAATTGTCATGGAGCCAGCCGGTGGAGTCCACGGATGTCTGTCCGTAGAAAGCGGTATCTCATCCATTCGCCATCCTTCATGAGGCATTAGTCATTAGTAACACCCCGTTCCGAGCCCATCCCCGCCCCCCGAGGGCCGACTGGTGTACGTGCGACGCTGACGATCCGGAGCTCGCAGTGGCACACAACCAGCAGGTCAGCGGTGTGCCCGGCAACTACCGTCCGTGGGTACAGTGCCCCGAGACTGTGTCTAGAAAGAATAGAGCAGTCGAGGGATCTCTGACGCTCGACATCGCAGGGCGGACTCGGAGCGCAGCCCTCAAACCTCTCGAAATCTTCACTGCTCAGGGTCTAAGAAGTTCGTTGTGGGGGCAGTGCAAAAACTTGCACCTTCCATGACTCGATTGACCATGTCAGCGGGCGGTGGGTGACGTGGATTGAGTGTTTGGTCTCCCACTCAAGAGTCGTCACGCATAGTCACTGTGCTTGTTGGTCTACGTCTACGCTTGTCAGTCTGTCGTCTGACCTTTTGCACAGCCTCGTTAGTCAGACGGTGGAGCCTTCGCACTGCCATTATGTTCTCCTCTCAGGCCTATATCATAGGCGGTGAGAGTTTGTCTTCCACAAGTGGCACTGCGTGACAGGTGAGGAGGAGCTTTGGCGACCTTCCGCGCGAATAGCTAGTTGCCCTTGGAGGACGAGTGTTCGATCGGCACAGCTGTCGTGCTATCTAGCAGAGCTATCTCAGCCCAGGCATTTACTGCTTCAAGTTCAGTGCATAAGCTACCACTTACCGACGATCGATCTGTGGCTGGTACCAAAACATCAGTGATAGTCAGTACGAGGCATTCTTGCTGCGGAAAAATTAGTCGAACTGTCCTTGATACTTCCGCACGCGCAGAAACAGCGTAGAGCGCAGTGGTTCTTGTGCCATTCCTCGGCACTGACGTGGAGCCGCTATCTGCCTTAGAAAACGGTGCACGAGCTACGTACACGTTGCGCCTCACGGGCGGCAGCAGCGCAGTGTGAGACGCTGTCATGAAGGAATTAGCCGACAACCTGGGGGATGGCGAACCACGAGCCTGAGCAAGTGGACAATCAGGAAACGACACGACGGCGCGAACTTCTCCTTGTCTGATCGGAAAAGTTTTCAAATCCGGCCTGCGAGGCCCGACAGTGCAGCATTGCAGAATCGTAACCGTGAAAGACGGACAGCGCTCCCAAGGCAATGCCGTATAACCATAGAGCCGTGTGTCGCCGCACCTTCTCATACATTGAGACCCTAGAGAAGTGGACGGAGATTCCACGAAGTTTGCCTGAACGAGATGTGACTTACCTCTATGATCCCAACCGCCGGGCGGAAGGTGGTAGCACCAGGAACAAGGAATTCTTGCGAACTTGACGCGGATCCGGCGTCGGATGCTCGCGACAAAACATGAGGGGGCCCTGATCGCTTTATCAGGCCGCGTCGTTAGATCTGTGCACTCATTGGCCACAGATGCTCGGTCTACTAGCTGCAATTGCATATATATAGTCCGAGGGTTCGCGCCATGGGGCTGAGGGTAGCGGCGAGATTAGCGAGTACTCACACTCATACGTGCGGACGCCAGTGGGACAGCTGGATGTGCTGAGGGGCATGGTCCGTTGGGGATAAGGAAAGACGCACCATTTAGTCTGCGATTCCGGGCTTCGAGGCAGTACGCTAACAACCACGTACCCCGCGCGAGGCGGATGCCCCGCATGCAAGAAGACGTCCATGAGGGCGCGTGGAAGTCCTGTCTCGCCAAGGCGCTGAGCGACCTTGAGTGCAATATCCAATTCCCGCGAGATTCGCCTCCTGCGTGGAAGTGGACCCATCGGCTAAAGGCATTTCCAGGCCGCGCGGGCGGTCCTATGCGTGCCGATAACTCTGCATCATTGACGGAACTTGCGCTAGCAGGCTGGAGACACGCCGTAGATGCTCAGCTAGTTCGGTGTCATCGTCCGAGCTAACGAAGCATAGTGTTGCCGTTATCGGTGCATCTTCACAGTGAATTGTCATTTCAGATGGTACGTGACTAGACGTGTACTCTCACCGCCTCCCTGTTCTGGTTTTGTAGCTCCGTTCGGGTGTCATGCCCCGACTCAGACGGCACGTCTACAATTGAAAGTCAGTACGAAGACCGCGCAAGCGCGGAAGCGGCATACCGTCTGGGGGTCCGATAGCCGCTTCATACAAGATGAGGTATACTCGGAAGGTATCGGACCATGTTGCGTCGGCCTGCGGAGGTCCCGTGGTAGTGTACATCGACGAACACTATGCCTTCAGGCGAAGGCAAGGCCTAGGTTCTGCCTAGATGCATTTTACAGAGCAAATCCCCCACTTCCAGAGGCCTGTGTGATGTAAATGACCTGAAGAAGCGTCGGTGTTGGTTATGCCTTGTAAGAAATGGCGAGGATGCGGTTCAGGGCCTAGCCTCGGCATGGAAGGCCATCAGCCGTGCACTGGTTGCAGACGAATGGTTTCGGCTCGGACGGGGCTACCCTTCCTTCGACCTACTTGACTGGAAGCTCCGGTTTATGAACTTACTTGAAGCAACCTGAACACCAGCAGCGTAGGCTGTGTGGACAGCTACAGAAAGGATTGAGTCCAACCTCGCCCTTCAAGGTTCCGGCACTCACTTTTGTCATTTGAGCATGAAGCTTACCGGCTAGGAAATCCACTGCAGAGGGATGGTATTTGAATGAGAGGAATAACTAAGTCTTTGGGACAAATGGGTGGCAGTGGGTTCGGGTGGTACTACGTAGGACACGGAAATTTGTAATTTGTATTCTTCCACGCTCGACACCCACTTCGAATCAGGTCGAAAATTGCCGGGTGAGTATGCCAACAAGCTCAATATCCGAGTCATGGTATGCAAAATTTCGTTACTTCCAGCAGCATCCCCGCGGCATAGGAAATGAGAACGAAATAAGAACGAACTTACTCGAGGTTTCGCGGGGCAGCCAGTTGCCACCTGGAGTTTCGGCATGATCCGGGAAGAATCTGAGATCTTAATTCTACGCACCGCCTAGGCCGAGCTCGTCCGTCTCATCCGGCCGTGCGGGCTGCTGACAGCGGTGACGGTGAACAACCGGACCGAAAGTCGAAGCACACACAAACATGATTCGTTACGCTTGTCATACTGATTATCATTCCGTAAAGAGCCGTTACATTTACAAAGCCACTTCCGAGTCGAGTCCAATACGAAGCTAGTACTAAGTAACAAAGAGGGCAGTCCAGCCTGAGGTTCTGATATAGCCATAGCAAGTCCGTATTCTTCATATCAACCAATCACATAGACGCGGTGAGTTCCCGCATACAGTAAAACTACGGCAGGGCCTCAAACGAAGTTCAACGTGCTCTCGGTGCTGTAGACAGTGTGATTGAGCCACGTCTCGCCATAGTCGAAAGATAAGGGTTGAATGTTCTTTACGCCGACCCCTGCGGCAATGGATTCCCCAAGTGTCGCGTTGACGTGGTTGAACAAGGCGACCTGACGTTCTCGGACCTCTTGGCTGACGACCTCCCCAAGGTGACCAATCACGTTGCTGTTGAAGTAGGAGCAATCTCAACCCTCACGAGAGCACCCGCGGAGCGTGCGAAGTAACATACCTAATCAGGTGGTTCTGGTCCTGCTCGGACATGGTGTTCCAGAAGATCCGTGGCCAGGCAAAGTCTATCTCGGTGACCATGGACAAAGACTGCACAGCACCGCCCTATTGTATCGAGCGTGAGATAACCCGGAAGAAGCGGGGGAACAGCGCACACACCGTCCATTGTTGGTGGGAATCAAGGGTGTAAGTACGATTATATAGCCCAAGTCGGCTGAGTGTGGACATATAGTTGGGTCTGTTGCCCTGATTGCCGGCAATGTTCATATGGCCGCCACGCTCGAAGTTAGCTAACACAGATCAGAACGAGAAGCAAGCGAAGCTAGAAGGCAGGCAACCCACCCACTGGTACGTTAGGAGCATTCACTGGGATTTGCTGTTGACTCAGTGAGATCGCATATGCCCAGCGGTGAGTGAATGAAACAGACCATGTGGTTGACACCGAGCCTGTACCGCTGAGTGTCTAAGCCACTACGCATTAGTGGATACGCACACGCCACGATCGATCTACACACCTGAGTAGGCAAACATGCGTGCCTGCAACATAGGATCAGCAGAAGGTGCCCATCCGTCCACGAGATGAGACGGTGAGAATGCTGCCTGTTCGACCTCCGCGAAATAGCTATGCGATGAGTAAGCAACATGATGCACCCGAAGCGGTGGACCGCGACGCACTTGGTCGGGTTCTGCGTGAGATACATCTTGCCGATCTCCACCTTAGGAATCGTCTCGTCCCAGTCCCTGGGAGAAAATAAGTAAGCAAATGTGACAAACGCCGATCATACAACGTACTTGGTGAGGTCGAGGATGTTGTAGGTGTAGTTCTCAGCCTGTTGCGGGGTCATCACCTGCGCGTAAACAGTCCATCCGGGGTAAGAACCGTTCGCGATGGACTCGAAGAGATCCTGCGTAGCGAAATCGGGGTTGGTTCCTTGCGTCGCTTATTAAGCATTCGCAAAAGAAGTAGGTTGACGCTTAGGCTGACCTTGAATGACCACGGCTTCAGCGTTGGTGAAGTTCTTGATCTATGGAACACATAGGTTGTGAGGGCCTACGCCACAGCAAATGACCATGCGACGACGTACCCCTTGCATAGTCTCAAAGTATAGTTTCACGTAGTGGAACGAGCCATCTGTCTGAATCCAGCTGGAAAGGCCTAACATCAGCGAGATGGTAGGGGCACCAACTCGATGTCATACCGGTATGTGTGACCAGTCCATGCATTCATGTGTCTGAAGCCGTAGGGCGTCCCACGATCAGAGAACAAGATCATGGCTTGATACATCGACTCAGGGTTGGAGCTAAGGAAGTCCCAAAACATGCTGCGAAGGACAATGTCAGTAATGCTATGAGGTGATCTCTCAACAAGCATACTCCTTGTCTCGTAGATTCGTTTGAGGGTTACGCTTCTGAGTCTGAGAAGGGACGATTAGACATCAACAATGAGGTCTCGGCGGCGAGAGGGACAACCATACATGTATGAAATACGGGAACTTCGAGGGATCTCGGATGAAGAACACAGGCGTGTCTGGATGAAGCAAAAGTCATCCAACTGCGAGTACAGTATACCCACTACGCACTGTTCATGACAATGTCCAGGATTCCCTTGCGGGTGCGGAACCTTGAGCGGGTTCAGGTCAACAGACAGATCACTTGCACCACGCACACTCACTTGACCGCGAACCCACGAGGATCACGGAACTCATCAGAGGTTCCCGTCTCACCCCCGACGGTACTGATGCGTACTGTAAAGGGATATATATCAAAACATGTCAACTGGATTGGCGCGTGTCACTCGACGTACCCGTCACGGGTGTTCTGAGTCCATCCTACAGTACGGAACATCAGCAGAGGAGGTTCGCACGTTGGCGTGCAATACTGACCTCACTCAGCATATCCCTGTACCAAGTAATTGAGAATGCTAACGTCACGAGAGTACTAGAAAAGTGTTACATACAGCATAGTGTACTGCCTACAGAACGAGGCATTGGTGACTTCAAAGTATCCATGTGCGCCAGCTGACGAACAAAAGAGATTAGGGGCGCTGCGCACATGCAACGGGACTTCATGGAACACTACACACCTCCCTTCGCGTGAACGACGCGCTCAGGAATTCGCTCGCGATCGAATGAACCAAAAAGCTCCGTCAGGTGGTAGTCCTCCAACAGGAGAGGTCCTGTATATTTTCAGCAAGCAGAACCAAATACGAGGTCAGTTCCTTACCGTTAGAGCCGATCTTCCATGCATCATATGGGTTGGTGTATGGGGCGCCGTTCTCGGTAGTGTACTCGAGCTGCGGCGCAGGCTCCTCTGATGTCTGTAGCTGTGTGACTAGACCTGTGTTGAGGTCGTAGCTGAACGGCTGAGATCCTGGGGCAGGCGAAGTGACCTCTTCTTGCGACAACACTCCGGGGAGCAACTGCGCGGCGATGCTGAAGGCCACAACACCGGAGACGAACCGCATGTCGAAGAGAAAAGACCACGATTGAGTGGATGGATGAAGGGAGGCGGTGAGCTCTGAGGGGATGCTGTGAGTGCAGAGAATCCTTTGGCTTTATATGTGGCCAAGGCTACCCGTCCTCAAGAAAAGGAAGGGCGCCGAATGCGTGACAACCGCAATGGACCGATACGCTTTGCGGCCGCCTCGCCGGCTAGATCGGAGAACGTTGGTGAGGGTGACCGTATCTGGTACCGGACCGTGCTGAGTATACAGCCAGCCACTACAAGCCGAAGCGGATCGAGCATCTGAGTCACATCTCAGCAACGTTGTGCGTCCACATGCAGTGAATTGGATACGTACACGGGCCGAGGAAGGGCACGACACGCTGGCGAGATGGCTATTCTTGAATAGTGTCGAGATACCGGCGTTCTGGAGTACGGGGTCATTAGTTCTTGTTGGCGCTGCAGTATCGAATGGGGTATAGCAACGAAGCCTAGGTTGCGGCTGCGCGCGCCATCCAACTCTAGACCTACACAATCTGTCAGACCACAACATATATCGTGCCAAAACTCAAAGCACCTTACGACAGGAAACGTATGCACAATTGTTCATCAGGATCGAGGTTCGGGTAGGTGCATTGGGTTGCGACAAACTTACGGAGGTCTGATGAGGATACGGGGGTGCGGCCTCAGTCGGCAAATGCCTAGAGATATTTGTCAGTCGTGGACCAGATACGGCAGGGTGACTATGAGACAGAAGCAGCGCGAAGACGAAGACTGCCGGTCACCCATTCCCCAATTCGTTGAATTGCCGAGGCTGGCGAAGCTAGCGGCGCTACAGTGTTACTGTGCGAGACGCTATAGACGGAACGTGCCAAAACGTCGCACAACCGTCCCCGAGACGGCTTAACGAAAGGCCGGTGAATACATCCAACAGGCTGGGCATGAGGTCAGACAAACAGCTCGTAGATGGTGGCGCACACTTATTGGAGGAAGTTTAGGAACAAACCCGTGGTACAAGCCACAAACCGATACGCGTAATTACTAGCTGCAAAAAAGTATTATGTCGGGCCTGCTTACCGCAAGTTGTCAGCAGCACACATATGCCCCGATTCATATTGAGATGACTGACACAGACGCAGACAGAAGTATGCAGGTACTGACCTGACCAGAGACACATGGTATGCTTGGCTTCCGTTTCGGGCACCCAGATTCCGTGTGGCCGCGCGCATTCCGTGCTAATGCGTTTGAATGGGAGGCTCATCGGTGCGCATGACATGATGTGGCGGGTACGAAGCTGCTCGACACCAGGTGCTTACTGTGCGCGGGCGAAACGCCGTGTTCGTATCTTCTGTGCCTCCGAATGAGCGCAGATCGAGCTGCGGCGCCGGCATTTTGGCGACTACCATTGCAGCTTCGCCATGTCCTACGTGCACCTCGAGGTGCTATTGGCCTGTGGAGTGGGGGGCGTCCCGGCTTCCGTGCATGCGACAAGACGATGTAGTACGGCAAGCCAAGGGTAGCCCGAATAATGAAATGGCCCCTCGAGCCAGCAGGACTGGCGTTTCGTCTGATCATACGCAGGTGAGCTGTACGGGCAACGTACGACCGAAGCGAGTAGACTCACCCTTAGTATCCGCAGCCAGGGTTTGTGACAATTACAACCGACCTCATTGGACCCGACCAGAGATGCCGTGATGATCTGATCCGACCCGAGGGCTTAACAGACCATGATCGAAAGCTTGTATACTGTTTGCCCTGAAAGCTGCCCGTCGGGCCTCCGTGGGACTGAACCCTGCCAAGGTACTATTGTTAGTCCCGACACCATACAGCAAGAATTCTGAGGTTCACCGTACGGGTTCTACAGTTCGGCACGGGCAGGAAGGAGAGTAATGCAACGTGTTAAGATCGAACAACCTACCAATGCCCAACCATAGGCAGCACAGGGCGTGGAGGGGGAGCATGGGTCCCCGACTTTCTCCGAGTAAGTTGGATCAGGTCGCAAGGTACGAGCCACCGGCCCCCAAGACGTGCTCAACGATCTGTGCACGTTGAGCACCATGTGGATTGGCATCGCACACAACTGCGGGACGAGTAGAAGCTCACGGGGCGGCGGCCGCCATCGCAGCACTGAATGACAACCCAGATCTGATCTTCCTGGACGTCAACGACACATTGAGCCTGACGCAGAACGGTGACGACATCACCATGGGCAGAGCCGGCGGACACAATACGCCAAGTCCATGGTGGATTGCCTCGCCATGTTGGGATGCAACGTGGTCGACACCTCCGAACACCTGTACGCTTAATCTCCGCACCGAAAACCTATGCTCTATATCGCACATCGACTCAATGGAGGCCTTCACGTAAATGGAAGTACCTCTTGACATTCTGATTGGAGGCTTGTCCTGCAATTCCGCTTCTAAACTCTTCCGCTCGGCCAAGCCGAAACTCACCGCTATGTTGCACTGCACTCATATTCAAGTATGAACTGTGCTTTCCGCTGCTCGCGATCGCCGCCTGGCGCACACCCGCACTGCAGTGGATCTACACGAGGATGAAGGACGCTAACGCGAGTGTGCTATGTTAGTGCTCATTCCTTGCAGCAGAGGAGCGTTACAGACCCTGCTTATCCGAACGCGCAGACATAGGTCATAGTAGGGCGGAGGCAATGTTATCGACCTCCAGAGTTTGGAAAGTGAGGCCTGCTTTCGCACAAAGGAATGATGTTGACACAATGTTCTCGGAAGGCCGCCGGAACGTGCTGACAGTGAAAGCGAGCTATATCCAGAAATACAAACCCGAGATGGCCGCACAGGACACGCACTTGACAGCATTCGAAGGCTATAATTTCCAATCTCGAGGAAGGAAGAACGTCGTAGAGGTGACGAGATTCAGTCCCCGAACGCAGGGTAGAGCAGGCGGGCAGGGATGTCCAACGCGTCGGGATCGTTCAAACATCGAGGGATGGCCAAATGAGTCTCACCGGAATGAATGGCATCGCATATGAGGTAAAAATCAACGCGCACGAGCTCCGTCCGAAGTGGAAGCATCGCCTCCATAGAGCACCCTCCGCCCCCAATCCACCACTCGCCGGTCCCAGTCACCGGCAGCGTGGAAGAGTGCCTCCACTTGACTATTCCATTGGTGTTTGAGCATAGTGGCGAATGGTCGATGATGAATCCGCTCCGACGCAGGAGGTGGTGCCGGAATGAGGGTGTCCGCTTCGACTAGTCGCCGTGAAAGAGCATGTAAACTGCACGTAGTCGGACCAAACCGCGTCAGCATTGCTCGACATGGCACCAAGGCTCAGCAGACGTGAGGGAGAGCACCCGGGGAGCCGCCGGACCAAGTACGAGATGGCACCAGGAGCTGGGAGCATTGAGACTTCGCCTGGCAGCGAATGTAGGGTCATCCTGCCAGTTACGCAAGACACAAGCGGCCCGGCGGATACAATGCTCCGCAGAAGCAACCCCTGCATATCTTCAAAGCCTATAGAGGTTGTCGCGAACTCACTCTGCGCGATGCTGTTCAGTTCTTCACGAAAATGAACAGTAAGCTCTCGCGAACCATCGAACTAAAACTTGATCAATACATACCGAGTCTGGATAAGAGTAGAGAATCCGTAGTATATCTGCGCGACCCGTCAGCCCCGCTTCGTAGACCTAAGTTTTCAGCGTACCCCGCCGGCCGCAAGGGCACCAGACACTGGGCCTATGAGGAACGACATGACAAGAAGGTCGATCCAGGAGTAGACACGTTCTCGGACTTGCACGGAGGTTGTTTGTGTTTGTTAGGATCAGAGTCTATCGCCCTCTGCTTATTCCCAAATGAGGTTGGCAATTGGCTACTCACCGCCAGTGTGCAACAAGTTATGCCGTCCAGTAGTTATAACACATCTCGATAGGAGGATATATAGTATAATATTCGGCTTCTGAGCCTTGCAAAATGCATACCACAGGCCTCTGAGACATTGTAGCCGTTCATGCGAGAGTAGTAGGGCATTTCGCGGACGTAGACGACAATCGAGCATGTGCAATTATGAACAGTCGATGCTGAAACAATCCAAGCACGCGTAGTCTCTCAACACATGGTGTGTATACAGTGCCCTGATACCGGCGTTGGGGGCAGCGCTCAGGTTGATGTCAGTGTGTATACACGACCCGGCAGGGAACTCGGTACTTTCTGATACCGATGAAATTGACTAGAAAGGGTCAGTATGCTCGTCCGGTTGCGCACCGTGAGCACCGGTCGGGCTGCTGTATAAGTGATGGTAGCCAGAGTTCCTTCAATGTCCGCTTCGGTATTGGTTTGAACCATTCAGACAGCGCGCTTATCGGAGTCTTATTTTTTAGTAATGATTACCAAGACATTGTGATGATTCGTACAATGGCTGTAAGTGACTCGGTCAGAAATAGCTTAGATGGCTGCGGCTCGGAAGTGGCTGCGCCGTGGCCTCGCCTTCTCCCGTATCCACGAACGTAATCGCCTCGTCCCTGCAGCCATAGACAGCACTCATCTAACTTACCTCGTTATTGCCACACTACTAGTCTGCTTCCACGGGAGCCAGGATAACCGGCCAGCGACTCTGCAGCAACAGACCGATAGTCGCGTCGCATACGCGACCAGTACTCCACAATGGCACACAACTCGCCCATGATTTCCATACCCAAGAAGTCCACGGAGGAGGTGGACTGGACAACCCCGATTCGCAGCGCGATCTCGCATTCTTATGGCGAAGATCCGGACAACTACGCTACGGAATGCGCGAACCTACAACGTTGCAGGCAGGATGCGGTCAAGGGAGCTGGCAGTGACATGACTGGTGTGTCGTATTTCCATCGTGACCTAGCTTCAAAGACCGACCTACTGCCGTACAGCTCGAGATCTGTTGTACAAGTACTTCGGTCAGCTCGAGCTCCTCGAGCTACGATTCGCGGAAATCCGCGTTAACTTCCCGTGGAGGGACGCGTTCACCAACAAGCTTATAACCCAGACTTCGATAGCCTATGAGAAGGCATCCATTATCTTTCAAATCGCGGCAACACACTCTGCTATTGCTGCCTCCCAGAACCGCGCAGACCCGGAGGGTTTGAAGCGTTCTTTCCACTACTTCCGGACTTGCGCGGGAATGCTGACATATATCAATGACAACTTCCTCCATGCACCCTCTACCGATCTGAGCCGGGAGGTCATCAAGTTTTTGGTGGGTATCATCCTTGCGCAAGCAACAGAGGTGTTCTTTGAGAAATGCACAGACGAGAAGAAGGGGAACGCCTTGGTAGCCAAGATCGCGTCACAGACGGCATACATGTATACCTCGCTTACGGAGGAAGTGAAAGAGTTTATGGGTAAGGGTATCTTCGATCGCAACTGGGTCACTCTACTCCAAGTGGGTTGACTCTCTGGCCCACACTGTTCACAGCTCATTGTGTTGCGTAGATCAAGGCCAAGTACTTCACATCCGTCGCGCAGTACTATCGTGCCCTCGCAGACAGCGCTGCTGGGAAGCACGGAGATGCCCTTGTTCGTTTCACTGTCGCCGAGACAGCTGCGAAAGAAGCGAATCGCTCGGCCTCATCTTTCTCTGGGGTCTTCGTGACGCAGATGTCCCCCAGTCTACCCGCAGACGCAGGGACGGCTATGCTTGACCTCACGAAGGCACACTTAGCCCTCTGCACGGACAAGAAGAATGAGGCGCAGCGAGAGAATGATTTGATCTACAACGCCGTACTCCCCGCTGCGGAGGCGCTTCCTCAGATCGACAAGGCTAACGTCGCCACACCCATCACGATTCAGGAGGTGTACGCAACGCCGGAGGTGCAGAAAGTCATCGGGCCGGACATGTTCGTCCGGCTCATCCCTCTGAGCGTTCACGAGAGCGCTAGTGTCTACTCTGAGGAGAAAGCAAAGCTCGTTCGCGCGGAAGTTGAGAAGGCGGACAATGCAGACGCCGAAGTGAAGAGCGCACTGGAGTCGCTCGGCGTGAAACAGGGCTTGGTGCGCTTCAAGGCAATCGCCGAGGGAGGCGTAGGCGGCGAGGAGGAGGTGCCGCTGGAGGTGCGCCGTTGGCGTGAAGACATCGCAGTCATGGAGGAGCGCGAGGGTGTTGAAAGGCTCATGGCACAGCTGACGAAGCTCAAGGATGCTGTCAGAGGCGAGCTAGATGGTATCAGCAGAGACCTTGAGACGGAAAGCCGCGATTGCGAGGCTATGCGTGTCAAGTACGACCACCTGTGGACCCAGGAACCGTCGGGCTCCCTCACCAAGCCGTTCCGCCAGGAACTAAAGTCACACCTCGGCTCCCTCGACGCCGCAGCCCAATCCGATCAACAAGTGGTCGCGCTCTGGGACTCCGTCAAGGGCGAGATCCGCCTCCTACTCTCGCCGCAAGTGGAAGAGGTATTCAGGGCGAGCACGGACGGACCTGGTGCTGGCTCCGAGAGCTTGCTCGACCTGGACGTAACCAGCGACGCTCAGAACGAGGAAGAACGGACGCAGATCGCCCAGTTGGTCGATGAGATCGAGGAGCGCTTGGGTCGCCTGAACAAGATTGCCCACGAGCGGAACCAGGTGCTCAAGGACCTCAAGGAGAAGGTCAGCCGTCTTGACACATGGTATTGATGCGCATGGTATTCACCGGTAGCAGGTTCAAGCGGACGACGTCTCGCACCTCCTGCTCCTGAACCGACGTAACCCTGGTGTTGAGAACAACCTCTTCGCCGGAGAACTCGAGAAGTTCAAGCCTTACCAACAACGTTTGACGGCAACTGTCCATCATGAACAGGTGACAATCCAAGAAGTGTCTGCCCTGTGGCGTGCCTTGAGGGACCTAGCCGGTCGCGGGCCTGGCGCGAAGAAGTGGGAGGAACGTGAAAGGCGAAAGAAAGATACCATTCGTCGGTTCTCACGTGCTCGTGATGGTTACATGGAAGTCAGGGATGGTATTGCGTACGTATCCGTTCAATGGCCGCTGTGTCTTGCTGACTTGCAGTGGTTCCGTTAGCAAGGGCTTGCAATTCTACAACGAGCTGACGGAACTGACGACGATTCTGCGGCGTAATGTCAAATCTTTTGTATCAGAGCGGACCGCGGACCGCGAAAGATTGGCCTCTGAGCTAGAGACACAGCGCCGGCTGTCCCAATCAACAGCATCTTCGCCACCCCCGCCCCCACCTCCTCGGCCTGTCCAATCTAAATCGACAGGATTAGAGTCTTCTTTCGCCTCAATGAACATCCAGACGAGGAATGGACCACTGTCTCCGCCACCGGTACCGCCCTCGCAAAGCTCATGGCAACCAACACCGGCACCCCCTGGATCTCAATACCCACCACAACGCCCACCACAGCCCACCAGAGCATCCTATCCCCCTCCACCTGCTTCGGCTCCGTTATCACAACCGGCGTACCAGCCGCAGCCATCCGCTCCTGCAGTTGACCCGTATGCGTCCCTCAACATGTTCGGTGCGGGCAACACGGCATTCTCCTCTCCATCGTCAAACCCCGTTGTCAGTCCGCCCCCTCCACCGCGCCCTCCTCAAGCCTCTCAGCAGTATCTTCCTGCTACCCAACAGCCTCCGTACCAAGCTCCGTACTCACAACCTCAGCAGCCTTCGTACGGTCAAACATCTCCCCCGCCACCACAGCCACAATATGGGCAGTCTCAACAGCCGTCCTACTCGCAGCCTCCCCAACAACAGAATCCGTTCTCTCCACCGCCGTCCCAACCAGCGTATGCTGGCAGCTATGCATCGACACCGGCGGCGTCTTCACCATTCCCACCTCCCCCTCCACCGGTTTCGTACCAGTCGCAGTTCAGCACGCCTTCGCCTCCGGCACAGCAGCAACAGCAACAGCAGCAGCAGCCGACTGGATACCAATACGGGTTACCACCTCCACCGCCTCCCCAGCAATATAACCAGTATCCGCAAGGGTATGGTCGGTGAAGATCTCGATAGTGGAAGTGAATGATGCAGATGACAAGAATAGTCGTATGTCTAGTAGTTATTACCTGTACTGCTCCTCGGACGGCCTTTGGCATATAGGACTCCAGTGAAAGATACATGAGCTTGTACCTTCTGCTTGGACCCTTATCAACACCGGGTGTGTTGGAGTGCTATCGCCTGTGTAACGCACAAGATGCAAACAGGCTATCTCGTTCTTGGTTTGGCCTTGATATATTGATAGTCCACTTGGCTCTGGTCTTGTGCACGGTGTCGGACAAGCTACCACCAGCTGACTACACAACTTTCCATCTTTGGGTGGCATCAGTACATGATCACTGCTGAGCGCTTCAACCAATAGTGGCCACAGTAACAGGGCCATTGTCCGACATGAACTAGCACCCCATCCATCCTCCTATACCCCCTCACACTTCAGAATGCGTGTACGAACACTCGAGATCCGCTGGCATGACAGCAAACCTATATCTACATGCGACTTTCAGCCAGTGGCGTTCAAGAAAGCGCGCCCGGTGGACGACAAGCACTTTGTAACGCAGTGCTACCGGCTGGCAACGGGAGGGGAGGACAACCACGTCAGAGTACGTTGACACGTCCATTTTGCCTGCTGATCTGACCAACACGATCTGTAGCTATGGATGGTGCATCCAAACATTCTACCCGAGTCCGTAGTGGCAGCCTCTGGTTCGGAAGGCGCAACACCCCGACCGCCGAGAGTGGAATATCTTGCTACACTCAGCAGGCACTCTGCTCCAGTCAATGTGGTGAGGTGGAGTCCTAACGGTATGCATTCTACGCGAAATACACGTGTCGTCTTGTCCTCAAAAGCAAATACAGGGGAACTCATTGCATCGGCTGGCGATGGTGTGTAGCGTGGCCATGGAACATGTCATCGTGCATTGACCGCGTACCACAGATGGTATGATCATAATCTGGTCACCCACCACCAGTCCACACGCGACTGCATTCGGTAGCGACCTCGCACCTGAGGAATTACAGTACGAGAAGGAACACTGGAAGCCACGAACTACATTCAGGTGAGTGAATAGGCTCAAACCCCAGCCTCGCACTCATCATTTACTAGATGCACGACTATGCAGGTGTATGATCTTGCATGGAGTCCTACAGGCGAGTACATCGTAGCTGGCAGCACCGATAACTGCGCGCGGATCTTTTCTGCCAGTGATGGTGAGTTGGGCCTGAGACATCATGTGCGCACTCTGCATCAATTCGGGACTAATGAGCACGCCTCAGGCAAATGTGTGCGAGAGATCGCCGAACACAACCATTACGTGCAGGGCGTTGCATGGGATCCACTGAACGAGTTCCTCGCCACACAGAGCAGCGACCGCTCCATGCACATCTACAGTGTTGCAAACAAAGACGACGTGCTTGATATCCACGCAGTTGGAAAGAACACACGCATGCCTCATCGCCATCGACGCACGCCTAGTTCGCGCAGTCGGCCTCCCATATTCCGGCGCGAATCTACAGTGAGCGAGACAGAGTCGGTCATTACAAGCGCGAGCGAACAGCTCAGGGAAGAAGCCAGTACAAGCAGCCAGCAACATGGCGGCGCCCTCCTGACGCCTACCGCCTCCGTTCCGAGCACACCCGCCAGCATGTTCCCGCCTCCGCCTATGGACTACACACCGTCGCGCCGATCTTCATTCAGCAGCACCAGCGCCGCGCATTCACCAGCAACACATTCACGCTATGGACGGTCGCCTTCCCCGATGCCCGCACTACCTGCCATCCGACCTCAAGCGTCAGCGAGCTGGGCTTCGGTCAAATTGTATGGCGATGAGAGCTTCACCAACTTCTTCAGGCGCCTTACTTTCAGTCCCGATGGGGGGTTGCTGCTCACACCCGCAGGACAATTCGAAGACCCTTCCGTTCAACCAGGTTCATCCAAGACCGATCAACCTTCGCGCGGGCGCAAGGGGAATCCATCTCCTGGCTCGAGTGAGACGAAAGAAACCTCGGCGTCGTCGGTATACATCTACTCGCGCGCTAACTTTGCCCGCCCACCCATCGCGCGTCTGCCCGGCTTCAAGAAAGCTAGTGTCGCAGTGCGCTTCTCGCCTCTCCTGTACGAGCTGCGGCCAGGGGTCTACTCCGGCGAACAAGGCACGCCTCCTAACGTAGTCGTCGAAAATGGCAAGGAGGAGCAGGTCGACGTTGATCTTGCGCCTCCGCCCATCCCAACGCCATCCTCGTCAACCTTCCTTGCGACTCCTGCACCCCCGTCGCCCTCGAAGTCTTCGTCGGGCAGTTCCATCGCTCAACCAACGCCCCGCATCGCTATCCCAACGGGACCGCCGAGCATGATGATGCCGTCACCGGCGTTATCTGCGACAGACTCGCTGCGGCCACCAACGCCTATGACTTCGCGCGGGGGCACGCCAGCGATACCTCCTACGCCAACGCCAACGGGGTCCATGTTCTCGCTACCCTACAGGATGCTGTATGCAGTCGCAACGATGGACACTGTCGCAATCTACGACACGCAACAGGCTGGCCCCGTCTGCCTTCTCACGAAACTACATTACGACGAATTTACAGATATGACCTGGTACGTGCACGCATCGCCCTTGTGTACGATGAGGCTAATACCTTCGGCCAGGTCTCCCGACGGACAATGTCTGATGCTCTCCTCGCGAGACGGCTATTGCACTATCGTTGTCTTCGACGAGATCCTGCCGACGTACCACACGCAGCAGCAGACACTGCAGTTGCAGTCCATCGCACACCACCACTCGCTGCCGCTTACCAACTCGACCGTCGCAACACCGCTCTCCACGCCATCTCGCGCATCCGCGACGCTGCCATCAATGTCGCCTGCCATTGGCAGCAAGCGCAAGGCTGAGGGCGAGCCACCGCTCACGCCCGCACCGAGCGTAGACGAGAGCGTGTTGGGTGCCCGCGAGCCTAGCGAGACGCCTCGCGAGGAGGTACAGGAGCCGCCCAAGAAAAAGCGGCGCGCCGCGCTCACGCGCATTGGCGACGTCGGCTCGTGAGTACCAGAGACCTTCCTTGCATGTATGTCATTTCCATCCTCATCTACCTGTATTGTCGCTCGTCGTCCGTCTCCCGACTTTCCTTGTCAGTCCCAGAACCAATTCGCCTCTTGCAGCTTAGCCCGTCCCGTACAGTATCACCGTAGCACCTGATCAAACATCCTTAATCCTCTTCTCTCTCCCCATACTTTTATAGCCCAGACGACTTTGTACGCATATGAAGACTGCCGTTGTCCTGCTATGTCGAACATCACACAGGTCGCACAGGACGTGCACCGACCAGTAGGCCTGGCCGCATTATCCTCGCAGTCCGTGTCCAAAGCCCTGGCTAGCGAATGACAGTAGTATACAGTGTCGGGGTGTGATGAAATGCGGTGAGTACATATGCGCGAGGCACGATATGCTACAGCATCCTTCCAGGCGTAGCTGGTCCAGCCAATCAACCCGTCTTGTTTTTGCTTCTCCTCCCGACCTGCGCCTGGAAACCAGTCTTGATAGTGGCAACGGAACGTCTCGACCCGCAGGACTCGCACGACATGAAGAAAATACGATTCTCCTTGCTGAGGAGTGTGTCGGGCGATTTGCAGGTCTTGCATGTCACATATTCGACTACGCCAGAGCGTCAGAGTGCATTCGCGAGCCGCATAGACAGACACGTACCGATGTAGCGGCGAAGGACGTGCTCGATTTGCTTCTGCTGGAAGCGACCCTTAATCACCAGCCGACCAGAACCGTCCACGGAGCCCGTGGTACCCATTTCCGCGAACATGTATTGAATGACATGCTCGGGTTGCCTGTGCATCCGCTTGCAGATGTCTGAGACATTGGCGAAAATTGTCTTCTTATTGCCTTCACGCAGAATCTGGGGAGGCGCGATGGTGTAACGCTTTCCAGCAGAGTTGAGTAGGGCGGGGTTGGACGCGTGTAGTTGAGCATAGAATCGTTGGAGCAACTGCAACAGCGTTAAGTGGGGGGGCACTTGGGATCGCACGAGCTGCCTACCTCCTGGTATGTATAGTCGCGGTCGCTGTTGAGCCATGGCTCGTTGCCCGCATCCATGCTGACAGCGCCGCCGGCTTCGTTTCGTGCGAACGGGTCATCGCCGAGCTCTGCTTCATCAACCTCTGCAGGGCCTCCTTCTTCGTTGCCCTCATCTTCATCGGCATCCTTAGCCTTTGCTTCGTTGAGCTCTTTCTCAAACGCTTCCATGTCGAGAGCCGCCTTCTTCTTCTTGGACGATTTCTTCTTCTTCAGGTCAGAGAAATCAAGGTCTTCAGTTGCAGCTGGAGCGGCTGTGGGCGTCGACGTGCCCGAGTTATCATCGGGCTGGAAGCACAGTCAAGCTCATAGCTGTTCCCAAGTCCACTGGACATACCAATTCCATCGGAATGTCCTTCTTCTTTTTCTTCTTCTTCAGATCGCCAAACATCGCCTTGAAGTCCTCGTCCTCTTTCTTCTCCTCCACTGCACCTTCCGCACTCGCGCCTCCGTTCTGCTTCATCATCTGCTCATGCATCGTCTTCGGTCCCATGTCAACAGACTCGCCATTTGTAGTGGTGTCGTCGATGGTCGAGGGTGCAGGCTGCGTGGGGTCGGCTTCAGCGCCGAGAGGGTCCTCCGAGAACGCAACGGTCTTCTTCTTGCGCTTCTTCAACGATGAGTCAAACATAGGTTCTTCCGATGCCATACTCGCAATAGACAGTGGCTGCGGTCTGCGTCGAGGACGATGGCAAAATGGACGCGGTCGGCGTGCAGCGCGATCAGCTCGAGTCAAGCACGGCTCGTCGGGCGCCTAGATTGACCGGGCAGGCAATTCGAGCTCCGCACACTCAAGTTCGCACGGGGTTCCGCGCTGGCCCGCTGTCGGTCGCGCCCGACGTTACACTCGTCCTCCTCCAGCTTTACCACTCTCCTTCTGCTGTCGACCGTCATGCTCGCCCGGAGCACGCTTCGCCTCGCTGCCCAGCCCCCGGCGCTGGGCGCGGCACCCGCTGGTGCGCGTAACATGGCAACCCTTCGTGAGATTGAGCTGCGTCTCAAGTCTGTGCGGAATATTGAGAAGATCACCAAGGTGAGTCGTATATTCAACACTGGTGGAAGAAGGGGAAAGTGGACCGGGAGTATCGAGAGGCGAGGAGTGGCGGGTCAGAAGGCTCGTCACCGTTCGTGCTGGATGGATCGGACGTAGTCGGCGTTTTACAGCTTGCTGCCTCCAATGGCCTCTGGGTGGCATGGGCACCTCGTTCCCCCCAAGCTGTCATAATACTGTTCTTCCTTGTTTCCTACGTACCATGGTCAAGCGACTTGCCCACTACACATTCTATGCATGACCACTTGCAGTGCCGGTATTCTACTCCTGCAGACTTACGCTTGACCTGGTCAGCTTAACGCAGCACATACTAATTCCACTCCTGCTAGTCCATGAAAATGATCGCCTCCACAAAACTGAACAAGGCTCAGCGTGCCATGCAGGCTGGCAAGCAATACGGTCTTGCGAACTCTGGTCCGTATATTGACCTTACATACAATCAGGCACACTAACACATAGACGTTCGCAGAGGTCTTCCAGCACGCACCCGCAGAAGAGCCCGGAAAGCGCAAGCTCTTCATTGTCATCTCCTCCGACAAGGGTCTTTGCGGTGGTATCCACTCATCCGTGACGAAGGCGACGCGCCGAATTCTGGCTGAGCAGAGGGACGGCGTCCAGCCCGACTCGCCCATCATGGTCATTGGTGACAAGTCCAAGGCGCAGCTCTCGCGTGCACTCGGCAAGAACCTCGTCATGAGCTTCAACCAAATCGGCCGTGACATCCCTACTTTCGCGGATGCAGCTGGTGTTGCGGACCTCATCATCAAGTCCGGCGTGGAGTACGACAGCATTGCCATTGTGTACAACAAGTTCGTCTCTGCCATCTCGTATGAGTCTGCAGTCATGGAGGTTGAGACCGAGGAGGCACTGAAGAACTCACGTACGTTGTCTACTTGGATTGCTCCTGCCTGTATGACCTCGCTCATATATGATGTAGCCGGTTTCAAGGCCTACGAGATGGAGGAGGAAGTCACGAAGGACCTTGCTGAGTTCGCGCTCGCCAACGCCATCTATGCTGCGCTTGTGGAGGGGCACGCGTGTGAGCAGAGTGCTCGGTGAGTCGCGCCGTGGTTCAACCTGCGTCATTGTGCTGATGCGTCATAGTCGCAACGCGATGGACAACGCGTCCAAGAACGCGTCGGACATGATCAACAAGCTCCAAATGCAGTACAACCGTGGTCGCCAGGCCTCTATCACGAATGAGCTTGTTGACATTATCACCGGTGCGTATCTGCCGATACCTGCCCAGCGGCATGCGCTGAAGGCGGGATTACTACAGGTGCAAGTGCCCTCTAAGCGCGATCGATGGTCATGTGCGTGCGATAGAATAGTGGAAGTCTGCGTTCGTGTGCTGTACCTACCGGCTGCATATGGACCGTTACATCTAATTGCTTCGAACTGTGAACATGAGGTGTCAGTGCAAGCGATGCCGGGGCCCTCGCCGTATATCCCTGGAGCGGGATTGTACATTGTAAGCGTGTACGGACAGCGACATGAGGTGAAGTCGTGGATCCGATTGAAGATCGAACACACATTGGTCTAGATAGAACTGGGATAGAAGCATCTCTCCATCTCGATAGAAACGGCTGATAGAGCCTACAAGGGCCACATAGCAGCGGTTTGTTATTGAATGAGAAAGGATTGTATTGTCGGGTCTGCGATCGGTCTTACAATCGATATCTAACGAGTGGCGTGTGCATCTGCTAAATGAAGCCTGTAGGCAGCATGTAGCTCCCTCGTCCCCGCAGCCTGGTTATATACTCCCACCTCTAGACATCATCCATCTGTATTTCCAACCATGCTCTTCTACCTGCTCTTCAGGATTGTCAAGTACGTCGGTATCCAAGACATCATAGTGTACCCAGCTTAAGGGGGTAACGTGTGCTGCAGTGCCACGGCCGTCTTCCTCTACCCAGGTTATGCATCCTATAAGGTCCTTTCACAGCGGCCCGCCTCGGAGGAAGATTTAGAGAGATGGCTGATGTATTGGAGTGTCCTCGGATGCATCGTTGCAATAGAGTACGTTGCTGAGTGGCTTGTCTCCTGGTACGCACCATACCCCTCTTGGACGGTCTAATCGCTGAGCTATATCGAAGGCTCCCTTTCTACTACACCCTCAAGACTATCTTTCTTCTGTACCTTGCACTTCCGCAGACGCATGGGGCGACCTACCTCTACAGCGCACACCTGCGCCCGTTCTTCGCCGCGCACGAACAGGAGATCGACTCTGCGCTCGCACAGCTCAAGACGTACATCTACGCCTCACTCCAACGCTTCCTTCGTGCTGCCTGGGAGCACGTCTCCGGCACGCTCCGCCAGATGAACGTGCCCGTCCCCGCTAGCGGGCCCGCCGCAGACGCACAGACGGGCGCAGCACCGCCCCCCTCGCTTGGCGACCCCGTCTCCGGACCCGCGCAGCTTGTCTCGGGACTCTGGGGAACGTACGGCCCGAGCGTGCTCGCCTCGGGCGCAGCGCTCCTCCGCCAGGCGCAGGCTTCCGCCGCGCAGGCAGCCGACGCCAACGCGCGCGGGGGACACGCGCGGCGCGACGAGCTCGCGTCTGAGGCGCAGCCGTATGACCTCTCGGAACCTGTGCCAACTCCCGCTGCGAACAACCCGTCGCGATCGTCATCCGAGGGCTCGCTCCGTCACCGTACGGACAGCAATGCGCGCTCGAACTTCGAGGAGGTCGAGGTCCCGAGCGATATGGAGGGCGAGGGACACCCTGTTGACCAGCAGCCCGCCCAGCAGAGGCGGACGAGCTGGTTTGGATGGGGTTCGTCGGGTGGGTATGAGAAGGTCAAGAGTCAGTGAAGTTCGTAGGGGTTGAAAGATGCTTTTTCGAGACCTGGTATGTATCATATTGTGCCGTAACTGCAGCACGGATTTTGTGAGGCTACTGAACTTGTATTTATGCTTCTGGATATACTTCTGGGCCGTCTCATCTTTCGCGATCACCCTCTGACTCCTCGGAGGACTCCGGCCCCATACTTCACGCATATATGGCTTGATGACTATCTTCTCGCATGCCGGAGCTATACACAAGCCTACCCAATCGCTAGCAATACCCAACATGAAGGCGTCGCATTCTTCAGCATCCTTTCCGCTCAGCTGGAGAGTAAGGCTGTGATTGTCAATCCACTCTATCGCAGCCTCTGTCGCCTAGCTATGCCGTATTCCCTCAACAATCAATGTTATCCAGGTGCTCTGATGTGTAAGTGAAGTATCGTACTGAGGGCGGCACCCATGAGGAGGGTCTCCGCGTTGCATTCGGTCCAGTGCGTGCAGTATGGTAGGCTGGACCACGAGACGAGGCAACAAAGTAGAGGTAGTTCGGGAACTCGGCGAAGTGTAAGTGTCGACAGGATAGTCACGCTGTCGGGCAGACTCCTTCCCACGACGCCACTTCCGGATGGCTCGGCCCGGGACTTCCGAACAGGGGCTCACCACCTGCAGTGACGACTGGCACAACTGGTCCTTAGGTAAGCAAGAAGCACTGTTGGCCGCGCGGCCGGCAGAACGGCCGCTGATCGTTGGATCTCTATCCCGTGCACCTGAGAGATCCTGGCTATGATTGTGGACAGCATTTGACGAGGTGGCTGTCTCTGAGAGGTAGTGTAGGGTAGCAAGTAAAATGAGCTTTCGAGCTTGTCGGAGCCAAGAGCAATGTCAGCAGTGCAGGAGTTAAGCAGAAGAGAGTAAAAAAGTTGTCAGTTGGCGGGGTTCGAACGTGTGCTACGAGCAAAAGAAATAGCAGTATTGACCACTTCACCATTGGCACACAATTGGACTGCCCGACAGATGCAATATAACCTCCCTTTGCGTGACCTCAATATCGGCATTACTGGAGAGACTATAGCGCGAACACGGCTACCACCACTATAGACTCTACCATAGCCCACCCATTACTACATACAACTATTCCCTCCTCCTAACTCGTAGATAACGCCAAGAGGGCCACCGTATCCGACTCAAGGCAGACTGGCGTGTGCCGCGTCTTAGCACTTAGAGTTTGCTTGTTGCGGCATATAAATGCGGAGTTCATCCTATGTTGACATTCCGCTCGCTGGTATATAGAGACTGTGGCACTTGCAGTCATTGAGTATAATGGTGAAGTGGTCAATACTGCTATTTCTTTTGCTCGTAGCACACGTTCGAACCCCGCCAACTGACAACTTTTTTACTCTCTTCTGCTTAACTCCTGCACTGCTGACATTGCTCTTGGCTCCGACAAGCTCGAAAGCTCATTTTACTTGCTACCCTACACTACCTCTCAGAGACAGCCACCTCGTCAAATGCTGTCCACAATCATAGCCAGGATCTCTCAGGTGCACGGGATAGAGATCCAACGATCAGCGGCCGTTCTGCCGGCCGCGCGGCCAACAGTGCTTCTTGCTTACCTAAGGACCAGTTGTGCCAGTCGTCACTGCAGGTGGTGAGCCCCTGTTCGGAAGTCCCGGGCCGAGCCATCCGGAAGTGGCGTCGTGGGAAGGAGTCTGGCTGTCGGGACAACGTACCATTAGGCTTAGTCTCCTACCATTAGGCTTAAGCTGGGGCTGCCAATCTAGGGCGACCGTGGCTGTGAGTGATAACCTATAGATTCTCTACGAGGTCACAGCAACTATTTCGTGATTCGTCTCTAAGTATATGCTCCGTGTCTGCAATTTTAGTTGCAGCCCTGTGGTTCCTTCTCTATCTTCCTGCAGGAGGCTGCTAGAAGCCCATACTTGAACCCTGGCTTGCCCTCCACGCGAATTTGAACCACCAGAAGGCGAGAGAACAGTGCAAGGCACCAGAACGTGGGGACCAAGTACATGAGCGCATGAGCGTTGACGTCCCTGGCAGACGGTGGACATGGCTGTGGAGCGGGCGTGTGCCTACGGCTTGTACAACGACTCTTTCCTCCTTCGGACAGGAGAGCAATGAGAAGTCACTGTGCCCGGATCTGGTTAAGGACAGTAGGACGGAGAGACGATGTGCTTCAGTGGTCGAGCTCGAGTGCATAAACTTGTTCATGGTCTAGTCCGCGGCGGGTGCCTACAAAGTACCTGCAAACAAGTTCACTTTGGCCACGACGTTTGCGGCCTACGCGGCGAGGAAGTGAACGACACTACTGCCGACTCGACTCGAGAACCGGACTGATAAATACTCGTCACTTGATCGTACGCGTTGCGCGCTCACATGATATAATTTCTGTAGTCATGTTCCACCCAAAACACCTATTTGACACGGATCTGATACAAACAAGACACTGACAAAACCATGTTCTGCATTCTTCTTTCCACCACGATTCTCTATGACATCCGCAAACTTAAGACGAGCCGGAGCAGCGCTCAGACATACGAGATGGTGACGCTGCTGGACGAGGTCGAGACAGACGTGAGCACCTTGCCGCTCTGCTCAATGTCGATGATCGTGGCGCCGGACGGGCCCGACGAGCCAGAGGACTTGCCCGCGGACGCGCCAGTGAAGGTGACGGTGCCAAAGTCAGCGAACGGGACGAGCCCACCGTTCTCCTCATAGTCCTCGACGATCCACTCCGCATCCTGCTCGCAGAGCGCATACGACGAGGTGATCGACTTGGTCACCGTCTTGCCCGTCGTCAGGTTCTCGATCTTGGCGGTGCCCGCCTTCGTCGACGTCGCGGTGACGGTCACCTGCACGCTATCGCCTGCGCTGAAGCTGATGCCCGAGAAGTCGTACGCGTAGTCAGGGTACCACTCGTACCAAGCTGTTACCAAGGGATGAGCACGGCACAAGCACACGCAGGAAACACGATCAACCCACCATCGTACGAGACGGACCCGCCGGAGACGGTAAAGTCAACACCGGTCTGGAGGATGGCATTGTCGCAGGTGTCGCCGTCAATGCCGACCCACGCAGACGCGGAGTAGGTGCCAGAGCCGCCAGAGGGCGCCTTTGGCGTGGGCACGGTGAACGTGCCCGTAACGGATTTCCAGGTGCCCTACGCGCCATCAGAGTAAGCACGGCGCCCGGTGCTCAGACCCCACAAACGACTCACCGAGCTCGTGCTGAGCACGGCACCAGCCCAGTTGGAGCTGTACTCAACGTGAGAGACGTTGGTGAGCTCAACAATCTCGGGCTGCTCGACGAGCTGCACAGGGCGCGTCAGGCGCGAGCGATCTGCGCGACGTGCAATGCGCTCCGCGAGGCCGCCCTTAGGGGCAGCGAACGCGGAGGAGGCGAGGACGACGACACTGAGGAGCTTGGCGGCGAACATGATGGCGCGGAGTGCAGTCAGGAGCAAGGATGCGTCGACTCGAGGGCGTGTCAAGACGAGAGCAGCCTGAGGATTGCAGGGCATCATGCCAGGCATTTATAGGCAGTACGGTGCGGTGCTATGCCGCCCTGGGTGGGATCGCCATATGCCTCATAGCCTTGGCAAGTAGGTGTGGAATGGATGCAGAAGCACATTCGGATTGAGATGAACAAAGAAGCTGTGGGCGAGGTGGCCTGCAAGGATGGATAGTTCGCTGATGGGCATTGCCGGGACTCCGATAGGCTTCGAGCATGAGGTCCGGCACGCGCTGAACAGTTGATGAAGAGACTGGAATGCGGCGCAATGTCTTCCCGGGACAGGGCAAGCAAGGAGAACAACAGCTTCTTCTCCCAGGAATGTGAAGAAGCCATCGGGATAGTGTGTGCGCATGCTGGATAGGACAACTCACGTGTTCCCATGGGCCATGCGCGACGCGTGGTGTGCGGATCCTTCAATCACGTCACTTGCCCTGCAGTGCACATAGTAGCAACATGATCAAGGCGTGAACAGTGATGGTATCCGAGTTGCTAGCATTGCGCAGTGCCCGTCAATCGTACAAGGGGCGCCCGGTGTGCCCACTAGCTTCGGCAGACTATTTGCAGACGAATTCATAGTTGTGTACCAAGCAGGTGTTCGTCTGACCATGGCCATGCAGAGGACACTTTCAATGGCGGCCGCAAATTCGTTCGACCAGGTAACAATAGCAGGCGTCTAAGCTGAACCTGTTGATCTGTTGGCGTCATGACACTGAGCACTCCCGATAACTGGATTCAACGTACCGGCGGTACCCACATGCATATGGCACCCACCCGATAAGACGGTGATCGCTACTCCTGGCCTCGACTCACGGGCGGCCAGTCATTCCTTATGGTAGCTCAATGTGGAAGTGTGTGCTTCTTTCAGAGGTCAGAACGTTCCAGTCGCAGCGGTCGCACTCCGTCCCCTACGCGCAACCACACGGCGCGCGGCTTCTCTCTCCTGCCCAGCAGGCACTCGCCCGTCTCTACTATTCCATTGTGTTCGTGCAGCGTGGAGGGCGGGTCATGTATGAGAGCCGTGATCAGCTGTCTCAATCGCGTAGAGTATGCATGTGTCGCACGTACCACAATGCTGAGGAGCGGGCGATCCCGACCAGCGACCAGGAAGGGGGGAAACCGAGTTGAAGCCTCCGTCTCAGATCACACTGCTCCCGATCCTGTAGGTGCCAGTGTAACCAGTGTAGATGTGGTTGGAGAAGCCATTCGAGGGCTCCGTTGCGAAGCGAGAGAATCGAATCTTGCCTTGGTAGTTCGAGCTCGGTCCGAGCCAATCTTGGTATCTGCACAAGGTCGATGAGCTACCGGCGGGAGCTACACGAACCAAAATAGCGTGATCGACGATAGGCTGATACGGGAACTGGCACCCGGAAGCTGAGTGACACCGAGCCGAGTGGTGTTAACTCGTGCTGCTGTGCCGTGCATGGTCATCGAGCGCACGTACTGATCACCCACTGAAAGATCTGCGTGACTGCGCACACAAAATGATGTAATGGCACCCACAAGGGTAGGGCCGCAGGGAGGAAAGACTTCGCGCGGCTTGCCTCTTTCTCTTGCGGCTCGTAGACAAACCACGTCCTCGAGACTGCCGCTCAAAAGCAATGTGAGTACATTGACAAGGGCCGACGCTCTACTACAGCAAAAAGCATCCTGTCGATCTATGACATCTCAGTGAGGAGAGCGCAACAATCGATGGTTCGCGCACCCACGTACATATGCATCACTACCACCTAATCTCTGTCTGCGGCTCCTTATCCATGCATATGCTCAGCTCCCAGTCGCTAATCCGCTTCGCCCACCGATACATCTTAACGCCGTCATGCCCACCTCGCGGGCCACGCATCTCTCTGAGCAACTCAGGGTATACGTCGGGATTGCCATCGAGCATAATGTATCCTTGGAGGGACCGCTGCCTGTCGTAGACCATGATGGAGGCGAACAGCCCGGTCAAGGGTGCTTGCAGCTTCACCAGGAAAAGCCGATTGCCGTGTGGATTGGGCGGCACGGCGGCCGGATCCATCTCCTCGGAGGCGTTGGCCTTGAGGTCGGAGGGCGAACTGAATTTGTTCCAGTTCACCATGTACATTCCCTCCATGCCAGGCATGACCGTCACGAACCGCGCGGTGCGCCAGGTGCCGCCGTTCAATGAGCGGCAGGTAGGTTTGTGGTGTGGCCAGTCAGCCTTCTGGCATTCTTGAATAGAGCTGATGAAAACCCGAATCACGATGTGGCACCAATATGTGGCCGCGCACCTGAACCACAGTATGCAGCTGATTGACACTGCGAACAGCGACTTGTGGTCTTCTTACCGCAGAGGACACAACCTGGGTCGTTATTGAGTTTGCCCACGTCCTCATAACTGAGCGGGCCTAGGGGAAGGAGGAAGGAAACTTTGAAGTTCTGCTCTGTAGACGCTTTTGCCGGTTGGTATGTTTGTGATAACAATTTGCCATTGATCGCAAGTAGTTTAAGGAGTAGTTTCTGTTCAAGGGGAGTAGACTTTATGTTCATCAGATAGCCGCTGTTACCGTGCATCTGTTGCATTTGCTTCAGCCACTGCAGACCCTCCATGACATTTGCTCGTATCACAGATTGATAGAGCAGGACTATGGCGGGCGTGTCCTTGTCCAATTCCAATACAGACAGTAGCTGCAGCAATGGAAACATGAATATTCGGAGCGGATAGTCGATGCAAGGAACGTCAGCCACTCACTCTGACGTTAATAGCGCACCGTTCTGATTCAGGATCCTGTAATACCATCCATCGGTGGCCTTCGTCCCACCCCTTGGCTATGCCCATCAAGGTCTGTCGGGCGTCCATCACAGGATTCTTGAACAGCTCTACCCCCTGCCCCCGGAGCATTGCGTGGAAGTTTTCTGTCGCCTCTTGGAAGTTGCCTCTTCTCACCCCATCATAGACAGAGCGCGATGAAGACCACTCAGGGAGAGTGGCCGGATCCAAGGGTGGGCTCTTGAGGGTATGCGAGACAGACTGTGCGCAGTTGAGTGCTTGTTTCAGTCTTTTCTGTAGTGCTTCATCCGGCATCTTCGTGGCTGGAGGTAGCTCAACGCCTAGGCCAGCTAATGTTGTCAGAGTTTCCAGACGGGTGAGTGGTTCCATTATGTATAGCGGTGATGGCCACAGTGCAGCAAGAACAGGAGAACGCTGAATAGTCTCTGTGATCGAGAAAGGTCGCGCAGGGAGGATGATTACGTCAAACTCGGCGCCGCGCTGAGATTGTTCAGCTGCTATTGGTTAAGTCCGGTATAATGCATTAACACGTCGGTAGCACATAAATCCTGACAACGACACGAGAGCACTACTGTACACTATTCCAGACAGTCCGCAACAGCACGCCTCGTAAGAGGATACGTAGAACATTTACAACCATTCCAGATCGGCACAGAAAATCGAGACAAATGGTATACACATCCGGGTCATTGTCACTGGCCTCCATATCGTTGATGTTGTTGATTCGTGTGTTGTTGCGGTTGTTGTTGTGGCGGTGGTACGACTGGCGTCGGCAGCTGGTGCTGCACGAACGTATTCCACGACTCCTGCAGGCTATACTGCATCGTCATCATCATCGGCTGCTGCTGCTGCTGCTGTTGCTGCGGCATCGACGCGTGCTGGTGCATCTGCGTCATACTGCTGCTCCGACTGAGGCTCGGTGTTGGTACATGGCCGTACGAAGGAGCGTGGTGCATGGGCTGGCTCGCTGGCGGCGGGGGGACACACTCAACAGGGGCTGCTTGGTGCATAGCTGGAGGAGGAGGGTAGTCCACAGGTGCGGGTGGATACATCAGCTCGCTTTCAGAGTGCCCAGCAGGGACGTGCCAGAGCTGCGAGCGAGAGGCAGGGGGCGGGGGCGGTGGCATCTCGTGGCCATGGTAATACCCTTGACCAGCAGAAGACGCCTCGACGCCTGGGTACTGTCCCTGACTTTGCCCAGTATCGTGTACGGCGCCAGGAGGGTACATGGCATACGACTGCGAATGATCTTGGGGCACGCCTGCTTGCTGCGGGTCGACAGACACGAGTTGGGAGCCGTGTGCCGCATACTGAGACGTAGGCTGCTCGTAACCGTGCTGCGCATGTGCATCTCCTGGTGCTTGATACCACTGCTGTTGCGGCATCGACTGATGGGCACCCACCGCGTCTGCACCGACATAACCATGAGGGTCGTGGTAGGGATGCGAAGGCTCGAACTGTTGCGGGGGGTCCTGGTAGTCAGGCTGAGTTTGATAACTCCCCTGCACCTGGTGAGATGCACCATATCGCCTCTGCTCCTCCAGCCGGGCCTCCTCTTGCTTATGCATGTAATACGCATTCACGTCCCGGATTTGACTGTCCAGCGCGCCTTGGAAGTCCCGCATCTCGTCAACGAGCATCGGATGGACCGCGCTCCCGTAGTTCTCCAGAGCAGGGAACATATCCGCTGACTGCACTTGTGGACTCTCGGATGAGCGGCCGGAGCCGGAGCCAGAACCAGAGCCGGGGGAGGCAGAGGCGTCTGGAGAGACAGGCCCTGACGTCGAGGAGTTTGGCGTGCTGTTGGATGCTCCGGGGCGACGACGCGAGACGGAGCGCGGGCGCTGCGTCTTGCTCGCTTTCGTGACCACCGTGCGCGTGCGCCCGCTGAAAATCTGCAGCTCGTCATGTTGCCCGCCATCTGTACGGGCCGAGAATATGTCGCGTGTAGGCGGGATGCCCTGTGCATAGGTCGCATACGCCTTGTCATGTAACCGGCGGATGATGGGCTGACCCGACGCGTTTCAATGAATGTTGGGCACCGCAAAGAATGGACAACCCTCACCAAGAACTTCACTGCACGTCCGCCGTGCCGAGCGGCACTCTCGAACAGTTCGTACGCCAGCCTGAGCTCTCCCAGTGCTGCCTGCGCGGTTTTCGTTGTGCCACCATGCGTCACGACAGATGCGAGCATAACCTGTTCTTGCAACCGTCAACCTCCGCTACCGCACAGCGACACCCGCAAGATACTTACGGCGGAGGAGAAGGCGTGCGTCCACAACACCCAAAAGCGTGCGATCTGCACCGGGAACAATGCGAACTGCTCGCGGAGCGAACTCAGCAGGATACACGCACTCCGATAGCCAGCGAGGAACGACGGGGAGTACGGGCTCCGCAGTGGGTCCGTCGGATGGTCACTCAGCGCCTGTGCAAAGAAGGTCCTGTGCACGTAGAGCAATGCTGTTACACTGCCATTCAACACTGGCACCTCCTCGCCAAACGCCACTGCTACTCACTGAGATGCAGATAGTTTATGGGCATATAGTGCTTCATGGTCTCCGCTAGGCCCTTGCCTTCGGGCGGCGGGCCAGTCGCGTACTTCGGGAGCGGCATGTCCCTTAACTTACGGTCCAGCTCAAGGATCACCGTATACTTCGGTGGGCGCGAAGTCAGCGTACCCTGCACTACTTCCGCAACGCACTCTTTGCCCCAGCGTGCTTTCCACGCGGGGACTGAGGAACGATGTCGCATGTGAGCGTCGAGCACAGGGAAGCAGCCACTGTCACTCACATGACGGCTGCGACGTCCCGTCGTCCGCCATTGTTTCATCGGGATCGGCTGCAAGTTCGGTGTCGACGAAAGGTAGGGAGAATGTGGAGAGGCGCCCCGTGGCGAGCGCCTGCCAGCAGTCTGTGATGAAGAGCTCCCAGAAAAGGGCGCGTCGTTTTTGTACCTCTGCTGGTGAAAGCTTCCATCGTGCACAATCGCGATCTGGGCTGCGACTTCAGGAGATACAAGAGACAGTATGAGAAGGCACGTACGAAGACCAATCTAAGCAGGGACTGTGTCAGCGTGAATGCTACGCACTTCATGGACACTGAACTTACACTTTGTGCAAGCTTCGAGCTCAGTCCCATCAGAGCCCATGTGCTTTCAATACTGTTTTCGTCCGCTACAAGACCCTGTGCGATTTTTCGTGAGCCACCACCTAGCGACTGCACATTGCGGTAGCGCGCACCTGATAGATCGCCATGAGACTGAGAGTTTGCACCGTAACGACACTGGGTGGACGCTCCAGCACCGGCTCGAGATTCAGCGCCGCCCTCGTGAGCTGGAAATACCGCTCCGCCTCCGAGTTGTGTGGCGCAGGCGGGAGGTCCACGTCCGTCAGCGCCCCGAAGCAGAAAATCACGAACAAGAGCGCCAGGTCGTGCGACGAGCCGCCCGTCCCGCCGGCGCCCTGGCGATGCAGCGAGAACGCGGCCGCGGAACTGCTCAGCGCGCCGCCAGTTCCCTGCGCGGCTTCCGCCTCTGAGTAGAACAGCGGGAGGATCTCTTCGAGCAGCTGCCGCCGCGTGACGGCGCCGAAAAACCAGGGCGCCTGCTCGAGGTACAAGTCACAGAGCTGCGCGGCGCGCGGCCACGGTGGGAGGTGCGCTTCGATGAGGTCCTGCATGTCCTCCGCGGGGATGTCGGACGGCGCAGAGGGAAAGGATGTCGTCAGTCGGGAGAGCGATGTATGTAGCATTGGGCCTTTAGGAGGTGGCCTTGACGTCGGAGGTGCGGCAGGCGTCTCGCTTTCGTTTACGAGGAGACTCTACACGGTCTTCAGTGCATGAACAAGTTTGATGGTGGAACGACGCACCTCCGAACCTGCTGACCGGCCGTAAAATGTAGCAGCACCGTCATCGCGAACTGCAAGCGTCCCGAAGGAGTCGATGTATTGACTATCCTCGCCCTCTTCCTCTTCCTCTTCTTCCTCCAACACCCCGTCGCCCAGTCTTCGGTTGGCTGCGGAATGCAGCTCGAGCCCGGACTTGACTTTCATCAGGTCCCGGGATAGCAGAGGGTGCGGGTCGCGTGAGACGGATGACTGGATGAGCGAGAGCGCATCCTCCAGCTGGCGGATGCGATCGCTCATTTCAGCAATCTTTCGATGTAGCCGGTCGGTATCAGCCAGGATAAACCTGAGGACATGTTAGCACATTGTATACATGGATCGCATTCCTGGATAAACAAAAACGCAAGGCGTTTTGGTCATGAATACGAGCATGGAAGAGTTTTGACTAAAGGACTAAGATGGTAGGGCGTGGTGCCTGATCCACAAACCCACCTCGGAACTCATCACGAGAGCTCCAAAAGGGCGCATACAAGTACACCTTCGTGCCCGAGTCATACACTTCGCATTCGTGACCACTGTGTCTGTCGCAAGATGTGAAAACGTGCGAGAGCCACAATCATCTGCCCAATGGCCGTCATCCCAGCAGAGACCTGCACCGAAAGGGAAAACAGCGGAAGGATATTGGACGCGGAGCACAGCAGATAAGCCTCCTAAGGATACGGCCCCACTTGCCTTAAGCAATCGTCCGGACCTACGAAGTACCATCCAGACGTTGGAAATCAGGTGCATTCTGGATACATGTCTTCACTAGACCCAATTCGAGACCCCACTATGAGTCGGGGTCCAAGCAGTACAATCTCGTGGCTTCGTCCGTGAACAGTCCGTTGCATGTCAGGCACTCGAGCCCCTGGGCCCGGACACTGGAGCGAGACATCGCTCCGCTGAAGTGAAACACTGGGTGTTATAGCTATTCACTGGCTGTAGATGACTGCGGCGGTCACTGGAGCAATGGTGCCACTCAGGACCTGGGGATGAGTGCCTGCATGCGATGATTGCAACCGTGTAGTATGTGTAACCCTCATGGCAGATAGTATGAGATGAGGAATGAAGGCTTCGTGGGGTGCTGCCTGCATATATGCGGTCGCAATGGACTTGGTTCGGACAAGTATTTGAAGGTCGGGACGACATAGCCACGAAGACAGGATAGTCACAAAGCGTAGGTAGAGAACCTGCGAGTCGGGACGTAGGATGCGATCGACACCAAGGCTCACCCACTGCACGGCGTACTATGTCGCCTCTACCATATCCACGCCAGGGCCTTCCACTAAACCAGAGTGGTTGAAATGCAGCTCACCTGGTGCCCTGACCGGTAGTAAGACTCCCATTTGGACAAATGGAAGAGCAGCCTCTTCGCTTGCAGGACGAGCAAGGGACGGTCTTGTCGCACTTGAGCTTGAGGCGGCGGCATTCTGCGCAAGATATGGCACCTCTTGCGCGCTTGTACTCCTGCTCCTGTGCCCTGGCGGTGCGCTCCTTGTCGTCGCGGAGGCGGACGGTGTTGGGCATGGTCGTCGTCTCGCGAGATGGCGGGGCGACGGAAGCGTAGGCGTGATGCAAGCAGCGCGCGAGGGACGGCGGGGCCGAGATGGATGGTCGACGAGCGCGAGTGTCAGCGAGGAGAGACGCAGGGCGGTCGAGGGAATGGACGATTCATTGCCCAGGGATGGTCGTCGTCGTTCTTATCAAGACGTCTCCGTCACGCTCGCCTTTCACGCTCATCCTCTTTCGGCTTTGCCGCCCGCCCTGGCCTCAGCCTCCCCTTTTTGCTTCCGCGGCATCACTCGTCAATTCCACTCTCTCCTCATTCTTACACCCAGGGCTGCCTTTCACACTGCCCCAGACACCACCGCAGGAAGTTTTCGTCGGGCAGCAGAGCGCCGTCGCAAGGTACGCTGCAGTTGCATATGTATCACCTTTGGAGCCGCCAGTCCTGACACCCGCAACCTGGTCACGCCAGTACGCAGCGGTACAAGGCGGCCATCAAGGTGATAAATCAGTTATTTCCATTGCCCCACCCATCGAGGCCTGAGGTCCAACGCCAGATGCCTTGCGGCCAAGGTTGCTGGGACGAACCGCTCACCAGACCTCGCGCCACGAACCCTCGCCTCCCCTGACAGCGTGAGTGTCCCTCAAACACCCGCATGCGTTGCTCCATATTCGCCTCTATCACTTCTTTTCATGGGGTCGGCTCCCCCACCCTCGCGGCCACCACACGTGTCCGGTGCGTGTTTGCTTCCGCCACTGACGCACAAGGTGCATCGCTGCCTGCTGGAACCGAGCCGT
Source organism: Fomitopsis palustris (assembly GCA_029783445.1). NCBI lineage: Eukaryota > Fungi > Basidiomycota > Agaricomycetes > Polyporales > Fomitopsidaceae > Fomitopsis > Fomitopsis palustris. The sequence continues at coordinate 146,470 of JARAOQ010000018.1, read as the reverse complement.
CCCCGAACGGCAGGCCTGGCGAGGGAACTGCCCGAGCTCTGACGGCGACACCGGCAACCCGCGCGCGGGCTTCCAGGCCAACGAAGAGTGGACAGTGCAGGCACGACAGGCCCCACGACGACGCACTTGCGCACGGCCTAACGACAAGATTGCCGTTGGACGCATCCGCTCGACCTGGTTTCAGGCGAGCACGTTCGGTAACTCAGATCTGAGTGCCTGGCCGAGGATCCTCCCCTAGAACACGGAGATGCCGTGGACGGGGGTACCCGAGATCTGTCCCCGTCGCACGTTGGCCAAGTCGAAGCTAACACAAAACAAGGCAGCACATCATGTCAAAATGGACATATTACGGACCCTTGCCGGCATATGGTGGCTGATTCTGGGGCGGACCCAGAGTGCGACGGGGACGACTTGGACCCGGTGCAGTACTAGCCCGAGTTGGCCAGTATGCGACCGATTACATAGAGATTAGTCGGAAGTTCACCAGACACTCAGTTCGACGGCCGACACCGTCCGTGCTCGCCGTTGTAGGGGACCCTTCCACACTGCGGTTGTACTGAGGTCGCGAGCCCGGTTACCTGTCCAGTTGGACCCATCTCGCTCTCGGTCGTTGGAGATGCAGACCGCTCTGAGTCCATGGTTACGTTTGTTTCGTATTTCATTCTCTCGCAATGGTCATTCAATCCCTGTAGTAATCCCTGTGTATATGCACCCATCCTGCAATGTCTCGAGAGATGCGCTGTTACTACTACATAATGAAGTTTGCAGGTGACAGCGAGACTGCATGAATCCAATCCGTTCGCTTCTAGCGACGAGCACACTAAATTTCTCGTTATTAAGGTTGTCGCCGCCCACGGTATCACAAAATCCAAGTGTGAGCCTTACGCGATCACATGATACAACACTCTACAGTTGCGCTAGAGTTGTACACCGAAACAGAATGCAATACAACACTTTCATGCCTTCTCGACATCCCCCAACGCTCTGGAAGTCAACCGTTGGCGCATCGCCTCACACGTACTCGACGGTGACGCTGCTGGATGAGGTAGAGACGGACGTGAGCACCCTGCCGTTCTGCTCAATGTCGATGATCGTCGCGCCGGACGGGCCCGTCGAGCCGGACGACCTGCGCGCGGACGCGCCAGTGAAGGTGACGGTGCCAAAGTCAGCGAACGGGACGAGCCCGCCGTTCTCCTCATAGTCCTCGACGATCCACTCCGCATCCTGCTCGCAGAGCGCATACGACGACGTGATCGACTGGGTGACCGTCTGGCCGGTCGACAGATTCTCGATCCTCGCCGTGCCCGCGCGCGTCGACGTCGCCGTCACGGTCACCTCCACCCTGTCGCCTGCGTGGAAGCTGATGCCCGAGAAGTCGTACGCGTAGTCGGGGTACCACTCGTACCAAGCTGTCGAGGACTGAGCATAGCACGCACAATGAATGACATGTTCTGCGCACCATCGTACGAGACGGATCCGCCGGAGACGGTGAAGTCGACACCAGTCTGGAGGATGGCATTGTCGCAGGTGTCACCGTCGATGCCGACCCACGCAGACGCGGAGTAGGTCCCATAGCCTCCCGAGGGAGCCCTCGGCGTCGGGACGGTGAATGTGCCCGTGACCGACCTCCAGGTGCCCTACACGTCCATGACATTAGCATTAGTTGCGCTGCGTCGGAAACAGGGAAACGACTGACCGCGCTCGTGCTGAGCACGGCACCGGCCCAGTTGGAGCTGTACGAAGGGTGCGAGACGTTGGTGAATTCGACGATGTCGGTCTGCTCGATGAGCTGCACCGGGCGCGTCAGACGCGCTCCGTCTGCGCGTCGAGCGACACGCTCCGAGAGGCCGCCCTTCGGGGCGGCCAGTGCGGAGGCGGCGAGCAGGACGGCGCTGAGGAGCTTGGCGGCGAACATGATGGCGCGGGGTACAGCCAGGAGAAAGGATGTGTCGACTTGAGAATGTGTCAAGACGAGAGCAGCCTGACGGTCGTAGGGCACCCTGCGAGGCTTTTATAGACGGTGCGGTGCGAAGGACGGAGAGCATGGTGCCGTACTGGGTGTGCTCGCCATATGCTGCACATCCTCGCCAAGTAGCAGCGACATGGGCGCGGAAGCAGTCTCTTGTTAGGAGGAGAGACGACGCTGTGAGAGAATTGCCCTGTGAGGGTGTACAATTCGCTGAACACATCGTTGCCGTACCTCCGATGCACTTCGAGCACGAGGTCAGACCCGCGCCGAATGCTTGATAGGACGGCTGGACCACGGCGCAACGTCTCTCCGGGAGGCAGAACAAACAATCAGTACAACTGCTTCTTCTCCCAGGATCTGAGAACGCTGACGAGTGATGCACGGACGTTATGTGGGACCACTCACATGTTCTCGTGGGCGAAATGAGGTTCGGGAACTCCAACTCCAATCATGTCAGCCATGCCCCAGTGTGCTGAGTAGCAGGGAGACATCTGGGCTGTTCGAGGCAGTGATGTTCCTGCTATTATCCTCGAATGCGTTGAGTGGTGTAGGCCGGAATTTGTCTGCAGACAAATTCGCAGGAATATGCCGAGACAACTAGGAGAGAGGCAAACCGTATCTGCCGGCCAAGTGGCTTGGTTGTTGGACACGAATACCGTTCGCAGCGCCACCAGGCCTCCGGTAACGCGAGAGTATCCAGGACTGAGTGATTAGTTGTGTCATAGCACTAGGCCGTCCGGATTCTAGGATCCGATGTATCGGCCATATCCACATGTGCATGCGTGTGGTACCCACCTAATGATATGGTGATCTTTACTCCCGGTTTCGACTCGGAGCACTATGACAGTGCGTTGTGTGCAGGCGTGCAGGTAGGGGGCTCCCAATCTCTCCGTGGATGCAGGCTATCGCACGGTGCGCCAGACACGCTTCCACCACGACCTACGTCTTCTCCCTCCTGCCCAGCAGGTACTCCCCTCTCCGTCAGGCTCTGTCGGATTTGTGCCGAGGTGCAGTGCGGGTCATGTACGGGAGTCTGAGGCCGGCAGCTAATCAGCAGTGTAGACCAAGTAGAGAAATAATGTACCATGCCCGCCGCAGATACTGAGAGCGCCCTGCAGGGATTCAACAGGTTGCTGGAGAGCAGCTGCGACGAACGACAATGCTTCCGATCTTGTGGGTGCAAGTGTGGCTTGTATCGACTCGGAGGTCATGGTAGAAGCCTACTGGAGGATTCGCTGCTGCGCAGCAGGTATAGAATCTGTAGACCGAGCCCAATCCGACCCAATCACAGACTCCCAGCGCTGGCGCAAGATTAGCGATCCGCCGGGAAAAGCGACGCGAACAGATAGATCTATGGGCGGAGTTATGAGTGAGCTAAAGCCGGATACGAGCTTGTGGCATTGCGTAAGCTTCGAGGACCAGCATGGCAATGTACACTACCTAATGCACCGGAGAATTGGTGGGCTGCCTACGGCAGGGACGGCGCACCCGACACCTGCAGATAATCCAGGCGCATAGAATGGCATACAGTGATAGTGGCACTCACAGTGCGAGACGCTCCGGAGGGATTCCTCGCTGTCTTAGCGCACAAAATGTGCATGTACGGATGAACTCCGATCTATCCTCAATATGACTGATGACAATTTTGTTGTAACGTCATTGCGCAGACAATGAGCCAGCAATGCTCTATGAAGCCAGAACAAGCATCGTATCGATCTGCGCCATCTCTGGGTAAGCGACACATAAAACCGATGCCTAAGCAATTACACACTCACGTACAACACACATGCACCGTTGCGATTCGATCTCCGCGAGCTCTCTCCAAGCATATACTCACCTCCCAACCGCTGCAGGGTCTACCCCACCGATGTATTCCTGGGCCGCCATGACCACTTCTCAGACCTCACATTGCCGTAGGCATCTCATGTTGACCTCTAGGTGCCGGTCCAGGATGATAGGTGCCGGAGAGACCATGTCCCGTCGAAAGACACCCTTCCAACAACGCTTGGAGGTGGACAAGAAAGCGTGAGTCCACATGGAAGCTGAATAGGGCAAGTGAGGAGTCTAGCTCTAGCAGCGTTGGCGCGAGCCCTGCGTATTGCTCACCACAGTCAACACGCCCCTGGTCACTGGGTCATATATTGTGGGCCTGTTTGATACCCCTGCTCACTCTCGCATTTTGGCCACTGAACAATGCGATGGAACATTGGCAGAAGTCGTGCTGGTTATACGACTCGGATGGACGAGTGTGGGTCTTCTGAGTATGGTATGGTAGTGACGATAGTTTGTAGTTTCCTTGGCTCGTAGCATATAGTTGATTTGCGTAACGTCCTGGTCGGTATGCGTCCTTATCGGTATGTAGGCGCATATGAAGGGAAATTGAGCCGCTGACATTGGAACAGAAGAAATGGCGGTGGAAGAGACGACTTCAAGTGGCATTGAAGTCACGGTCGTAGGTGGCAGATTATGTAATCTGCGCAGGGCCATACTATATACGAGTGACGTCATCCCTGATCTCGTCACACTCTATTCTGCTCTCTCACACCATTCGCAGGCCATACGCCATCGATCTCTTGATGTTAGAGATATTTATCTGCGCTACACACTCGTTCAATATTGGGGCTATCGAAAGCATGTGTGCATGCGGCACCGATATCGAGTGACGTAGATTGCCAGAGCCTGAGGGGTATGCTCACTATTAACAGGATCGCAAACAGTGCCACCTAGTGCCATATCATGGATGGTACTCACATCCTGATTGTCGGCATGTCCAGTGCATTTGAAGACGCTTAGTGCAATGGTGCCTCAGGCTTGCGCGTCGAGTCTGATGCCTCTCGACTCTTTAGCTTCACACATTCACCTGCGCTCGCTCGCCGAGCACTTGACCAGAGCTTTTCACAAAAATACAGTGAAGGTGAAGAGAGCGTGTGACAAAACCACACAGAACCAGTTGAATTATAGTACTGCGTGGAGGTATTAGTGTCAACACTCTCAGGCTCAAGATACTATAACCGAGTCAACAAAGTCCCAATAATCATCCGAGCCGAGTGTCACTACATCGCGGCCGGCGCTGTCGGCGTTCAGCAGAAGATCACGCTGTAGTCGACCTGCGTCGGGCACGTCTCCGTGTTGTCGCAGCCGGTGCCCTGGTTCGTGCCCGTGCAGGCAACAGAGCCGGAGGAGCCTATTGCATTGGAGTCAGTTGTGATCAACACCGGGTCCGAACTTAATTAAATATTCGTAGAGTACTCACAACCAGTGTGCGGAACAATCGAGACAGGGAGGTTGAAGCCACTAGCCGTGCTCACACTGAACTCATCCTGCCCGTTCCTGAGCGCACACCGTCAGCCATCGTGCACTGCCGTCGCCCTGAGCAGCCCCACTCACGAGTCGATGTTGAACTGCGCGAGCGTCACGCCGCTCGGCGCGTCCCCGCTGCACGACACGCCTCCCGAGCAAGTGCCCGTGGAGCACGACCCGTTCGCATCGCAGTCCGTGCGGCCCCACACATTGCCCTTCCAGCCAGACAGCAGGTACGCAGTGTACTGCTGGCCCGCTGCGAGCTCGAACCCACCCGTCGGGTTCCGGCTGTGGTCCTGCACCGCGGGATAGAACGCGGGGTCGATCTGCGCCTTGCAGTTGTTGACCAGCGTCAGTGAGTTCCTGTGGTGAGTAGTGAGACATATGTGAGCATGTACGACGGGTGACGAAGGAGTGACTGACGCAGCGGCGAGGGTAGCGAGGGCGGTGACAAAGACGGCGAGGCGAGCGAACATGTTTAAAGTTCAAAGAGAGGTTGGAGTGGGTTGAGCGAGCTTGAATGAGAGTTGGGATTTGCGTGAGCTTCAATGGGTTGTTGGAGCTTGAGGCTCTTAGCGGCCGCTCCCTGCTTTTATACATCGAGCCCGGGGCGTGTCCTATCCGACCGGACGTGACACGCGCGAGGCCAGTGGGACGAAGTCGGGGAATGCACCCCGTGGAGGATTGCGGCTGGAGCAGATGAGAAGCGGCGCGTATGGGGACCAACATCGAATTCGCATGCATCGAGGTGAACGTGTGTCAGAAACAGCCGTCCCATGGCCCAAGGGCGAGCTTTGTCAGTGGGTCGGTGACCCGTGCATGCGAGCAGACGTAAGCTCTGCGTCTCAACAAACACACCTACAATGGGGAGTAATGGAGAACGAGAAAACTAGAGATCGTGGTGGCGCGTACCTACTGCCCACGTATATTGCCGCCAAATACCTGGCGAAGAACTGATAGTGCTGCAAAAAAGGCAGAGTTGCTGAAGGGTAGGTGATATCCCTCAGCACTGAGCTCCTCGCTTGAGCTGATCGTCACAATCCGAGTGCCCCAGATTCTTCTATGTGTCACCAACGCTCAGCAGGTCGGGTACGCTACCGAAGTTGATGGACACTGCCGATGGACACCACCGAACAAGATCGTCAGCGACATTTCCTCTCGCCCTGGGCATTGAACTTGGTCTCGTCTGACACGCAGAGCAGAATTGTATCGCTAGCGCGACTCGACCTATGAACAGTCCGAGTTGTGACCTACACTGCCGCGTAGAGCATCTTCCTGTGCCCTATCCGTTAACCTGAGCTACATGCGGCGGTGAGAAGCTTGCCTAGCCTCTTCGCGAACCGCTATGGTAGGGCCGTCCGCAAGAACACCAGAGAAGCGTCGTTGGCGAACCATGCGGCTGGCTTTCACGGGTACTAAGTGCACCGCCGCGGCCGCGGGAGGCTGCTCTTCGCGAGGACGGGGGCGGTGGTTCTCCTCGCCAGAAGCGGTGGCACGAACCGAGGGCATGACAATATTTGGGAGCGTCCCCGCAGGTCGGAGGGCCTGCAGAAGGTGGCCAGGCCATTCACTACGTACTGCTGCGTACGTTGCGTGCGCGTCCCTCGCGCAGGGTGCCGCCGTCGCCTCGGAGTTGGATTGGCCAGAGCATGGCTGCACCGCGGACGCAAGTGATACGCGTCTGCGTGTCGAGTGGCTTCCGATCATTGTGTCTCGGACCCTACATGCCTCTCGCTGCGATGCAGCTGTCATCCGGTGAACAACTGGAGTGTTCGCTCCTGTACTCCAGCCAGACGGGACTTGGATTCTGTACAGCGCAGCCGTGGCGATTTGCCGCCATAGTCTGCGCGGACCTCAGTGAGAATATTGGCAGGATTATGGCGCACACCGTAGAAACTCACTCAACTACTTCCAACCATTGCACAAGTCATTTGCCATCAGCCATCACCTGAAAAACGCCCCCGGCGACTCAACGGAAGCCAAGGCTGTTGATGGGAGCGATCGACACGTACGATCATCATAGCAACGGAGACAGCGCCATGTCAAATCGGAGTACGTATTCCGCGGCAGCTGCCCTCGACGGCGTCGGGTGGGATGTTGAGTCTATGACATGAGTGTGCACAGTGCACAGTGAGAGCTGAATGTGGACAAAAATTGCGCGCAGACCTGCCTACCCATAGCCGTTTCGCTCGCTCCAGAATTCTTCCCCCCGGATGGACAACTCTGACCCTCGGTGAAGCATCATGCTCTTCTTTGCGATGTGTGTATGCTGAGCACCGACGTACGGCGACCCGTATCGCACTACAGACCCGATGTGGCATCTGGACCCTCTAAGGACTCGTCCAAGTTCGAGTTCTCCAGCGTGCGACCGAATCACTTGCGAAGGCTAAGGCAGTGAGCGGAACGGCCAAATACTGACCACAAGTGATGCAGACAATCGCATGGCAGTACCACAATGGTGCTGGACGAGGAGCCAATTCGTCCTAAAGGAGTTGCCACTGAGCGGTCTCGACACCGCCTGACATAGGAGTTACTATGCACGGGTGCGACGATGGTACGCATGAGGCCTACTAAATGGGCCTAGCAGGCAGGGTAGCCAACTGCTATGGGGCAGCGCATCATGTTCCTAGCAATCGTCAGGTTACTTACGTTCGTTCAGCCAAGGATTTACTCGGCGGAAGCAAAGAACTAGTACGGACTTCTTGTTCCCCCGCTGGTGCTCTTCAACGCAGAGGCTGGGCTACTTGCCTTCGGTCGATGGAGCCTGCCTAGTCCGACGACGCAAAGACCGCAACAATAGTGCCGCTACTCACACGAAGTTTAGTAGGGACGTATGCATGGACTCAAGGCCACCTACGCCGTACCCGGGCCCGCCGTCGCCGTGACGGAAGGATCGAGGCAGATCTTGGCATGTGTGATCGACGTCACTTGACATTTTCGGACTCTATCCGGCCTTGCTCCGGCGCGGACGTGTCGGCAGTGCGTCGGCACCAGCGCCGTTCCCCGGTGGTCGTAATAGAGGTGCAGTACTGTACTCAGTACTTGAGTTGTGCAGCACTACATAGCCAAGTACTGGCACACGCCGTTCCCTTCCATTCTCCTATCGTTCCCCTATGTCATGATGATTCCAGCACCTCTCGCACTGGCCGCGCTACTCCCGCTGCAACATGAAATGGGCCAGGCCTGCCAGGCCCAAGTTCATTACCGAGGTTCAACCTATGGTCTACCGGCCGTTGTTCGCACAGCGGGAAGCTGGTACCGTCGGGGCGACCTGAGCACACATCCGGAGCAGTGGAGGCGCCTCTCGCGCGACGCAGCGGGACAGTTCACGAGTGCGAGTTGCGTACCGGATGGGTTCTGGAGTGCGCCCGCGAGCGTGCGGGCTGCTGGCTTGGCGTCCGACGTCGGGCACCCCACGCGAATTTGATGGGCATGCCTGACAGATCTGCGCCACTTCGCTGTCCACCGGGGATCTCTCGCCGCCCCCATCACGTCCGTTTGTGCGCTAGAGTTCTGTGAAAAAGTACCTATTAATATACATTGTATATAAGTCGTGTTATTTACATGTTAATAACATGTTATTAACATGGCCTAGGAAGCAGGCCGAACTTTACATGTAAGAAATGTAAGAAATGTTAGAAAAGCAGGACCCCTGTGGGATACCCACTGGAGTGTGCAGGGAGTCCATATTCCTCAAGGACATCAAAGTTGTAGGAATCCTTGCCACTGTGTACTGTAATATCCATGAGTTACCAGTTGAATATCAGTGTTGGTAGGGTTAAGCCAGTTTGGATGGTTGTGTTACGAGCATCACAGCAGTCCCTCCATAGGATAGAGTCATTGAGGTGGAGGGAGATGCTTTGTGCTGCCTAACCCCATGCCTACCCAGATACCCCTTCATACAGGTCTCCTGACAGCAGGCTTGAACATCATGAGCCCAATCTCAATCCTCAGGATATGCTACTACCAAGTACAAAACATGTCAGTCATCCTGCCATTGCAGTGGGCAGCAATACTGACCCTGGCCTCATTGTGTGGTTGACTCAGGGATGAACCCCCGGCAGGTTGACTCTGGTTGGCACAACAGCACCTAGATCTGAGTTGTTCAATACTGTTTGCCAGTTCATAGTACTCATGCAACCGCTAGCCTCTGGCCAGCCACCGGTGCTGCAAGCGCTACACACCTGTCATTGTCGGATGTGTTGTATTATTTCGACCGTAGTAAGGAGCATGGGAGTGAGTCAACGGGCCTTTTTGACATGTGAAACATTACTTACTTTGTAAACAATGCATTGTTTACATGTTTTTAACACTTTCTTACAATTTGTTAAAAAGTGTTAATAACACGTGTAAGAAATGCACTTCGTGGGGCGATGTAACTTACACATGTAAGAAAGTCCTCGAGGTATTTTTCACAGAACTCTATTGTGCGCGTGCCATGGCTTGGACGCGGCGTGGACCAGCCTGGCAGCGGCTCCGACAATCCTCGTGCGCACCGCATAAAAGCGCGACGAGCCAGAGGAGAACGTTCAAGCTCCAGCAACTGCACATTGTTGAGGCTTGAACGCTCACGATCCCCTCTTCTCCTCCCCCTCCACCAAACCCATCTACCATGTTCTCCCGCCTCGCTGTCCTCGTCACCACGTTCGCCGCGCTCGCAGCCGCGTAAGGCCCCGCCCACTTCATCCGACGCCCCCATTAAGCCGCCGTGTCCAGGAACCCCGTGAACATCGTCAACAACTGCGGCGAGCAGATCGACCCCGCCTTCTTCCCCACAGTGGAGGACCACTACCGCAACCCGACCGGTGGCTTCGAGCTGCCCGCGGGCGAGCAGTACATCGTGTACCTCCTCTCCGGCTGGAGCGGCCGCATCTGGGGCCGCACCGGCTGCGATGCGGACGGCAACTGTGCGACCGGCGGTGGCTGCCAGGGCGGTGTGAACTGCACCAGCCCTGCCCCCGGCGGTCCGACCCTCGCCCAGTTCACCATCGACGCGTATGTCCTCGGCACTCTACAGCCCGTCAGTGGTAGTACTGATGGTGCTTCTTACGCATATAGGAACGGCGAAGACTACTTCGCGCCGAGTACTGTCGACGGCTTCAACATCCCCGTCAGCATCGTGCCCCACACCGGCTGTATGTCTTCCTCTCCTCGCATCTGACCCTCCTTCGCTCACTCACTGTCTGCGCCGCCAGGCTCCACCGGCGCCGTCTCCTGCACCAGCCTCAACGAGGGCACGGGCTGCGACCTGACCGCAGCGTGCCCCACGCTCGTCGACTACAGCGTCATCTTCTGCTGAGCGGCGGCGCTTCGTCGTGCATCTCCTAGTAACAATTCGGATAATGCTATGGACTTTGTGGACTGTCACGGTAGCACGGACATGGATACTAATGCGTGCGCGTAGTATATAATCCACCTAGTCTGACGTGGACCTCCTGGAGTGCTATCATGGACCTCTGTCTGTGTAATCATAGTGCTTGATGGTACGAGACTATCATCTTCAAGCTGCGCTCGCTTCGTCCATGCCTTCTGTCTTGGGGAGCTGCCAGATCCCGCTCTTGATATAAGGGGGCAACCAATTTGCGATGCGATGATAACCATCAATTGAGTTCCGTCCAATCGTGACGTTTCATTTGAAGCTGAAGGTCCAATTGACAACCTGCCATGAATTCAAACGTTCAACAACCTAGGATGCTATAAGACAAAACTCCCAAGCCCCTTCGTCGTGTAATGCACGTGATCGCGACGAGTCGATTGTCCAGTGCCGGCGCTTGCGCGGGGAGCCAATCGTTGCACCTCGACCCGTGTATGATCAACTTATCTCAGGAAGGTTGTCAGGTTCGCCGAGGTCCAGCATCGAGGAAGGTACGCCAGCAGCCTGACTGAGGCAACAAACCCGAGACTGAATGTGGCTGCACAATTCGCCTGCTACTGACTCGGGACTCCGAGTCGATCATACATTGATTCTCTTCGACCAGGACTGCCCGGCCATACGATGAGTCGTATGCGCATTAAATGGGCATCCATCTACAGACCGCGGGCAAGCCGCCTCAGGGTTTCTATTTCCCCATGGGCTGCCCCAGGCTCAAATTGGTATGAACTTGGTCACAACATCTACTCCGACCATCAAGGCCTGTCGTCACGGGAGTACGTACGACGAGTTGACACAACAGTATCACGCTCCGCCCCCGCGCGTCGATCGCTCCGCATTCAAGTTCCAGCCATGGTTGTTGTTGAGTTGCCGGGCACGTCCCCTGGCAGCACTGCTTCGCGCACATGGCGGCTGGAAGTGTGATGGCTGGGCTCGGGGTCTCACTGGCATGGGCCGGGTGAGTGATCGTCTGTAGCCGAATGTGTGCTGGAAAACTGACGAATGCACACAGGTCCCCAAAAGCTTGAATGGCTTGGATGCTGGTCAAATCGCGGCAGTACACCGCAAGTAACATCCAGGATCCACGACCAGAGCGGAATGCCAGGGCTGCACAGCTGCCTGTGCACCGTGGCGGGATCTGGACCATATCATATGTATGCAGGACTGTTCGAGACATGATCGGGGGCCACTCGACAAGCAGACGCGTATCACCTCCACGCAGCGGTGATTCCGACGCGACGGCGCAAACTCGCGCGAAGGCAGCGCACGCGACGTACGCAGCAGTACGTAGCGAATGGCCTGGCCGCCTTCTGCAGGTTTTCTCTGCAGGGGCGCAAGGAGGGCGTGCCCGGGTGTTGACATGCATTCGGTTCAATGACACCGCTTGTTGGGGGGGGGGGAGCCACCAGCCGCCTTCGTGAAGACCAGCCCCCTCCCCGCGGCGCACTGCGGTATACGTGAAAGTGTGCCGTATGACGTGCGAAAGATGCTTCTCTGGTGTCTACGCGTGGATCGTCCCAATGAACAGTCGGGGAGACGGGTAGGTGTGCTTCTATCTACTGGATACATGGTTCCAGAGGGCTGTGGCGAAGCCTCGAATGTCGAATCACACTAGCAATACGACCTCGCCTTGGCAAACGGCGACGGTAGGAGCCATCAGGGAGGACGGGGTTGGAGCTCGATTTTTTGTGCCGCTGCGTCTATGCAGTGTGCCAGAGAGGCGTATTATGCACGCACGCGGAGCAGAGAGACGTTTAATGCGGTACTCGTCTTTTGATAGTCGGCGCAGGTACGTAGTATATCGATGTTCTATCTGTCGCTTGCATAATACCCACCGTATAACCCCCCCCAAACAGAGCCACGTCCGGTCGCACACTCCGAGCTTGCAAGGACTCATACACGAAAATACATAGACCACAGGACGGCTGTCTCCGACACACGTTCACCTCGATACATGCGAATTTGATGTGAGCCCCCATACGCGCCGCTTCTCACCGACAGATCTGCTCCAGCCGCAACTCTCCACGGGGTCCATTCCCCGACTCTGCGCCACTGGCCTCGCGCGTGTCACGCCCAGGTGGATAGGACACGCCCCAGGCTCGATATATAAAAAGCAGGGAGAGGCCGCCGAGGCAGTCTCAAGCTCCAACAACCCATTGAAGCTCACGCAAATCCCAACTCTCATTCAAGCTAGCTCAACCCACTCCAACCTCTCTTTGAACTTTCAACATGTTCGCTCGCCTCGCCGTCTTTGTCATCGCCCTCGCTACCCTCGCGGCTGCGTCAGTCACTCCCTCCTCGTCGCTGTCGTACACGCTCACAAGTTTCTTGCTACTCACCACAGGAACTCGCTGACGCTGGTCAACAACTGCAACGTGCAGATCGACCCCGCGTTCTACCCCGCGGTGCAGGACCACAACCGGAATCCGACGGGCGGGTTCGAGCTCGCGGCGGGCCAGCAGTACACCGCATATCTGCTGTCCGGCTGGAAGGGCAACGTGTGGGGCCGCACGGACTGCGATGCGAACGGATCGTGCACCACGGGCACTTGCTCGGGGGGCGTGTCCTGCAGCGGGGACGCACCGAGTGGTGTGACGCTCGCGCAGTTCAACATCGACTCGTGAGTGGGGTTGCTCAGGGCGACGGCAGTGCACGATGGCTGACGGTGTGCGTTTAGGAACGGGCAGGATGAGTTCAGTGTGAGCACGGCTAGTGGCTTCAACATCCCTGTCTCGATTGTTCCGCACACTGGTTGTGAGTCGTTTACGAGTATTCACACCGGGCGTTGTTCCTCACTAACACCAATACAATAGGCTCGTCCGGCTCTGTTGCCTGCACGGGCACGAACCAGGGTACCGGATGCGACAACACGGAGACGTGCCCGACGCAGGTCGACTACAGCGTGATCTTCTGCTGAACGACGAAAGCGCCGGTTAGGGCGTGCTGAGACACGGCTCGGATGATTCTTGAAGTTTGCAGACTACAAAATCGGTATCGGCGCGAGAGCGTTCAAGTTGACACTAATCCCTCTGCGCAGTGCTATAATTCAATTAGTATTGTGTGGTGCCGTCTCACGTTCTCTTCCCTTTCATTGCGTGACTTGGACTGCCAGTGATTACTCAAGTTTGAAGCACTGTCTGCAATATGGGTACGTGAGGCCAAAGCGCTAGTAGAAGTTCAATCAAGCAGTGGCTGCTTTCCAGGCGCTTGTGTGCTGACTCCGGATTGCGACTCCGCCGCATCGAGCGCCAACTTAAGTCTTAGTGGCAAGGGCCGCCCCAGCTACTATTGAAACACGTTCTCCGAGTCTACTGTAACTCATTCATCATTGCGCATAGCCTCGAATGGTCCTCGAGACTTCGTCCCAACCTGACAGGTTCACCTTGGCTGCGCTCGCCTACTTCAGTAGTCATGATGGGCCTTCAATACAAATACTTGGAGCACCGCCTGCACGCCAAGTCTCTGAGTCAGGTGTACGTAGTGCGGCTAGTACATGCCTTGTCTTTGGGGTGGATTATAAGACGCATCGTGCGGCCATACTGGACTGAGGACGAGGGACGTTTGGTATACCTTGTCCATCAGTTCCCTCAAGTACACGCTGCCACGAACGGCTATGGTCGTGATTGCATTGGGCGTCGTCGCCGTCATTCTTGGTTCCTTCACCACTCTCTCTTCCGCGTAAGCAGGCCCGTTCAAATTATCAACACCTCCCACTGACTGCTACGAATATACGCAGGACATTCGTGACCCTAGTTAACACCTGCGATTATCAGGTTGACTTCGCGTCTTACCCATCCGTTGAATTCAACGGTGCACAGACAGGTGGCTTCCCTATCGCCTCTGCGGCAGAGGCCACTATCGCTCTTGCGGATCAATATATCGGTGAGATTTGGGGCCGTACAGGCTGCGATGCAGCAGGGAACTGCGCTACTGGTTCATGCCCTGGCGGGGAGAACTGTACTGGTGCGCCCACCCAAGATGCAACAGCAGTACTGTTTGCCGTAAACTAGTGGGTACATGGCCTGTATTGGTTATACTCGATGCTAATTCACGCAAAGCACTGGAGGAGACGGCCAAGATGAATTCCTGATAGACCCTTCTATAAGCGGGTTTAACATCCCGGTAAAGGTTACCACCGACAACGCTGGGTGTACGTACGCTATGCCAGGTTTCGGATTCTACGTGGCGCGCTGACACCGCTCGTTGCGTACTGTCCAGGCTCGGCGTCCTCCGCGGAGTGCACGGACTCCAGTAGTGACGGTGACAGATGCGGGGTAGTTGCTTTCTGCCCGACCGGCGTGACGAATTACACAGTGACATTCTGTTGAGTGGCGGGGCTTGTATTTAGGGTCTACAAGGCGCATGAGAGGGCTCTGAACACCGTTGACAACATGGCTCTTGCGCTCCTCACGATCGTGGCACAATGTGACTGACTCGAAATACGGGCATGGGGGCGCATAGCCGCGAGGACTCGTCCGATGTGGCTACGCGCCTCAAAGGTTTCAACGCAGGAAATTCGGATATCCTGGCTGAAGCATGGTCGACTTCCGTTCGCACATACACAGCAGTCTTCTGTCTGGCTTAGGTGTGATCGTCAGCGCGCCGCACGTCCAGACACTTAATGCTGACGTATTGCCGCCTTTGGATGCCTTTACAGACTAGGCGGCCTCATGCTGTGTGCGTGCACCTCCGATCGCGAAGTTCTGATCTAGGTAATCACGGGTGAATGCTTCCTGGTGGTGGACGACTGACTAGGCACATTTGCGACGCATCCTCAGGTGCGGTACATCAGCGCTCCGACGACGGCGACGGAGCACGCGCCGAGTAGCCGCCACCAACACCAGTGAATGTCCCGATTGTATCGCTGCATTGGACGCTCTCCGAGAGCCGAAGTATTCTCGCTCTCGCATTTACTAAGCCGGCGGCCATGGTACGCAATGCTGTTGTACGGGAGACGGACGTCGACACGGTGTAAAGTCTCCAGATGACAGGGGTTCATATGATCGGGGAATGCTAGCCGGCACTCGAGCTCATTCATTCTCTGAGCAAGTTGCGGCGCGTTCAGCACTCTCCGCGATGCGGTGCAAGCCTCAAGGACTCGAGTTTCAGTTGCACGAAGTATAAAGAGTGTTACCGTCCTTGACGTTCTCAAGCTGCCGCCCTCATTTCATCGAGCTCAACCAACGCAAACCTATTCTTCCGGCCACCATGCACTCTCGCCTCGCAGTTCTTATTGGTGCATACGCCACGCTGGCTACCGCGTGAGTTTTCTCTCGCATCGGTATCTCTTGCCTGTTGTCAGCTGACTGGCCCCCTTCTGCAGGATCGTGAGCGTCTTCAACAACTGCGACGACGATATATACGCAGCGTTCTATCCTCCTGCGTCGGACTACTGGACCCACGAGCCCCTCGGCGGGTTCCTCGTACCACGGGGTGAGCAGGTCAAGGTGTACCTGGAGGATGGTGTCCACATTGCATGGGGCCGCACCGGGTGTGACGCGGAGGGTAACTGCGTAACGGGTGGGGGTTGCCCAGGAGGTGTCAACTGCACTGGCCCTGCCCCCGCTGGGCCGACCCTCGCTGAGTTCCACATTGACCTGTCAGTGGTTATTGCCAGTGGCTGCCGACATGGTACTGACGTTCGCCTTCAGAGACGGCGAGGACTATTACACCGTGAGCACCGCCACAGGCTTCAATATCCCCGTGTCCATCGCTCCTCAGTACCCCCCGGGTAACTGTAAGTACTAGCCATCCTCGTCGGTGCCTCTGTCTGAGCGTCAGCCTAGGCACCGTTGGCCGTGTGTCGTGCACGGGCTCGGACGAAGGCGTTGGTTGCGGCGACGTAGCTGCCTGCACCACTCTCGTTAACTATGGCATCGCTTTCTGCTA
The DNA here is from genome assembly GCA_029783445.1 of Fomitopsis palustris. Taxonomy (NCBI): domain Eukaryota; kingdom Fungi; phylum Basidiomycota; class Agaricomycetes; order Polyporales; family Fomitopsidaceae; genus Fomitopsis; species Fomitopsis palustris. Next base: position 129,941 of record JARAOQ010000018.1, on the reverse strand, counting down.
CGGAGAGGCTACGTCGGAAACCTCCTGAAACTGACCAGCGGTAATCCCAGTAATAGTCATAACATACATTTCATTATATATCTTGTGACGTGTGCGATGGGTGCAATACCGACGTCATGCTGGTACGTGTCGGATACGCCCAGTTGTGCCGCTACTTGTTTAACCTCCGATTTGCGAGTAAGTGTGCCTACGCCCACTCTCGGACAATCAAGACTGCTGAACGGCGAAGTTTGTCAAGCTTTTGCATAGCAGCTCGTATGTTTTTCCTCTTAGAAACTTGAGCAAACCTTCATTATACATTATGCATGATCGGTGCGACTTGAACCATATCTTTGGGTTTCTGGCACGTCCGCTTCCGTGGAGCGGTAGCTGAGCAAGCTTCATGATGAACTATGGATCGAACTCTGGACTGGTGAACATACGAAAAGATACGAGAGCGAGGATGACTCACCAGTCCCTGTCACCATTTGATGTCCATCTGTGGTTCCTTGTCTGCGCATACGCTGAGCTCCCAGTCGCTGATGCGTCTGGCCCACCGATACATTTTCGCGCCACCGTATTTGCCTCGCGGCCCCTGCATCTCACGGCCAATTTCATCGAATAGCTCCAGGTTCTCGGTTTGAAGGAAGTGCACATCGAGTGAGTTCTGCCTGTCATAGATGCTGAAGCTGCTCTGGGCGTCCCGCCGGAGCGCAATCTTGACGAGGAATAGGCGCTCGCCGTGTATATTCACGGGAACCTCATCGGGGTCCAGTCGGCGCGGGGCAGCAGCGCTGATATCGTGGGCTGTGCTGAACCGGTTGATTCTTGCCGCGTACATGCCCTCCATACCGGGGAGCACGGATACGAAGCGCAGTGTGCGCCATGTCCCGTCCTTGAGCGAGCGGCAAACGTCCTTGTGGTCCGCCCAGTCCGCGCGCTGGCATTCTGTATGGATGGGCGCAGGTCAGGGAGGAGGTGCGCAATGGAAGCAACGACTACGCACCCGAACCGCAGTAGACAACGGACATACACTGCCTACATCGTACGGGCGCCCTCTTCCCACACAATATGCAGCCAGGATCATTATTGAGCTTTCCAATGTCCTGGTAACTTAGCGGGCCAAGGGGTAGGAGGAAAGATGCGCGGAAGTTTTGTTCGATGGCGTCCTTAGCAGGAGCATAAGTTGAGAGCAGGGTTTTGCCATTCATTGCCAGGAGTTTGAGTAGTAGCTTCTGCTCAAGAGGTGTGGCCTGGATGTTGAGGCCTCCCTGCGGAGGGCCATACTTGTGTTGCATATGCTGGCACCACTGCGCACCCCTGAGTCCAGTTGCACGCGTTTCATAACGATATAGCAAGACGATCGCTGGTGTATCCTTGTCCACCTCCAGTACGGTGATGAGCTACGAGATCAAATCAGCACAATACGGTGGATTAGATGGTGTGCGGGAGACGCACTCTTACGCATATAGCGGACTGTTGGGCTTGGTCTTGTATCAGTGCCCACTTCAACCCGTCATCCCACGCTTTCGCAAGTGCCATCACGGTCTGGCGTGCGTCAAGCATTGGATTCTCGTACAGCGGCACTTCCATTCCCTGCGACAGTTGATAGGCCTCGAGTAAGTTGTTCCTGCTCATACTCCCATGGGCAGGAGAGCCCGACCATTGCGATAGCGAGGTTGGATCGAGCAATGCTCCCTTCAGTACTCGAGTTTGGGCCCCATTCAGGGCCTGCTGGAGCCTTTTCTGAAGGGCATCGTCTGGCAGCTTGGTGGCTCGAGGGAGCTCAACTCCTATGGCGGCTAAGATTGTAAGCGTCTCTTGCCGGGTAAGTGGGCTCATTCTGGATGTGCTGCAGGTTGTAAGCAGAGACGGAACTCTGGAGGAGAAATGGAGGACAAGGATCGGAATACCCCTATTACTAACGCGTCTTGTCACACACGTCACAGGCTGTGGTGACAGGAGTACGTCTTCAACGGATCGGCTGACTGTCATACGCATCACGAACGCCTCAAGCAACCTGGTGACATTAGATAGCATTGCGTAGTGTACTTATTGTGCACTCTTCCCCAGAAGATTGGCTTGCGGCCCACCAAGCCGTTCACATATCGCAATAGCATGTTCGTGGAACTCGTCGCTCAATCCCCGGGGTGTTCCCGGCAACAGGAGATGAGGTAGCACCCGTGTATAGAACAGTCGCTGCGAGACAACACCGCCCTGAACATGGAGTGAATAGCAGACACAAGTGCAAGAGGAAGCGACGCACGAATTGGTGGTTCACACCACCAACGATTGCCTGGACAGCTTCTCCAAGGACCTTGTACAATCCTACATTCTTCGGAGTAGGTCCAGACAACGCTTTCGACGGAGGGGACCACTTAAGCACATCACCGAGCTGCCAGGCGGCGGCGACATGCTCGCCCACGAGGTAGGTATTGAGTGCATGCTCCGCCGCACTGTCGAAATCGTGATCGGCCCGGAGAGACGGTGATGAATCCAGCAATGCAAATAGATAGAATTGCATCACCCGTCGGCCTGCCGGTCGTGAGCATTAGGGCTAGGAGAAACAGAAGAAGCAGACGCACCCATGAAGGACAGTCGACCGTTATGCCTAACCTTTGCACTCGAATGGCTCGCGTGAGTGAGCATGCGGTCTGCAAGCTCTACAGGAAACTTCAGCGGTGCAAACAGCGAGTTGAGGTGCTCCTCGGCGTCGGTCACGCTGTCTTGACGTGTGAGGTCAGGACTACTCGACGAGGCTGCGCGATGCCCTGGTGGGAGTGCTGGCAGAGTCTGTCGTCGCATCCGAGTCTGAACAGTTGACAGTGATCGCAATTGAGACAATGCTCGAGATCCTACATCATGTTGAGCGGGCGATGGCGGCCAACGGAAAGCGACGCAGTGCTCACCTGAACCCGCCTGGCACGGTACGGGTATTCTTCGTGATGCGGCAAGTACGCTGCCTACATTTCTTGACATTGTCCGAGAACGTATCTGCCGCTACGCGCAGGTGGCGGACGAGAGACAAAGGAAAGTACGAGCGACCGCCCTATGGTGTGACGAAACGGGAACCAAGACAGTAGAACGAGTAGTCGAAGCCACCTATGAGACTCATTGCGAAAGCAAACTGACTGTAGGCAACTAGTAACCGTGGGAATCATTGCCGCTTCAGGCGCTAAGTGCCTGAACGCGAAAATTCTGAGTCGCGCTCGTGGGGTACGGGCGACGGCTCTTGCTTCTGCTCTCCGTTCAGGCCCTGCGTCTTCAGCGGCATGGCTATGCTATCGACACGCCTACGCCAATACACTCATATCTTTCCCACATCTTCCCGCCTTGACTCAAGCTAGACTCTGAAAGCTGTGTCCAAGGGCGTCACTCTCACCCTGGCGAGACCGGACCAAAGCTGAAAGCCCTGCCAAACGCGCTACGTCCGAGAAGATTTGTGACATGTATAATCAGTCCACAGAGGCAGCGAAGGAGATATCATCTGTCGAATCGATTGTGCGGCTCTCGTTCTCACTCGGTTTGCCGTGACTTGCATAGCCCCGTCTGCCGACCAAGTTACGCAGTCAACCATTGTCGATCCCGAAGTCCGGGAGGCTACGTACGCACCTCGCCGAGTCTCGAGATGAACACTGAGGTGCAAGGTACCATCCGTACGACTTCGATGTAGGTGTGTCTGTGATGGCAACAGCCCCAAAGTGGCTGGACCCACTGGAGAACCACTCGGAGTTTAACCTGTAGTCGCCTGAGCGCTGCCGACTCTCTTGTGCCGCGGCTGAACGCGGGGTTGGGTAACGGAAGCGGAGATTATCTGTGCGCGCTGGAGAGGGGTGCTCCGATCGTTAGGACGATGCGATGCAGGGGACACCACTGGGGTTCGCAGCATGTTTTGAGTCATATAGGGCGCGATCACAAAGCCGTGAGCAATTTGCTTCCTCTCCCGCACTCTCCCTCTAGCCGCCGGTGGCTGCGACCCGCCACGCAATCTCTACTTCCTCATGTCATCATCATCAGACTCGCCGACTTCGACTTCGACCCCTCTGCTCAAGCGGGTAGACCGGGTCTTCGACACTACCACTCGAGTATGGGGCTGCGAGGATACCAAGGTTGAGTCTTTCCCGTCAGTACTGTCTGGCGGTCGGGCGACAGACGGCTACGATGTCTGGCACTCCGTCCACTTCGTAGTAGTTCGGCATATGCCCGCGGACTCGTCGTCCAAGGAGGAACCTGCTGTAACGATTATCATCAAAAGCACTCAGCTTCGGGACGTTTGTCAAGAGGTCATAGGGGAACTTCCTGGGTTGTCATGGACGGTGGATCCTCTCGAGGTGCGAGCCAATCGTGCTCTTCGCCTCCTAACGACTCACATGTTGCCAGCTTCCCGTCAACTTATTCATCAGGACGTTCACTCGCTTCGAGAAGTACGTCCAAGAGCTCGAAAGCAAAATCGACCGGTCGAGTGACGAGGAGAGCACGCTCACTGCTGTCGATGCGCTACTGAACTACCTTCGCGGGAACCATGGAAGCGTAATCTCCAAGCTCATGAGCTTGCTGGCGCACCAGGAGATCACATGGGACCTGCTCCACTTCATTCTTGTCCCTGACACCCTATTCGTCTGCATAGATGCAGCAACCAACGAACACCGGGCCTTCCAGCTCAAAAGCTACACCAAGGAGTCTGACAAGTATTTGCTGCGTTATCAAGCTTTGGACGCCATCGGCGCGCAACGGGGTGACGACGTAGACCCTGTCTTGCAACCGCTGACCCCCTCGAAGAAGTTCGGTAGGGTAGAAGGAAAATGGGAGCTTGAGCGGTTTGAAGGCATTGTGAAGATCCAGTCGTTGGATGCGCACCCGATGGAGTATCACGATGACGAGCCAGCCCTTAGAGCAGCTCTCCTTGACCGAGGGCGGAAGTGGGTCAGTTTGTATGGTGTGCATCATGTGCACTTCCAGGGGACTGCCACATATGATTGGACGCAATACGAGGTAACTCAGAGGGCACTTTCAGGTGTACACTGCTTACTGACATCACGAGTAAGGTTGATGCGAGGGTTATCGTTGACAGAGGTGCGTTTCGTACTGCTAATTTGGTATGCAGATTGACCTAATTTGATCGTAGATATTTTCAGGCGCGTCAACTCGAGCTATTCCATGCCCGAAGTCGTGCACGCGTTGGAGATAACGCACGAGAAAACTGCTATATCCACTCCAGCTGCGAAGCCTGCTCCGCGCCATGTCCTGAACGGGGTCCCGAATGGTGTGCCTAATGGCGCACCCCACAACGTACCCAATGGTAAACCTAATGGCGCACCCAATGGCGTACATAACGGCGTGCCGAATGGTCTATCCAACGGTGGTCCTCATGCAGGATCGCGCAAGACCAAGCATCCACAAGATGAGTTGCCTGAGGACGAGCTAATTCTTGCACCAGCCATTGTGTATGGCTATAGCCTTTCAGACAAGCTATGGCGTAAGCTCCTCTCTGCACGTCCCGACCCCCCACGCTTACCTTCCCACAGTCGAGATGAGCGTCAGCAGGATCCGGCCTATTGAGTGGTCCTCTGAACCCTTTGATAACCTGGTGCTCCCGGGCAGGCGGAAGGAGTTGTTACAGGACCTCATAGAGGCGCACGCATCCGAGCTTGAGTTCGATGACTTCGTGCGGGGGAAGGGGCGTGGCCTCATTATCAGCCTCAATGGGCCTTCCGGCGTTGGGAAGACGATCTCCGCAGAAGCTACCGCAGAACATCTCAAGCGCCCCCTGTTCGTGGTCGGAGGAGGCGACCTCGGGGACGATGCGCATGGTCTTGAGGTTAACCTGAAGCGTACCTTTACTAGAGCAAAGCGATGGAATGCTGTCGTCTTGATAGATGAGGTGAGCAGTTGTAGTTGCACATTTCACGAGGTACTCCTGACTGACGCCTGGTTGTAGGCAGACGGGTACGTGGAAGGGCGGTCTATGCACGAGCTAGCCCGCAATACAACCGTATCAACTTTGTACGCACCATACCATCCCCTGTGAGGCCACCTGCTAATGCCCCGGCCAGCTTGCGCCTTATTGAGTACTACCCGGGGATCCTGTTCCTCTCCACGAGCAGAGTGCACGCCTTTGATCCAGGTTTCATCTCCCGCGTCCACCTGGCTGTCAGCTTCAAAGAGATGGGCAAGGACGCACGGATGCAGATCTGGAAGTCGTTCCTCGAGAAGCTCAGCGCGGACAGCCTCACGGCGAGCGAGCTCGACAGCCTGGTCAATCGGCGGGTGAGCGGGCGTCAGATCAAGAATGCCATCCGGACCGCCGCCGCACTAGCGAAGGGCCGTCAGGAACTTATGGGTTATACCCACCTCATGGAAAGCCTCGATGCCATAGAGGAGTTCCAGCGCGAGATGACCTCTCGCGCTGGGAACCTGTACTCGTAAGAGTACTAGACGCTCGGGCGTGGACTTGTATAATCTCTGCTATATCTATCACCTCTCACCTTGGGTTTTCCTGTGTATATCATCCCTGCTCGAGTTAATGCTATATTGCCTGTAAGGGCTTAATTGCTGTTAGCACTGTGCATGATTTGTGTACTCTTCGTTGCGTGGCAGGGAGCGCCGGTGAGCCTGAGGGTTCCTCCCACGTCTTGCTTACGGCCACCACCTCGCAGTACGCTGTCGACTGGAAATCGCTCGTAATAGGTGACTGATGACCACATGGAGTCACTCACCTCAAGGAAGACACGCAGAATATCGATTTGCCTTCGTCAATAACCTCTTGGCACCTGCACCTAACAAGACCGTGACGAGGCTGAGGTCCCGCGACGTCACCAACGCTATCCTGAATTCCTCCTCCAGCGACCAACCAAGAGTGTACTAGTTTGAATCTTACCAGTGAACTACGCGCAGAACTAGCGACCACCACGCTCCCGATTCCACCGGTACCTGGCTTCAGCCTCGCGCGTTCACCTGCTTGGACGTCAACTGCACGCCCCAGGCTTCCCTCGATCTCGGCCATGTTTTCGCGGAAGTGAACAAACCACTCGAAGGCATTCATTTCTCACTCCCCTTGTGACGACAAGACCCATTGAATCAACACCCACCCTCCGCTGCCGTGTGTGCTGGCGTCCCAGCCCTTGTGGTACCGTGCCAAAAGAGCTAGTCCGTTCATTGTCGTATCTGAACGCTATCATATTTGGTGGGTGACTTCTCTTCGTACACGCTGTTCATCGGTCCGCTTCCGTACTCCCGATCTCATTCTCATGAGCGCATCGGCGTCAGATGCCCTCATAGTTGCAGTTAACGCAGTTCCATGCCCCAGGATTCGCTCATGCCGAGATGCTATGTCTATTCCGAGGACGTGGTAGATCGGCAGTATGACGCGAATTGGCTCAATTGTATCCGCCAATAGACTGGGACACTTGAACCCCATGAGTCTCCGCCGTGCGGACGAAGGAGGGGGGCATCACGAGCTCCCTCTTCTTCCTTCTTCGAGGAAGCTCGAAATGCAGGACCGCTCTTCGCCCCATTCCCTTCACGGCATTACAATATAGAGCACTCATCTGGAAAGCCCTTTGTGCGTTTACAATCGCCGGCGATCTATCAACACGTGTTGTCCATGCATGGATAAGGCTCTGTAGCGCTGCGCCGTTACACGCCTTTGCCGCGCGACGAGAGGGCATGATCGCGGGACCGGGAAGCGTCCAGGACAATATCTACGTGCAGCGAACTCAACTGCTAGAGCGCTCCCTACAACTGCGACGTGGCCATGACAGCAGGGCGTGTTCGCCGTCCCCAATGTGTCCTCCCATTACCCCGTTTACGCATGCCAATTGACCGTTCCTGAACAGACCGCCCACCATGTTCCCTTTAATCGAGGACGAAGGCCGGTGCGTCTATCCACCACATATCTACTCCCCGCCTCCGAGGCGCTGAGTATGCCTCCAGCACGGAGTACCCTTTCCCTCCCATGCCGCCGACTGCCATGGATGCCGTCGAACCGTCTTCATCGTCGAGCGACACACTCCCCTCGGCCCCGTCGCGAATAGGGTCGCGCAGCTCTCGTTCCTCGCCCGCGCCGACACCACAGTCACCGCGCACCCGGGACTATGCTTATGACCGCGAGCATTCTTGGGCGGGTACGAGCGGCAAGGCCAAGCTACTGGCGCGTCTCATGACCCGTTCGGAACGCGACGCGAACCACTACAGGTCGATGTTCATGCTCGCAAACGAGCGGTTGGAACACGAAACCCGACGCGCCGATGACGCTGAACAGCGTGCTATCGACACGTTGCAACGTCTCCGGCAAGCCCGGGACCAAATCGCGCAGGCACAGTCAGAAGTCGCGCGTGCGAACGAGGAGACGAGAATGTGGAAACTGCGCGTGGAAGAAGCCCAGAGGGAAATTCTACGCGCGCAGGAGATCGTGGACAGGCTCGAGCAGGACAAGCTTGACGCAGAGGCAGAGGCGGCGAGGGCGAGGACCCTAGCGCGGAAGCTGAGGGAAGAGAAGGTGATCGCTAAGGCGAGGGAAGAAGGGCGTAGGCAAGGCTTTCAGGAAGGTCTTGACAGAGGAAGGGAGATGACCTACTACGAGGCACGCGCTGCTGGCACGAGCTCTCGGGGTGATTCCAGAAGATACTTCCGACGCCCGGAAGTGGTCGACGACTTGTCCGACGAGGAGGAGGAAGAGCAAGAGGAGGACAATGCTACAGGGAGCGGGAGCCAGCCCGAAGAGATCATCCCCATAAGCCGTTCGCCGCCACCACAGACATGGCGGTCGCCTTCCCGGTAAGTACCACTCGTCCGGTATTTCCCGTCAAAACGATGCTATCCTCACCATGTAGCTCCGAAGAAATCAGGTCTACGATGCGCAGCCCGCCTAGGCGAACAAATACACCCACGAGAGTGAAGAGTCCACGCATATTGGCCCCTTCACCACACCACCCGAGCGTTCCACCACCTGCCACCACCCCTGCTCCAGTGCCCATCCCGGATCCAAGCGCTGGTCGCTCACGATCTCGCGGTGACGAGCCAATAAGCCCTATTCCCATCCACAATGCCATACCTTCCCCTTCTCATCCCCCCGTTGACATTCCTCCTGACAACTGGATCCCTTTCAAGAGCAGCGATAACGGCATTGAACTGCCGCCGCCACACGAACTGACGAAACCACTGACCCCTCGCGCTTCCTCTCCTTCACTGATCGATGCTACCATGCGCGTACCTGCGTCGGCTGCGACGAGCTTCGATCAACCCGTCCGTGCGCGAGATTACGCATACACAGCTGGCGCCGGCCCGTCACAGGGCCCAGCTACCCAAGGGTCTGCATTCTCTCCCCTTTCCAAAGCTTCTACTACGATTTCTCAGTACGACCTCGTCAGTTCGCGCGGAAGCCGGGAGCGGTCGGCAAGCCACAGTCGATCTCGTTCGGACGTGCTGGCAGGGCTGAGGGAGATGATAAGCACGCCAATGGGGCGTTCGAAGACTCCAGCGAAGCAGATGCGCGAGGACGTACGTTCTCTTGCGCGCGATGCTGTATGAATCACCCTGATACGTCTGCTTCTATTATAAGCGTCCGATACAGTCTCCCAGGGGACCTCGGCCGAATCTGAGGGAAGACTCGTTGCCGGATAGATCGAATTCTACACGTCCACAGACCCCGGCTCGCTCGCAAACACCGGCTCGTGCAGAGACACCAGGTCGGTCGAAGACACCCTCCCGCCCGGAGACTCCACATCGGACAAGCACGCTGGACAAGCTGTTCAAGAAGCGGTGGAGAAACCGGACATCTACTAGTAGCGGGGTGCCGGATATCCAAGTGGAATCTCCCGTACGCACATTGCTTCACGTCGCTCGGGTTATCCACTCACATCACAGCCCACAGTCTACTCAGGATGTTTCGCCGGTCACGTCCGCAGGGACGATTTCCCAGCCTCACATGCTGAGTCCTGAAGCCTCGCATGCCGAGTTGCCCGGCTTGGAAGTGATGCAGAGTTACATCGACCCCAACCTGATCGAGGGCAAGGACAAGCGCGGCCCGCCACCGCCACCAACTGGACCGGAGAGCGTCCCCGTCCTGCACGAAGGGCTGCCGCCCGGTTTCGTGCCCCTCACCCCACCTATTCCCCAGTACAGCACCCCGCAGCCGGTCATCCCTTCTATGAGCCGGTCACACACGCCATACACACCCGTGTACGCAGAAGCGGACCAGAGTTCGTCCTCGCGGACGGACTCGACGCGATCGCGCACGACCAGTAGCTCACGCCGCTCTGCGGGCACACCCAAACCTACTACGCCCAAGCCGCACCTCGGGCCCACATATGAGGAGGCACCATTGCCGCCAGGTGTGGTCTATCCTGCGCCGCCTGGGAGAAGCCGGACGCCGAGTACAACAGCGGGTATGCCGTTCCCGTCGTCACCACCGCGCTCGATGACCCCTGGAAGAGGCCGAAACGGCAGCATATCGTCGGCGCTGTCGCCGCTCTCGATACCACAGCTACTCTCACCTCTACGCACGCCCCACTAAATAGCTATGCATAGGACGTATGTGACGGTACACCGATCATAAGCATGCACTACACTGTCCTGTCGCTTGTCTCGCGTCTTGTTGACATTTCTCTTGTTCTGTGTCCTACATCACTAGCGCCGCATGTGTATCATTACCACTGCATATCATCGTATGTTTGCATGATCGTACAACCGCCTAATAAACAGTTTGCTCTTTGTCTGCCGACACGATGCATCCAATTCCGACATTCTAGCTAGTAGCTTGTATTGGTGCTCAGACTGTGACGTCTGCGAATACTGGTCGATGGTCACTAGCAAGGATGCCATCGTCTGTCAACGACGTGCCGACCCTGTATGCGTCCGCAGTCCTGAAGCGGGCGTTAATTCACGGACCAAGCACTAATGAAGAACGGCACTCACCATCCGCCATTGCTTCCGCCGAAAACGAAGTCAATCCGCGTGTACACACTCGTGTCCCCAGGGCGGTTGAAACCCGTGAACGTCGCAAAGTCGCCCGAAATGCGCATGCGCGGCGTCTCTGCCCTCAGGTCCCGCAGCACGAACTCGTCGTGCGTCGCTGGGACTCTGTATTTCTCTGCGAATGTCTCGTTGATGGGCACAGGCGATATTGCGCCCGTGGCAATCTGGTATGCCCCAGAGTCGTACCCGCGCGCGGCGCTGTTAAAGTCCCCAGTGACGATGACGGGCGCGGAAGTGGTGTGCGCCTCGTAGCGGGCACGCGCGAGAAGCATCGAGGCAGCGAGGCGCCGCTGCGCGTCGGAGCGGTCGTCGAGGTGCGTGTTTATGAAGGTGAATGTTTTGGAGGACGTCTTGAAGCGGGCGACCTCGCAGACGCGGTACGAACCTGCGTCAGGGTACTTGGATGGCTCGAAGGGCTTGTCTCTAGGGAATGGTTGCACGGATTAGATTCCATTCGCTGTCATCACTCGCGCCGAGAGAACTCACGAGAGCCAAAACGATTCGTGATGCACCAGGGTTAACTCTGACCTGTGCCGAGCTACTGTGAGCTCAACAAGATGTATGGATGTGTAGGCCTGTAGTACTTCTTGTAGAATATAGGGCAGAATTCACCGCCTTGCTTGCCATCATCACGACCTACACCGACCTGAACGTACAGTTGGGTCATTGGCTTGACAATCAATAAAGAATCGTATGTACGCACCCATGCCCAGTCATCTCCCAGTAACTCTGCAAGGTCGTGGACCTGTCTGACTAGTGCTTCTTGGAAACCTAGGAAAGACTGAGGAACCGACCTACCACGGAATATAGGTACGACTCACCGATGACGTTGGGGGCTTCGTGCAGGAGCTGCTGCGCAACCTTCAGTCTCCTAGTACTCCATGGCACCTCTCCCGACCATCCATGGAAGCGTGGCCGTTCAAGGGGATCCGGGAGCGCCTCTATGGACTCCTTCACGGATATTCTGTCGGGCTGCGAGTCGTATCGCAGGTTGTACGTTGCTATGCGCATTTGACCGTGGTGATGAGGGCCAAAGATGCAGCGGAAGATGTGTCCAGGTTTTAGGAACCAGAGAAACAGTGCAAGAATTATGGCAAACGGAGCCTTCATGTATTGTCAAAAGCAACCTGCCCGGGACTCATCAGCTACTGAGGAGATAGTACGACAAAGGCATGCGGCTCATGCACTCAATTCTAGACGCCGCACGGCCTGTGCTGGTGCCGCTCACCTCGTTCGTGCGGGTACGCGGGACGTAAGTTTGAAGCAAGTAGCAGATTTTTTATGTCAAGACCCACACTAGCAGTAGTGCCTGGTGTCGAGGTTAATTCTGAGCAAGGTGAACGTTTCGTGTAGTACTATGATATAGGTAGCAGTGTTAACATCAAATTCACGGTCAAATTCAGAATAGGCGCCGCAACACTCCTCAAAAAAGTGCGCGGTCACAAATACCAGTTCGCACTACGAGCCATGACCGTCAACTCCCCCTCGAATTCCTCCATTGTTGAGCACCATTTGTGGCATGCAAGGATTAGTTCACTCACTCAGTAAAATCAGAATAACGTTCGATCCCGGCAACTTCATTATAGTACTGTCAACGGGCCAGATAGACGAAGCAAATCAAGCAGTCCAGGATATGCCTGCCTAGCCCCTGTTCCACCTATACACTTCCTACGGCGCCTCCAGCCTTCCAGTGCAAAGCGAGGACTGGCGCCGTTACTGTCTCAACGTACTCTCACAATTACCAGTTCTCGCTGCGTGACATTGCGGTGAACTCGCGCTCAAAGCTCTCCATCGCACCTAAGCTCTCCATCACGTGTGCGCATCGTAGCACTCCCCACAGCCGTCAATCAACAACATTCTCGAAGTATAGGATTTCTCATGTGCATGGCACTCTGCCAAACTTGTTCATTTGCGTCGCCCGCTCCAAGATGCCACATGGGGTGCTGTCGCGGTATTGCAATTGCTTGGGCCACACCTCGATGGCATCGATACTCTCGCAATAAAGTATGTATACTGTCGGGCCCTCCTCATGGCTCAGAAGCCGCACCACTGACACTTCCTCTTCCCATATGTCAACACAGAGGAGGAGGATCCCAGGCATAAGGATGGCAGGGATGAGGTCGGACGTTATCTCCTGTTGCGTAAGGAGGCTATCGATATTAGCAATCATTGAGCTATGATACTGAACAAGGCAGTCGACCAGTTCCGTGACAGCCAGTAATTCTCGTTCATCATCATTTGAGCGTGGCTCTTTCCTGCTGAGTTCTTGACGGCACCCCCACAGCCGAGGAAGAGCTGTGTGTACGGAGAGCCAGTGTGAGGTCAATTAAGCGTCACGTTAATATATATCAGAAGCAGCAAGAACAAGGAGATACCTCGAGTGGATCAATTGACCAAGAGCCCATGTTCGCAACTCGATCAATGATGCATTTACAGACTGCACGTAAGTGGGAACTCCTGATAGTGACAACGACATGTGGCTCCTCAGTCGAATCCGGATCCGCTGGCACCTCGCGTACTACCACAAAGCAACAGTCCTTCCAGACGTCAGTGCCGTCTGGTATTTTGCCGCCTGGTAGCACAAGAGGGGAAGGCTCGTGCGCTGTGTCGCGATACAACCATGTTTTAGAATCCTTGTCAAATACATGTTCAAGTCGTTTCATCACTGTAACAGAGGAAGGCATGGGGCAAGTAGGAGGGACTGCAAAGATGCAGTGCGTACCCATGCCCCCATGCCATTTAAAAGAATGCGCAAAGCGCCTCAATCAGCACGAAGAGGTGAGCCAGTATGCGAGAAACATGACCACCTGTCTTCCGTCCGTGATCCGTGGCTGAAGGCTACACGCAAGTATATTGATCACTCAAGCATTGCCGCCTCTGTATATCGCGGAGGCGCACGCATCGATGGCTGGCGTGGTGCCATTTGGTTACTGGCATAGCCATACAACCACGCAGTCCTCCGATGCCCATAGAAGCACTGTCACTCGTCAGTCAGCGTGAGAGGAGTCGGCGCTAACGTGTGGTCCACCGCAGCAGACCAGTGGTAGAAACCGCGCGGGAAGCAGACACCTGCTCCAAGGGTCCTGCGGATGATACCCAGTCTTTCAGCCTCGATCCTACGGACACAGTACATGGCAGACGTACCAAGCAAGGGCCTCCGTGCGTACCGTATAGAGACCCCATGTACATTGTATGACCGTCTCGACGAACAATCATACATTCATAGCGAGAACCCTGTTGGCAGTACGTGGAGTTGCCCAAGGAATCATGACCCGATTGGGCGCTAGCAACTGTGAACGTTCGTGCAGTGACCTCACTATACGAGGAGAGAGTTAGAACATGGTTTGGCAGTGAGCCGTACCAGATTATGCCAAATCAAAGAGATGGCGAGGCCAGTTACAACGTAGTTTGCAAGCTTGAGTATGCCAATGAGCGACGAGCCTCGCGCGGTGGTACATACACAATGGTTTCCCTTGTCCGGGAAGCCGGGCCGCGGGCGCTGCGCTACTTGCGTGGTGCTATACAGTATGCTTCGGCAAAAGCCGAGTGGCTGAAACCCGAGTGCGGCCCACCAGTTACGCCGAAGGGCAGGGCAAGGAATCAAGCTCGCCGCCGTCGGTCGTCAACTCTTCAAGATGCCCCGCGGTACGTCTCTATAACAATCGCGATTTCCGACTTTCTGACGAATTCCTGACAGTATACAAGCCCGGAAAAGTGAGAAACGCGCAGAAGTCAAGCGTTGATTGTGCTAACAAGTATGCTAGGTCGCGATCGTCCTCCAGGGACGCCAGGCCGGAAAGAAGGTCGTTGTCATCAAGCAGCTGGATGAGGGCACAAAGGAGCGGCCGTATCCGCACGCAATCGTTGCTGGCATCGAGCGTTACCCTCTGAAGGTAACGAAGCGGATGGGTCAGAAGAAGCTGGCGAAGCGGAGCAAGGTCAAGCCCTTCATCAAGGTGCGTAGCCCTGTTTATACTTCCTCGGAGCGTGTCTTCATCTGGGAACAGGTCGTTAACTACTCGCACCTCTTCCCAACTCGTTACGCACTTGAGCTCGAGGGTCTCAAGGGCACAGTGGCTGCGGAGACTTTCAAGGAGCCATCACAGCGGGAGGACGCGAAGAAGCAGATCAAGAAGCTCTTCGAGGACCGGTACACGACCGGAAAGAACAAGTGGTTCTTCCAGCCTCTGAGGGTGAGAACGAGAATGAACCTGCGTGTATCTTTCCGTTCGCTGACGCTTGTTATTAGTTCTGAGTGTCCTCGCTTCTGTTTGTCGTGCTGTTATTGGAGACCTCAAAACCGCTATGTACATGTACCTCACATGCACGCACTCATGACACATGCCCGCATCTTGCTATCTCATTCTCCTGATATCATGCAATGACGGTCGTAGCATTTCCGCACCGAGGATTACGCCCGCACTTGCCCGTAAGAGCGACATATTGGGTCGTGCGTGTCCTCTATCCTCCAGGATGTCGTCTCGGCGCTGAGTCTCACGCAGTATCCCATCGTAAGCATTGTCTTCCGGATTTGCGCATTCAGTGTTTCCACGCATATGGTGCTGATTGTCGTTCAAAGCCTGCGCACCTCGGAGTGTGCTACAGGATTGCTTTGATTTGCAGCAGAAGATTTGTTGCCCCCTTTCACGTAAGACGCGCAGAATGACATCTCAGTTTGCTGTAACATGCAGACTTCGTGAGTCAACATACAACTTTGCTTCCTTCCATGGTGTCGGCCTTTGTTTGCAGAACATCACTAACACGCTGCTGGGGATGATGTCTTGTTCGTACCTCCCAGCCGGCAAGGTGCGCTCCTATCACATCGTCTGTCTTGTTCCCAGAATGAGTTCGATCCAGCGGTGAAATAGGACGAGCATGGCGTTGCGTCTATCAAGACATCACACGCTCAGCTGTCCGAATGGTCGCCGCTCGCATCCAGACATTGGCGTCGCCAATTCCACGGACAGATTACGGCAACTGTGCGGCGTTGTGCTCTGCGGTCCATGCATATCAGCCCTGCAGCATCCTCGGCGACTGTCCATCGCGCCGCTTCGCGTGTGAACGCACGCAAGGCAGGAAGAGGAGACTCGATCTCGACAGAGCCTCCCCCAGGACCGTTCGTATTTATAGCGGGCGGAGGAGTGGATGCCTCAGTGCATCGCCGTGTGCGTTCTCACCGACCCCTTACTGTAGACTAAATCGCTGCTGTGATCAGGGGATTCAGGCCTTTGCTGCAACCATGTCGTTCTCCGTTTCCGGAGTTGCGCTCATTCTCTCGCTGTCCTTTGCTTTTGCGTCGGTGGCGCTCGTACAACCCCGTAACCTGGGCACTCTAGTGGTGTGCGGTGAGATAGCGTCTGCTATATCCTCGGCATCGGATGTCTTTTACCCTTGTAGGTACTACCGCTACGTCTTCCTGGAATTGATGTTGACAGCAGTTCTTGACGATTTGTTGGGCGTGCAGTGGACTCTTACTACGCAGAGGACAACTACCACTGGTCACAGTCGAGCTCCCAGCTATCCGTTTGTACAGTAGAGCCAGGTACAGCTGAGGATGTCAGCACGATCGTGAGTACGGCCATGTCATACACTCGCATCTAAGTTTGAACTCACGACCTAACCAGCTGCAAATACTAGCCGACACTGATACGCCATTCGCGGTTCGTTTCTGTCCTTAACAAAAATATACCTCCCTTCACACGCTAGCGTAGGTCAAGGGCGGTGGGCATACTGCGAATCCAGGTTTCTCGTCGACGCCCGGCGTGCAGATCGCGATGGCGCGCTTCGACGCGGTCACGTATGATGCCTTGGCGGGAACCGCGACGATGGGCGCGGGCCTTATCTGGGACGACGTGTACGCCGCGCTCGAGCCATACAACGTGAATGTCGTTGGTGGACGCGTGACTGGTGTCGGCGTCGCAGGCTTCACCCTTGGCGGAGGTGCGTGCTTTCCGGAGGATGCGATCTTCTTTGGGAATAGACCCTGATGAGTGTTGCTTTGTTAGGATACTCGTTCTTGAGCAACCAGTACGGGTTAACCATCGATACAGTGCGCGCATTCGAGCTGGTGCTCCCAAATGGAACTGTCACGAATGTAACGGAGTCCAACGCGGACTTGTTTTGGGCTCTTAAGGTAAGCCATGTAGCTCGCGAGCCACAAAAAATCGCTTATAACACCAATTAGGGAGGTTTTAACAACTTCGTGCGAGCATCATGACTGTAATTGTAGAAGAATTGATAGACTGAGAGGCGGACAATTTAGGGTATTGTTACTCAGTTCACATTGCAGACGTACCCGCAAGGTCAAGTATGGGTACGCGTCTTTCGCACTGCAGCACAGGAACCCTCCCTGACTGCTCTATAGGGCGGTTCTATAATCACAGTCGGAACGGCTGATGCAGTCAAGAACGCCACGGTAAACTTCTACGCTAACGTGACTGATCCGAAAGCCTCCCTTCTCACCACTCTCAATTGGGACCTGGGCATCGTACGTGACCACACATCTCTTGCGAGCACGTGACTCACTAACAGTCGTTGGTAGACCGCAATCGAACTGAATTTATTCTACGACGCGCCCACCCCACCTGACGGCATTTTCGACCAGTTCCTGGCGCTCCCGTATCTGACCAGTGACATCCGTACACGCTCATTCCTGTCCCTCGTTCTGACTGCACCGAGCAATGCTACAGTCGGTCTTCGGTGAGTTTCAGCATCGCCATAAGTGTGGTATCCATTCATCACGCGCTAGGGGCTATTTTGACACTGTATCTGTAATGGATATCACCCTTCCCTTACTGGACGCAGTAGTGAACGAGACTGAAGTGAGCATACCTCGACCCCCTGCTATTATGTCTCATGCACACTCGCACAGTTCTGGGCCTCGACGCTATCTTCTGGGGTGTCTGGACTGTTCGTCAGTTACGACATCGAGCCTTTCTTACCAAGTATATACTCCCATGGCACTGCCTCTGCCTGGCCGCCCACTCGCACCCAAGGCTTCATGCCCATAAACATATACTATGCCTGGGGCCTAGAGAGCTCGGACACGCTCATCAATGGGGTCATGCAGGAAAGCGCGCGCCACCTCACCGAGGTTGCCATTAGCGAAGGCCAGGACCTCACGAACACACCGTTATACCCGAACTACGCAATATACGACACGCCGCTCGAGAGCATATACGGCAGTAACGTCGCAAGGCTGCAGACCATCAAGGCACAGTACGATCCAGACAACTTCATGGCTCTTACTGGTGGCTGGAGATTCTAGAGGACTTGGGAAGCGAAACTCGAATGTGACGGCCCTCCTTATATATTGGCAGGCTATGCTGTCTACCTTGTGCGACGCACATGCGTGTAGGGGTCCTGCTCGTGAGTGGCCACGCTGTATCACAGCTCGCACTCGTCATGGTTACTGGAGAAGCCGCCAACAGTCGCATAGGGCCCGACTCGGAGTGTTAAGTGCAACCACCAATACTAGGCTTCACACGCAGAGTGATATGCCGTATCTTTTGCTGTACGAGTACCCGTGCCTGAGCACAGCAATTTTCTTTCTTGGAACAGGAGCTGGAACTAGAGACCGGCGCGCGCACTTTCCGCCCGACGGCGCGCATCAGGACGACTTGATGCGCGGGTTCACTCGGGTATCCTCCGAGGTAGTGAAACATGCCAAATTTGAGAGCCTCTAACATATATACTCGCCCGCAATACGACGGGGATCGGTATAGTCTGCCTTTTCTTTGGGGTCTCCCTGCAGTCGCGACGTATTAATCGTATATAGCATACACTCTCGCGGAATGTCGCGCTCTGTTGTATTCTCGGCACTCACTCTCTCGTGTCTCTCATTTATCACAACTTCCATCCGAGTGGCCGCATGGCCTTGGCAACCGCAAGGCACTCAGGACGTTTGCAAACGCATCGCTGCTTCAATCTCTCCCGCTTCCGAAGTTTACTATCCTAGTGAGTGTTGAAGTCTTGATTCGAGGCGTCTGACTGCCGAAGCTTACCACGGAGATGCACCGTGTAGATGGCTCATCCTATGAATATGATAACTATCATTATGCCGCCTCCAGTTCACAGTCAAGCGAATGTTCCGTAGAACCTGGCACCGTTGAGGATGTTTCCACCATAGTGAGTGTCCAGCTCAGTGCACCACAGGCAATGTACAACTGTTGGCCTCGCTGACGTCGTACATGATCAGATCAAGATCGTTGGCAGTACGCGGACGCCTTTCGCGGTCCGTACACTTCCTGAAGCATATCTACGCTGGAAGCTCAACAACATTGACATAGATCAAAAGTGGCGGTCACAACACGAACCCAGGCTTTTCGTCTACACCCGGTGTACAGATCGCTATGACGCGATTCAATAACATCTCGATCGATCCTAACGTACAGACGGCAACGTTTGGCCCTGGTCTAATTTATGACGAACTCTACGCGGCACTCGAAGATCATGGCGTGATGGTGCTGGGTTCACGGGCAACTGGTATCGGTGTGGGAGGGTTCATTTTGGGCGGCGGTAAGCGTGCTCTTGAAGCTTCCGCTTGCAGGTCAGGTTGACGACGGTTGGGCCACAGGATATTCTTTCTTGTCGAATCAACATGGCCTCACTATCGATACCGTCCGTGAATTGGAGATAGTGCTGCCCGATGGTACCGTCGTGTTAGCATCGAACACGTCGCATCCTGACCTGTTTTGGGCGCTCAAGGGAGGTCACAACAACTTCGTAAGTAACACGTACCTATATACTTGAGCGACGACAGGCCTAAGCCTCTATAGGGCATAGTGACGAAGTTTACTTTGGACACTTTTCCGATCGGTGAAGTCTGGGTGCGTTTTTGTAAAGCTCTCTGATCTCACCCTGAGCTGCAGACTCAACTCTTGCTAGGGAGGCTCGGTGATGCTGCCTATGTCAGTTTATGAGGCGGTTAAGAATGCAACAGTGGATTTCTGGCGGAACGCCAGAGACCCCAAGGCAAACGTGCTTGTCGGATTCACGTCAACTCAGAATGAGGTGAGTACTCGTACACATGCCGGCGTTCTTCAAGTTGCCTCGTTTGATTCGCATACACCAGACTTTGCTCGAAGTAGATCTCTTCTACGACGGCCCTTCACCGCCAGCAGGGCTCTTCGATGACTTCCTACACATCTCGAATGCTGCGCAGAATATGCGCGCTATGGCTGTACGCTCGTATTTGTCTGTAGTGCAAAGCGCGAACACCAACTTGACGGCTGGGCTACGGTAAGGATTAGTGAGTCACGCGTGAAGACAGTAGTCTTATTGATATGATTTTTAGAGGGTATTTCGATACAGTCTCCATCACAGACATTTCTCCTGCTTTCTTCGATGCTACTCTCAACGAAACCAATGTGCGTGCTTAAACTTCGCGTACACATGCCATCATGAAGCTGGCGCTCACGTTTATCTCACAGTTCTGGTATACCAAACTAGCGAGTGAGGTCCCGGACCTTGTGGTCCACTACGATGTCGAACCATTCCTTCCAAGTGTCTACTCTCAGGCATCGTCCGGGTCCTCTGCATGGCCGCCAAGGCGCGATCAGACTTTCATGCCTATGCTCATCTACTACGGGTGGTCGTCGTCGAACAATGACGACCTCATCAGTGATGTCTTGCAGCAAAGCACGAGGCACCTCACTAACGTCGCTATTGGCGAGGGGCAAGATATTGTGGGAACCCCGCTCTACAACAACTACGCACTTTACAGCCAACCTGCAGAGAGAATGTACGGCGACAACCTGGGTCGACTCTGGTGGGTCAGAGAGAAGTACGACCCGTGGCGTATCATGGACCTTACCGGTGGATGGAAGTTCTGATGTATGTCACGGGCTGTCCATGCAATTCCTCAAAGTTTACTGACCGCGCATGTAGGCGTTATCTCTGGATGGCCTAAGTGTCACGGTAGTCGTTGCGTGTGAGTCCTAATACGGCCCTACTCAGAGTTCACTAGTCTAGTACTGCTTAGTTGCGTGGTGAAAACAATAGTATCCCGACCATCTTCCATCCAGGCACTCTTGTTGTCTTCATAACCGCTGAAGAGGTCGGAAGTCGCTGGCTTGTCGATTCCCACCGGCGTCACGCTCATGAAGTCCCACTGCAATCGAAGCCAAGCGCCGCGCAGTGCCTTTGAGCGTCGAATAAATGTGTATGATGATAAACGCCACCTAGAAGGTTTTGCGCCATAACAATACCCACGTACACTGGCAATGAGCCGGCGCTCTCTGTCCGGTCGGAGCACATCACGAAGTGCCAGCTCGTCTTTGACGTCAAAATATAAATTCCAATATGCAGGAAGTCGTGGGCACCTTAGTATGGTCCGGTGACATTGGTTTGGCCGCTTGATAGATCGAGTATAAAGCTTCATGCTCTCTCGCCAGGATGCGCCGCTTCCTCCAAGATCTCACCACACCCGGAGCATGCACTCGTCTAACCTGAATACGAAGCGCGTCGATCATGTATACGACACACAGACACACACGTGGAAGTACGAAGACACCAAAGCTCCTGTAGATGTCCAAGTCCTTCACGGCGGTAAGAAGCTCGACGGGACGGATATATGGGAGTCGTTCTGCTTCGTCATTGTGAGGAAGATACCTCTTCTCAATTGTTATCTCGGAATGGAGCCGACAATTGTGATCACTGTCAAAAGTCCACATCTCAGGAAGGTCTGTCGGGACATCATAGGAGACATACCTTCGATCTCCTGGACGATGGACCCTCTCGAGGTATGTCTGTCACACCAGTAATTCCTCCACGGCGATGCGCTGAATCTCCTCTAGCTCTCTCCGGAGCTTCTCGTCTCTTTTTTCGCCCGCTTCATCGCGTACCGTGATCAGCTGGAGCACAATACGAATCGCGGGGAGGAAGAGAACAATGCACTGAGTGCTGTCAAAGTGCTCATCAACTACTTGCAGCAGGACCACCAAGTCACGATTTCGCAGATCGAGAACCTACTTGCTCACGGAGAAATCACATATCCTCTCCTCTACGCCATCTTCATTCCCGGCACTCTATTGGTATCCACAGACTCAAGAACCGGGGAGCCCCGCGCATTGAAGCTCAGGAGTGCAGTGCCACAAGACCATGTCCTCGACCTAGATTGCATCGGCTTCGATGTGATCGATTCACAAGACACTCATCACGACGGAGACTCCATTGGTGCGCAATTCGGGAAGGTGTCTATAAAAGTACAACTAGCTGCCTTCCAAGGAGTCTCAAAAATCAATGCATTGCCAATATACCCTATATCCTACCACCCCAACGAAGGCGGGCTAAAGGAAGACCTACTTGTTCGAGGGCAAAAATGGATGAACCTGCAAGGTGTTCACCATGTGCACTATCAAGGAACTGCGATACATGGGCGGGCAAAGTACGAGGTGCGCACATTGACAGTGAACTGGCTGTGCTTGCGCACTCCTGACATGGTCCCGTTGAGATTGACTCTAGAGTGATGATTGACAGAGGTGCAGCATCATGAAAGACTTGCCATTCGAATAAGCTTACACTGCGATCGCTAGGCACATTCAAGCTTAACAATGCCAACTATCCGATGCAGCAGGGTCAGCCGATCATTGGTGATGATACACCTCACATCGTCATGTCACAATCCTCAACTCGAGAAGTTGAGGTGCGACCCGTCATTGACTTCGTGACAGAGGTTCCGAGAGTACGCTGTAGGAAAGGGACGAAGCCACAGCAGACTGGATTTACCTCGAAGCCGTTGTCTGTTGAAACGTTACGGGTGACAACTGGGCGTCCGCGAACCGATTTATCCAGATCGGAAGATGACCTGATTCTAGCCTCGCCTGTGCTATTCGGCTTCAGTCTTTCGGACAAGCTGTGGCGTAAGTACACGAAAGCGACGTGTGCGATTACACCGCTAACGTGGAATCTCAGTTCATTTCAATGTTGAGAAAATCCGCCCCATCGAATGGTCCGATGAACCGTTCACCAACCTCGTACTTCCAGGAAACCGGCGCGACCTCTTGCGGTCGCTAGTGGAGGCACACAATTCGAACCTTGACTTCGACGACTTCGTGCAAGGAAAGGGCCAGGGCCTCGTCATCAACCTATTTGGTCCTCCTGGAGTTGGGAAGACACTGTCGGCGGAGGCAGCCAGCGAACACTTGAGGCGTCCGCTCTATATGATCGGAGCAGGGGATCTTGGTGTCAATGCAGCCCTTGTCGACGCGACGTTGAAGCAAGTCTTCAGGATCGCTGTGGGGTGGAGAGCGATTGTTCTGATAGACGAAGTGAGTACGACAGTGGTGCTTACGCATTCATGTCCGGAATCTTCGAATTGACTCGATCAGGCCGATGTCTTCCTGGAGCAGCGCTCGTTGAACGAGCTGGATCGTAATGCCATGGTGGCAGTATTGTGGGTGCTATGATACTGCAAGCCGAGAACTCACGATTTCTGACTGCTGGCCCCGTCAGCCTGCGTCACCTGGAGTATTATCGCGGAATACTGTTTCTCACCACGAACAGAATTAAGACGTATGACCCCGCGTTCCTCTCGCGTATTCACGTAGCCCTCCGCTTCAGAGAGCTGACCAAAGAGGCGAAGCTGAAGATCTGGGATGCGTTTCTGCACAAGGTTGACGTGTTCCCCCTCACAGCAGACGAGCTTGAGAAACTCGTCGATCGTCAAGTCAACGGTCGGCAAATCAAGAACGCGACCAGGACGGCGGCATCGTTGGCGAAGAGCCGGGGCGAGACGCTGGCCTATCGACACCTGGCGGAGACTCTCGACGCGATGGAAGACTTCGCGAGCGAATTCGCGGCCTTGACAGAGGGGAATACGGCTTAAATTGATGATACAGTCGGAGTGTGCTGTGAACGTAGATTGACTCGTAATAGTCGGGGTCTTCAAGTTGATCACGCGGTGCTGGCGTTCGCCTCGTATTTGACGAATTTGAATGCGTATATCGATGGGCGCTAGTAAGCAGTGCCATGCTATCTATCCCGGAGTCGCTGTCGTCCGTATACTTTTCGACTACCAGTCCTAAGGACAGACTCAGCTTGTATATTCAATCTCGCTTTGCTAGCGTCCGGGAAGGTCGACGGCATGAACACCAGCCGATGTCGTCCCTGTTCGACTTGCTGGCATATCGACTCTCAACGTGAGTCGCACCGGCCACTACATGCTTGGGAGTCGGGAACGTAAACACCGCGACACGCCCAGCGGTATGATATGGTGGCAGAGCTTCTACGACGATAGAGCCTCTGTCTGTGCAATCTCCGTTAGTGAAGACACGGGTTGAGAGGTACGTCCCTAATCGTCTCGGCATGCCTTTCCCATGAGCCCAACTCCCGGCGGCCTCGTGGAATACGTGCTGTGTGTGTGAGGTGCGTGTCCTCGAACCCTCGGGCGTATGGGCTCGACGTCTTATAAGCACTGATTAGGCGACCAACGACGGCCAGCGCACCTCGACACCTGACCTCTGAACGCCGACGACGTCCCCAGAGGCCGCTTTACGTCCATCGATGTGCAGCATGCAGCAGCCTTTGCAGATCGAGATTCCCGAGTCTCTTGTCCCACTCCCAAGCTATTCAACGTCTCGATCATCTTCCTCACCTCCCTCTAGTTGGATGAACCACTCCCCGGGTCGACGCGCGCCGTCGCTGCCCTCTCCGGTCTCTCCAGTTATTGTTCATACCGACCTGTCGCCCATCCGTTCCGAGCGCAGCTCCACCCCCGATCGCTCGGAAATCCAACCGTCCGATGGGCCGTCCCCACAAACACATTATGTCGAAGTCGAGCCGCCGTCTCCGAGCGTCGCGTCGCTAGTCGACTATGCTGGCAATAGAGCGTCAAGGACGGACCTCATGGGCGTGGTTATCACCCCGCATAGCCCTGCCGTACCGTTTGTAGCTCCTATACCCCCGCGCCCGCTGCGCCGGACCTCGGGATCCGGATCCCTACGCCCACGGCCACATACCGTGCCCAATTCCGATCGGCCACACTCGCCCATCCCCACTCCTCCTTCCGCAGCTGCTTTATCGTCCTCTATGGCTAATTCTCCGGAAGAGGGACAGTCGAATAGCAACCTCGCGACGACAGCAGACGGGACGAAGTCTACGATGGACGCGCCAAAGTCGGGTTCTCGTCCGCTGTTCCACGACATGTTCTATATACGGGATGAGATGGTCGTCCTCAGTGTGAGTGCTCATGATCGTTGCGTGATACACGTGTATCAATACCATCCGCAGGTCCAGGAGTGTCTCTACAGGGTCCATCGCCATCTCCTCGAACACAACTCCGACTTCTTCCGCCGGTTGTTCTTCGAGAATGCGAAAGACGGGCGGATCCTCGGGGCGACAGATGAGTCTGCGATCGCCCTCCTTGATGTGTCGCAGCACGATTTTGACTGCTTGCTGAACTTCCTCTACTTCAAGTATGTTTTATGCATTTGCGGCCGATCTGTGCTGATCGTCTCACCTCCTAGAGTATTCGATGATGACGCACTGTCCCTGCGTGATTGGGTGACACTGCTAGACGTATCAACTCGCCTGCGTTTCTCCAAGCTACGCTCGCGCTCGATCCGGGAGATCACCGCACGCCGAGACGCGTTGACCGCAGTGGAGACGGTGGTGCTCGCGCACAGGCACGACGTCCCCGGCTGGCTTGCGCGGGCGTACGGCGACCTGTGCCGGCGGCCGCATCCACTGGACGATGCAGAGGCAGAGCAGTTGGGCGCGAAGATCACCGCGCGGATCGCACGTGCCCGGGAGACTATTCGGGACGAGACGTTCCGTGCAGCCTACCAGCCACGTCCGTCAGGTCGTGCGTGGCCTACAGAGAACTACGACGATGAGCTGGTCTCTCGGACTGTTATGGATGTGTTTTGGCTTGGAGAGTAAAGGGTATCTTTCCTTCGGAGTGCATTCGGCGCACCAGCGGTGTGGTGTTTGCCCCAGTATGTATGGGTTTGTGCGCTGCCTTCCAGTTCGGGATGCTAGCTTACCACTGGCAGTGCGTTGTTATCTGTTTGCGGAAGTCGTGCAGCGTCCCAGGGCGGGTCTTGCAGTAAGGTTTGCAACGCGATCATAAGGTTCGGTCCTTAATACAAGGTGGTCTCGTGTTCCGGTTCTTGGCTGTGCGGTACAAGGCCTAGGGCACCCAACACTGGGCTGGGAATCGAAGTCGTGAGGGCTGATGCACGTCACTCATACCTACGAACAGCCATTGTCCGAACGCCTTATCTCCCTCTTATACGCAGCGATCTATCGTCGGCACGTCCAACTCATCTCCTCCCAAGGAGGCGTCTCTCGTGCGATCACGTTCTCCCATTGCTCTGAAGAAACCTTCGCGCGAGATCCAATGGACACGTACAGTGACCGCAGTCCATCTCCATTGACAATCAGTTCATGGGATTTCTCTTCGTCATTTCCGTCACCGGTGTCGTCGGCATCATCGGCCCCTTCATCCCCTCATCCCCTCTTCTCTCCCTCTAAACATGGCTCCGACTTTGAACACGAACAAGAGCTGGAGGCGGGATCCTCCACCGATTCGGCATCGCTATCAGAACCGGACCAAAATGTGCCCGACTTGGTGCCTGAGGAAGATGAAGAAAACGGAGAACAGGAGGCAGAGAAGCAAGAAGAGCAAGAAGAGCAAGAAGAGCAAGCGGAGG
Source organism: Fomitopsis palustris (assembly GCA_029783445.1). NCBI lineage: Eukaryota > Fungi > Basidiomycota > Agaricomycetes > Polyporales > Fomitopsidaceae > Fomitopsis > Fomitopsis palustris. Next base: position 103,335 of record JARAOQ010000018.1, on the reverse strand, counting down.
ATGATGAACATAATCAGGAGGACGGGAGGGATTCACCCATTTTGAATGATGCGCAAGAGCCCCTACCCGGCCCAGAGCCTTTGCCCACACCACCCCCACGGCATCCCGACTTTTACTTCCCCGACGGAACAGTGATTTTCAAGGTTGGTTATGGTCCATACACTCGAAAAATCGCCTGGTCAGACTGACGATACCATTTGAAGGGAGCCAATCATCTCTTCAAGATACATCGATACTTCCTCAGCCGTGAATCATCGTTCTTTCGCACCATGTTCGAGCTTCCTCCTGGCCACACGAATGTAGAAGGTCTCAGTGACCATTGTCCCATTCTTCTGCCAAGGGATTCTTCAGGTGGAACATTCATCACTGACGAAGACTTCGCGAGCTTTCTACGTTTCTTATACTACGGGTGAGCCTTATCCTGCAGCATCAGCGTATGTTACTGACTGAAGAGCCTGACAGAATGCACGACGACTGTGGGCTCACATTGCGACAATGGATCGGTATTCTGTCGGTCTCTACGCGTTTCGAGTGTGACAAGATGCGTGATCGTGCGATCAAGGAGATACACCAGCACAGGCCGCGCATCAACCCAGTCGACAAGATCGTATTGGCACACATGTACCACATCCCCGAGTGGTACGCGCCGTCGTACGCGGCGATATGCCAGCGCACGGAACCGCTCACCCCGGAGGAGGGCTGGAAATTGGAACTTGACATCGCTATTCTCCTAGCGCAGGCGCGCGAGGCAGCTCGCCAGGAGTCCGCCACCACCCGCGAGTCGACCTCGACGCCAACCGGCGGAACAACTAGGGGCGGGGGTCGTGGCGGGCGCGCAGGCGGACGCACGCAGACGACCCCTCCGCAGGCCGAGCCTGAGCCTCGGCCCTCTACTGCCTCGCTATGGAAGGAATGGGAGGGCCTGACTGTCCCAGACGCAGAGGAGCCTTTTGATGCTCAGCGCGTAGCGGACATCATACGCGAGATCTTCCCGACTGTGGACCCCGAGAGACAGACCTCGTAGGATCGTCCACGCCCACTACTATGTCACCTTCCATGCCGTCGTCGGCTATAATAGGGCATGCGTCGCGCGCACATGTCTGAACGTCCAAGTATATCAGGGGGGCCGTCGCGGGCCGCGCGCACTTCGGCGGGCACATACATGTATTCTTTGTACAGTAGACTGTATTGATGACGAACAAACTCTGTTGCAGAATGATTGTATCCGCACCACTTGAGTTCTCACATCGCTGCTCGTTGCAGCGCACGCGCCGCGGCTGACTACGAGGCCATTCTAGATTCTCAGACTCATGCGACGTGTGAAGGGCGGATGGGATGGCTAAAGATGTATGATGCCTGTGCGGCGTCGTACCCACACTGCTGCTGTCGCTCAACCACGTCCGTCCATTCCAACTTGCTGGTTCCAAACACCATGTCAGCACAAACCGATAGTACTGCTGCACTACAACCGACAGTGACAAGAAGGTCACGTTTCTTCGTGGAACCTGAGACAGTGTACCTACGCGTGAGTCCAGACTGGTGCTCTCGCAAGTCGGTAGACCGAGGTTCTGGCTCGCAATAGGTAACGGATGACGAGAAACATGAAGAGCACCTCTTCAGAGTCCACCGGTACTTCCTAGAACGCGATTCGGCACTCTTTCGCGGGATGTTTGCGTGTCCACCTACTCGGGAGGGCATCGAGGGGCAAACCGAAGACACTGCCATACACCTACCAGGTGTGACACCAGTTGAGCTCGAGTGTTTGATGGCATTCCTGTATGAAGGGTGAGCCACTCCGTCGCAAGACGATCAGGACTTCGCTCACTGCGTAACACTTGTCTGCTTGCAAATTCGGAACAGGATGTACGACAGGGTCGTGCCACTTGAAGAGTGGATAGCCCTTCTATCCGTATCATCGCGACTGCTGTTCGACAAGATCCGGGAGCACGCCATAGTCGCCATCGAGGGCCACGTACCGTCTCTCGAGCCTGCAAGGAAGGTCCTGCTCGCAACAAGACACGACATCCCACAGTGGCTGAACCCTGCGTTCACGGAGTTGTGCACGAGACCAGAGCCACTGAGCGAGGACGAGACGTGCAGGCTGGGAACAGAGATCGCGGAGCGCGTAGAACGGGCAAGGGATATGGTGAAGCTGCGTGCCGGATATGGGCAGCCTGGTGGGGTGGGCTTCTCGAAGGCGTTTGCGGGATGTGGGTGCAAGGACTGTAGAGAAGCCCGGAGTGAGAGTGTGCGGGCGAACTACGTAGCCATGGTCAACAGCATCATCAAGGAGACGATCGCTCTTCCATAAGATCCTGTTTCCTTTGTTCTGATAGTGGTCTTTTCGATGAACCGTGTGATGCAAAACGTGCCTTGTAGTAGATGGCGACATAGGTTGTCCGACTAGGTTGTCATGACTCAGGAACTTGGAGCAGGGAAATGTACGCCCTTTGCACATGCACTAGTAGGGGCATCTGCTCCCAAGCATAGCCATGAAGTTTCCTGGATCGTTGGCGTCCTCGTTCACAATGTTTGGTCAGTCCGGCGTTGCCAGCGCGAACTGCGGCAGAAGGGTCGACTGTAGCACCTCGAGGGCCTGGTGCCATCACTCGTAACTAAACGAGCATTGAGATTCCCGTGAAGATGGACATGTCGTATGATTTAGTCAGCCACGCAGGAATATGTCGACGTACGCAGTCTGTGAACACAGAGCAGGGTGCAGTCGGTGGCGGCGGCTCCGACCGACTGTGGCGGTGTGCTGTTGATCGAGATTCAGGCGTATCACTGGTGCCGGCAAATGCCGTGTATTGTTGTTTGCTGCGAACATCACGGCTCTGCTGTAAATCTGCACTCGACAGGTAGGGCGGACTCTGTCGTTGAGGGCCAGTATGCTTGTCCTATCAGAAAGTATATACATATACTGACACCGTGTGTAGTCAGCTCTGCGATACTAGGCCGACCGCACTGCTTCGGGGCTACAACAACACTAGCGCACCGCGCTGCATTTCTGAGATATAATACACCTGGTCGAGCAAGACATTCAATTCGTGTGGTCCGTATCATCCTATGTTGTGCTCTCAATCTGAAGCTCAGCGGACCGCAGCCTGTAGGGGATGTCTGACCGACTCAAACTTGTCGTGCAAGGTCTCTTGCGACCATCAGAGGTCGTCCATTGCGTAGTGGAAGCTTCTGTGGTGCTGCAGAGCGACAGTCGGGACTATACGCGCCAGTCGTCACAAAATCGTGGCCGGATTGTCTCTGTAATCACCCATCTTGATCCACAACAAGGGAAGGAAAGCCAAGGCTGGTAAGTCAACGTGATATGCATGCCTCGCCGTGACGTCTTTCTGCGGGGGTGTGCATTGGAGTAGCCCTGCCAGCATATTCGACTTGAACTGATTCTCTAGATACGCATACTACATACTGAAGCTATCATTGATGACAGTGTTCTCGTCATCAAACCTCCTGGAAAACAGGCGGCGCCTTCTGAATACTCCTTCGAGCATGCTTTCCCGATAAGCAGCGGGCTGTCGATATCAATGGCTCAAAGTCCTCGTACAAATCTCGATCGCATTTCCTATGCTGTTAACTCTCCGGGAACAGGTGCGCTAGTTTACCATGTTCTGTACATGTGACTTATCCCGCATGTTCTGTAGGGTTTACCATGTCAATCTCATATGTAGATAATCCCTCGGGGCAGCCGTTGACTCTGTGGACAAGTGATTCGGAAGGACTGAGAGCCTTGTTAGAGGAGTATCGGCGTTGTAAAGCAGTGTCAGAACTTCAGGACGAAGGTCAAGACTTCAGTTGGCTAGCGGCATATGCTGGTCGGTCGAGCCGCCCTGCAATTTGTAAGTCGAAGGCCAATATGCCCAAACATACCAAAACTAAACCATCTCAACAGTGTCAGCGATTCCCCCGGATCTGCGGATGCTCCATAAACCCGTACACGCACTTCTCTCTCCTGCCAGTGCCGGTCTTCCTGGAGACGAAGCGCTCGACGTGGCGATTATTCGGGAAGACTGGATTCGTAGAAGAGTCAGGACCCATCTTCTGCTGGGTGCAGAACGGCGCTCTAACATTCGGTATTATATCAGATCGCCGCTCGCTGAATTGTCACTGTTGCTCATTTGCTTTCGGCGACAGAGTCCGCGTGGGCACTTTCAATGTCAATGGAAGATTGCCTACGCAAGACCTCTCCCCTTGGCTCCGCGATGATAGTCATGATGAGCGATTCATTCCACCTCTCAAAGAGATATCGCCGCTCTCGCTCACCGACTTTGAGCAAAGCCCATTGGGTACAGGTATTGGCGTCTCTTCTCTCCGTTGTAATTCAACTCAAAAAGGTCATCTGTGCAGATGCTGCGAGTGGTAAGCTCCTCGGAGCTATCTGATAACAAGGGTGAGCTGAAGACGCTGACTCCTCGACAGCCGCAGAGGCAAGCGACAAGGACCGCATCGCGGAGACTCACGGCGATCCGGATCTCTTCGTCTTAGGCTTTCAGGAAGTTGATCTGTCCGCTGAGGCACTGCTCTATTCAACGAAGACTGTGCGAGAAGACGCGTGGTGCGCAGCGATTTTTGCCGGCCTCGGGGAGAAGGCAGTGCTTTACGAAAAGGTGCGTAGAATTGTTTTCCACTCGAAATGATCCTATCTGTCCGGTTTCATTGTCTAAGACCACACGGCTTCTGCGATGCTTGCTGAGGTCAACCTGGGCGCATATGTATATCAATATGCTGACGCTCAGTATTCACTAGCTTGTGACGAAGCAACTCGTTGGCATGTTATTGATAGTGGTCGTCCGAAAGCGGCTTAGGAGTTGCTTCAGGGACATTCGGACGGCGTCGGTTGGCGCAGGGATCATGGGCATGATGGTGTGCCGCAGTCTTTGTCCGTTTTTCTCGCCTGATTATAGAAAATGTATCAAAGGGCAACAAAGGTGCTACCGCTGTGAGACTGACGTATGCTCCGCCATCAACGGAAGAGGGGGCGTACCGCCCTTGCACGTTGACATTTGTCAACTCACACCTCGCTGCGTTCGATGAAATGTTTGATCGTAGAAACGCAGACTTCCATGATATCTCCAAAAGGTTGCTATTTGACTCTGGTATGTCTGTCCTAGATACAGTATCACAAGGAGAGGTATCGTGGGGGAACCCTGCCTTATCCCTCAATGTGTTCGAGTCGGATGCGCTATTCTGGACGGTGAGCGCTCGATATACACCTTGGTTTTTGACAATTGACTGGTGTCTGTCATAGGGCGGTTAGGATTACAACTACGCTTGTCTACAGTTTCGATTGATGAATGATTAGATCTGAATTACAGGCTGAACCTGCCGGATGCCGATGTCCGACACCTTCTCTCTTCCCCGCTGGAGCTCAGGAGGCCCAATATGAAGGTCATGTTGAAGTTTGATCAGGTATGTTGGGCTAGGCTCGTTCCCTAGGTGCACGTGGAGTTTGACACCCTTGCTACAGCTATTATTGGCAAGGCACCTGCGAAGAGCGTTTGAGGACTTCCAGGAGCACACAATCAGCCATGCGCCGTAAGACCGAGATCATTCCTCTTGGACACAGCGAACCCCCTCTCAATATCATATTGCTACCTAGGTCTTATCGGTTCTCCATAGGTACCATGGCAGATCCTTTAGGATATGATACGAAGTATGCCTGCCCACACCCCTCACCGCCAATCAGACAACCTGACCAATACGTAGACGCAAGCCCGCGTGGACCGACCGCATTCTACACATGCATTCGGCCATGGTAGATGTCCGACAATCTTCCTACACTAGCCATCCTGGCATATCTATGAGCGATCATAAGCCGGTCTCGGCCAACTTTAACATACAAGTGCGTTTCAAACGCAACTGGCCGGCTTCCATCTAGCTCACCACGCATGCAGATAGCCGAGGTAAACGACGCCAAGTTCGAAGTGTTCGTACAGGATCTCTGGCGAGAAGTGGGTCTAGTTGAAGGGTCAGAAGAAGTACCAAGGTTGAAGATCGATACCACGCTCATTGACATGGGTGCCTTCTCGTGTGTTAACCAATGTATCCGCGAATTCGGTAATAACCACGATGGCACATAGGATCCGCAAGCCCATACGGAGAGACCTACGTCTGCAGAACGTGGGAAAGGTATATTCACCTTCCGTCTGGGATAATCGTGAGACCAGTATTGATAGTGTCTTCAGATACCGTGTACCTACCGCTTTGTTGCGGCGCAACCGGGCGCTGACGTTTGTGAGCTTCTGCTTCACTTCTCTTCTGTTCATAAGCATGAATAATATGGCTTAGTTCCTGAGTGGCTGGAAGTAGACCAAATTACAGTGAGCTTCCAGCTCATGGATCTCAACCGTCGGTGAACTTGGGGATAGGGATTATTACTTCCGGGAGAAGCCACTGTGCTCAGAATATGCACGCGCGCTGACACTTCCCTGGCCTCTAAATTGAACCTATCCCAGAACAATCTTCAAGGTACCCTGATTCTGCACACCGCGCTCGGGAAGGATCACTTCATCACAATCTCGGCGCTATATGGTGCGTACCCCACCCCCCGGCCCCCCAGCTATGGAATCATGCATGACTGAGCGTCGTGGGATCAGAACGGACTTGCTTTGCTACCAGCCTTCAAACCCTTGCACGACTTCCAGGCCCCATGCGCAGATTGGAAGCCTTGAGCGATCTACTTCCCACGGATCATGCCGCAACTGCGCCGCGGGAGATCATGCGAATTATCAACTGGATAATGACAAACGCAACCGACGTTGTAAGTGGAGGCGCAGTATTCTGAAGGGCGGTGATCTGAGCCAGTGATCATAGGGTGAATTGTTCCTGAAAAATGGAAACCCTGACCTCGTTGACACTGTCTGTGAGGTAACGTGGCGGCCAGTGTTGTCCGTTCAGTGCATTTGGTGACACAAAGAGGGCAGTGTCTGGACACCGGTGTAGAGTTTCCATTCCATGGGTCCGAAAGGCAGCCTGAGGTTGCGCTGGCAGTCGGAGACGCATTCATTCGCCTCCTTCACCTGCTCCCGGAGCCAATTATCCCCACATATCTAGTCGCTAGATGCACTGAAGTCACCAGCAAGGATGACGCTTTTCTGGTACGCTGCGTAATTCTGCGCATCCGCGGTTCAAACACGCATACATTCCGCCTTCACAGCTCCTTGAAGAACTTCCTGCCGTGAACCTCAATGTATGCTCTATCATGACATCCCTTAAATGCTGACATACAACTAAATCTTGACGCAGGTGTGGATCTCAACCACAGCCCTTCTGCATTACCTGGCCCAGCGATGTGCAGAGGATATTGGGGTTGAACAGCTAGGTCAGTAATATTTTCACTTGTAGAGGCGTAATCCTGACACGATTATAGTGGTGGTGTTTACTCCAGTGCTCCTCCCCGACGACACAACAGCACTCACATCACCTCCTGTGTCTGTTGTCGGAAAGCGGGCCTTCCTCCGCCACTTCGTAGATTAAGGTCGACGGCATTGGTCAATATGCGCTATTCACTACTAGCTACACAGAGCAAAGCATTCCGAGGAACAAGTGTAAACTATCATGTGAAGTACGTGGATGCTACTATTAGACCGGGAACTTCGTGTATGGATAGCTTGGAATAGGATAGTCTGGAATATTCGATCCTTGGTATGTGTGGGCGTGCCCTATTTCTGAGCCGAGCTGCGTAGCGGTGTATCAGCCCCCTTGACTCTTTGAAACGCATGCTTGTTCTTGCTTACACTGGGACATAGGTGCATGCAATACCTCGGCGCTGACAGTTGGCACATGTCTGGCGGCCATCGCACTTCAGCTTTCGGCCTAATACCTTAGTGTGAGCCATGTAGTAGAGATGCGGCGCGAGAGATGGTACCTCGACAGAATTGACATGCCATTGGAGTGCGACGAGGCGTCCTCGGCATAGTATAGTCTTCGTCAGAGTCAGATTGTCTCTGGCCTTGGCTAGTCTGCACGTCGGCGTGAGTAAGCGCATTACACAGAAAACTAGTGCATACCTGGGCAGTGCTCATGCTGTAGGATTGGAAGTATCTAACAGAGGTATTGGTGTAGATACTGGGAATGTCGAATCTGGGTATGCTGAGGATGAGGGAAAGGGGACAGGGCCAGTCTTATATACGTTAGTCAACCGCACATACTAGTGTTCCGCATTGCATTGCAGACACACGGCGCCCAGTCATTCTGAGCAAAACCATCCACCAGACGCACAACCTGATCCGCCGCATCCTTCGGAGTGGTTTGTGACGTCCTTGCTCATTTGTACCGCGACGGGCGGTGCAGGCGACCAAGGCTTTAACGCAAATTTGGCGTACCAGTCTGATATGTCGCGGGCACACCTGCAAGCATGACAACTTAGTGCTGCCGTAACGGTAGGATCACACTATGGGCTGACTTGCCTTGTGGGACCTGACATCCAGCGCACACTAAAAGATCTTCCTCAGGCATAGCTCACACAAATGCCGCAACGTCCACCCGGATCCCGATTCACTTGTGATCGTATCGTGCGACGCAAGGCCTTCGCGGCAGTGAATAGACCTCACTTTCCTCTTCTATCCCACCGACCCCCGGAGCACTGCGATGGCATGCCGATGCCATGTCATGTTTCATCTGGCCGTTTTCCAATGCAAAGCACAATCGCCGAGGGAGAAAACTACGGAAGCGGCGCCCTACGATTCTACCTGTGCATGCCTAGTTGCAGCCCACTAGGGCCGAGGTTAGTCACCCGGACCCTTGTACCAGTTTCACCCGACTCGGAGGTCAGTCGGAGGCGAGAATGTAACACGCATGACATCAGTCCGTTTTGTGGGGCATTATCAATCAAGTATGCGTTAGCTTCATACACTGGGATGCGGTCTAATGGACCGTGTACATGGTGCTGCGGGTTGCGGCCACACCTGTCTGTTTGGTAGCTTAGTGACTACTTACCGCATCTGATAAATGAGCGCGCACTTGTGCATACGCGTCGTTGGGAGGATCCCCAAGGCGTATCATGAAGACGTAATCTTGTGGCTGTGCCAAGTTGTGACGAATCATGTCAGCGACAGCATACCAGCAGATGCAGCGGGTGTGAGTCGGTGAGATTGACATGTCTCGCGTGCGGTGACGCCCCGGTGTTCTTGCGGCGGGTGTCGACTCAATAGTTTGGGTACAATATAGTCCGCAGTCGGGACGGGCTTCGCATGCGTGTGGTATTCTATACAATCGCGGACGCTCGACTTGGCCCCGCGCCAGACCGAACGAGTGGACGATGGGTCGCATGCATCTAATCAGCGAGTCAGAGACGCTCGGATCGCCACCACCTGGTGGTAGACAAGCCGAGACAGCAACGTACGCATTGGACAGGCTATTTGGCGCTGTGAACAGCCAAAAGGCGTTGTGCGGTCTTGGAATTTCCAAGCCGGATGTCACATGTCAGACGAACGGATATTAAGTCAATCGGCAATGATCTAGTAGACTGTGGACCAACGAAGATCTGCAGCTCTATTCCTTCTCATACAGCGACAGACGCTGAGAATTGAGTGTGTACGGAGTTCTAGAAGCATGCAGTAGTGTGAAACAAGCATCGGCAGCTGCAAGGTCGCGGTGTTGGTCGCTCCCGTGCGGTAACGGCGCCGTTCCCATAGCCAACGCACAGCAAGCAAGCTCTCAGGGAACACTCACCACAACCGCGAGGAGCCAGAGTGTTGCTTCAAACACAGCAGCGCCGTTGCGGTACAATCACTGAAGGAATCATTTTGGACGGCTTTGATTCCCCGGGCACGCGCCGCAGCAGACCAAGGATTGCGTGAACCCCTGAGAGGAGGCACAGCACAGACGGCACAGAAGAGACGGCAGACGAGACACTGTCCGGTGAATTAGTTACATGTTACATATTCAATACTGTACTTCTCTTGGCGTGTCCATACACTTCTACCCGAGCACACATCATGCGAACAGCTTCTTAAACGCCTTCTTCTCCTTGTCTCGATGCTCCTTCTTTCGTTGCCGAACCTTGTCTAGCTCTGCAATAATTGCACGATCGTCTTTTACTAGTTCGTGCGCAGCAACGAGATCTTCCTCGGCGTCGTCGTCCTCCTTCAGGATGACGTTGGCCAGTGCACGACGGTACAGCGCTTTCGCTGCGCAGAAAACTCAGCGTTAGCATCACCAGGGCAGAGCTGTTCAGTGGCCACACACCTTTGTCCGCGGTATTGAGCTCCATTTCCAGGGCGCGATCCGTCGCGCGCAATGCAATCCCAGCGTTGGCGGTACCTCCACTCTTGAGCGCAGCCAGCGCTGAGTTCAGCAAAAGCGGTGCTAGCAACGCGTCGTAGGAGTCTTTGAGCTCCGGTGGCGCATCATCGGGAAGGACCTGGTGCATGTCCAGGTAGCGTATCGCCTCTGCACGTAGCCACATCAGTACATCGCGCCACCGCCATCAAGTGAATCAACACAGCGTACTCTGGTACTTGGCGAGCGCCTCCTCCGTGTTGCCCGCCTTGAAAAGTTTGTTGCCAACTTCGCGCACTTGCTTGGCGACCTTGATCGCTGCCTCGGGCTTCTCGATGACGTCCTCCCCATCGACGGGGCCCTGATCCTCAGGATAGTCCTCAAACGGATCGCCATCCGCGGCCGCGGGCTCCTCCGCGAGAGACGGGTCGTCAGGGGACAGCTGTCCACAGTCGGCGATGACACACGGTGACTTGGGGACGTCCCCGTCGGCTGTGGGCGTATTTTCGATTGCACGCACGACCGACTTGCCACGGATGACCTCGCCGAAGACGACGTGCTTGCCATCCAGGTGTGGAGTGGCATTGCAAGTAATGAAGAACTGCGATCCGTTCGTACCCGGGCCGGCGTTTGCCTGCATCATTCGTGTGTGGCCTGTGAGTGCCCAGTGGCTCGGTGACAGACGGAGCGTCGCGTACCATAGATAACAGGAATCGCTTCGAGTGCTTCACCTCGAAGTTCTCGTCTTCGAACTTCTCACCGTAGATGGACTCACCGCCCATACCGTTGCCCATGGTGAAGTCACCACCTTGCACCATGAACCTGTACCGTCATTAATCACCGGCGTAACCAGCAACACAATGCCCGGACGCACCCCTTGATCACCCTATGGAACGCGGAGCCCTTGTAGTGAAGCGGCTTGCCTGCCTTTCCCTCTCCCTTCTCGCCCGTACATAGTGCCCGGAAGTTCTCTGCTGTCTTTGGTACGATGTCACTGTACAACTGCATGACAATTCGCCCCACGGGCTTGTTTCCAATCGAGATGTCGAAATAAACGAGGGGGCGTTCCGACGCCATTGCGGTTATTGAGATTGCCTGGTATATGCGCGAGTAAAGGATTGAAAGATATCCTCGGAAGCCGAGTGTCTGCTATGTAGGTCGTCCATCGCGCCGTCCATGGCTTCAAATATGAGATGAACATATCCTGAGGCGCCTCTGGAAGTTGCTGGAACTAAGTAAGCGCCACTGAACGATCATTAGTTACGAGTAACAAGGATAAGTTAAGTAGTAAGCGGAGGGCAAACCATTTGTGACTACTGTATACAGCGATACACAAGGCACATACATTGGCACTTGTGTACGAAAACATCAGTCACACGCAGATGCTCCACGGCAACGTAGATGTAGCATTGGGCAATAGGAGTAGTCGTAGGTAGAAATAGCAAAATCGAACAGAAGGTACAGTATGGGCTAAAACAGTCCTATTCGCTACTTAAACAACAGCGATTCAATCGAAAGGCGTGGCGGTAGAACGGCCCACAACACCACCAAGTCCCCGAAACACATAATAATAATAAGGAGGTCAAAGAGTCCGAGAGTCGAAGTAAACTTGCGCGGCGAATAGTCACCTCGCACATGGGGAAAGCCCTCACGGGCAGGGTATTGGGGGACGAAATAAGTACTGTGAATCCGTTTTGGCTGCGGCCATAAGGAGAGAGCGCGCAGGTCGTGCGAATGTCATGCGTCATGCAGAGTCATTCAGGAGGACATGGCGTGGGCATGCAATCTAGACAACGGACTCGACGAGTCGTGATGGAGGCGTTGGGCGAGGTGCGCCCGGCATGCGTCGAGGCAAACGGACTGGCCGACGCTGTGACTGAAAGAAGCGAACAAGTTAGCCCCGAAGAGAAGGCTGGGTCACGCGATGGGGAGAGCACTGACGTGGCGGGACATAATGACCTTGGCCATGGATAACGGCGGTTGTGACTCGTAGTACTGGGAGCCTGTCGTGCCAGACACAACGGAATCAGACATGCTAGACAGCAAACATGCAGCAGACGAGGAGAGGCTCACCTAATCTAGCACGTCCGACCTGCCAATTTACCCGCACCAAGTCAGAACCGCCCACATATCTCAGGCCTTTCTCGTCCGCGGTGCATTCTTGTGACTCCTCGCCCAGGATGCTGCTCAGCGAGAATGATGCTGGCACGCTCCAATTCCAGAGATGCGGCTTCCCCGTATTCAGGGACAGCTGCGGCAGGTTCAGTTCCGCATCGAACTTGTGCGATAGCCGGTGCAACGACCCTGCTCCGACGTGGAGCACGGCGAGGACCGACGTGAGGAACGAAAGCACGGAGAGGACCTGGAGAACCGAAAATGATAGGAGCTCGCACATCGTGTGCAGCCTCTGTTGGACCCGGCTAAGTTGGGAGAATGGACCGGCGCTGGAGACGTAAGCGCGAATGGTCGAAGCCAAGGCGGTCGGCGAGCAAGGCAGCTCGACTCGAGCTCGAGGAGGACGCGTGTGAGGGGAGGGACGAACGCTGACGGCGATGCGGGGGCCGTGCTTGGGAGGCCCGGCAACCGCCGTGTCGCCCTTGATAGCGGTGATTGTCACTTTCTGTCACACCGTCAATGAGCCACTTAGTGCTGATGGCGATTCCTCAGTGCGTCATTCGCCGGCGAATGGCGCTTGGCGACAGGTTTCGGAGAGTGGCGAAAGGGTGGCACTGATTGCGGCGCGATGTGGCGATTGCTCAAATCGCAGTACAACCGTGAAACATGTATTTGGGACATAATAGATAACTTTCTGGGGACCCTATGAGAGCCCGACTGAGCGTAAAAGCTCATCTGCAGCCCATTGCTTGTTTCCCGGTGCGTTGTCGTGCTCGTTAACCTCCTCCTGCACCGGCTTTGGCACTGCACCCCTCCTAATCTCCGCTAGCTCCTCCACGGCGTACACGCTATCCACATCAACCGCTTCTCCAGGAATAGCCTCATGCCTAGCCTCCGCACCATCCTGCCTCTCACGTACCTCAGCCTCACGCTGCTGGGCTTCAAAGCGCTCGAATTCTTCGGCAACCTCCTCCGGCGACAATGTCTCGGGTCCCTCAGTGTCTCCGGCAAGCACAGCAGTAGACGGCTGGAAGGCATACTCTTCAAGGAGCTCACTGGCCTTGTCCTTGTTGAGGCCTTGCTCGTCTCGCGTGTGCATATGGGCATGCTTTCGATGGGCTGTGGCACCTTTGGTGAGTTCACCTTCATAGTAGTTGCGGAGAGTGCCTATCGTCTGCATATGATCAACTGTCCAATTGCAGCGCTTGATGCTCTGGACCCCACCAAGGTTTGAGAACAGCCGCTCAACCTCGGCACAGTGGGGGACAATCGAGAAGATCCGGATAGCAAGGGCCTTGATCGGATGCTCCTTCGCACGCACGAGGAGTGTTTCCCACCATGAACGCGCATTGGACGTCCCACCTGCGAAAGGCGCGTTCCCAAGGTGGTAGGCCTTGAGATCCTGCAGTAGCTGGCGCGCAGCCTCTTCTGGCCACTTCCATTGCTGTGCGAGATTGAGACTGATGCGACAGGCATCTGCCAGCTTCCGGGAGTGGGTAGCGCTGGAAATCGCAAGGCGGCGACACAAGGGGTGGAGGAAAAGAGCCAGCCAATGGATATCAGTGTTGATGCGGTGGAATTCATGCCGGACAGTTGACTTTGCATGGTATGCGAAACCGGCATCGTCAGTCTCCATGATGGATAGCCTCGCAATTGCTCGCTCTGCCCAGAGGAGCTCCAGCATGCAGTCGGCAAGGTTGGCATTGCGGGATTCAATGTTGCCAATTGCGTCGACAAGGGGCTTACATGTTCGGATGAGCTGCTCGTTCCGGTGCCAGTGTGTCACCTCACGGATGCAGATATCCACAACGTCACTGCTAACAGGTGTCAAGCCCCGTGTTGTGCGCTGTGCATCATCGCGTAAGCATAGCTCCTGAAGGCATGCCCTGGAGAGACAAGACTCAGCTATCATACAGAGGAATAAACAGGAGCACATACCTGTAGCTCTGTACACTGATAGCCTGTAGGACCAGACCGTAGAAGCGTGTCGGGAAGTTTGTCTTCATTGTACGGGTGACCTTTACCCTGATTGCTATCTCCTCAAGCTGTCCACCCCAGTAATGCGAAGAATTGAAATATGAGACGATACGTGCATTCTTCGTCATGACCATCTTCGCAACTGGATGGGATGCAATCTTCCCAACAATTGTGTTGAGGGCATGCAGGAAACAGAAGAGTGTCTAATGGCCCGTCAGATTTGCAGCTGCATTTACAGATCAAGATGACATACAATTGTCCAGGGATACTTTAACTGATAGTTGCGGCGAAACGCGGTCATAGTGGTGGGGTTATCCGTAACAAGCGCAACAACCTGACTTGCAGAAACTTCCTTCTTCTCAAGGGCTCCTTCAACAACAGAAAGGACTGTTTCTGCTGTAGCACGCTTCCCTGTCAAGTCCTCAAGGCCTAGGACAACAGGGCGGAATCCTACTTCTGCAAGCAGGGTACCATAGATGCTCCGCCGCAGCCTATCTTCCCAACCGTCAGTCATGAGAGTAAGTGACTCTCGTTTCTTCAGTCTTGCCACTTCTTGAACGTGCACACGAGCCTCCTCACGTGGAAGGTAGTTCGTTGTAAGGACAAACCGGCTTGGGATGGTGTAGCTGGGGCGCAAACGGTCAACCCATTGCACGAAGAAAGGGTTTTCGACGGCATTGAATGCAACATTTCCGTGAATGAGAAACCTAGTTATATTATTAGTACTAGTATGTGGGCTACATTGCCCTTGTAATGCGAGTCAGATTAGTGCATACCGGAGCAGACAAAGATCCGTCTTTTCCTTCTCTTCTTTTGTCATGGGCCGGTCAACGAAGCTGTCAAGGGTGCTTCTCACAGCAACTACCCTTGCTTTCTTGGCTGGTCGTACAGTTCCGGGGTTGCTGGCATCATCGTCGTCAATGACGAGAGCTGTCGCCGCAGAACCACCCTCTGCCACCTCCTCCACCTCGATGTCTGTGTCCTTCGTGAGGATAAGCCACGCCTCCTTCCGGGCCCACTTTGGAGCATGCTGGCATTCTGCTGGCTTCGCGATGTGTTGCAGACAACGTTTCTCGCGATGCTCGATAAGTGCACTGCCCTCAGGGCAGTAATTGCATTTGAACTTGTAGCGCTTCGTTGTCGGATTACGCTCGGAGGACTTCGTGAAGTGCTTCTCCACGAAGGGTAGAAGCTCACGGCCACCGCTGTGAGAACCAGAGCCGCCGGGAGCCATTGCGGTGACAGCTTCGAGAAGCACGAGAAGCACGACAGAGCGCGGGATCGGGCCATTGCCACCCAAATGGGTACTGCTTCGACTGCAGAGATGCTTACATAATACAATACTCCTGTATGCCCTCTAATCTCACAGACCGTCCCACCGGCCATGCCTAAGGCTATCTACTCCTTCAATTTCATGAGCAATACCAGATGGTCAATCGCCGCCAAGCGCCAGGTGCCTCCATAACGCTTGCCATTTGCCAGGCAATCGCCACCCCTGGCGCTTGCCAGGTGGCGCTTTGGCGCCCAATTGCCAACAACACTAGAGCCACTTGACTGTCGCACTGGCACCGTCACCGCCACACTGTTACCGCTATCGCCTTCGCCCCGAATATGAGCTTGTACCTCGCCAACTATGAACCTTATGTCAAGCCAAGACTGAAAGAACAAGTTTTGTACCGCCTGGGAAGCCTGTGTTGGCCCACTCAGCTGCTATCAGACCGTGGCGGCGTGTTGAACGCCACTGAGTTACCTCGGGCCAGAAACACCAGTATTCCAGCCGGAGACTGGGCTGTCAGTACGACCTACATACAGAACATACGGTGCTGACATTGTAGAGGTTCGACATCGAGAACTGACGCTCACCGGCTGCTCATGCTCATGCTCGGTCTGGACGATACTACGCACAGAGTGGCTCCTCAGTACAGATGTCATCTCATATCCATATGTCCTACCAGGGATGGTGATTCATGCCGCTGCCTCATGACAGGTAAGCGTCAGGTATGTCAATTAGTCTTCAGTCTGACTTCCGTGCCAGAAAACATCGCCCTGCCTTGCTGTCATCGCCAATGGACAAATCGAGGTATTCGGCTCGGATTCATTGGTTATAAGGTGGTAACACCACGGATCGTTCTACTACTATGGTAACGCTATCCCTCGCCGCTATTTCCGGGACTTTCCTCCGGAAGAAGTGGATCATGGCAGACTCACCTCCTAACCATCTTCGTTCTCCCTAACTGGTATTCTTCCCCATAGACGAGTCGAGCGGAACAGCGCGCATGTTCACCCGGCACCGCAGCGATGACTTAAGGTAAATGCAGTTTTTCTGACGGAAACATCATTATAACACACATATGCATAGCATTGGGGAACAGCCAGTCAATGCACTGCAGGAGCAGCCAGTGGTGTTGCCATTCCCATTGACCAAAGCCACTATCGTCACTGCGCTCCGCTGCCTCCGTCGGGCAGATACATCCGAGCCGGTGCTACGCAGAGTTTTAGGAACTAAGGTTGAACTATATCCTATTGCCTATAATGAGCAAGCGTCGCGATTTGCGTTCTGAAATGTCCTTTCAATACGGTCTACAAGTGGTGCGCACTGTTCTGGCTCCGGCATTAGCGCATCGCATTGCCGCAAGCAATGCATGTGTCGCCAGGTGTGACCGAGCCTATCTTACAGATCCAGTCCGTAACAGTCCGGAGCTCCTAACTGTCACAGAAGTCTATCGTAACTGCGACCATTGAGGAGAACAAGAATTTGTAGTACGCGCTGTATACCAGAGATGCAACGGACTCAACGGCGGGATAAGTCAGGCTGCGGGTGAGGATACGCGCAGTGAGTAGTCCATTTGAGTTCATGGTACGGGGGGCAACTCAATATGATGGACACCTATGTTGACAGGTGAGTTCCGAATCGCCAAAACGCGCAAGGACTCGCCGTGCTGACGATGTGCTGCTGCGTGACGGACAGATTGGCAGGAGCATCCGATTCGCGGCGTATGTCTATGCCTCTGACGCAGTAACAAAAGCGTTCTGTGTTCGACGTCGAAATAGACCTACATCGCAAGTTACACAAGACTGAGTGCTGTCTGATGCCAATTTGCCATATCATTACAGCTCGCTCAGCTATCAGTTCCGATGCGCCGCGTGAACGGATGTATGCGCCAGTTTGTAATTCCGTTGGTCAAACGCATGGCGGACGGATCCATTTGACATCTACCCAGGGGTGCTCGCTTGCTACGGAAATCCGTTTCGACAACGCTGTGCGACGGCCACCATGGCTGTGGTTTTGACCCAGATACGAGCGCATTGATGGTGCCTTCTTCTCACACACAACCTAGGCTTCCGGCGAAGTTATCCCATTGTAGTATATCTCATCTCGGGCGGGAACAGCTACTAGGATGGAGGTGTCATAGTATGGTCCACACTTTGGCATCAGCCAAACTGTTCCTGGTGAGTATTTCCCTTCTCCAAACAACAGCTACACTCCTCACAGCTGAAGCTACGTCTTCGCTAATAACGCAACATCCAGGCACGCAACGGACATAACGGACCCGGTGCTTCCTTGCCCGGGCCTATATGGCACCCTGAACACTGCTCTCCGGTCTCCGGGTCCTACGGCGCCATGTCAGCGTCGCCGCATTGCGACTACCTCGAGGTATTCATCAGGGCCTCTTGCTCCGATTTTTGGCCGAACACCGATCGTGTGGTTGGTGTGTTTTAGTCCTGAACCATCGCGGGAGCGTGATATGCCACTGCTTCTTCGTGTGACACGGTGGTTCCGCTGCAGCTGCCAGACGCACGTGGGCGAGGCCACGGCGAGAGCCGTGCGTTGAGTCTCACCATCACTGTATCACCATGTGGTTCTACCACTGCTCTTTGAAGGACACCACACCACGCACGACCCCTTCTGCTGCCAGTGTGGTTCCGGGTCTCCACAACGACTTCCCCGCAGGAGTGCATAGTTGCGGCTCAACCGAGTTCGTGGTGGAAGTGGAAACGCCACTGATGTTTCATGGTGTGCACACAACCACATACACCCGGCCCCGCTCGGCCCATCACGTCGATGCATACGGATGACAGTTGATACTGGTACCTCGCACCCGGACCGTTGCGAGCCTCTGCAGACTCGCGCTCTGCTAGCAACCACGTCACATCCGAGTCGTGGCACTGCGCTCGTGTGTCCGCAAACACGAGCTCGCGATCGTAGCATGATGCCCAGATGCAAAGGACAGCACCGTGTGACCAAACAGTCTCCACTTGGGTTCAATACTCTGACACTGTACCAAGCAGGTGGAGTTGGTCTTCGCCGAACAGCGCCCCGTTGCGGGCGGGTAGCGCGAGAACGCTCTGAGGACACAGAACTACGAACGCGCGGCATCGTATCCGGGAACCGCCCCGGCATCGCGGTTCCCGGACACACTTATTCATATGTGGGTCCTCTCCAGCGGTGATGCTATCATCCACGCCATTTGTACGAGAATGCGACCCTATAGGCCCGATCAACCCAAATATGCATCTCTAGTACGAACTGTCAATCTATGTCTCAGAGCGCGAGGTTGCAGCATGCTGATGTCCACCCACTCCCTACGCGCACACTGAAATAAGGTATCGGGGCTCAAAATTCGCTCTGCACACCCTGCGCGACGTCATGCTCGATGATGGTTGGCGTAGGTATCGGCGAATTGGGGTCCATCCACCTGGCCAGGCTCATACCTGGACCCAACTGACCCTCGATGAAGTTCCGAAGCATTGAGTTGATACCCACTTCAGGGATAAGATACATTTTCTTGAAATTCATGCGATACATGCGTGCTCTAGAGTCATACAACAGGATGAAATTGAACGGCAATGCGGAGCACGAGAGTTTAACCAGCACGATAACGACGAATACCAGAACGCGACAGTGCCTTCACCACACGCACCTTCAGTAATCCCAGTCCTGGATGAGCAACTCCTTCTCGACCCTCTGCCTATCCGATGCTGCCTGGTCCCGCCACTCCTTGTCCTTGAGCTCCCTCTTCGCCCTGTCCGTGACATTCCGCACATGGTCGTCCCAGTACATCGCCCGCCCAAAGTCGATGATGCGGAAGCTCGGCGTGTCGCGCGAGCGCTCCTGCGGCGGCTTCCACAGCGGCCCGGGCTGCCAGAGGATGTTGCGCACGTACATCGAGCCCTGGAGGAACCCTGCCAGGTGCAGACGGCACACGAGCGAGTAGCACTCGGACCTGCAGGCGAGCAGAAGGCGACGTGTGTCAGAAGAAGATGGGCAGAAGGCGCACACACATCGCGTACCTATCATCGATGCTGAATTTGCGCGGCACGACGGGATCGCCGCACTCCTCC
Organism: Fomitopsis palustris; assembly: GCA_029783445.1. NCBI lineage: Eukaryota > Fungi > Basidiomycota > Agaricomycetes > Polyporales > Fomitopsidaceae > Fomitopsis > Fomitopsis palustris. The sequence continues at coordinate 83,667 of JARAOQ010000018.1, read as the reverse complement.
ATGAGCAAGAGGGGACTCGTGCCCGCCGCCTGGCTCATATCGTCCTCGCTGCATCTCTCATACGTCTCGTCCTGCCAGCTCCCATCATTCGCAATCGGGACGTAGTACCCGTAGAACTTGGGCACGACCGCACCCACAGGGACGGGGTGCCGGATCGGCGAGACGAGGTTGTACCCGCAGTACTCCTCCTGGAGGTGCCGCGGGAAGAGGTTGAAGATCCCCGCCTCGTGGCGCAGGAACTTGCGCGCGGACACGGTCGCGAAAGACCGCTTCACGGCGACGGTCACCATGCGGTGTTGCCCGAACGCGCTCAGTGGTGAGGGGAGCTGTAGGGGCGCACGCCGCACGGTGGAGTGGTGCCCCTCGCCGAGCATGGGCCCGCCGAGATAGAGTGTCGCTACGCGTTCCTGTGCGCCGCTGTCGTCGTCTCTTGCGAGCTTGGGCAAGATCCGCTTGTACTTCCTGGGTGGCTGGTAATACAGTAGACGTGGACGTCAGCGGGGCGAATGAGAGGAATAGAAAAGGCGCACCTGGCCTTGCCGATGGACCATCAACGCATCGGGGAAGTACTCCTCTGGTATGGATTCCTCCAGTTTCGGCAAACTCTCTAGAACCTTTTCGTCGAACGTAGTGTCCTCTTTGATGTGCTTTGTGAGAATGTCTTTCTCAGCCTCACCCATATCGGTCTCATCTTCTGCTTCACATTCGTCCTCGCTGTCAGAGTCGTCAAGGACTCCTATCATGACCAGACGAGTTCCCTTGTCTGTCAGCGATGTCGATATGATGTCGTTTGAGCTAGGCAGTTGTTCCGCATCATCAACGGAGGAGCCAGGCTCTGGCCCAGGGTCGATCCGGTTCTGATCATCCTCAGGTTGGCGGGTTTCAACTTGCGTTTCATCGCTCATAACCTTGTCTTCGGTCGCTGAGGGGGTCGCCATCTCAACCACGTCATGTGTGGTCTTGCCTTCGGAGGGTGCCATGTCGGTGTCTTCATGCACAGTCTTTTCGGAGCATGTCATATTAGGATCCTCATGCGTAGTCTTGTCTTCAGAGGATGACATATCAACATCCACATGCGTAGGCTTGTCTTCAGAGGATGACATATCAACATCCTCAGGCGTGGTCTTGTCTTGTGTAGTGTCAGATGTCGGCTCAGCATCCTCATGCGTAGGCTTGTCTTCAGACGGTGTTGGATCAACATTCTCATGCGTAACCTTATCTTCCGTCGACGAAGAGGGTGCCATATCAACATCACCAGCGACCTCTGGGGCTTCCTTTGTACCATCGTCGAGCGTCTCCGCAGGGACCGTCTCCGCAGGGACCGCCTCCGCCTTTGACTTTGCGTTCACCTCAGTATCTCGCGCGCGGCTCTTCATGAACTTGTTGAGGAACACCACAGGAGTCGGGTCGTGGAAGACAGACAGGGTCTTGCCGCCATCCTCCATGACAAGAGCAGCAGGATCATACCTGGTAGGAGGCTCGTGTTCGTCGATGTCGTGGATGAAGACCGCCATCAGACCCGTCTCGTCAGCCAGCTCAGCGTGTCCACTCTTGCTCCCAGGCCTTCTGATGAGCGTGAACGGGCCACACGTCCCGTTCCTCCTTGCCATAGCGAAGCCCCTGCGGAACTCGGGTGTCCAGAGCGCAGCGTAGGGGTGGCGCAGGGGAGAGATGACGGGCTCCTTGCCGTCGTTGGGCACGAGCGCGTCGGACAGGCCCTCGACGACAAACCGGTTGATGATCTTATCCGGGCCTGCCTCGCCCGTCTCGGGGTCGTCCGCGCGCACGCGCCACGAGCGCACGGCGCGCGGCTCCTCGTCGTCGTCCTCATGGTCAGACCCCTCGTCGTACGCGCCGACGGGTGGGACGGTCCTGTTGCGCGCGTCCTGCGCGATCCGCAGCACGGGCCACGGGCGGCGCACGCGCGGGCGCGGCTCCGGCGCGGCGAACTCGCCCTCGTCGTAGTTTTCCGCGAACTCCTTGATCATGCTCCGCGTCCAGATGGTGAGCACGTTCACGTTCGGGATGCGCTGGATCCACATGAAGTCCTCCAGAGAGTGGCCCCAGATGAGCCCGTTCGGCGCGCGCGTGCCCACCGGCGGTGGCCGCGGGAGGGTGCTGCCGTCGGGATCGCGCAGCCATTGGCGGGAGACGATGCGATGTCGGCTGGTGCGGTCTTTGTGTGCAGAGCCACTGGATTCGCCTGCCATTATGTATAGGAGGTTTGAGGGTGATGGATGTAGTTGGGGGTTGAGTGCGACGATCGATGATGCGCGAGTCTTTATAGGGCGGAGGGGGAAGGTGGCCACGAGGCAGCGGGGATCTGCTGTGGCAGTCGATCTAGAAGCAGGACTGCCTATTGCTTCTGCGGCGCGCGTTGCTATCCCAGTCGGCACAGGCTGCGTGTGCCACACCAGTAGCACAAAGAAGAGACCAAATCAGGTGAGATCAAACGCAGCCAAGAGGCAAAGGCGATGCGGCCGCCACCCTTGATCTAGCAGCCAAAGACTAACGAGCCTAGAGCCGAAGTATTCTTCTCCAGCTGCAAACAAGAGGATCCTGCACGTAGCGACGATAGCGAGTCCTTGATCGAGTACTCGTGTTGCGCGGATGCTGCTCTGCTCAGAGTGAGTAGACCTCTCAGTACGAGATGATGGCTTTTCCAGGGAGTGAAGGCGGGATGTAATGAGACAGATTCACAATTGGGGTGGCTGTGGCAGTGGTGAAGGTAGTTCGGGGCAGTCACTGCCAGTGGTGGGTTGATTTTGGAGGTGCCAAGTGTGGCGGCAACCTGTGGCAGCCTTCCGGCTGCCCGGCCCGCAGTTACCCGGGCCATAACGCGCTCTTTGAGTTGGCCCATGATGTTGCTTGGCCTGCGTCCTCTACTCCCGGGTGCCCGTGAAACCAATTGGCTGTCAAGTCATTGTCAACAAACTGGGCTACTCCAGCGACTACATGTGCCGGTGCAATAGGTACACCAATACCAACGCCTTGGATACGCAACCAAGTCATGTACCACCGTCATCCATATTCTACGGAAATATTGGCATCCGAGTCTCGCAGTAGACAACCGTGCCTGAGAGTAGTTCGATGTCGAACTGCCTCGTTTTCACTTGCACGTCAATCGCGAGTGCATCCTACTAGGCAGCTCTTCGTTGTCGCACTTCGGTAATCTACATGTCACACCTCAGTTCCTCGACGGACGACTTCGCGTCTGACCTGGACATGCAGCAAGGATGTTCCTATGACACGTCAAGTCTTTCGCTCGTCTATCAATGCCACAGGGACCGCACTACCTCTGTGTGACTGGCCTCGAATCATCCGCTTCTATTGTCTGCCCCACTACCTCTGCGTCTTCACCCTATGCCTCTGTCGTCTGCCTCGTCTCGGGCGATCGCGACGCACTGTCGTAATGCGTGCCATACGTTCATACACTCAATTTCATGGATGAACTTTGTCCGACGACATTTGCCGACAATGATGGCTGTGGCGCGACGTTGACACGCTCTTAGTCTAACATTTCAATGTTATCGTGATCACGTGACTGACGAGTGAGCGTACGGTACAGATATTTTAGTCGCAATAATGATCACTGCGCCGGAACATTGTGTCTTAATCCCGGTAGGCCTCGGTCAGAAACTCTCCGGGACGAATGTTGGCGAACACTGAAATGCGGTATATGACGTGCACGCGCGCCTGTGGGGCGTGTAGTGCGCATGCTCGCCTGGGATGCGGCTGTGTGCGCCACCACGAGCATTCTCTGCCTCATTGGCTTTCTTTGGCCGCAGCCCTCGCCTCCGCAGCCTCGCGCGTCCGGGGAATAGGTGGAGACGGCCAGAACACATATAACGGCTGCATCGTCTCCAGGTCCCCCCTAAGACCCGACACGATCTCACGATCTTGCGAAAACTTTGTCCTCCAAGTTCGTCACGGTCGCCTTCGGATTCGCCCTCCTGTCCTTGCCCCGTAACCTTCGCTCGCCCTATATTAGGCGGACCCCCACGAGGAAGACCGCCTCGTTCGAGCCCACATCGCAGCATCCGCACCCTTCCCAGTGGCCCCGCACAGAGCTCTCCGTTCCCCCTTCGAGCGATCCTCCTGACCTGGTGAGTGCAGATAGAACCTTCCGCTCGATCTCGCCAATCCTCATGTCCACGTCTCTAGTAACCTTGTCCTCCGAGAGGTACGAGAGCATTCCGCGCGCAGCACACGATCCTGACCGACTACACAAGCGTTGAGCAGACATGCGCGCGTTCCTCTTCTGCATTCTTGCTGTCGTCCTTGCACTCGGCGCCTCTGCGAGCCCCACGCCCATACGGCCGGAGGAGGACGCTGTCGGCAACGACGCAGCCTCGTCTCCGCGCATCCACGTCTACAGCCGCAGACCCCGCGCGCATCCCTGAGCCCGTCGCGTCGGACAACTGCCTTTCTCCATGGACACTAGAGCATCTCCGGACTCTCCTCACTTCATGACCTAGACACCTGCTGCGTACCCGTGCACCCTCCCTGTATCTCATGACCTGCGTCGGACATTTCACGGTAGCTTACGCCTCTGTACCTCACGATCCCACTACTGCAAATGCCACACCCTCACGCCACGACAGCCTAAGATAGTACAGCGCGCGCCCTAAGTTAGTACCTGTAGCTACGCTACTTGCCTATCACATCCGCCAGTTGCGTCTTCGGTATCGCCTCGGGATACGCCTTCCTCTCCAGGCGGTGCCTCGTCGCCTGTTCGTACGCATATGCGTACTGGATGAGCTGGAACTCGCTGTACGCCGTGCCCAGGAAGGATATCCCGAAGGGCATGTTCGGCCCGTTCATGCGCGTCGGTGCCGCCTCCCCCAGCGCGACGTCCTGGGGCTGGAACCCGAGCGGCACTGCGCGCGAGGGCGATCAGGCGGGACATCGTGCGTCGCGGGCGTGGGGCGCACCTGTGATCACTGGGTAGCCCGCGACAGCGGGAGGACGGGACGCCTTCGCGGTGGGCATCAGAATTGCGTCCACATCGTACTTCTTCAGCAGCCCGTCGATGCCCTCCTGGCGCCCCATCCGGTAGGTGTACTCCAGCGCTTCCCAGAATGCGGGGTCCTGCTTCGTGTTGTTGGACTTCACGAACCTGTCTCTGGTGTCAGCCTTGACGAGTGACGCGCATATAGCCTGAGATGCTACCTAGTCTGGTCCGTCCAGAACGGCTCAACGAGCTCCTTGTCCTTATTCTCCTCGTTGAACCTGATCAGGTCCTCAAGCTTCCTGACCCCCGTCGGGACGTCGACGAGCCGCGAGAGGTACGCGTGGATGTTGACCTTGAAGTCCCCGCAGAGCACGACCTCCTCGCGCGCCCACACCTCGTCATAGTCCCACCCCTCCGCGAAGTCCGCAGGGTCGACAACCGTCGCCCCGAGCGCGCGCACCTGCTCCACCGCCGCGTCGAACGCAGCGAGGACGTGTGCGTCCACCTCCCCGAGCACCCGGCGGGGCACGCCGACGCGCGCGCCCCGCAGGCCGTCCCTCCGCAGCGCCCGCGCGTAGTCCGGGACCTCCTCCGGCTGGTTCAGCGTGTAGTTGTCGCGCGGGTCGCGCCCCGCGATCGCGGCGAGGACGAGCGCGCAGTCCGCGACGGAGCGGCCCATGGGCCCGACGCTGTCCTGGTGCTCCGAGATGGGGATCACTGCGAGCCACGCCGCACGCGCGTGAGCCCCGCGCGCACGGCACGAAGACGAGGGGGACGTGCTCACCACCCGCGCGCGAGGTGAGCCCCACGGTCGGCTTGAGGCCGACGACGTTGCAGTGCCCGCTCGGGCTGATGATCGAGCCGTCCGTCTCCGTGCCCAGCGTCGCCGCCGCGAGCCCGACCGCCGCCGCGATCCCGCTCCCCGAGCTCGAGCCCGACGGGTTGCCCAGCGGCACGTACGGGTTCGTGCCCTGCCCGCCCCGCCCGCAGAACCCCGACGGCACGGTCCCCCGCCAGTTCGCCCACTCGGACAGGCTCGTCTTCCCGAGCAGGATCGCCCCCGCCGCGCGCAGCTTCCCAGCGACGGTCGACTCGCCCGCGACGACGGACCCGAGCAAGGCGTGCGACCCCGCTGTGGTGTTCATCCCTGTGGGCGGTGTGAACGTGGAGACTAGTACTATAGAGCGACATTGCTTGCCTTCACTGTGCAGGGTGGCGATATTATCCTTTAGCAGAATCGGAATGCCATGGAGGGGACCGCGAGGGCCCGATGTTTCTCTCTCCTTGTCAAGCGCAGCGGCCTGTTCCAGCGCATTCGGGTTCGTCTCTAGAACCGCTCGTAGGGCGGGCCCCTGCAAGTTGACCTCTTCGATACGAGCGAGGTACGCCTGGCGGAGACAATGCTATCAGCAGGGATTCGGGCGCGGTGTGACTGGCACCCTCTTACCTTGACCAGATCAACGCTCGTAAAGCGCCTCTTCTTCAAGCCATCCTGGATCTCTTCGATACCCGCCTCGTACAAATCCGGCAGCGAACCCATCCCAAACAGATGCCAACTAAACGGCAGCTGAATATAGTCCGCACAGGCAGCCGCGGACAAGCCGAGCAGGACAGCGAGCGCGGAGAGAAGAGCGGTCGACTTGCTCGGAGTGAGCATGCTGTGGTGGGTGCTAGCCTAACCCACCTTGAGTTCGGCGACGCGAAGGAGCATTGAGGACGGGCTCGGCGTCGTGCGTGCCGCACTGTGGCTGCCACGCCTTATCGCCAGGGACGGGGCTCTGGAAGAGCGTGCCGCCCGGGCGCCGCCTCGCTGACTGAGGGTTTCAGGAGGCTCGCGGGAGCAAAGGCGAGGCTCGATCACGCGATCATGGCTACGTGGTAGTAGAAACGAAAGAACAGATGTTGAGTTTGGGGGTGCATACACTTGCATTACACGCTCTCGTCCGAGTCACGACATGCGAAGATGCGAACGCGCGCACCGGAAGCAGCCTCGTCCGTTGAGCCTCGTTTACCGTGCGGGGATTGGCTCAGTGACGATCTCTCACAGTAGTCACATCGGGATTGGACCAAGGTTGGGCGGATGGGAACCGAAACAAAGGAACGCTTGGACTCGAGAGTTCGGATCGTCTTCTGCGCGGGGATATACCTGAGATAACTCGTATCCCCGTAGCACATCACAGACGAGAGTGGCTTGTGCTCTCTTTGCCCGCTGACCCCGGATGAACCAGAATCTTAACTGCATGCAAATCAGTATACCCTCACACGATGCTATCCAGGAAGAAACTCACTCTGTGTGTCCTTCTCCGCAATAAGTCTTTTGATACCCTTCTCGACAAAGTCGTCCAGCGCAATCCTCGCGGTGATCAGCTCCTCGAGGTTGGGAATGCGACCTTCCGCCACGGCTTTGATGAGCTCGGGGTGCCGGCGGTCATATGCCTGGCTCGCTGAGGAAAGCCTATGCTCAGACACAACACGGAGATAAACCAACGATAGACCGACCCGTCAAGACAGCCTCTTTCGTCTGCAACGCTCCCATGTTGATGACCGGGTTCTTCTCCCACACGGCCACCTCGACTACGTTCCCCTGCGTCCTGACGGCCCCCAGAGCCGCGTCAAAGCTCGCCTGGATCCCGGCACAGTCGAAGACGACGTCCACCCCGCCGTTGGTAGCCCGGAACGTCTCTGCGACGACGTCATCCGAGAGCGGGTTGAAGACGGCCGAGGCGTGGAGCTTGAGGGCGGTCTCGCGTCGCGCTGCAGCGGGCTCGGACACGCCCATCCAAGCCGCGCCCTCTGCTCTGCTCCGCGCTGTCAGCGCCCCGTCAGCTCCACAGACGAAGAAGCGAAGCGCACTTCAGTATCTTCAGCAGGAGCAGCCCGATCTGTGCGATATGTCATACTGGTGGCGGTGACGCGCAGCTGAGAGAACGCTTACGGGGCCAGCACCGATGATCAGCACGTTGCTCCCAGGCTTGAAGCGGGAAATCTTCACGGCGTGCCAACTGACAGCGAGCGGTTCGATCAGTGCTCCCACGTCCACTGCGAATATGACTACTTAGTTGCACGCATTGTCAGTCGCATGGGAGAGCTCACGAGGTATGTTGTCCGGGAGGACGTGTACAAGGTCTTCATTGACGGTCGTGAACTCGGCCAAGCCACCACCCCATCCCTCGATGCCCTACGAAGCTGTCGACTTGAACGACGGTTTTGCGCAAGTAGAGCGGACGTACGACAAAGCTGATATCCCGGCATAGGTTCCGCGTTCCCGCCAAGCACGGCCCACACTTCTTGCAGGATATGAGAGGTTCACTGTGGATGTTTTGAGATTCGGGCGATAAGAATATGCAGGTTTGGCACGTACACAACAACATTCTGGCCCACAGCCAACTTGTTGTGGTCTACTGCTTTGCCCAATTCCACAATGGTCCCAGAGAACCTGCAGTGCAACTGGGTGAGCAAGCGGGGTGACTCGAGGTGCAGCAGGAAGCATACTCGTGACCCATGACGACGGGCAGAGTCTCCTGCGTCGTCGGGTGCGGCGTTGTGAAGGTCGGCGATACGGGCGTCTGTAGCACAAAGTAGGAATGCAAGTCGGAACCGCATACTGTGAGGATGGCCCTGGTTGAGCGAGGAATGCGCAGGTAGAGGTACGCTACTTACTTCCATTCCTGCATTCACACAGTCAAAGGTCTTAGGGCCTGCTAACTGTGCTCCACTGAACGCACCATGCAATCTACAGTCCGACCGCTGAGCAACGCAGAAAGACAATGGAGTGCGACGTTGTACCTTGATCTTGACTTGCCCGTCTCCCGTGACGGGCTCCGGGATGTCCTCTACACGCATGTCGCCTGGTCCATAGTAGCGTACAGCCCTCATGACGGTCTCGAGCAAGCTCTCGTTAGCGACAAGTAGCCAGCAGCGCGGTTATCTGTGCACCTCGGCCCCCATTCGGAACCCTCAAGTTACGCGTGATGGATGACTATGTGATGCTAAGTCGCAGGAAAGTCAAAGCGCGGGGACGAGGAGTCCATGTGCTACATCGCATGACACAGTGTGATATGCCCTAGGCGTTAGGTAAGAATAGCGCACTGTCGGATCAGGAAATGCGTTACTCACGAGATGGATAGATCATATATGAGTGCTCCCAGTACATACCTCGGTGTTTAGACATTGTTGGTCCCGCGTCACTCAGGAGATGGTATACCACACGGCGGTTCAGTGCTAATGTGTGGCGGATGCCCGACTTTCTGAATTCGGCTCGTGCATCTGCGTTGAAGGCTAGTCACTCAGTGAAAACAGTGTCAGGCTGACCTTGAGTGGGACCAAAACATTAGCCATAACATCATATCACATCGGACAGAGTGTAAGCAGACCTTGGTCGAAACGCCTGGCAATTAACGAGCTCGCAAGTGTCAGTTTGTATCACGTGACTCGCCGCCGACGACGTTGGAATGTGAGCGCTGAGCACTCAATGCCGCCCATTGCACTCGAATAATGATATACTCAAGAAACGCGAGGTCAGTATGATACAACAATGTCCACCACCAGTTCAATCGACGGGACGGACGACAACCAGTTTGTCGGCGCTGAGCTCGTCCACAGTGAATTGCTTCGTCGTGACGACCATGAGACCGCCAGCTTCGACCATGTTCACCCTAGCCTGCTGACCCTTGTGTGGTCCGTGGAGAATGAGAACCTCGGTGCCGTACTTCTCGGGCTTCACCGGCTTGAGAACCTCTACAGGGACCTGTAACGCAGGTTTGGCAGGGTCCAGAGGATCCGTGAAGCGCACGTTGGCCGTGGCGGCGAAGTTCGGGCTCTGGGTGTCGTAGACAGATTGGACGACACCCTGTTTGCCTTCGTAGTCGCCGTTGTACCACCCAGTCGGGCCGAATGAGCCCCTGACCTCGACGAGCATGCCACGCTGGTTCGAGAATTCCGGCTCCAGGAGCCACTGGTCGGACAATTCTGGAGCAGTGGTATCAGCGAGGGCGACCCGTTCCTAGAATTAATTGACTCACCGAAAGGAGCATTCGGCGCATTACTGAAGTCGCCCGCGGACGGTCCTGGAGTGACCAAATTGGCGGTGATGTTTGGTGTCCGGAAGTCGTTATATAGGTCATGCACACCAGGCGTTGGCGCGCCAGTGTATGGATTGGCGGCGGGTGATGTCGCCTCGTCCCCACGCATCCGGAAACCATTCGGGTTGTCGATGAAACTGACATCCTCCTATGTATAGCACGTCAGTACTGCACAACTGACACATGGATCAGACTGACCCAGTCATTCGACCCCCACCCTCGTCGTGGTGTCTCGTGACCTGAAGGACGCTCTGGTGATTTCGCTGGATTATTCGGTGACCGCGCCGACCCGTCCCAGCGCGGTGTCTTTGGCTGATTTTGGGTGTACGGATTCGGCGTCCGACCTTGACCCCATGCAGGAGTTTTGTCTCCAGAGTGGAACGGCGTGGCACCACCCCATGCCGGAGTCTTGTCTCCCCGTGCAGGTGTTTGACCCCAGCGTGGTGTCTTACCACCATCAGCGTACGGATTCGGTGTCCGCCCAACTTGGCCCCAGCCAGGTGTACGCCCGCCGTTGCCTGCATAGGGGTTTGGCGTCCGCCCGCCCGCACCACCGAAGCCGCCCCGCGGGGGGCCCATGGCATTCGGACCCTCTAGAGGTTCTAGTGCTCCGTTTTGGCTATGCACATAACGAATTAGTACGAGACGCGGCACGATGCTGGCATACGCACTTTCTCCGCATGAGTTTCGCTTTCTCGATGGAGATCACCTTGTTGCCAGTAACCAGCTCTACCCGCGCAATAGGCCCGTTAGTATCCTTGATAGTACCGATGTAGCCTTTGTTGGGCCCCTTTGTAACGGTCACCGTGACACCAATCAGACGATCCCGAGGACCACGACCAATGTTTCCGGAGCCAACCATCCCACCAGCACCCCCCGTCATAGCAGGGTTCATCTTGGACAAGTCGGTGGCACCGAGCTTCATGGCATTGCCCTTGGGCGCCAAGGACACGAGGGAACGAGCACGGGTGACGAAAACACCACCGTTCTCGTTGTAGTCTCGATTGTGGAGGAATGCGAAGAATGACTGGTATGTGTGTAGTACCCGTCCTTTGCGTCCCTGTATCGGATTTTATGAAGGTAATGTTATTGTGTATTATTAAAATGCTAACCTCGCCGTCGATCTCTTTGACGTTGTCATTGACGCGAAGTTCGTGACCTTCCGCATCAGTAGCAATGGCACGGTTGGAATCCCGGCGCATAGAGATTTGATGTGGCTGAACTAGTCGGACCTGGCCATTCTGATCTAGTACTCGGAAAGAGTCTCTCTCCGTCTTGAAGATGACACCGACGGTCTGGAGACTGCACAGTGATCAGCGTGGTGTACACTATCCAGAAGGGAACAGCATACTCGAGCTGTACTAGATCGTGCAACTCGTAGTTTCCGACTACATTCGTTCCCGTACCGACCTCTGCTGCTTCTCGCAGATCTTTCGAGAAAACAGATACCTGGGGCACTCGATGTCAAGAAACGTATAAATCTGAGTCACAACTACGCACCTCTTGCATTGACATGTCAGACAAGAAGGTGACAACATTATCAATTACCGAGACAACAAGGCCCGTCTCATCAGCATTCTGGCCTGTCATGACTTTGACGTGATCTCCAGGCTTGAATCGTTTGCGCACACTGCGCGCAGGGAGTTGTATTCGCTGTCCCTCGAGATCCATCCCGACAGGCTGTATTGAAACGATATCCTGTTCGATAGAGTGAACCGTACCATGCACGCCGGCTTGCTCGCCCTCGAAAACCTCAACATGATCACCCGGCTGGAGCACGGAGATGGCGGCTTTGCGCGATGCTTCAGCAATGATGGAGAGATCAACATTCGCATCGGTCTCCGTGCCGTCTTGGCCATGAGTGAAGCGAGTGATCTCGTCCAGCGTTGGATTCACGTCGTCCAATTGCAACGCAGCAAGCCGGAAGTCCTTCTCGATGAATCCGTCTCGGTATGTGTCATTCTGGAATACATATACTTGGTTCCGCTTGGCAACGGCCTTGCGCCCGTACACCTTGACGACCTCCTCGTAGTTGAAGAAGCGCTGAGGTGGGCGCATGCTGAAGGAAGACAGTCCGGTGGTCCCCTTCTTGCGCTTCTTACTCAACGAATCGAGTGATGCATCGTCCTTTGGATTCAAGTCGATACGGGGAATGAACTTGAGGCCAACCTCCTCTCCGTTCTCCGTGATGTCCATGACTTGTGCAAGGTCACCCTGGTATTTACCACGCTTGATGCGTACCCAGCTGCCAGGAGTGACTGTCAAGTCCTGCTTCTTGATTTGCAAGAGACTTGCCATTTCGTCTATGGGTACCAGTACGATCCCGCGGCTGGGGAACACGCCAACCAAACCATTGCAAGCGTCTGCGACTTGCTTAGCGCTGTGAGCTTCGACATAGATCATACCAGGGAGGGAATCGCGCTGGAAGGCGGAGAATATTTGTAGAGGTCGGTTGGAAAACTCCAGGTCCAGAGCCTTGCGCATCAAACTGAAGACAAGGTCGCGCTCTTTACCGGGCTGAGAAGAACATGTTGGTGGATAGTAAAGTCAAGACAGCACTGAGGACATACCCTAACACGGACTTGCCAAAGGCTCGGGTCCTCCACAGAGGGCATGAGCATACGCTGCGGTAATTCGGCATCACTCGTAAAGCGCTTTGCAGTGCGCTTGTATCGTTGGTTGAGGTTTTCGGCAATCTTAGCCAGGTCTTGATCGTCGAGCTCACGCTCTTGCCTGTCAAATCTGGCATGACGTGCTGCCCGTCGTGCGAGGTCGTCTTCCTCAGGTTCTACACCGACAACGAAGTCGTCTAGGTAGCAGAATGAGTAGTGCTAAGAAGAGAAATTTGTGTATACACACCGCGCGCATACTCGTCCTCGTCTTCCTCCTCATCCTCATCTTCGTCCACCTCGGCCTCAACATCGAGGAAGCGGTTCACACCAGGACGTTTCGTCCTCTACAAGGATCCTGGTGAGACAGATATGCAACCCGAAGCGGACAAGCACGTACCCTCCGTTTCTTTCCCCTTTCCACCCCCGGGTCTTCTTCCTCTTCATCGTCTTCGTCGTCTTCGTCCTCCTCATCCTCGTCTTCGTCATCGCGGTTCCTTCGAGAGCTCTTGGATCGCTCATCCTGCTCGTCTTCATACTCCTCCTCAGCCTCTTCATTGTCGTCATCTGCTGCACCGCCGCTAACATGGGGATCTTCCTCAAAATCAGACATGGCGGAGGCCCGAGAGCAAGGAGAGAGTAGATATGGTTCTTGAGTGAGCCAAGTCGGTGGCTACCGCGTCCGCGTCCTCGCCACAGAAACCCGCCATATATGGGACTTGCTGTCTTAGTCAGCATCCACTAATATACTATAGCTAGTCCACACAGTCGATTCGTCGAGTTACGTTCACCATTCCCGAGTAGGACCAGCGCTGGTCACCTCCGCTTCACAGTCGTGTATCAATGCCATCTTCGCAGTGCACTGCCGCTCTCCGCTCTAGATAGATCTCTTTCAGAGACGTTACCACCGTGACTCAGTTCCGCGCCCACACGACTACTATCAGCACAACTCCATCGAGGCAGCTGCAAGCGTATTCTTACTTCGAGCGAGTGAGTGGTCACACTACCCAGAAAATCAGAGACATCCTGAACGGGTTCTGACAGATCGAGACCATACCTATGCATGAGCAATCACTGTACCAGTCGAACATACTTCTTGCTGTTTCGCGCGCCGTGCGCTTCTCTTCGCCGTGACACGTTCCGCAAGTTTATGGTTGGCTACGTGGTACTGTGCTTTGCATGTCCCGAACTCGTGCGTCTGCATTCTTCGGAAGTAAGGAGCCCCGCTCTCCACGCCGAAAAGGAGAGTCCCCGGCATGTCCATTCTGTGGACTTTGTGCTGTGGCTGAAGGCATCATGTCGCGATACCTGAGACAACCTCACAAATTCATTGAAACAAGCATGCGATGGGCCAGTTCGATTATTCCTGAAAGGAAGATATCTATCTATTGACTTTGTTTTGCAGGTTTGTTACGAGGTAATTGAAACCTGGCTTGTAGGGCTGTTCACCGGCTCAGTAGACCGTACGTTTGCCACGATAAACGCCTTCCTTCCATCCCGCTCTCCTGACCTGCTCGTGCCTTGAGAAGACAACGCAACTCAATCCGAGAACTGCTACCGACGCACCTCCGAGAGGCTATGTATACTTTACTGTAATGTCGCTTACGCGGACTGCAGCACACTGAAACACGACACAACACAACAGAAGTGCATATAAGCAGGCGTATCCTCTGTACAGCTTGAACAACGTCGAAAGAGGGTACTCCAGACGCAATGCCCAGTACAATTGTGCCTCCCGCGCCTCACTGGGTGCCTGCTCCCCCCACTGCTATGGAATGTGAGTGCCCATATTCGAGGGCAGAGTGTCGGTAGCTCACATCAAGTGCTGCCAGTGGAGTACGCAGACCTGCCCATTATCGACCTCGCCAAGCTCTCTATACCGGGAGGCAAGGAAATGCTAGCGCAGCAAGTCCACGACGCAATGACCACCTCGGGGTTCTTCTACGTCATAAACCATGGCCACACTCAGGCCCAGGTATGCCTCTGCAACACAGCTGCATACTGGTATATTCTGACTGCCTGCCTAAGACGGACCGCATGTTCGATATCGCGGATGTGCCATTCAGTCAGGTCTCAGATCAAGAGAAAAAGGTCTACGAAGGGAAGGTCAAGGAAACGGGGTCGTATCAAGGTTACAAGCTACGGCAGTACTGGGTATGTTCACAGCGTAGGTTATCTTGCTACTCCATTGACTCAATCGTTCCAGCACATCGACGCCGGCGTACGGGATCAGATTGAACATTACAACAGTGCGTTCCCACTTTTGTGTCACGCCGAAGACGCGTAACTCTGTACATGCAGTCAACCGAGACGTGACGAAGAGGCAACATCCAGTAGCCTTACGACCCTTCCTTCCCGAACTTGCAGGGTTCGCAAAGTTCTGCCATTTCAACATTCTCCACCCCGTGCTCAGGTAAGCAGATATATCCGTAGTAAAGTATACCGCATTCAGAGCGAGGGTGTTTCAGGCTGCTTGCGATTCGCCTTGAACTACCAGAGGATACCTTTGTCAATCAGTTTCAATTCGACGCCGAGGGGGATACTTTCAGTACGTACGAAGTTAGCATTGCACCCTGACGATTTCTAATCTATTAATCAGTTCGTCTAATGAAATAGTAGGCCAACTTTGTAGCGATGAGGAGCGCCGGATTTTATGACACGTATCATCCAGCTACCCCCGATCGGCCGAGGACGAAGAGAAGACGAAGAATGTATGGCTGAAGGGGCATACAGGCATGTTGTACGAGCTGTTTCTATGCGGGCTCTAACTGTGGTATAGACTACGTCGGCATCACAGTCCTGTGGAGCCAGCCCATCGCTGCCTTGCAGATGATGTCTCCAGATGGCCAATGGCGTTGGGTGAAGCATATTCCCAACGCAGTGGTATGTCGTGTCGCACCTTCAACAAACGGCACTTGACCCACACTTTCACTAGGTCATCAATGCTGGTGACGCCATGGAGTTTCTCTCCGGCGGATACTACAAGGCGACGATCCACCGCGTTGTCCAGCCGCCTGATGATCAACGGGGTTATCAACGTGTCGGTTTATTCTATTTCACGATGCCGGACGATGATGTGCTCCTCGCGCCGGACCGGAAGAGTCCAGTTCTGCAGAAGCAGAGCGTCAAGTCGCGCTTCGAGGACGCGGATGCACCGACTATGGAGCAATGGCGGAAGGGCAGGGCGAGTCGATATGGTATAGTCCCACATGAGAAGATGGTCGACGGCCATGAGCAGGACGTTGTACGTGGCATCGTCGTGAAGCACTACAATTGAGCGGGCGTGAAGTGTTCCATGTTGTTTTTCATAACGTGCAGAGGCGACTGAGTATGTACGATAGGTGATCGAGGTTGTCTTTTCATTGCCTCTACGTGCTACTGGCCGCCTAGGGCGTTCTTTGTGTATTCATCTGTGCTCCAACGGCTCATACTCGTGAAAACAGCTGCTGCCCTTGTCCATCAATACAGGAATTTGTGGGCTCACAAAGTCCGCTGCCGAGCACGATGAGTGATGGGCGATATCGGCCCATAGGGTTCAAAGTGTGTGTCGTCACCTGCATCGGAGTATACTCACCTTGTGTTTGTGTCAAACTGATTGGCGGTGTGGTACACGGAGACGAGGAGTCCCGTCCTCCACACTGAAGGTTTAGAATGGTGCTAAGCTATGGAGAAGTCGAAGGAAGTCGAGCGTGCGAGGCCCTTCTGCAGCAAACGAAGTAAAGCTTCGCCGCATCTCACTCGTCAGCACCCTGTCGGTATGCCCTGGTTGTTGGTCAGCTGCGTCGCACATGAACAGGACACTGACAGCTTTGAAGCTTCGATACATCGTCGTACATTTCTCGAAGCCCCTTCATCATCTGCAGAACCCAGTCTACTAAGTCCACTTGCTTCCTTTGTTGAACACACTGAGCGCTGCGATAGGGCTTCTTCACCTTTCACGCTGCTCAAACTTTGTTTTTATTCTCTGGTTGCTCATGATTCGGATAAGGTATTGATGCAGAGACTGAGATAAAAGCCCGTCCAAGATGCCATCCTACACCCCCATAGTATGCAACAGCAGTGGTACTTGAACGTCCACATCATCTTTTGAACTATGCCTAGCGTTGAAGTTTTATCACCTGTTGCGCCTCGTTGGGACCCCGCCCCACCCACGAAGGCGAGCCGTGAGTGGATGAACATCTTCTCACTTAACCATGAAGTGTTGACCCAGTACGGTTCGCAGTGGAGTATGCGGATCTAGCCGTCATTGATTTCTCTAAACTGCAAAATGCCAATGGGGCAGCCATGCTCTCCCGACAAGTGCACGACGCCATGATGAAGACAGGCTTCTTCTATGTGATCAATCATGGGCATACAAAGGAAGATGTGCGTTGTACTTTTTCCATCAGAGTTTGTCGGCTGACCATAAAGATACGACATAGACGGACCGCATGTTCGATATCGCTGATATCCCATTCAGTCAAGTGTCTGAAGCTGAGAAGAAGGCCTACGAGGGTCGTGTTAAAGAAACAGGGACGTATCAAGGTTACAAGCTGCGCCAGTACTGGGTTTGTGGATGATTACCATGTGTGGGGGCGGGAACCACATCTGAACATTGTTCACAGCATATTGAAGGCGGCGTGCGGGACCAAATTGAACAGTACAACAGTACGCATATATTCATTAGCAGGAAGATATATAGTCATTGATTGCCATCACACTGGGGGATAGTCAACAGAGATGTAACGAAGAAGCAACACCCGGAAGCTCTGCGACCGTTCCTGCCTGAGATCAGTGCATTTTCCAAGTTTTGCCACTTCAAAGTCCTGTTTCCCATTCTCAGGTGAGGCATCATCTGTGTCATGGAGTATGAAATCTGCTGACATACATGACCGTTCTCAGACTGCTGGCCATGGGGCTAGAACTGCCGGAGGATACCTTCATCAAGCAATTTGCATTTAATGCTGAGAGCGATACTTGGCGTACGTACCACTCATGCTACTGGATATTGTTCTCTCGCTTATTACCATGTTCAGTTCGGGCTACGAAATAGTACGTGAGAGGACGAGTACCTCCACCCATCCTAACTATCACCTCTACCACGGGCAGCTACCCTCGCTCAGATGACGACGAAGAAAAGACAAAGAACGTCTGGTTGAAGGGGCATACGGGTAGGTACCATAAACCCGTGTATGTCACACAACCATCATCGGAGCACAACTAGATTACAACGGCATATCAATTCTCTGGAGCCAACCAGTCGCTGCCTTGCAAGTCATGTCGCCAGACGGTAAGTGGCGCTGGGTGAAGCATATCGACAACGCCCTGGTAAGTCAATCAAGATATCTGTCGGGTTTTCCCTATAACTCACTTCGAGAGACACTGTCATGTCTAGGTCATCAACGCAGGCGAGGCAATGGAATTTATGACGGGCGGATACTATAAAGCAACTATCCATCGCGTCGTCCAGCCTCCGGAGGACCAGCGCGGCTACCCGAGGCTGGGTCTTTTCTACTTCGCAATGCCGGACGACGACGTCCTACTTGTTCCCAACATGAAGAGCCCAGTCTTACAGCGAGTTGGCGTGAAACGACGTGTTGAGGATGCAGACGCGCCTACGATGGGACAATGGAGGAAGAGCAGGTCCAGTCGTTATGGTCAGGTGATGAATGAGAAGAGGCCCGACGGCCACGAGCAAGATGTAATCAACGGCATCGTAGTGAAACACTACAATTGAAGGCCTACATGGCCTACCTCCTCGTATTGAAGGAGTGTTGTACTACTGTATATTGATATTGTCGTCGAACCATATCCTGTCGCCAGGATTGTATACTAAAGGTGCAGTATATCGTCGTGCTCATATATTTGGCCCCAATGACAAGACAAACAGAGGCATCCCTAAGTCGCCATCAATGAGTAGCTGGGGAGCCTACCCACCATATGTAGACTGAAAGCGTCCCGGGCCTCTCCATGAGTGTGATACGCGCGCGCAGCTGCTCCATGCAGTAACTTGAGAATGTGAATGAGAATTGCACGTTACCGAAGCCGCCGTATTGCTCTTCTCCACAAGGCTGAGTGGTGCGTTGGGCAGCAAAGTATTTCGTTAGACCGAACCATATAGCCTGCGCCGCGAGGGCCTACCCGTGCACTCGACTCAGAGACTCGTAGTGTTCCGGGAGGCAGTGATGCTTTTCATACTGCAGGAGCGCTTCAGATCACCATTGAATTCGTGCGGAGAAGTTCGGGTGACCTGCATTCGCTGTGTCTGATGGATGTCTACGTACATATTGATCCACAACGGGGGAGTGTACACATGTTACGGTCTAACCATACGTGGTCACCGCCCCAGGATGCAAACAGATCCGTGCGTCACCAGACGTCAATACTCCCGTGTCTCCCCGTTACTGCCCAAAAAATAGCGTCGGCCCATAGCGTCGTGAAGAATGGAAGGCTTACGGCCGGTGTGTGAATTGTGTCCTTCCACCGGGAAACGTCTGTTGAGTCGTGTGAGTTGACTCTGTCTTGACCTATGTGACTGGGCGAATGAGCTGCGACTCGGAGCTGTGGCCTGTGACTGCTTCGCAATTAGCCTGCATATCAATAACAAAGCCGCACGGAATGAATCGTTCTCTGTGGGCTTTCTGGTAGTTTTACGGGTTGTCAGTCTCATGGCCAGTGCGTCCGCTAATAGACAGCTGACAGTTCGTAATCCCGCTCTCCCGGGAACATCCACTGTGCAGACGAATCAAGAGGCTGCGACACCCAGATACGTGACTACGCTCCCCCGTAGGTTGCTGACGAGGGCCTAAGAACTGATCCGTAGTGTCACTACAGAGTCAGAGTGTCGGAACATGTCGTAGCCTGTCTGAGCCGTGCATATAGACGACGCGCACTGCTTACCGTGCTCCGAGCTGGCCTCAAACCTGATTGAGCATTGAAGCAGCAAATTAGAATCCTTGCGTGGTGCTATGAGATATCAGGGTGCGCATCGTGTCGAGGGAACACCGAGCACGCAAGATCGTAGTTCGCGCAATCGTTCGGACATGGAGCGAAGCTATAACGCGATATATATTCGATTGGTGTCGAATGGTGGACTGACGAGCAATTGTCAGTAATCAGCCAGTGAGCTATGCCTAGGTCCCAGAGCATAGCCTGATGGGCATGTGGATCACTCAGAACAGTACGCACCTCCGTTATTCGACTGAATTGGTGAATCAGTGGCAGACACGAAGATAGACAAAATCCGAGTTGTACCACCGGAGAGTCCGAGTCCTCTTGGCGCCAGGGTTAGGGAACTAGTGATCATCGGTAATCATTGCATACATTCTACGATGAAGTGTGACTGTGACTACAGTAGGCTAGATAACAAGCACAGATAACAAAATTACTGACACGTACAGTAAGCAGAGCGTCGGGTGAGACTGGCGCGTCCCACCGACCACTCCCGACTTCGTACCATGTCGAGCTTTACGAACGATCCGGCCCACGCCGATACCACCACTTCTCCTGATTCCGCTTCGACCGAGCAGCATCATTTTGAGGCTACACACAATGGCGAGCCGGACCAAGACGCGTCGGGAAAGAAGAAAAAGGGTCCCAAACGCCGCAAAGTCAACCATGCTTGCTTGTACTGTCGTCGCAGCCATATGACATGCGACGAAGGTCGTCCGTGCCAGCGATGGTGCGTATGTTGTGACTCGTATCTCGGAAAATCGTAAACAGATTGGTTATATAGCATCAAACGGGAGATTGGACATCTCTGCCACGACGAGCGGCGCTCAACGGGCAAGGAGAAATCCTCCCCCGCGCTCGCCAGCCCCTCCACCTCAATACCGAATCCTGCCGTGGACGCTACCAGGACGCTACCTGGTATGTTAATTTCCAATACGCCTTCCCCGTACCCGCCGTGTACCGAACGCATATCGCTAGGTCCCTCTCAGTACGCAGCTCCTCCTATGACTGCCGCCCCGATGAACACAGGATGGCCGGGTATGGGCATGAGTATGGCACAGGGCGCGTTTCTCTACCCGCCGGATGCGATGAACGAGTTCTCCGTCCTCTCGTACGTCGTGGTCCCTGTACGACTTTGCCCGATCCACCCATTCCCGCTCCTCGCAGAGATTTCTTGGAGTCGTTAGATGATGGCTCGTTCTTTGGCCAAGCCCCAGGCGTCAACCCATCGTTAATGTCCCCGACACCGTACGGCAACTCTGTTTCCCTTGGTGTCGACAACCCTTATATATCCCCTCCTCAACCGTCGGGTTCAGCTGAGGCCCTCCCCCCTCCAGCCCCTGAGAAGCCCCCCGAAGAGCCTGCTCCAGTGGTGCTCCCAGCAGCCACGAAAACAGAGAAGTTCTTCCTTACCGCAGCCGATCAAGCGTCCGGATCGCGCAACGAGCGGTTGAACATGGTCATCCGCAGTAAATACGAGGCGGGTCTTCTGAAGCCGTACAATTATGTGAAGGGATACGCACGCCTATCTCGCTGGATGGATAGAAAGTGCGATAATGCCACCCTTGTTGCCTCATCTGAGCTCACCTGATGACAGCGTGTCACTTGAGTCCAAGCAGAAGATCCTACAGCCGTTATCTGTGCTCCGACCGAAGTTCCGAGCGATAGCTCAATCTGAATCATTGACAGACATCGTACGTGGCGCGTCGGGAAGCTCCAGTCCATTGCAGCTGACTTCTGCGCAGGACCTTGTCTTCATCGAAGAAGCCTTCGAGCGACTATTACTCGATTATGACCGTGTGTTCTCCGCGATGGCTATTCCTGCGTGCCTGTGGCGACGGACAGGGGAGATTTACAAAGCCAATCGCGAGTTTGCTGAGCTCGTCGGTGTTGACGGGTACATGCTTCGTGACGTCAGCTTCCTTCTTTCCTCCGCGTGGACCGTCATCTCACATGCTCTGTTCAGGGTCGAATGTGCATATATGAACTCATGGCAGAGGACTCGGCGGTGAACTACTGGGAGGTGAGTAGCTTACATTGTGTGCATTGGCCCGTTTGACGTTGTTGCAGAAATATGGCAACGTTGCCTTTGACTCCAACCAAAAGGCTGTCCTCACCTCGTGTGTGCTGCGGTACAAGCCTCACATCCCATCGTCCGGAGCTATGACCCCATCACGAGGCAAGCCTAAGGATGACCCACCAAACGAAGAGGGGTTCATCAGCTGCTGTTTCTCATTTACCATTCGGCGAGACCCTTACGGCATTCCTACTTTAATCGTTGGAAACTTCATAAAGTGTTAACTTGTATGGTCCATTTACATATCTATCTGCTTTATATGTGGTTTGTTTCTCAAGTCGAGCAGTCGTCTGTACACTAGTCTCTGTACAAAAACTATAACTTCCGTTCCACTGAGGGTCCATCATGAGGTTACGGTGCTCACAGCTTCTCAGCCCTCAGGATTCATGTGCCATGCCTGCAGCAGCCTCGTGTTATGCAATGCTCGAGTACGTCAGGTCGAGTGAACCGGGGTGAAATGAATGGTGATTGAGTTTTTGACTCGGTTCTCGCGAGCGCCTGCAGTCCGAAGGGCGGGGAAGTGTGGCAGCGACGCTGACCGGTGCTAACAAAGCACTAACCGATGTTGTTCTCGTCCATCTTCTGGCCAAGGCGTATAGCCTCGTATCCTGCGTCACTTCAACACTGCCCCGGGCCTCACAACAATGTTATGACCACGCTAAAGTCCGGCATGCCTCGTAGACCTCACGTTGCCCATTGTTCCGAGTCAAGGCACCGCAGCAAAGCTTACATATAGGCTGGGACTTCACTATCAATCTCTTCACCACAACGACACAAGCGAGAAGATAGCGGACCATGTCACATTCCGAAAGTTGCCCAAGTACGCCTGAGAAGCGGCAAGAGCCAGGAAGTCCCGAATCAAGTTTGCAGAGGGGCAGGAGCGGTGAAGGTGGAGTGCATGATAACTACTCTATTACCCGCAGCTCATGCCCTGACGCTCCAAAGGCCTTGGCGGTTCTATACGGAGGAAGTTACGCGAGGTGAAGGACACGCAGATGGCTCGTGCCCATCGCTTCGCGCGGCGAGCAAGTTCGGCGTCCAGATCACGCTCATCACGCTCACGCGAGTCTCTCTCGGACTACGAACTCATCTCAGACGTCAACGGACCCACCGAGCGGTGGACCGACAAGGCGAAAAAGCAACATCGTTCCGGGTCCGAGGTGCACTCATCAAGACCCATCGTGCACCACAGCAGTACCATGCCCGCTCAATTAATCCAGCCTGATCAACATCGGCCATCCTTCAGCTCTACCTCGAACCCAGGTCAGCTTTCGTCTTTACCTTCGCAAGCATCGACTTTCCAGGAATCCGCGTCTGAGCATGCTCTCGATACCGACGACGAAGGATCGTCCGTGGTTGCTCCGGAGTCAGATGCGCTCGACGGAACGATCCCTAAAGACTTGCTAGAGGGTACTCTGATGCTCAAGGTGTCTGCAAAGAAGCAGAAACGTTATGTCTTCAAGCTTGACCCCGACCAAGGACAAATTATCTGGCAGTCGAAGAAGTTACGGATCAGTACGCGACGCGCCCCTTGTGCATTGTCTTCCGCTCACTGCCCGACATGCAGTTCCCATCGAGAACATTAAGGAGCTACGGGAAGGCGCAGATGCGCGCTTTTATCGCCAGCAGTTCCAGATCGCTGCTACTTTCGAGGATCGCTGGCTCACCATTGTCTACGTGCTCGACGGGCGCTACAAGACGCTGCATCTTCTTGCTCCGACGTACGAACTTTTCCAGATGTGGGACCTCACACTTCGTCGGCTGTATGGAATCCGTCAGAAGCTTATGACTGGGCTGGGGCACACGGAAGTCCGCCAAGCGGTATGGGAAAAGCAGTTCTGGAAGGGTGATTCCGGGACGGACCAGAGGCTCGAGTTTGAGGAGGTCGAGCGTATGTGCCGGAGACTGAACATCAATCCGAGCACCGACGATCTCTTGCGACGGTTCAAGGTCGATACATGTTTAAGCCTGTCTTTATCTACGTGCTCATGTATTCTGCCAATCAGGAAGCCGATACGCAAGGACGAGGCTACCTCGACTTTCCCGATTTCCAACGCTTCGTCAAGGCATTGAAGGCACGCCCCGAGATTGATAGACTCTACGAGAAACTTGCCAGTGAAGGAGGTGGCACCATCACCTACGAAGTGTTCGAACGTTTCATGACCACGTGCCAGAAGGTGTGTTTCAATGTCCATCGCAATGCATATCGTTACTCATTCACGTACAGTCTTCACTCATTCCCAGCGAGCTCCGGAGGGTGTTTCTTCGATACGCTTCTGCGTCCGATGACAGAGGATTGTCTCCCCCTGCTTCGCCCGCCCAGACGTCCTTAGAGCTGGCTGTACAATCCGTCTCCGTGCTGAAGGAAGTAGAAGCCTCTGGAGGACATGTTGATCCTTCTGGAGGCTCACCTCGTCCCATGTCCTCTTCTGGGACACACTCTTCTGGGGCATCCGGCTCGCCTTCAGCTCAGAGCCTTGCAGTCGAAACAGCGACAATGTCGCTGAAAGGCTTTACTACTTTCCTCCTGTCCTCTGACAACTCGGCGTTCACGGACCAGCACGGGAAGATCTATCACGACATGACGCGCCCATTGGCGGATTACTATATCTCATCCTCGCACAATACATATCTAGTCGGCCACCAATTGGTCGGTGAAAGCACGATCGAAGGCTACATTCGTGCTTTGTTGCACAGCTGTCGGAGCGTTGAACGTAAGCGGATAATTTCACTGAATTCGGGAGTCTCATAACGCGATACACAGTCGACATATACGATGGCGATACGGAGCCTGTAGTGTACCACAAGCATACACTAGTCTCGAAGGTGTCCTTGCGCGATGCTTGTGCTGCGATCAACAAGTACGCGTTCGTGGCATCTCAGTACCCATTGATCATCTCGGCGGAGGTGCATTGCTCACTGCCCCAGCAAGATATGATCGCGACCATCATGCGCGAGGAATTCGGGGAGGCTTTGATCAGCGCACCGCCAGAAGGCAGACCAAAGATAGAATTTCTACCCAGCCCAGAGGATCTGAAAGGATGCATCCTACTGAAGGCGAGTGAGAAAGTTGATGCACTCCTGGCGTATCATTGACTTCGTGGTGCAGGCAAAGAACCTTTTCGTCACTGAGAAGGATGACATACAGGAGAAGGAGATTGTGGTCGATACAGAATCGTCGTCAACGGAGACATCTTCATCCGCCTCTGAGGTTGAAGAGCTCAAGGAATGGCGCAATACCCATATACGAGGTGTGTACTTCGTTTGCGCCCTGTCGCATGGCAGCTAAGGACCATCCCTGCAGAATTGAAGTCTGAGTTCAAGAAGGCTCGTGCAGTCCTCGGTGGGTCGCCGCGGCCCGAGGTCGTACGCACCCCTCCGCAGGCATATCAACCCCCGCAGAAAGTGAAGATGTCGCTATCCTTGGTCGCACTCCTCGTCTACACGGTCGGCGTTAAATGCCGGGGCATCAACAAGAAAGAGGTCTACGCTCCGGAACACTTATTCTCTTTGTCGGAAAATACGACGAACCGCATCATGAAGCAAGGAATGTTAGACCTGATCAAGCATAATCGGACACATCTCGTCAGGATCTATCCCAAGGGAACGCGCATAGGATCTACAAACTTTGAGCCCCATCGTTTCTGGGCGTCGGGGTGCCAGCTCGTGGCAATCAACTGGCAAACATTCGGTATGTGCGAGACTCGACTCTGCCATTTTCTCTGCTATAGCGTCCTTTAGATCTGGGCTATATGATCAACCGCGCAATGTTCCAGCGCAACGGACGCGCAGGCTACGTCCTCAAGCCCCTCGCATTGCGCTCGACGGGCGATAAGCAGCTTCTAGGGCTTCACACGAGCCATCGCTTCGAAGTGACAATCATCTCCGCGCAGCAGCTGCCACGCCCAAAGGACTCGTCCGGACGAGATGTCATCGACAAGTCCACTGTCGACCCCTTCGTCGAGGTGTCACTGCACATCCCCGACTGGCCGGAGGCCCCACGCTCGCGCCGCGCGTCGCTGACAACGCCGAACGCACCGCCGGCAACCGCCGCTCCGGTGACGCCAGCGCGCACGCTCGTGCAGCGGACGGGCGTGGTGAAGAACAACGGATTCAATCCCGTGTGGGAGCAGCAGTTGAGCATTCCGTTCGACGTCGTCGGCGACATGCGCGAGCTTGTGTTCGTGCGATTCGCCGTCAAGCAGGAGGGCATGGTGGACGAGGAGCCGCTAGCAGTCTACTGTGCGAGCCTGGGCAGCTTGAATATGGGTGAGTGCTGGCTGATGCGAGGTAGAGCGTGGCTAACGGAGGGCGTGCAGGCTATCGACATCTCCCCCTCCATGATGCGCAGCTTTCGCAATACCTATTCTCTACGCTCTTCGTCAAGATCGACGTCTTCGACGTGTAGATGGATTGAACCACCCCTGCTGTACATCGTCATGGTGCACACCGACAATATCTTCACACTACAGCCACATTGTTTCGGCCATCATCTACCTTGCTCTACTCACGATCTCACCCCTTAGACCTTGTACCATAGCTCTCATCTATCACATCAACTATCACATGCATTGTACATATATCCATAATACCGCACTAACAACCTAGTTCAACACATTAGGAAATCTCAGAGATCAGCTCTGATAGACGAGAAATTTGTTGACGATTCGTGATAACGAGATGAGACCAATACATTGAGAGGCGAGAGGGAGAAAGCAAGAGCCGAAGTATGTAATGATAGATGGAAAATGAATAGTGAAGCCATGCCAAGGGACCTGCAGTACAGAAGGTACGGATCCTGATCCTGATCAGCAGCTTTACTTGGGCGGCGGCGACGGGGGTCCTACAGCAAGAGTGAGGTAGAGCCCCACAGTGACACGAGAGTGGACTCACCAAAAAGGCCCATGCGGGGCTGGGTCATGTCAGCAGGCAAGGGCGACGCTGGCGTTCCACGCATGGGCTGAGGTGAGAGAAGCGGGTTGGCTGTGCGTCGCGGGAACAACGTTGCATCGACGTCAGCGACAGCGATACGGTCGATCGAAATGGAGAACACACGTTTCCATTGCGCCCAAGCAGGGAGATTCGGGGTCGGCGGCTCCGGGATGGGGGCGGCAGGTTGAGGCGGAGGAAGGGCCTTCGCCTTCGCCTTCTGGCGACGCTCGTGGCGGGTGTTCACTGTGCGCCAGCCCGGGCGTGCAGGACCATCGCCGGTGACGCTTTGAGGCGGGGGCGGGGGCGCCTCGACGGGTGGTGGCGGGGCCGACTCAACCGGGGGCTAGTGGTGCGGATGGGTTCAGCACGAGTCAGAGCGGTGGAATCCAAGAGGATAGTGCATACGGGGGGCTGCCATTCGGGAGTGAACTCGCCTCCAGCTCCATGCTTGGACTTCACGCTCATGAGTTCTGCAATCTCACTGCGACGATGCCGGGCGATCATGGGGAGACAAACGTATGAGTGCTTGCAACAGCATGCTAACTTGGCACTACGCACTACTGCAATTGCCGTCGCTCGTCCCGCAGCTTGCCAACTTCCTGCAGAAGAATGCGCACTTCACTCGCAATCACCTTGCCAAAGTCGTTAATTTGCCTGGTCAAGAGCACGGGCCAACGGATGTTCAGCTCTCATCCTGCCATCGACACATAGTATACGCACTTCGCTTGGGAAGAAGGGGTTGGCCTTCCGGACATGTTAAGCTATTGGCGCAGAGGATGTAATGCGATAGTGGCGAGAAAGACGAGAGACTACGCGCTAGAGTCAAACATGAACGGAACCAAACTGCTGTGTCCACGAGGCAGTATCTAGATCTGTCCCAGTGGCCCGCTGCCCGTGCATGCCATCTTGTCCGTCTTCAAACATGTAAGTATCATTCTAATACCTGAGATGCTGCAGCGGTCACATAGCAGACGGTAGCGTTCCACAAGTTGTTGACATGGCACAGTACTAGCGGCCGTGATGTCTTACTGTACCTTCTCTCCTCTTCACAGCAGTGTTCACACATCCCCTCTGGTACTGCTAAAATTATGACTCTTGCCCTTGTTTCTTTCTGGCATCGTTTCATGACTTCTCCGCTTTCTATCTCCTGGATTGGATGAGAAACATGATCCAGGTGGTTCTGTGGAGATTCCAGGAGGACGAGTCCAATATTCCCACATGTGCAAAGCAGTGTCACGCATTTCAAGCTGTTACTTAGTATGCTTAGGCACCTGGGGTCATAAAAAGACTTTTGGTCAGCAACGAAGACTAGCCTGAGGAAGGCTGGGGTTGTCCCAGGACACATCGCCGAGATTGTCACGTCCAAGTCATGTTTCCTGACCTGCCCTATCATGGTCAATATGCCCATCCTATCCGCATCATAAGTACTGAGAGATTGGGCTGGAGTCCTCTTGGATGCACTGTACAATCACACATCGCCTAGCATCACTCTGATCACTATGCACCCTGCTATTGAAGTAGAGTATGAGCTTCTCTCATTTTGCTCACTTATTCAGTTATCCCCATTACTCAGTGGAAAATTCCATTTATAATGAGGGGGTCTCACCCTCACATTATCAACCCTGTTCCAGTGAGCACAAAAATGTTCAAGATGGAATTAGTGGGTCAGGTACAGTGTGCCTTACCAAAAGAAACTGCCCCAGAGAGGCTCGAACTCTCGACCTTCCGATGATGTCGACACGCAGATAGATAACAGTCGGACGCTATAGCCAACTAAGCCATGGGGCACTCAAAATTAAGGAAAAGCAAATTTTTATAGAGGGTAACTAAGTGTAGGGACACGTTCCAATCATTATGCTTGTATCGTCGCAAGTTGCAGTGCTAATCCTCTTCGTACCAGTAGTGTTTGGCATGACAGTCAGAAACTGTGTGACTTGTCCATCGTATATGGTCGCGGAGCCATCGCTACCGAGGCCGGGTTGGATCATCCCTTGGTCAGCGGTGATCAACTCGAACTTGAAGTTGCGGATTGCCGCCACCTACGAGTACCAAGTAGAATTGCTCTAACAACTTCAAGAACATCGTTCATCCCGCCTTAATGAGATAAGTACGAAATTCAAAGCCGTGCTGACAAAGTGTGTAGCGCCCGGCCCCCAGGGAGCTACCGTGACGTTGCAGTAGTCTCCAAGTCGAAGGACCGGCTTCTGTTGAGGAGCCTGGCAGAAGTTGGGTAGAAGCGCAAGATATGTTGAATCAAGGTTCGGTCACTCTTCCATATGCACACCCAGCTGACCTAGCTTATCGTCTGTGGAAGCTTAGTCAAGTCTTTGGGCACATCTTCTCCCACAAAGTGCGCCCGCTGGAGATGCTTTGTGCATTCAGTTTGAACAAGTCAGTCTGACACACGACATAGCGCGGGACAATATAAACTCACGCAGCCTGCACGATGCTTTGACTCCTACACAACATTCCAGAGCCATCAGCATGCCGAGCGCTGTCCTACCTCCGATTCCAAAATGGGTACCCGCCCCTCCTACAAAAGCTGATTGTAAGACCAAGGCAGTCTACTACGTAGATGTGGACTCAACTATGTGGACCATCAGTGGACTATGCAGACCTGCCTATCATAGATTTCGCCAAACTCGCCACTCCGGGAGGAAGTGCAGAGCTAGCCAAGGAAGTGCACGATGCCATGACCACATCAGGTTTCCTCTACGTCGTCAATCATGGCCACTCGCAAGCGCAGGTTTGCCTCCATGTTGTATGGGAATATTCGAGTGCAGACTGACCTTCTGTATAGACAGATCGCATGTTTGACATCGCGGATGTCCCGTTCAGTCAAGTCTCCGACCAGGAGAAGAAAGCCTATGAATGCAATGTGAAAGAGCTGGGGACGTACCAAGGGTACAAATTGCGCCAATATTGGGTCTGCCGAGTCCACTGTCCACCCATTGTGTAGATCTGAGTTACATTACCAGCATGTGGACGCGGGCGTACGAGACCAGATCGAAAATTACAATAGTATGTCCTGGATTGTGATGCTGAACGAACCTACCTCTGACACTTTCAGTCACTCGGGACGTGAATGCAAAACAGCACCCTCAGGCCCTGCGACCATTCTTGCCCGAGATTGACCAGTTTATCCGTTTCTGCCACTTCAAGATATTGTATCCTTTGCTCCGGTTCGTCTTTTGAGCTCCTAGACTCCCCTGATCTGCTCTGAAGTTGAATCCAGTCTGCTTGCTATGCAACTCGAGCTTCCCGAGAACACGTTTGTCGATCAATATCAGTTCGATGCAGACGGTGACACTTGGTGTGAGTATTTGTCTGAAGTAGCCCTTCAACCGGCTCACGACAGTCACAGTCCGCAGCATGAAATAGTATGCAATTTTATAGTCTTCTTCTCCAGGGAGGCTCAAATCTTTATAGCTACCCTCGTTCTGAAGATGAGGAGAGAAAGACGAAGAACGTCTGGTTCAAGGGACACACGGGTGCGTACTCAAACTCGCCTCTGAAGTCTGTGCGTCTCATTGAGAGCAATACGCTCAGATTATGTTGGTATCACCCTTCTCTGGAGCCAACCTGTTGCTGCTCTCCAAGTCATGTCGCCAGACGGCAAGTGGCGCTGGGTCAGGCACATCCCTAACTCGGTGGTAAGGACACAACACTTCACGCGCGCTGAGGGGACCCGCAGGACGCTTACCTCGGGTCCGTTACATAGGTCATCAATGCAGGTGATGTCATGGAATTCCTCTCCGGTGGATATTACAAAGCGACTATCCATCGCGTGGTACAGCCGCCCGAGGACCAGCGCGGGTACACGCGCCTCGGCCTGTACTACTTCACGATGCCGGACGACGACGTCCTCCTTGTCCCCCACGCGGAGAGCCCTGTGCTGCAGCGGCAGGGCATCAAGCGTCGTTTTGATGACGCAGATGCCCCCACTACGGGACAGTGGCGCAAGGATAGGGCGAGCAGGGTAGGCAGAACGCAGCTCCAGTTGAAGTCTGATGGCAATGAGCAGGAGGTTATAAGCGGGATAACCGTGCAATACTACAACTGACGTATGTTGGTTCCACTCGCGCGATTGGACAGGAAATGGGCGTCCGATAACTATGCACAGATGAATGCAATGCTGCCCCAATGTTCCTTGTACATTTTAGTTGGATGCAACGCCTGCACTGCATGGCCGTGATGCAGAGGCTGGCACGCTACGCTCTCTCCATCGAATCAAGATCGTTGCGGTTCCATCTCATCACCGTAAAAATCGCGTAAATGCCGCATTCTCTCACCCTCCCCCCTAGAATGTACTTAGATGACATATGATATACCGCGCAGCGGCAGGAAGGATAAGCTTTAGCTGGCATGTACTACCAAGGTTCAGTCACTCCGATATCTCAGATTCATGTCTGCCCAGCTGACCCAGTTTATCGTTGCAGAAGTTGAGCACAGGCAGCCCTTGGCCATCTTCTTGGGGGTGTCTCCGTGCCAGAGGGATTCTTGTACCTCGGACGTCTTCCCTCATTAAGAAGGGCACACAAGACGTGCTCGCTGCGTGCCCTCCTTGCAGTCTGCCGCCGCCTAGGTATTGAAGGTGCGGATCTCGTCGGAGCAAAAATGCCTTGCCCCACCCTTCCGCCTGCGCCCCATTGGGTTCCGGCTCCCGCAACCAATGCGGACCGTAAGATTGTGCTATACCATTCGGAAGCTAACCTACTTACACCATTCGTCGCCAGTGGAATATGCGGAGCTGTCGATCATCGATTTCGCAAAGTTTGCTATGCCCGGAGGTGATGCAGAACTGGCGAAAGAAGTTCATGACGCAATGGTTACCTCTGGCTTTCTCTATGTCATTAATCATGGACACACACAAGAACAGGTATGTTCAGGGTTTCCTATACAGAGACGCTCCTTATCTCTTGTTCTGACACATATCCACTAGACCGACCGTATGTTCGACATAGCCGATATTCCGTTCAGCCGAGTATCCGAGCAAGAGAATAAAACCTATGAGTGCAATGTCGAGGAGCTGGGAACATACCAAGGCTACAAATTGCGACAATTCTGGGTATGAGGTTCTCCTATACGCGCTATGATCGCGTAGACGAGCAGTCTCAATACTAGCACGTCGATGCCGGTGTCCTGGATCAGATTGAGAATTACAACAGTATGAGGCGGTATTATATGGCATGTGCACGGCTGACTACCATTTAGTTACCAGGGACGTTACAGCAAAGCAACATCCACAAGCATTGCGGCCGTTCCTGCCTGAAATAGATCGGTTCATGCGGTTTTGCCACTTTAAAATATTGCATCCTCTACTACGGTGCGTCGAGAGGTTATGACCGTCGTGCAGGATTCACACCGCTACCCCTACAGATTACTGGCCATTCAACTCGAACTTCCGGAGGACGCCTTCGTGAACCAGTATCAGTTCAACGCAGAGGGTGATACCTGGTGTACGTTGTTTGGGTATTTTACAGTGTGAAACTAACCCGCAAGCTGACTGTGCTTTGTAGACCGTAGCATGAAGTAGTACGGCGATAATGTTGTGACGCTGATGTCTATTGGAACTAATGGGGTCCTAGCTACCCTCGTTCCGAGGCCGACGAACAAAGAGCGAAGAATGTCTGGCTGAAGGGACACACAGGCAAGTGTTATACCACAACCAGATGCAGACCTTTTCTCGCCGAGCTCAGCAATGCCATAGACTACGTAGGTATTTCCATTCTTTGGAGCCAGCCCGTCGCGGCTCTGCAGGTTCTGTCTCCCGATGGCAAATGGCGCTGGGTAAGGCACATCTCAAATGCGGTAGTAAGCTGTCTTCTCTAGCATATTGGTCTACACTTCAGTACTGACTGCACTTTTGTGTCACATCTTGTTAGATCATCAATGCGGGCGATGCCATGGACTTCCTCTCCGGCGGGTACTACAAGGCGACGATCCATCGCGTAGTCCAACCACCAGAGGACCAGCGTGGTCACCCACGCCTTGGCCTCTTCTACTTCACGATGCCGGATGACGATGTCCTCCTCGTTCCCCACGTGGAGAGCCCCGTCCTACAGAGGGAGGGCATCAGACGCCGCTTTGACGATGCAGTGGCGCCGACCATGGGACAGTGGCGCAGAAACCGGCTGAGCAGGGTAAGAGAGACAAAGTTTGAGGTAAGGCCTGACGGCAACGAGCAGGAGGTCATACACGGATTACACTGCAGTACTACAATTGAATACGCGCGTTGAGTCGCTCTGCTTGCGCAATGATCGAGCAGAATAACTTGTTCATTTCTGAGACGCCTTCGAAGGGAGTCGAGGGTAAAGGGGAGAATGCTCGATAGCATCGTTGCGGAACTAGTCATTGCTGTGTGATTGTAGTAGACCAGCAGTGGAACGTCCGTGCACGCGGTGTCAGATGTTTCTCCGTCAGTGTTGATGGCAGACTACCTGGATCCATGCTTCGATGTCCGTCCTTCTGCAACCTCCAGGGCTGCTTGTTATGCTGTATGAGGTTCTATCTCCATTCAATGTGCCAGCGTACAAGGTATTGCTACATTACTCTTCATGACTCCCATAAATTCCATCACCATATCCCAGCTACCATCCCCATTTACGTGATGACGGTCGGCGCATCGCGCTGCAGGAACTCCTTGAGGTTGCTAAGTTTCAACGCGACCTCGATCAGGCCCTGCAGACCCTCCTTCGTGGGCTTACTGAGCTCCGCCTTGCCCTTGTCCGCAGCGACGTAGCGCTCGACGTACATGCGCACCGTCGCGCCCTGGCTGCCGGTCCCGCTCAGGCGGAACACGACGCGCGAGCCGTCCTCGAAGCGCACGACCTGGCCCTGGTTCTTCGACACGCTGTGGTCGATCGGGTCCGTGTAGTCAAAGTTGTACGCGTCCTTGACGACGAACGTCTGCCCCGTCGACGCGGACGTGTGGGTCGTGCCCGCGAGGTCGCCCGACGCGATGTGTGCGTTCAGCTTCTCGACGAGCTTGTGTGCACCCTCGGACGAGACCTCCTCGTAGTCGTAGCGCGAGAAGAACGAGCGCCCGTACACGGCGTAGTGCTTCTGCAGCAGCTCGTTGATGCCGAGCAGTTCGTTCGGCGACTGCTTGTTCGCGTATGCAAGGATGTTGAGCCATGCTGAACGAGCCTGTCAGGATGCAGCTCGTATCATTGTCGGAGGCGACACTCACCGACGATAGCCCATACACCGTCCTTCTCACGAATGTGGTCCGAACCGGTACCGAACGACTCCTCACCGCAGATAGAGAGGCGACCCGCGTCCATAAGATTGCCGAAGAACTTCCAACCTGTACGTTTGGTCAGCAGAGCTCGCATGCAGACGTATACCAGTAGCCTTACCTGTCGGGACGACATGGCACTCAAGGCCCTTCTTCTTGGCGACGTAGTCGATCTGCGCACTGGTGGGCATACTGCGTGCGAGCCCCTTAACACCACCCTTCTTAAAGTAAGGAATAGCATCCGCCGCCCAGTCGGCGATGATTGCGACGCTGTCACTGGGAGTGACGAACGCGCCCTTGCCGTAGATCATGTTCCGGTCACCGTCTCCGTCACTCGCCGCACCAAACGCAATTTGGTCGCGCTCGACGCGCTCAACAAGCTCGTGGGCATACGTCAAGTTCGGGTCGGGATGTCCACCGCCGAAGTCTGGCAGCGGCTTGTCGTTCTGCACGGACGACGCGGGCAAGCCTAGTGTATCGACGAAGATAGCGCGGCCGTACGGGCCGGTGACACCGTGCATGCCGTCGAAGAGGACCTTGAAGGTGTCTGCCTTTTCGACGAGGAAGCTCTTGATGAGAGGGAAGTCGAAGATCTCCTGCAGCATCTCGAGGTAATCCTTCACCGAGTCGATGACCTGCACCTCCGTCGGGCCGTACTTGAATGTACCAATCTTGCTCAGATCTGCGGGCGGGAGCTCGAGCACCTTGTATGCTGAGATGACCTTGCTCTTCTCGAAGATCTTGTTCGTTACGTTCTCCGGAGCAGGACCACCGTTCGAGACGTTGTACTTGATACCGAAGTCGTTGTTCGGTCCACCGGGATTATGAGACGCGGTGAGCAGGATACCACCGTTCGCCTTGTACTTGCGGATGACATTCGAGGCAGCAGGTGTCGAAAGGATGACGTCCTTTCCAACGATGAATTTCGCGACGCCGTTTGCAGCGCCGATCTTGAGGATCAACTGCGCGGTTTCAGGAGAGTAGAAGCGGCCATCACCACCGATGACAAGGGTCATGCCCTTCGGCTCGATGGAGTCGAAGATGGCCTGGATGAAGTTCTCTGTGTAATGCTACTTCGATCAATCATCGTGCACACAAAGACCGCAGACTATGCTCACCTCCTGTTGAAAGACCTTGACCCTGTATGCCACTCGTTAGTACCAGCTATGTTTGATCACAGTGCCAAGAATGCGAGACGCGCGAGTAGGTCGCGTCCGCCGACGAGGCTGCGCGGAGTATCCATCACTATCTTGTGGATCTCATAGCGAGGCATGATTCGTCCAGTACGTGCCCGCCCGGATCCCTCGATGCCCTCGCCTACCGTGTGGTGCTCATACAGCACACCCATGCGCGCTATTCAGAGCATACGGGCTACTCACCGCTTGCGCAGGCCAGATGTTCCGGGCTTTTGGCCATCGTAGGGCTTGGTCTGTATTTCCTTGACCTGGAACGACATGGTAGGTGAGGAGGATGGGGATGTGCTGCCGACGCACTCGAGCTTTATAGCAGCGATCTAATCGACTCCGTCATCGACAGCAAAGTGTGACGTGTGTGACACTCGCGTGACATCACGCGTTCCTGCCAGCGAACTTGTGTCCTCACAACGGGCTTGTAACTTTCCATCGCACGAATACTAAGTATCACCGCCGACCGTGTCTCTAAGCTATGCGGTGGACCGAGCTGGGTGGTATTTCGGCCCCCCATCGTGCGCACGTTGGAAGGTCAACGATCTCTGAAACGGTAACACGCACGGCGGCAGCGTATGTCACGGTTTCTGACGTCAGAGAGCAGCAAGGACGAGCTAGTGATTGTCCATTTCACCGCCAGAGCGAAATACCAGACTGCCGATGAAGCGGTGATGAAGAGTGTGGTGTGCATTCCGAGCCGCATATGCATCTTAGCACAGTTCTAGCGAGTCGATTGCGGGAGAGATATGCTCAGGTGCGCACGACGAGGAACTGTTCTGGAACTTCCGGGCTTTCGTACTGACCCAGCCGCGTTCCCGCCTCCAGCTCGCCGTCCGCCCTCCTATGCACAACACGTTCAACCTAGCACCACATCACATATCAGCCCGCGGTTTCAACACGCACGACCCATCGCCGCACACACCTGAAAGACACGCGTGTTATACCCGAACTGCATAAGGTTCGGTCCGCTCTGCTTCACGATACCCAGGATCTGATCCCGCGCGATCATGGGCACATCTTCCGAGCCCAGGTCCAATGGCCGGTTCACATGCGCCGCCCGGAGAGTCTTCGTCTGTGCTAGGATCGGTCCCAGCTTGCCCTGTATGCTCAGCGGTCAACACAAGCTGCAAGCGCCTGAGCTAGGACAACTCACCAATGATCCCTGTTCGATGACAATGAACAGTTGCTCCAACCGCTGGCAGTTACGGCAAATATAGTCGACACTCGCGAGGCTCATTCGTAGCCTATGCACGCTGAAGCGTCGCAGGCTTGCTCGGTGTCGATCGACGATGGCTCTGCAAAATCCTTGGTCCAGCGCAGGACCGACGTTCCCACCGATCGTCGAGATGTGGAATTGCTCGAGCTGCGCGGATTGCAGTAACGCGAGCACGTCTTGGTACCATGTCGGCGAGCTGTCAACTGTAAGTGTGATGGAGCGCAACTGCTCAAGGGATCGATGTCGTGCACAGAGCGCGCTGAAGTGCGCCATATCCTGCACGCCCTCATTAGGCGATATACCCAAGACGAACTGACGACCTTCTTACGAAAGACGGTGAGAGGCCCTCCATGCCCAAGGCCAGCAGGCCGTGTGTATTCTCAGAGATGACGGCCCAAACACCACGCTCCGTCACTTTGACGCAACCAGCGATGTAGAGCCGCTCCAGATTCGGTACGTTCGGGGCAATGTCCTGCAAGATAGAATCATTTACCGTCCCCGGCATCTGGTCGGTCGTCCTCAGAAACCATCCCGAAGCTGCAATCACCCGTACTGACCTTGCACAGGATGGTCAAGTGTCTCAAGGTGGCTCCCGTGGCTTGAGTCCACGCCGGCAACACTTCGACGACTGCGGTTCTCGGCATAATGAGCGAGATACGGCGCAGATGCGTGAACCTGCGCAGGGTCCGCGGGTCGTAGTGATTCTCGTGGTTGCCATTGATCTCGAGCTCTTCGAGATACTGACATGGGAGGAGCGCCTCCAGGATCTCGGTCGTCAGCGAGCCGTCACGCGTCCAGGTGCATGAACGGAGGTTGACACAGTTCTTGATGCCAGAGAGACAGAGCCGGAGGGTCGCCTCGTTCTCGATAACGTAGAAAGACTTTGGAAAGTCCCTGATTTCTAGTTGGTATCAGCCCTTGACTTTTCGGAGAGATATCTCAGGGTGTACTTACCGAGCCGCTGTACATGTTGCGCTAGGTGGGGACAGGAGCTGAGTGTTCGGAACAGCTTGATCACCTGTATTGCCCCCTCCGTGGCTGAACATGAATGGGTTCGGCGGGGAGCTCACCTTCGCCTTCCCTTCCTTGTGCCAGGCATATATGAACGCCCTCTCGTAGAGATACGGCACCGCGAATTTGTAGAACGACCGGTTCACGAGGCAGAGCGCGGCGAAGTGGCTGGGTCGAACTAATTGCTGCATTATCACTGGCAGCAACTCCAGCGGTAGATCCAGAAACGTCTGTGACATAACTTCAGTACGGATGCCTGTGCCGGTGATCTCAAAGGTCGTGAATGAGGTGTGAACAACATATATCGAGCTGCAAGGTGCTGACGTGAGTGTCAGATGAGAAAGAAGAGGGCGCCTCCAGGCCGAATTGCCTCCTCATCCGCCACCACCACATACCCCACCCTTGCTCACCGACATCCAGTATTCATCACTATGACGAAGCACAGTAAAAATAATACCGCCTCTTCTATCTTCTCCTATGCAGAATACAAGAAACTCGACTATGGTACGAAGCGGGTGAGTCGACACAGTAGTTGGGTCGCGTGAAGCTAATCCTGAACGTTGCAGCAACGTCTAGGGAACGAGTCGATGAGGAGGTTCGATGCGTGTGCGCTGTGCTTGCAGAGAGCACGAGAGCCGGTGGCATGTCAGAAAGGCCATCTCTTTTGTAAAGAATGTGTCTATACGGACCTAGGTACGTTTCTCAAATGCGAGACGTATGCCGCTCAGTGACGATGGCGTTGCTACTCAGTCACGCAGCTCGATGATATCAAACGTCAGAAGGCACGACTGGAGGCATTGAAACGGGAAGCGGAGGAGGAGAGGCAGAGGGCACGCGAGGCCGCACGGGAACGCGTCCTGCTCGAGTTCGAGAAGGGTCAGCTCGGGTTGGCGAGCACACCGACCGTCACGACGTCTGGCGCGGCCTCCAAAGACTGTGAGTTTGCGACTATCAGATCAGCTCGCGCTCATGTTGATAATCCTCCGTGCAGCGCGTGGCACGAAGCGGAAGTTCGACTTCGATGAGACCACCGTCGAGACTTTGGCACGGGAGGCGGAGGAGGCGGCGCTACGCCAGATCGAACGCGAACAAGCCGAAGCTCTGAAGCATAAACTCCCTGACTTCTGGTTGCCGTCGCTCACACCCACATACACCTCGAGCGGGCCACCCACGTCGCTCACCGACGTTAAGATCCAAACAACATGCCACGGCGGGACACCCGCCCACCCACTAACGTATGTCCTTGTTCCTGCTCTACTCTCAGTATGAAGACCTATTTCCCTCAGACGAAAAAACCTGATACCGGTTAACTTTATATGGGAGAAGAACGTTGCTCCGCCCAGATCTGTAGAGTCAACTCCCGCAACGGACAGCGGGGAGGAACCAAAGGCAAACCATGCAGATGACAAAGTCGCGATCTGTCCCTCTTGCAAGAAGACACTGTCGAATAGTACTCTGATGTACCGTGAGTTGGCCCTTATGCCGTATGTTCGGTCCGATTATCTTTACCCTTCCGAACAGTTATGAAACCTTGCGGTCACGTCGTCTGTAAGACGTGTACGGATAAGCTGGTCAAACCGGGGAAGCAGTGCATTCATTGCGATGTCAAGTTGACTGAGAAGGAAATCATCCAGCTCACCCGAGAAGGTCCGTTTCCGAACAACGAACTCACGATTAGCGTTGCTTTATCTCGCATACAGGAACTGGTTATGCTGCTGGAGGTCTAGCTGAAACCTCAAAGAAGGGTGTTGCTTTCCAAGGCTGACTTCATCTCCGTTTGCTCCTTCGCTCCCTCCGGACCGATCCGCCTCTTCAAAGTATCTTCTCCTGATGGAATGGAGGCTCTCGAGTCATGCGTGTCTGGCATCAAAAAACGTGTCTGCGTGAACATGATGGAACGTGTCTGTCTACTGATGTCCGTGATGAAAACAGGTCGCAATGCGGGGTATCGTGTGCGGGGACTCTAAGCGCAACGTATGACGGCGTGGAGACAGCGAAAACCCAACGTCCGTATGATTGCCAAGAGACGAGGGCAGATAGCACGGCTGCTTCGCCGAGCTCTGCTGTCGGCTAGGGACTCAACGTCCACTGACATGCTGGATTCACTTTTGTTGGGTAGTGTTGGTGAGTCGCCAGCACACATCGGCGCGGGGCTCTGTGGGTTGTCGCTGTTAGTGCAGCCCTACAGAGAAAGGATGAACGCACCCGATACCACCTGGCGTTGTCCAGCGAGGATGACTCCGCCAGCGGAGTATCATCCAGGTCGGGCGAGAGGTCGTCGTGCAGGTCATGTATGTCGTGACAAACATTTTGGCGATCGGAGATGGAGTAAAGGAACGTGGAGTTGGCTCGCAGGTAGAAGCCACAGTCAAGTCCGAGGCGAATGCGCTGCCTCAGTCTGCGTTGGAGGTGCGCAAGGAGAACAGGAAGGTGGAGTGGGTGTCCGCTGGAGAGCAGTGCTGCGCGAACGAGGGCGAGCGTAAACGAGGGCCAGTTGGTGCAGTTGCGGTCCGCGTCCCTTGGGGTAGCTCTCGTTCGCGGTAGTCGGGCGCGGGTAGTCTTCAACGACGGCCTGCAGCCCGACTCGGTGCGCATCGGCATCCTTCGAGCGCGATGTGGGGGGCGGTCACGGGGCTTCAGACAAGCGTGTGCGGTGCGCCGCCGTTGAGCATTCGCCTTGAGGTGCATCGTGGGTGAGGACCGTGGATTCCAGCGAGGCAGATACGGAAGGGCGCAGCTCGCAGCACGCTGCAGACACAAGCATTTTGGGCGAGAAGCCCCGGCTTCGTTTTATTGAACTTCGGAACTCGGGGGGCGTGCTGCAGAGAGGTCAGGCGGACGATGCGCTGACCGCTTTCGGAGCGCGCTCGCGACACACGAGCGAGGTACAGGTCGGCTAGGCCTTCGCTAAAGCCGGCCACGCGACGTTCGACATGAGAGGCCGCCCAAGGAAGCATGCTCGTGCGGGAGGCTACGTTACTGCGGCGTATATGAACCATTTACAACCGACGTTACCAGGTCGATCTCGGCAAGCTACGGGAATAAGCAACTATGTATTACAGAGTGGTGTTGTACAAGGTACAACAGAGAGCACGATACAAGTTGTGGAAGTATGTATGGCACTGCGCGACCTTGCCAGTCCAATCGATCTGTGGGACCAGTAGAGTACACCAACATCCAGCAGGAAGCTCATCTACACGTACAACAGTGTGCTTGCTCCTCGTGTTATCACACAGAGGAGAAGGCAACCAATTCAGACTCTGGCAGCGAGAATGCCCAAGCCGATGCCCGCACAGAATGCGCCCACGAGCGCTAGTCCGAGCCCGAAACTGGTCGACGAGTTCGGTTTCGCTTGCGAGTTGTCTTCGATGTCGACGTTCCACAAGGAAAGCGACCGGGCAATGCGTGACTTGAGCGGCCCAAGCAGCGAAATAGAAAACATGAACAACGAGCCAACGTGCAGTGGGTCAAAGGGAGCCGGGGCGCACTGCGAATCGCGACGCATCCGCGTTTCGGTGAAGACGGGTGGGCGATCGTCGCCTGCGCCACGGGCAACCGGAGCGAGCGCAGTGTCCGCACGTCTACGCTTGCGCAGACCTACAGCTATCTCCTGCGACAGTGTGCCCTCCCACTCTGCCTCCCACTGCGCTTTATCCCAGGCGCTGTTTGTACGGGCGCGTGCCGCAGCTGGACTCTTGGATGCGCGCACGGTGTCAGCAGACACGCTGGGGCTGAGCTTCTCCACGGCACGCTCGACTTCTCGCCATCGCAAGAAGCGGCTGGCCGCCTCGCCACGCAGCCGCGCGAGTGTCTCGGGAGTGCGGAAGAGGCCCGTGCGAAGGGCATGCGGAGTTGCGGGCCGGAACGATGAGAGCGTGGAAGCCGTGTGCGGCGAGGATGTGCCGGCGTAGATGGGTGAGGAGAAGGCGGATGAAGCGTTAGAGGGCGCATAGGCAGCAGGGAATGGATACGTTGGATGCGCGGGCAACGGCGGCAATATGATGACTGGTATGTGTGGGCCCAATGCATCGAGTAGTGACTTCTCCGTGGGGGTGGGCGTGGAGTGGGCAAGAAGAATCAATGCGGTGTATAGAGGTGCTGAGTTGGACGACAGTAGGTTCGCGAGCACAGCGCTAGGTGCGTAGTTGGGATGAAGAGCCTCAAGCATCTGCTGAAACGGTCCATGAATGACAGACAGAGTACGAGCGACGATTGACTCAGTCTAAGTGCCTGTCAGCATACGCAGAGCGACACAACAGTACAACGTACGTCGTCAGAAGCGTCGTAACCTGGCAGCTCGACGATCTCTACATTGCGTGCTGGCTCTACATGCTCGAGGCCGTGCGCATCGCGGTGCTCTACCCAGCGCGTAGACGCGCGCAATACGCTCACCCTCGGCGCATCGTCGTCCATACCGTGCACCTCCTCTTCCCACGTCCCGAGCTCGACAATCTCGTCATTCTCCTCCAGTAAGTGTGCGACGAGAGAAGCGGTAGATGCTGCTGCACGTCGAGGGGCGAGAACGAGCAAGCGGAGGTCGCCCAGTGTCTCGCCGTAAGGGGTGGCTCGCTTCGCAGGAGTGGGTAGCGTCAGGGAAGGAATAATCAGACTGTGTGTTGAGTCGTGTAGCTCCCCATCTGACTCGCTGGGCAGCGCGCTATGTTGGGTCTGGCCTGAGTGGGGTGGGCTACCAGGACCAGAGGAGAACAAGAACGAGGATATCTCGGAGGGGAAGGAGGATACGGAGTCTCCCGACGGGCTG
Source organism: Fomitopsis palustris (assembly GCA_029783445.1). NCBI lineage: Eukaryota > Fungi > Basidiomycota > Agaricomycetes > Polyporales > Fomitopsidaceae > Fomitopsis > Fomitopsis palustris. Next base: position 41,668 of record JARAOQ010000018.1, on the reverse strand, counting down.
CCCGGCGACGGCAGTGGGCTTTGCGGGGTCGACGGCCTCGAGAGGTGCATCTTTGCCGTAGGCTCTCCAGATAGTTCCACGGTTGTTTCATCCGAGCTCGTCGATGCTGACATAGAGAGGTCAGCGATGTTCAGTCGACGCAGCCCTCGAACGGTGGACATGCTCGTTCCAGGTTCGTATTCGCTCTCCATCTGCGTCGAGCTAGTGTTGCTGATGAAGGGGTATGGTTGTGGTATTGTACAAGGCAAAGATAGGATTGCGACTGGGTTGCGACTGAAACGCAGCCCGAATAAGCGAACGCAGGTGGTGGAAGCTGGGGAGGGCGCCCGACTGCGAGCACACATCTTATCTTATCTTTGATTACGTAATTGAATATCCTCGTCGGTCCTCTGGTCCTTACTGTAAGGAGATTTCCTCACCAACCCCCTTCTTCATCTCGGAGCTGCCCTAGGCTCATTCTACGCGGGTCTACGCGTTGTACAAGCCCTCCTAGTTCTGCCCAGAGCAGAGAACTTGGAGTGTTCTATTAGAAGATGTGGAACACGATGTATATCGATAACGGAGACGAAGGCACACCGAAACTTCGCCAGTACGGATACCCATGTGGGTTCCGTGCACCACGCTTACATTCAGTGTATTCTCTGACGGCCATTGTATTACTGCTGCGTGGAAGGTGCAGCCTGTTTCAAAGCAAGTACGCCTGAGACATCTATATGGGAGCTCTCGTATTCGTTACGTCGTACTCCTTATGACCAACGCTTCCAGCTTCGCATCAAGGACCTCGGCCGCCGCTCTCAACTCTGCCTTGGCACTCCCTGTCGCAGAAACCGCAATAACGGAAGAAGGTAGGTAGTAGACAACTTGTGTTCTGCTTTCTTCGGCATTCTCCAACACCAGGACTGCTAGCGGAACATTCAAAGGAACGTAGGGATCATGGGTGATCATCGTCTCGGCCACCAGGGGGTTCCCCAAGATGTACCGCGTCGCCCTTGGTACCGTGCTCTCTTGGTTATAATATGCGCTGCGCCAATTATGGAACGGCATTGCAGCAAAGAGGCTGGGAGCACTTTCAATTTCGCGGAGACGATGTATGAATAGAAGACGGCCTACACGAAGTCCTTCCCGCCGCTAATTTCCTGGATACCATTTTCGAGCACCTCTCTTGAAGTAGCCGTTCGTAGCAACTCAAAGACCTTTGGCCCCGCTCTGTCTCTGCTCAGCTCCCGATCGAACCTAGTAGTCACCTCGTCGAAAGAGAGGGAAGTAGTGAAGATGACGCGTTTCGCTTGTACGTCGTGAATTGTCTTGGACATGGTAGCTGAAGCGGCGGGCGCGATGACTGCGTCACGGTCGTGGCTTGATCGAGTTGCCCTTTATACCCATGCTCACAGCGTGGCAGATAGGCTTCTCGATGTTTACTCGTCGAAGATCCCGAGACATCCGGCGAAGCCTATTCAGCAATGCAGCTGGTAGGCACCTATGACTATGGATACCCATGAAAATGGGCCCTTCCTCTCTTTCAATGACCCAGGTACCGCAACGACCGAGGCAAGCACGCTAGCTACGATCAAATACTTCCCTTGGCTTAAGGCTGTCTCAGAGGCAGGGGTGGGTACTACTGCTGTGAACGTTTAGGTCTCCTCTCTGAGGCTCTGCTGGCCGTGGATCAACACTAAGCCACTCGGTGGCCCGGAGGACGTCTTGATCATCGTACTGCGGTCTTGTCAACCTATGGCCGAGGTCACTTCGAGCGCCAGTACGTCCATCGCCCAACTCGATAGGCCACTTTTGTCAGGCTGACAATGGCGTGGCGTTAGCTCGGAAGGTCAGCTGCTGATCAGACTGCCAGTGGTAGGTCCTGCTTCTGGACGTCTTGTTACCCTGCTTCACACAGGTAAGTAATGCTTAACATACCGCCGGTCCTTTCATCCTGTCAGTGAGAGACCGAGGCAGGGAGCGCTTGGCTAAGCCAGTGAGTTAGAGGACTCAGGGGGGTCTGAATGAGCAAAGACTTATGAGCAAAGACTACTACCGCTCAGCTACAGGCACTTGGTATGTATATCTCCATGTTTTGCATTTGTATCCCGACGCCGTGGGCGCTGGCGCTAACTCGGTACTCGCGCGATCGCGAAGCCATGCTCAAGACAGTGTTAGGCTAGCTAAACTCGGCGTTTGCTCGTAGGTTTGCGATAAAAGAAGCGAGAGGGTCTTCCGAGGATGTGCACCCCTCATGTATCCCACTGCCATCCTCTCTTGCCTTGCGGCCCTTGTAAGTCGCCACTCCGTTGATAGCTATGGTGTCTAACCGTGTACGATGTCCCAGGTTACTCATGCGTTTTACCGGAAGCACGAACCAAGATCTCTGCTCCTCACCTCGATCGCTCTCGCAACTTTCCCGACTCTGCCACATCTGATGTCAGCCAGCCCATCTAACCTCCGGAGTTACTTAATTTGTTGCGGAACGTACTACGCGACCCTCGTCCTATCTATTGTGGTATATCGGTTATCGCCCGTGCATCCGCTATCCAACTATCCAGGACCCGTCCTATGCAAGCTGTCCAAGTTTTGGCTTATGTGGATCACATCTCAGGGGAAGTTGCATGTCTACATACAACGCCTGCATGCAGAGTATGGGCCCATTGTTCGCACTGGTCGGTAATATGCATCTTTCCTATTCAACAGTTGTTATTATAACGGTCACAGGGCCTAACGAGTTGTCCATCATCGATACCACACTTGTGCCAGGCATTCTTGGGTCAAACAGCATGCCAAAGGGACCCAGTATGTTCCACGCCATCCTTGCACACTATCAAGCTGAAATATGTTGCATCAAGTGTGGGATGGGAGGCAAGCAGCGGGAAAGCGGGGCCTGCCATCTAGCGCGAAAGGTGGTCTCATCGGGGCGCGCGACAAGCAATGGCACACGGAGGCGCGTCGAGTGTGGAATCGAGCGTTCGCGACGTCCGCCGTGAAGCAGCACGAGCCCATCGTGCTGCGTAGGGCAACCCAGCTTGTCGACGAGTTGAAGAAGAGATGCGAGATGTCCGTGGATCGGAGTCGGGCGTCGGAAAGTGGTGAAGCACGCCTTGATATCGCACTTTGGCTGAGTCTCTTCTCGTAAGTCATGCAGCCACCCTGGTGGCTGATATATGCGGAAGCGCGATACTGATGCGCAGCCGTAGGTTTGACTTTATGGGTGACTTTGTGTAAGTTGCAACGGTAGCCCCCTAGTATGTGACCGAGTAACGATCGCCCGACAGATTTAGTGTACCCTTTGGGCTCATGAGCGAAGGCTCGGATAAAGGTGGCCTCATCCATGGCATGGAATCCAGTCTGTAGTGAGTGTCCTGAGCCAAACGAGCCATCCCGCGCATAATTTGTCTCGATACAGCATGCCTGCAGTGGCAGGACACGTCCCATGGACAGTGGGCCTCATCTCGTCACTCAACCTGCAAGTGAGCAGTTTAGGCGACCTCGCATTGAGGTTGGTGACAAAGCGGCTGAGACAAGGGGCGAAGTACTATGATCTCTTCTACCACATTGTCAGCGCTCCTGCACTCTGCTCTGCTCGTGGCTAACCAGTGTCCGCAGAATGACGAGGCGAAACTGGAAAAAGAACATACACCGATCCCTGTCGTCGTCATGAACGCAGCCACTGCTGTCGTCGCAGGTTCAGATACAACTGCGACCACACTCAGCAGTATCGCCTACTTTCTTCTCTCAAATCCAGCGTGCTTCTCGCGTCTCAGAGCCGAGATCGATGAGGCGTTCCCGCCTGGCGTGAAGGAGCCGACGGACACAACGGTCCTAGCCCAGATGCCCTATCTGAACGCCGTTATGTGAGTTACGGCTTTGTTACCCTGAAGAGATCGCTGCTTACACGACGTTCTGCGGGGTTAGCAACGAAGGTCTTCGCCTATATCCTGCTGTACCCACCATGCTACAGCGTGCACCCTCCAAAGGCAGTGGCGGACATCTACTGGGTCCCGGGTGAGTCCCCCATCTGTCCTCTCCAAGTCCCGCTTAGCTTATGTTTGCTAGTGTCTTCATCCCGGAAGGCATTGCTGTCACTGTCCCGCCATATGCGATGCACCGCAACCCGCGCTACTTCTCACCCGACCCAGACAAGTTCTGGCCGGATCGCTGGCTCGCGGGCGTGAAGGAAGGCATGGTCACCGACAGGAGCGCATTCATACCCTTCTCTACAGGCTCTGCGGGCTGCGTTGGGAAGCCTCTTGCCCTCGTCGAGCTACGAGTAGTTATTGCTTCACTGGTTCAGGCGTTTGATATGCGCTTTGCCCCTGAGTATGATACGAAACAGTGGGAGGAGGATTTCCAGGACTACTTTGTTGCGCGGAAGGGCGAGCTGCCTGTAGTGCTTTCTTGCCGGGCCTCTGCATGACTGCACATTCTTGTGGTTGCATGGCCATCGTAAATGGGCTAAATGGGCGTGCACTTGTCGAGAGACTATTATCTTATATACATAGGCGGCGCCGGCTACTAGCTCGAGGACGAGGTGTCGAGAGTCCAAAGGCCGGGAGGACCCGGGACACGCTTCGCGCGACGTCACACGCTAGCTCGCGCGCCTGCAAACTCGAGTCCACTGCTCGTTGTACTGTATCATACCATCCATCGTTCCCGACGCCCAGGGGACCGTAACCAACACCTTTGAAGCCTCGAGGTCACCAGCTCTACTTAGGAAATGTCGAGTGAATCAACGGCGAAGCCGACATCAAGCGAGAACATTGTTGCACAGAAGGTGCGTCTTGACGGAACGTCGTTTGGAATCTGCTAATAGATGACTGTTCTCGTTGGGTGCAGTATGACCGTTGCCGTGCGTAGAGCCTTGCTCTCGTTTTGTATGCATAGCTGATAATAGTCCCCTTTACCTGCCCACGACCGTTTCAACACACGACTGCCGAACGACCGCACGCGCTTCCCTACTCCCTCTGCATCCTCTGCATGCGTCCTACCGGTGATTCCGCGAACACCGGACGTACAGTGGCCGACCTCGTCGTCAAGTCGTATGTCCTACTCCCCTGCGCAGATACCCCGCAATACTGACCACATTGTCTGCACCTCCAGAGGAGTCGGCTTCAGCGTCGGCGTGATTGCCTCCGTCATCCTCTTCCGCCGTAAGCACCTCTATCGCATCTGTGGTAGCGGACTCACCGCAGCTGCCTGTCAGGACGGGCATGGCCGATCGCGCTCTCGACGGGTTTCGGTGCCGGCGCTGCATACGCAGACTGCGACCGCTCGTTCAACCCCGCACGGATACCTGGCACGCGCGTCGTCAGTGCGCAGGAGCTTGCCGCGCTCGCTGCCGATGCACAACAACCGAAGTGAGGGAAGGGGTGTGTGGCTGAAAGGCTGGGGAGGAGGACTGCGTTTGTGCGCCTCGGCGGCGGTCGCACGTATGGTACACGGCGGGACATAGAACAATACATTTCGCTCTATCGCTCAAGGTTCGTGCCCTGCCTATCGCACGGGACAAAGAACACGTAATGTCGCTAGTCTTTCATGAGTGTCTCCTCGTCTCCACCACCTGTGCTCCCTGCTCCCACCCCGGTCTTCCCCGTGGCTGTCTTGAGAGGGATGATACGCCTGTCCTCATTGTCCTTCGCAGGGTACACTGTGTCTGGTTTTGGAAGGGTTCGTTGAGGCTCGCCGAGCACGAGGCGTTTGTAGAGAACGACTGTGAAGGATCATGAGCCGGATGCAGTGCGACAACACCAGTCTGTCCGATGTGCAGCAATACAGCATCGCACTTGTGCGAGTCCCAGGCAAGATGTGCACTCACATGACGTGGCAGCGATGATTGGTATTGTGACGATAATCGTCTGGAGGCGTCGTCCCTCCGGCGATAGTTTTGGGGCCATTGAGTATATCAATCTTCAATACGACGTCCGACGCACGGAGTCTCAAACGAGGCCTATATGCAGTGCTGCAGCTTCGCAACTTGCGGAGTCGCGAGACACAGAGCAGCCTCTTCCAATGGACAGGAGAACCCAAGCCTGGAAGCTGACTCTGAAGCCAGTCGATGAACGATGATCAACCGACCTCGAGAGGTAGTAGACTACTGGACGCAAACTGGGCGTTTGCACTTGCACAACAAGGCACGTGGTACACAACACCTGCGTGTTCTATCCCACTCAGAAATCGCAAAATCATACAGGAATGTTATAAAAGCGGAAAAATGTATAATCGGACTATATATACACTAGATCGCTTCAACATGGCAAATGCGAACGTATGAGACGCAGTGACGTCAGTCATGACCAATGAGAGGTCTTACGTGACTATCCGTAAATGGAAACACAGCTGCCTCTCTAGGCAATCGCCACACCTCTAGCTGCGACCCTGTCAAACCTTTGAAGTCCGCCGCTGCTTCTGGAGTGAAATACTGACCAAGTGATAGGCTTCGGAGAGTGTATATAAGCCACTGACCGATTCCCCATACTTCTGTGGTCGATCCTCTCTACTACTGCACTTGCACTGGGGCTAATTGCAACGTTCCGCTGGCAGCAGCTTGTCTAACTCCCTGGACTACAGCTTGTGATCGCAACATGGGCTTCCACAGATGATAGGGGCATAGGTGAGCGTGCCTCACAGTGCAGTCACGGTGCGAGATGTCTCCCTTGAATGGGAATGATAACAGAGATCCATCGCTCTTGCGTACGGCCTTCCGTGTTTGCCTTGTCACCATGACCAGGAGAGGGTTCGGGAGGCATCGTGCAAGGCTGCCGCTCCTTTGCGGATAACCATACACCCCGCGATTTGTCTAGCATGATGTCGTGTTTCAGGGCATTGGTCAACCGTGCGTTACCGCTGTGTGTCATTTGGTCTGGCCAAATCCTCGAGGCACGTTCCATGTGCTACGCTGAGGAGCGCGTCGAAGCCGTCGGGCGGAGCTCTCGCGCCGCAGCGTCGCGGCCGCCCCTAAGCGCCGGGAGTATAGCTTACCTCTTCTCAGACGAGTCTCAGACCCTTGGCGTGCTTCATGTGACGTAAGGGGACCGCTCAGTCACTCGACTGACTCTATGTTTAGGGCCAACGATCGAATTCCCCCTCACCCTTGTCACTCACTTCGAGTTGAATGGACGAACCAAAGTTGCCAACGCACGAAGACGTTCCTGAGATCGGCCCCGTTCTCGCGGAGCCCCAAGGCTCCTGGAATGGCGAGCTAAAGCCCGAGGAGGTTTGGTGGCGCGATCGGTACAAGTGGTTGGAGGAACAGGGGTATGTGCTCCGCTCGCGCTACCGGCCGGATTGGGTTCCGTCATGGACGACGAAGCACAAGCCATACTGGAAATGTGATGATGGACAGGCCATCCTGGTACGTGACCACTTATCGACTTTACTCGGGGCTATCATATTGAACCACCGATGCGAATACTTGATAACTCCAGGTCCCCCACCTGTTGGATGCCTCGAGAGTATCGGATGGCGAACCGATTATCTTGAAGAGAATCCTGAAGAGCGAGCATCCGTACGAGGTCGAGATCACCGGTTTTCTATCTTCTGAGCCACTGGTTTCCGATCCCCGGAACCACTGTGTGCGGCTCTACGACGTCCTCCAGGTTCCAAACGAAGATGACATGGTGATCCTGGTCTTACCTCTATTGCGACGTTACGACAGTCCGCCGTTTGAAACAGTCGAAGAGGCGATAGACTTCTTCAGCCAAGTATTTGAGGTATGCGGGCCGCTAGCTGTAGGGGACACTCGATAAGTATTCTTCAGGGCTTGCAATTCATGCACCATCATCACGTCGCTCATAGGTATGGCTGTACCAGCTGCCATCATGATTGTAGCCTGACATAGAACAGGGACTGCATGAACCAGAACATCATGATGGACCCGAAACCGCTTTACCCAGAGTCATATCATCCTCGTGTCATTGAATGGAATCGCGATCTCTCGCATCCCGCCAAACATCATACACGAACGACACATCCAACAAAGTACTATTTCATCGACTTCGGGATATCGCGGAAGTACGACCCCGCAGACTTGCCGCCCAGAGAGCCACCTATCTTTGGCGGGGATAGATCTGTACCAGAGTTCAACAAGTCGGATGAGCCCTGCGACCCTTTCCCAACAGACATCTACTACGTGGGTAATCTCATTCGGGAAGATTTCCTCCAAGTGCGTAGTGGATGACACACGGTTGTCGAGGGTGCTTCTTATCTGACTTGTTCCACAGAGATTCCATGGTGTGGAGTTCATGCAACCTCTCATCGACGATATGGTGCAAGATGAACCGGAAAAGCGTCCGACGATCGACGAAGTCATCGCTCGGTTCGACGAGATCCGTGCATCGCTCCAGGCACGCAAGTTGCGGTCCCGGTTGGTAGCCAATAACGAGAATAGAGTGGAGCGAGTAGTCAAGAGCATGAAGCATGCGCTCGTTCGGAAGGTGTCTCATCCGCTCCCTGGCCTTCACGGCAAGGAGCACCACTCGCATCCACAGTAATGATGACGGTTTATCCCGACGTTGTACAAGAATAGACTAGAAAATATCACCTCGACGTTTCTACCAAACCGGCTGATATGTGCGGGAGAGCGTCGGAACCAGGTTCGGGTATGGAGCTCGATGTATATGTTGGTGCGCCCGTTCAGCCGCATCAGGATGCCGCGGCGCATAACCGCACGGCTTTGACTTGACGCTCATGGATAGGGACTCCTACGGTCGCGCTCCACAAGCGTTGCTTCAGTGCGACGCTCCGTCGGGGGAGACAGCGGAACGGGTTGCGATGTGCGGACACCCTCTTGCAAGCCCGTCGGCCTGCCTTATGCTCCTCGTCCGTGTTCTGCCCGGGGACCCCATCAGCTTGGTCCGTAAGCATGGGTGGCTTCCTTTGCGAACAAATCGCCCGTCCGCGTAGTCCGCGGTGCAATGGTCTGCATTACGGAGACACGCGTGGCTCGCTGAGTGTGTGGGGCGAGAGGTGGTATAAAGGGCTGACTCGTTGGCCCTTGTGTTCTCATCGAGCCACGAAATACTAGAGGTGGTAGCAACTACAGGCGCAGAACCAACAGAACACAATGGACCCCGAGAACAAACCCCAAGGACCGTCCCCTCACTACTCGCTCTATCAGCGCGAGGTATTCAAGCGAGGTGGAGAGACAGGTGAATGTATGTCGGCTTTCTTGTCTGCACGGAGCCATCAGAGATCCGAGCTGACGTTGCCGCCTCACACAGTACCGACGTTCTCTGTGCACCCAGAGGAGTTGCAGGAGTCGACGAAGAGGAAGCTGAACGACCGCGGGTACTTCTACGCGAACTCCAACGCGGGCCTTGGTTGGACGGACCGCGCGAACAGAGAGGCGTTCTACCGCTGGCGCATCGTCCCGCGTGCGCTCGTCGATACTAATGTGCGCGACCTCACGAGTGAGTACGCTGGGTGCACCCATCTCTGTCACCATCTGACGATGGTCCATAGCGACTATTTTCGGGCACAAGATCCCAGCCCCAATCATGTTCGCGCCCATCGGCATCAACAAGCTGTACCACCCTCTGGGCGAGCTCGTCCCGGGGAAGATTGCTGGCGAACTCGGCATCCCAGTGAGTGCCCTTCCACCTGCACGTAGCCAGCAGAGTCGCCAACGATGCATAGTATGCACTGTCGACCGCTGCCTCGCAGCCCATCGAAGAGGTCGCGAAGGCGAATGATGCGGCCGCGGCTATCAAGAACGAAAGCAACAGCGTGCACGAGTACAACGGGCCGAATGGCGGGAACGCGCAGAGCCCGCGGTTCTTCCAGCTGTACATGGGCCACGATGATGAGATTGTGAGTATCGCTTATGCCACTGATTATGAGCATCCGATACCTGACACTGGCATACCAATCGTGACTGTAGACGTTGTCGCTGCTGAACCGCGCGTGGAAGGCTGGCTTTGACGTCCTCATGCTCACGACAGACACTTGGCAGCTAGGCTGGCGCCCAACCGACATCAACATTGCCAACTACACGTTCTACTATCAGAACACGGTAAGATGACCGCACCGTCGCATGATAGCTTGAAGTTCATTCACAGGTTCTGGCTGCGATATAGCCCGGGAACGAAACGGGGCTCTCTGATCCAGTCTTCATGCAGAAATACGGCGAAGAGCTCAAGAAGGACTCTGGCAAGTGGATCGACCACAGTGTATGGCACGGCAAGGCCCATACGTGGGACAAAATCCGTTGGCTCATTGGCGAGGTTAGTCCTAGCCTATGCTCATCACCCGTCGTTTGAACTTGAATATGTTGTGGACAGTGGAAAAAGATATCGGGCGGACGGCCGTTCGTCATCAAGGGCATCCAGTCCGCTGAAGACGCGCTGAAGGCATACGAGGTCGGCTGCGAGGGTATCGTCGTGACGAACCATGCCGGACGTCAGGTGGATGGCGCTGTGGGCAGCTTGGAGGTCCTGCCCGAGATTTCAGAGGCTGTGGGCGACAGTACGTATTACCCCGTATTTTGTGGCCGAGAGTACAATGATGCTGATGGTTGCATCAGAGATGACGATCATCTTTGACTCCGGTGTGCGCACGGGGGCCGACGTGTTTAAGGCGATTGCCCTGGGCGCGCACGTCGTCGCCATCGGACGTCTCTTCGTATGGGGCATGACGCACGAGGGCGAGTACGGATGTCGTCATGTCCTTAAGAGCTTGCTTGCGGTGCGCCCATCACGACCTAGCTCGGTGGCTTCCCCTGATTGTCCCCTCTGCAACGCTATAGGACCTCGACATCTCGATGACGGTCGCCGGATACCAGAGCATTACTAAGGATGTGTACAGAAACAAGAAGGCCCTGAGATATACGCCGAGTGGTGTCCCACCAGGTCCGCATGACCATGCTATGCTGTGAGCCGAGCAAGGGTCAGCCTGAGATCGGTGTAGTATTGAGGTCAATTTCCCTGTCGCATGACATGTTGTAGATAGATCGGCTTGACTTCAATACGTGAATATCAACGAGCTTAGATCGAACGTCATTGGAGCGGGGTGTTATGCGTTCATGCGCGGAGACATAGTGCTCACATACATGCCGACACGAGCAGTCTGAGCCAGCGAGCACAGTAATCTTTGGGAGAATGCAACAACTAGAATCCTCTTCCTACGGCGTCGTCAATAGGCCTATAACCCTACTCAGATTCTACTTCCGCTTCTTCGCCCCAGCTGCATTGTCGCTCGCCCCACGTGTGGGCACTCCATCAATACCCCGGGCACGCTGGATACCTCTGTCTCGAGTACTTCTAGCACGGCCACCACGGCCACCACGGTTACCCGTGCTAGGTCCTGCGATGTTGTCACCTTGCGCGCTGCGACGAACACGACTCTCGCTATGGTCTTCGCTTGTTGATTGCGACGATGTTGACGACGGCGGGGTCGTCGCACGAGATGAATTCGGGGCATTCGACTCACTGCGAACAGTGGTCGCGCGCGAACGACTGCTTGATGGACAGATGTTTGAGGCAGCGCCCGACTTCGAGGACCCGGCAGTCTTGTGTCAAGATGTCGGCGTCGGGACGGCGACGGATTTCGTGGAAATTGCAGGATTCGCCGTGCCACGTTTCTTGCTTCGTGTCGCTCTAAGCCCGGAGCTCAACATAGGTGCGCTGTAGCCTACCGCATCGCCCAAGGCAGTCGGTGATTCCCTGACGAGACCCATCCGAAAATGGGATTTGTTCCTGCAGATCGTCGACAGAGAAGTCAGGCACTTCTTCAGGAATGTCAGCATGGGACAGCCGTAGTGCTTGAAGCGGCTCCAGAGTTGGGCCAGCTGGTTTCGGAGGCTTGACCACGGGGCACGGAGCGTGTTCCCAGTCATCGTCATCCTCGGCACGTCGAGCCTCTTCTGCGCGAACATTGACCTCTTGCTCAGGGGTAAGGATGGGTGGATTCTGTTCAAGGTCTCTTTCTGCCTCATCGAATGCGGCGGTGAACTGGTCCATGGTTAAGCCGAAGTCGAAGTGGCCTTTTTCGTAACCGTCATGTAGTATGGTCCACAGGTTTTCGAGTAGCGGGGTCAATGGCTGGTAGAAGTTGTCAACAAGAGCGAGACAACGTGTGAGCTGCATGCGAGATAAGATGGTCGTCTCTTTGTTGCTTCCCAGCTGTTGTATGTCAGCAGCTTCAAAGAGTTGGCCCACGATACGTGCGAGGCGCACATGCAGTTCATGATGCTTGTCAGTGAGAGCCGGTCGGCGAATGCCGGGACCACACTGGCACAAGCAGATCCACAGCAGAATCCACAGGATGCTCTCCAGGTCATGTTGGAAGTCATGGCAAGGTGCTTCTGCCTCCTCAATAGCTCCGTAAGGCTGACGACACAGTAGCTCGCCGGAGATGAATGGCCGAGTCCCCTAGATATACAACACAACGGCTGTTCAGAAGCGCTATTTGAACGTGACTCTTAAACCCTACGGCAAAGGTTTCGTCATGAAGTGATGCAGCCTCCCTGGCTTTCGCACAGTCGAAGTCGATGATGAAACCTCGATTCCCTTTTGTTGCATTGATGACGTTATTGATGAGTATATTCTCGACGCTCATGTCTCTGTGGATGACACCCTTCTCATATGCCGCTCGATAACCTGTACGGGACTCAGATACAACACGCGACATGCACTCCCAGCAACTTACCGTGTAGGGAATCCCTTACCGCCCCTACGAACTCGAGGAGCGACTTCGCATAACGAATTGACCAACCGTACGACTCTATCACTAATCTTGAATGAGTCTTGCTTCGTGGCGAAACCTCATCAGTGTTGCAGGCCGGTAGATAATCTGTGTGGGAGGGATATAATGTCGTATTATCACGATCTCGGTCGAACGACTTCATAAGTGACACTTCGGCGTCGTTCTCAGGTTGAGGTAAATCGATACGTCGAGGTCTCCCTTTCACATATAGTCCACGTCGGATACGCGACGAGATCTTTCCTTCGCGCCGTTGATGCGAACCACGGAGAATGAGTGCAGGGTGGCAATACCTTCCACAGGCCCGATGTGCTGGTAGAACTCGCCCTCTAGGCGCCGCTCGTCATCGCGCCAGGTGTCCTTGACAACAAAGACCTGTCCATTTAAGATGACAATGGATGCTGACAAGCCACGGATATCAAAACACCTACCCGACGCTGAGCTGGCTCTTTGCTCATCTCGTCCAGCATCCACGCCTTCCAAACACGTGTTGCTCGACCACGGATGACGCCGCCTTTGCGGATGCTGACCGCTTTGTACAATACGAACGTTTCCGTCTCGTTCTCATCCATCACTCCAACGGCCGCGTCCTCCTTCGGCTTGGGCATCTCGAGATACCAGTAGTGTTTGTCTTGCGCTTCGTCCCACTCAACGCGATATGACGCTTGGGGCTTCAGCTCCTCAAGCATAGCGTACACTCGCTTCTGCATAATGAGGGACATCGTAGTATCGTAGCCCAAGCGGTCGGGCGTGAATGTCAGTAGCCCTGCGATGACCCGAATGAAGCTTCTGGGCTCCTACAGGAACTATCAGGAACACTATGGCTAACCGCGCGGCAAGGATGCTCACCAGTTGTATATCGAAGACGGCGGATCCAATCACCCCAGTTCGATCTGCGAGATAGACCGTCATATTCGAATGTACAAGGACTATCCCGAACGCGAAACAACCATCGGGGGATTCGCGAAAGATAAGGCGGACACATTTAAGCAGTCGAAGAACCGCGGGGCCAGCCTGAAGGTATGCGGGGCGGGACTTCCTCATCTCTATCGGGACGACGATACGACTCCAAGGTATGGCTCCGTGAGGCATTGGCATTGCCGCGACAATGTCCATCTGAATGTCAGGAATATATGGGTCACGGGTCGCCGGGGTGGTAGAACCAAGGTCATGCCATTTGAGGTCGTTCAGAATGGGCTTGTCTGTCTTCATGCGCTCCAAAGAATTCTTGATGTCTTCGACGAGCTGGACAAACAGAACGTACGAAGATGTTTCTTTTCTGGTCTGGATAGGATAGCTAGCCCAACGAGGAGAGTGCATCCCATCCATGTAGCAGTTCACGTTCCTCAGTGACTTGTAAACTCGAGAGATCAGCCCCTCGTCAACAGGGAACATGGCCTCCAGGAATCCAGGAACGCCACAGAAGACATGTTGCCATAGCTCCGCTACCACATCATGACCGAGCCTTTCTCCAAGCTCCTTCTGTTTCTCTGTATATCTCGTCCGTTTGTGACTAGAGTCGAAAAGTCAAAGATCAGTTGAGCTGAGATCCGGGCCTTGGTTTGGACTATGGACCCTTCCCGAACGCGGACTTTGGACATACCTCGAAGGTGTGGTCTATCAGTGGGGGCCATCTTTGGGCCGCACAAGTATCAAATCCGAGTCTATACTGGGTGGTTGCCAGCTGCAGCAGTGGCTGCGTGGCGAGAATACTATGTGGCAAGGACCTCAACTGATCACTAGCGCCTATCATCCAATCGCAAGGGACATTGCAAACATGGGACCAAGTTGTTACTCGCATACATATCGAGATGCATTGACCCACCCCCGGACTGCACCGATGATATTAATATAAAAGAGAGTATTTATTGTACCGAAATTACATAAGTGCATACTATCATGGTGAAACGTATGAGACAACATTGAGCCTCTGATGCCAAAACCAATGAGCTATACCATGGTGATGGGTAGCGATGCGAACTACATCAGAGCTCATGGTTCCCATCATGCTATACTACCTCCATCTTCTCGTTGCGCCTGTCTCACTAGTACCCCTACTGCCCCCACGCTTTGAGCCTCCAATGCTTCGAGAAGACTGTCTACCCGTAATGCGAGTTGCCTCTCCGCTGTCGGTGACACGTGTGCCCGCAGTGCCTTGCTCGATATCGCTACTGCGTGTGCTGCGGCTCGCTCGACTATCGTTACGACTCTGCGCTCTTGAGGTACCAGCAGCTGCAGTGGAGCGACCGCGGCTTTGCCGAGCAGGCACCTCCGTGGCAGCGGTGGTCGTCAGGGAAGCTGCCTGCCTCGTAGTGGCTACGCTCCTGGATGCAGCGGTAGCTTTGGGGATGGCAGTGGGCTTTGCGACTTTCGTGGAGGAGCTGGGATTTGCCGCTGGCGTAGTCGTCGCAGCGGCCCTGCGGGGTGCGGGCTCCGGGCAGGTCAGCGTCAAAGTCTTGCGATTTACGGTGTTAGCTCCAGCGGGGGTTGGTGAGTCCTGACGCGAGTTTTCTGAAGACTGCGTGTCGTCAGAAACACGGTTGTCATCAGCATTGGGTTCTGTAGGATCTTCTGGGATCATGGGATGAAGGGGCTGCAGGGCTGGCAACGGAGGCCGAACAGATCGCTTCACAGCAGGGCGGGGTGTGTGCTCCCAATCGTCCTCGTCTTCTGCACGACGAGCCTCTTCCGCGCGGACGTTGGCATCCTGCTCTGCAGTAAGGACGGGAGGGTTCCTGATAAGTTCCTCCTCGGCCTCATCAAACGCGGCCCGGAATGCATCCATGGTTTCGTCAAAATCGAAGTGGTGTGCTTCATAACCGTGGCGCAAGGTGCTGTAGAGGGTCAGAAGGAGAGACTGGAGCGGGCGATAGAAGTCGTCGATGAATTTGAGATAGCGTTTGAAGAGCCTGTCTGAGAGGAATGCTGCTGTCTTGTTCTCACCCAGTTGGCTGATGTCCTCAGCCTGGAAGAGGAGCCGGATGATCTTCTCCAGCTCTTTGTGTTGTACATGCTTCTCATCGTGCACCACCTGTCGGCGGATGCCTCCATCGCTCTTGCACAGACAGATCCAGAGCAAAATCCAGAGAATGCTTTCCAGATCGTGGCAGAAGTTATGGCGAGGAGCAACCTCCTGGGCATCGTCAAGCTCATCGTCGAAGTAGGGTCGTTCCGTCAGCAGTTCGCCGGACATAAAAGGTCGGGTACCCTGTAAGAAGGAGATCAGCGTCATATTGTTTAGTGTGTCAAATACTAACAGAGACGGGGTCTTGTGCGAGTGTAGGGTCGTCAAGTACATTGGCATAGTCAAAGTCGATGATGAAGCCTCGTTTGCCTTTGATACCAGAGGCCCAACGGTTAATGAGAATGTTCTCGACACTCATGTCGCGATGTATGACATTTCTCTTATACGCTGCGCGATATCCTACAGGGACCTGTTTAGACACCACACAGTATCAAAACACACAGTCGCTTACCTTCCAGAGCGTCCCTTGTCGAGCCAACGAGTTCCAAGAGCGTCTTCGCATACCGAATCGACCAGCCATACGACTCCATGACCAGCCTAGAGTGAGTCTTTCCCCGTGGTGATATCTCGGGGACATTATGCAAAGGCAGATAGTCCTTCTCCACTTGATACTGTGTTATGTTACCGCGGTCCCTGTCGGGCGACGTCTCGGGGATAGTCGCAGGATCAGGATCCTCCTGCGGCATATCGATACAACGGGGTCTGCCTATCACGGAGAGTCCGCATCGAATCCGCGATGACACCGTATCGTCTTGATCATCGATTCGGACGATGGCGTACGAGCGCATGCGCGCAATGCCGTCAACGGGTCCCACAAGTTTGTAGAACTCGCCCTCTAAGCGCCTCTCGTCGTCTCGCCAAGTATCCTTCACAACGAACACCTAGTTGCAATATTGAGTGATACACATTGCTCTGAGAATGCTGATATACGTACCCGCCGTTCTTGCGGGGGCTTGTCCATCTCCTCCAGAAGCCACGCTTTCCAGACACGTGTTGCCCGGCCGCGGATGACGCCACCCCTGCTCATGCTGATACCCTTGTACAGGACAAACTTCTCGGTTTCGGTATCATCCATCACTCCGAACTCTGCACCCTGCTTGGGCTTTGGCATCTCGAGGAGCCAATAGTGCTGATCTTGTTCCTTGTTCCACTCGACGGCGTAGGAACGCGTGCCCGGGTTACCAATGGTGTCTTCACTATACTGTATTAGTGTGGGTAGAAGGGTAAGCGAGGTGTCGTAACCCAGACGCTCTGCGGAGAACATTGAGAGTCCGGCGACGACTCGAATGAAAGATTCTGGGTCCTACACAAACTTTCAGAAGTATAGAGGTGTTAGCGAGGATGGATGTGAAGGTGCTGACCTCGTGAATATTGAAAACAGTCGAGCCGATGACGCCCGTCCGGTCAGCGAGATAGACGGCCATGCTCGAGAACGATAGTACGGCGCCAAGAACAAAACTGCGATCCGGAGATTCTCGAAGAATGAGGCGGACATATTTTAGCAGCTGTAAAAGTGCGGGGCCCTGAGATGCGGAGGTGCGCTTCTTCACTTTGATGGGGACGACGATCCGACTCCACGGCTGAGGGACGATGGCAGGTCTATGCTTGTCGGTCTCTAGCGTCGCAATGATGTCGGGTTTGATATCTGGAAGGTACGGGTCGCGAGTAGATGGTGTGTTCTCGCTATGGATATGCCACCGAAGTCCATTGACCGGGATGTCGTTGCGGCGCAAGCATTCAGCAATAGCTCCGGCAAGCTTCACGAATCGACCGTATAAAGTCCCCTCGTTCACCACCCGCTTGTATGGGTAGCCAGCCCAATGGGGGTACTGGCCCGACTTGACGTACGAGCCACCCAGTTTAGAGAGATCATCCAGTACTTTCTTGATGAGCGTATGATCGACTGGGAAGATCTTGTCGAGAAAGTCAGGGACATCGCAGAAAACGGACAGCCAGAGCTCGTTAGCAACGTCGTATCCAAGGGCATCTCCGAGCTCTTTGCGTTTGTCGGCAAGACCGGAATAGGCACGACTAGAGTAGAAACGGTCGCTTGAGCCAATCGTCGCAAGAGGAGTATTGGGAGGCTTCAGAGACGTAGCCTCCATACGCTTTTTGGAGCCACCGATCAATTTGACTTTGGACATACCTCGAAGAAGATGAGGCTCCTGCTGAGCAGCAATGTTCCAGCATCTTATATACCAGCCGGCCGGCGGAGTGGGACAAGCGTGGCCAGACGCCCAATGGAGACGAACTCGAACAATGCTCATATGAAGCGCCCACGTGGCAGATCCATCAACTCCTTCTTCCCAGATAGGCAAGTATTGTGTTTGTTCGCCGCACTCCGCCCTCCGAAGCATGCAAACCGCTAGCTACGTCTAATGAATTGCACAATTGGATACATCATATATGCAGGAAAGCCAAGGTGGGACAGTTTTTCTAACCTTAGTACGGGGTAGCTGAGACAACTACTTGCGCCAGAATTCCATTGTCTAATCATTAGACGGTGGTAGGCAAGTGTACTACGTGACTGTGACATGGGTGGCGAGTCAACTATAACGATGGACATTATTGACTTGCATTTCAAGATGCCGACAGCGGCGGAGGTTCAGTAACAGCTTCTACGGTGGATGCAAGTGCATTGCGCTAGGGAACTAATATCGCGGATTGTAGAAGTTATGAAGTCCTTGCGCAGTATGCGGTCGGGTGCAGATCGGCCATGTGTCCCCAGGTGTTCCGCTTCCATACGCCTCAGCCCTTCAAGTTCATTACATGGCAATCGTCTTCCGATCCGGGCCGGCTGAGAAGTGGGAGCGGTCAAGGTGTCGCTTCTGAGTCAACGGGACGCACAGATGCATGCGTCCAGCCTTCGCAATCCTTAGCGCGGCGAGCAAGTTCTTGTTCTACGTTGGCCTTCTGTGCATCGGAGAGGACGGGTGTTTGTGAGGAGCTCACGTTCTGCATCATCGAATGCATCCCGAAAGCCGTCGAACGTTGCGTCGACGGCGAAAAGGTGAAGCCGATAGCCTTCTCGTAGAATGGTCCAGAGCGCCCATAGGAGCGGCTTCAGTACGCTGTAGAAGTCGTCGACATTGTTGATGAATCGTGCGAAGAAACCTTCGACGACGATGGCGGCCCACTTGGTGCGGCCCAGGACACTGCTATCCAAACTTTCGAACAGGGTCGTGACTGCCCAGGAGAGCTCCTTGTGGTCGGCATGCTGACTGTCATATAGGGCTGGTCTGCGGATGCCACCGCCTGAGCTGCAGAGACATATCCAGAGGATAATCCATACGATACTCTCTAGATCATGGTGGAAGGAATGCTGGGGTGCTTCTTTCTGCTTCTCCCCGGGATGGTGCGCACGATTGTCAATCGAGAAGTATGGTGCCTCCAACAGGAGCTCCGCAGATACGAATGGTCGAGTAGCCTGAAAGGCGAAGGTGACATAGCCGCTAGACGTGTAGTAAGCGTAACTCACGGTTTGCTCGCCATGGGTCGCCGCCACCGCAGGGCATCCCAATATTTGAGCGTGACCAAAGTCGATGAGGGCGCCCCGCCAGCCTTCTTCCGTGCGACCCGTGATGAGTATGTCTTCTATGCTCATGTCGGAATGCATGACACCCCTCCTATACGCCATTCGGTATCCTGCAGCAGCGAGTTACAGAAAGTGTGATGGCAAGGGTGGGTCCCCGCACCTTCCACAACGTCTCTCATGACACGGACGAGCTCCAAAGGCGAGACAGCAAACTTGACGGACCAACCATACGTCTCCATGACCAATCGTGTGTGCACCTTGCATTGCGGCGCGCAATCAGGCTGGTCAGGCGTCGGAAGATAATTGTTGGCTATGAGCCGCTGTGCAGTGTGCTTGGGGCCGCAGGGGAACATAGTGGGCGTGTGGGCGTCTCCCTGTGGGCCATCGATGCGCCTGGGCTTGCTTTTGGTTAAGAGGTTGCGTTGAATGCGCGAGCAAGTCGTATCGTCTTCCCCGTCAATACCTACGACAAAGTATGACCGCATTGTAGCGATTCCCTGTGTACTCCCGATAAGCTTGTAGATGTCGCCCTCGCGGCGGGATTTGCAATCGTGCCACGAATCTTTGACGACGAATAACTAGGCCAACCGATCAATCAGCGAATACTACGGCGAACGCGGTCTGACTCTACATACCCGGCGTTTTCTTGGTGGTAAGTGCATCTCTTCGACAAGCCAGGCCTTCCACGCACGTGTCGAGCTACTACGGACAACATTGCCGCTGCTACGAGTAATACACTGGAAGAGAATGAAAGTCTCCTTCTTCGTGTTGTCCATTATTCCGTAGCCTGCATTCGCATCGGGCCCCGGCATCTCGAGTAGCCAATAGTGACCAATCACGTCTGGGTTCCACTTGACCTCGTATGAAAACCTTGGTGTCGTAGACCGTAGAGTGCGTCCGCTATACGTCTGGTTTGGAGAGATAACAAGGAGCGATGTGTCTAAGCCCAAGCGGTCGACCGAGGACGTTGATATACCGATAATGACGCGAATGAAAGTCTTCGGATCCTAACCCCCATGGTCAATATTTGACATGACCGAGGTGTATACAAAGCCTTACCTCATGAATGTTGAACGTACGTGATTCTACCACACCCCCACGATGTGCCAGGTATACGGTTACATCAGAGTACGCAAGGACAAGCCCCAGAACAAAGCACCGGTCGACGGCCTCATGGAAGATAAGGCGCATGCACTTCAAAAGCTCGAGAATGGCGGAATCACCGGACTCCATGGTCTGCGTCTTGACGGTCACTGGTAGGAAGATGCGACTCCAAGGTATGACGGAGGTCCCGCCTTCTGAAGGTACACCGAGCGTCGCGACAATATCAGGTTTGATGTCTGGCAGACAAGGGTCTCTTGAGGCGGGTGGTATGTCATTGATATGCCACTGAAGATCATTTGTCTTCCAGCCTCTGGGTAGCGATCGAGTGACTATGGCGGCAAGCTGGGTAAAGGGAGTGCGCAACATGTGCTCTTCTCCAGCTAGAGGCACGAGGGGGTATGCTTTCCATCGCTTGTTTTTCTTGGACATGTCGTAGTGGCGATTGAACCTCGAGACAGACGCGTAGACCTCGTCGATGACAGCGTCAGGGACGGGGAACATAGTCTCTAGAAAGCGAGGGGTATCATGAGATACGGACGTCCGCAGCTCTTCTGTGACATAGTATTCGAGGTAGCGTCGACTATCCAACCTCTTCCGGTCCGTCTCCGAGTCCGGCTCAGGTCCGTCGTTATCTCTAAGCATATGCAGATCACATAAGCGTGAATAGGACGGCAAGATTGAAAGTCAAGAACAGATAGCATGGATCGTGCACTTTCTGCCCGAGAAATGGGCACTAGTCTAGGAGATCCAGACTAGCAACTGCCAGGCGTCGCCTCGGCAGGCAGTCAATGACTGTGATGACTTGCCAGCTGCGATGGATTGACCCGGCACTTACATCGTCAGATCATGCTCATTTCTGGTAGTTTTGTCACCCGAGGACATCCTTGGGGTGTGGTTGCACGATGGAGCGAGTGATCACTGACAACTTAGAGTGGCTGTCGATTCATACGTTCGAATTAATCCTGAGTGTTATCAACATGAGTTACTTAATCTGGTCACGCGATAAGCGCCCACGGAGTGCTGTATCGTTTCGACCGTTAGTTCACGGAGGTGACTTCGTGAACTACTTATGGACGAGACGAGATCTATGAGGCGCCCTACTAGGGCCTGTAACGTGTGAATGAACTCACGGTCGGAAAGACACAGCCTCACCACAATCTGAAATCCAGCTCCCTGAATACATACTAGAAAGAGATGCTACACGATTGAATATAAATTGTCGCCGTCCGATCAACTAACTAATGCTAAGCTGCGGTAGGGACACCGTGACCGAACGATCGCTGCGATCACGTAGCCTTGATATACCATGAGCACGTCTGTGGCCCAACAACCCCTGCTAGGACGAATACTGAGCAACGACCTTGCACTCAGATCACCCACGTGAGGCAGATGCATGTCGTTATCGTCGATACTAGTGTACAGGTATATATTTACACTTCGACAGCCGCTAGGTATACCAACTACAGATCACCACTAATAAGATACAGCACTTGACACCACAGGCTCCCAAGTGAGCCGTGAATGCCCCCGTGTGGTCCCAGAAGGGCCGTTACGACGACGCGACCTTCGCCTTGATGACATCCACGACGCTCGGGTCCGCGAGCGTGCTGAGGTCGCCGAGCTGGTCGGCCTCGCCCGCGACGATCTTCCGCATGATGCGACGCATGATCTACCGCGCGTCCATCAGCACCAGACACCTGACACACACATCGCCTGCAAAGGCGGAGGCAGAGAACACAGAACACACCTTGCCCGAGCGCGTCTTCGGCAGGTCGGAGACGAGGTAGATCTTCTTAGGCGCGGCAAATGGCCCGATGACCTTGCGCACCTGGAGGGTGAGCTCCTTGATGAGGGCGGCCTCGTCCGTCCCATCAAACTTGAACTCCCTGCATACACACCAGACATGATCAGCAGCTGATCCGATTGAACAGAGAAGTATGTGTGCGTACGGCTTGAGAGTGACGAACGCGTACACAGCCTGGCCTGTGAGCTCGTCCGCTGTCCCAACCACCGCCGTCTCGGCAACACCCGCATGCGTGATGAGGGCCGACTCGATCTCCGCGGTGGACAGACGGTGGCCAGAGACGTTTATCACATCTGCACGATTTCATACCAGAACGAGTTAGCATTGTAGCGTATCCCCGTAAGGCCGGTCGAGACGACGCACCATCGACACGGCCTTTGATCCAGATGTAGCCATGCTCATCACGCGCTGCGCCATCGCCGGTGTAGAACACGCCAGGATACGGCTATATCGCCACCATCAGCATACTTCTTGAGGGATCACCCGAGAGACTAACCTTCATGTACGTCTCTAGGTACCTGGTGAGCCAATCACGCACACGTGACGACGTCAGTATACGGCATGTCTGCACACAGGCAAGGCACGCACCGCTGGTGGTCCTGGTAGACCGTGCGCGCGATTGATGGCCAGGGCGTCTTGAGGACGAGCACGCCTTCGACGCCATCGCCCTCGAGCTCCTTGCCCGTCGTCGGGTCGAGGATGGCGGGCTCGATACCGAAGAACGGCACTGTGGCTGCACCGGGCTTCGTCTCGATCGCACCAGGGAACGGAGTGACGACGATACTGCCCGTCTCCGTCTGCCAGAACGTATCGACGATGGCGCACTGGCGGCGACCAACGTGGTCGTTGTACCAGTGCCACGCCTCGGGGTTGATGGGCTCGCCGACGGAACCAAGCACGCGGAGGGAGCTCAGGTCGTGCTCCTTGACGTGGTGGTCGCCCAACCGGCGGAGCAGCCGGATCGCGGTCGGCGCGGAGTAGAACTGCGTTACCTTGTGCTTGTCGACGGTCTGCCAGTAGCGCGACGGCGTCGGGTACACGGGCGTCGACTCGAACACCATAGTCGTCACGCCGTTCATGAGGGGGCCATAGACGATGTACGTGTGTCCTGTGATCCAGCCGATGTCCGCCATGCATGCGAAGCGGTCATCTGGGTGCACGTCGAACACGTACTTCACCGTCAACGCTGCGCAAAGCAGGTAGCCTGCAGTGGTGTGTACGACACCCTTCGGGCGTCCGGTCGAACCGGAGGTCTGTGTGCGGGGAAGCGCGGGGGCGCAGTCAGTTTAGGGGGTGCCTGATCGGGCTAGATCGAGCAAACTCACGTAAAGAATGAAGAGCGGGTCTTCCGCAGACATGACCTCCGGCGGGCAATAGCTCGGCACCTTGGTGATCTCCTCGTGCCACCAGCGGTCCCTGCCGGGCGTCCACGGGACCTCGTTTCCTGTGCGCTTGAGGACGAGCACATGCTCCACGGCGGGGCACTCCTTGATCGCAGCGTCCGCAATTACCTTGGTCGCGATTGTCTTTCCACCACGGCGCCCCTCGTCACTGGTGATGAGGACGCGCGACTTGCAGTCCTGCACACGGTCGCGCAGAGACTCGGCGCTAAACCCTGCAAAGACGACAGAGTGGACGGCGCCGATACGTGCGCAGGCGAGGAAGGCCGCAACAGCATGCCATGTCATGGGCAGGTAGACGGAGACAGTGTCACCTTTCTTCACACCGAGCGACTTGAGCACGTTCGCGATGCCGCATACCTCGCGCAGGAGCTGAGAGTAGCTGATCTCGGAACCTTCATTGGGCTCGTCGGCCTCGTAGATGATTGCAGTCTAATGGACGAATAAAAGAGCCGTCTCCGCGTGAGCTTCTAATGGATGCGAGAGAAGAGAAGCGCACCTTGTCGGGGTGCTTGAACGCCCAACGGTCCACGCAATTGTATGACGCATTGAGGCCACCTTCTGGGAACCAGACGATGTCGCCGGTCTCGAAGGACCCTGCGCGGACAGTGTGGAAGGGCCTGTCCCAGTGTATCGTCTCTCTGGCCATCTGCGGACGTGTCAGGCACACCTGCGAAGGAAGCATGGGCACACGCTCACCTTCGCCCACCACTTGTCGCTCTCATGGCCGAGCGTCTGTGAGTGCAGTGACCTGAGAAGCAGGTGAGCACGCGGACGACGCGAGAAGGGACGGGTGCACTGACCGGTACGCGTGGATATGGGGGCCGACATGGGGAGTTTTAGGCCCGTCCTTGACTCGGGGGGCAATGGGGTGTGTCGGAACAGGTTGTTGGGGAGCGTCGGCCATGGCTGAGAGGAGAGGCGGCGGGGAGGATATGTCGGGTCATGTTGCAGAGGAGGCGCTATATATGAGGAGACCTGCAGCCTAATCTGCCAGCAGCGCGCGCGTGATCACGCGATGAGGCGGACCAATCAATGGCATGACCGCCCGCGACACCGTCTGCCTGTCTCCTGTCTCCCTCGTCCGGCCAACCTTCTGCGTCAGAGAAGTTCTCCCTGCTCGATTCCCGCCCAGGCCAAGGGCCTCAGTGCGGCCTCCCCTTCGCGCTACCGTGCGTTGTAACGCGGTTCTCCCATGTCGTGTTTCCCTTTTCAGGAACAGATAACGATCCCATCCCGTTGGGGATTTCCCGACGCGCACGGCCCAACAGGCGCGCTCACCAGCCACCCCAGCGGAACGCCGTGGGCGGGTCACTGTCCCTGTCGCAGCCCGAGGGGCAACCGCTCGAATACAAATTATCCTGTCCAACTCCAGCTAGACACTCACCTGCACAGGGCTTGACACCGCCGCGGAGGAGGACGCCTTCGGCGAGGCCCTACAGCATACGGTGGACGTAGACGACGTTACGCATGCATGTTTTCCGTAAGACGCTGCAGCAGCGCTGATCCCGCACACGGGAAGTTTAGAGACCGGATACCGACTCGTTCGAGCGCAACACTCCCCGATTTCTTGCCCGTGCGTCGATTTGTCGGCGTCGTCCGATTTCCTGGGCCCATCACCCCCACACTTTAGCGCGTCTCGTGCGCTCGCTCTGCGGCTCCTGCCCCGCGCTTCCCCGCATCCCGCCGAGCTCACCCTTTGCATGCGATCCCATTGGTAGAGCGCATCGTACTCGCCTCCGCCGCGCCACCGGCCTCCTACTCTACCGTGCCGGCCTCCGAGCGCGCGTCCTTGCTCCCGCGAACTGCGAGCCCACCCGACGATCCTCCTTCTCACCTCTGGATATACCGGAGCGATGAGGCGTCATGAAGGCTTCTCTTACGCCTAATTTCGCAAGCAGGGGCCTCGAATGCCCGTGTCTGGGCTGAAGGCTTGAGAGGCAGCTATCGACGGATCGGAGTGCAACCCAGTCTTCCGGGCAGATGTGACATACCAGCAAGTAAATAATTTGACCCCTAGTCTGCTGAGGGCAGTTGGCTTGTCTACCACATTCCCGGTGAGCGTTCTGGGCCACTTGAAACAGCATGCAAATACCTTGAAAGCCTGGACGACCCTCGATCTCATTATGCTTGTCGTAATCATAACAGCACACAGTCGCATTCCACGACGCGTGGCTGGACAGGCGCTGGCGGATGCGTCTTTGCACGCAGTAAGTGACGTATTGATTGAAGGTCTTGGGAGTTCTCAGGCTCGCTGTTGTTTCTTCGTGGCAGTCTGACTGCACGCAGCGTCTTCATGGCCTGTCGTGGCGCAATGATCGGAGATAAGTTGGACGCACGAAGTCGAGCGATGCTGAGCAGCGCAATTGTCGTTTCGGCACGCAGGGCGCAGGCATGGTACGATATGCTGACAACGACAGAGGGCTACTGCATGTGCTCGCTGATACGAATCTACGGAGTGTCCGCTGATGAGTTGGCCAGCTCCGATCGTCAATGAAGGATTATCCCGGTGCCTGTTGGTGGGCCGCAAGGAGAACGGATGGTGTGTGAGCGTTACACTTGAGTTGATGTTGGATCCTGGATGTCAGACTGCGTTCGGACGCCCTAGGCTGAATCGCTCTCCCGCTCCCATCAGTGGAACGCATAGGTTAAGGTGAGCAATGATGAACAGGGCTGGTTTACTTCAGACAGACAAACGAATGAGCGACCACTGCGAGCACAAAAAGGCAGAGCGATGAAAAAATATGAGAGCAAAGTGAGTTATCAAGAGCTTGTTCATCGCAAACAGAAGCGAGGCTCGCCGTACCTCGCGGTGTTCTTCCGCACAGAGAGAGGAAATGCAAGGGGAAATGATCCACATTGACGGTGCAGTCCCCGCCTATATACACGCAAGCCACGGCTTCTGACGATGACAGCTAGTCAATGAGAAGAGCATGGATCAGAAAACTCAGAATGAAGTAGAGTGAAGCCAAATGAACGAACAGCCAAAAGAGGAAAACATGATACCATAATCGGAATGCGACGAGTGGCCCGTAAGACCGATCAATCGAGACAGTCCGTTTTGGTGACGTTGTGTCTTGACGTTGATGCTACTGGGCTGCCCTACAGCGGAAAGCGGACAATACAATTGCTTGTGCCACGAAATGGATTAATACTAATACATCGGGGTCGTCGATTAATGCAGTAGGCCGGACGTCTGAATCTCAGATCACACCGCCGTTGTGACAGCCGCTTTGTGACACCGTGACTTAGTCACTAGTTCGCGTTGTCACAGCGTCGAGCTCGCTTGTTCATGACCCGAGCTTGAACCCAACCACGTAAACATACCGGAAGACGACCTTACTGGTTCTGAACTCGTTCCGGGACGCGACGAACGAACGCACCTTCGTTGCGCATCTACCTCCGCGAATCACCGTAGCGAGCCCACACCGGCACCCTCGATAGCCGGGCCCGAACTCGATTCGAATGGCTGCACGCAAAGCAAGCTCCACCACCACAGCGGGTGCAAGGACGAGGAATGCGGGGCGGAGCGCCGCGACTCCGAGCGGAGGGAGCGCATCCGCGAACGCAGGGGCCCGCGGGTCTGGCGGGCGTGGCAGGCGAGCCAAGAAGCCTCCGCACGCCGAGCGTGGTCATGCGGACGACGCAGCTGATGGTGGCGGCGTCGACGAGGACGATGACGGCGAGGAACTGGAGGTCGAGGCTGCTCTGGGCAGCGACGCGCTTGATGATGACTCCCTGGACGAGCGCGCTCCCGGCGCGAAGGGCAGGCGTGGTGGGGCCACAGGGGGGAAGGCTACCCGCAAGAGGCGCAGGCGCACGCTGGACCAGGACAAGGCGTACAAGTACAAGCGCGAAGATGACGAGGACGAGGAGCCTGAACTAGACAGCGACGCGTTGGATGAGGATGACGACGATGTGGGTGCGACGGGCAAGCGGAAGCGGGCGTCGGCAGCGAGGAAAGTCGCGTCCAAGAAGTCCTCCCCGAAGAAGAAACGGAAGCGTGAGGAGGGGAGCGAGGACGAGGACCCGGAGTTCGACCTGAAGGACGGGCAGGAAGTTGTTGGAGTGGTCGTGCAGGCACCGAAGACCGGACGAGGTGCGTTGTCGACTCACGCTGACACTCAGGCCAGACGGAACGTCTGATTGATTGTTACTACAGTACCCCCTGGACAAATCTCCAAGAATACGTTCAACTTCCTACGAGAGCTCCAGAAGCCAGAGTGCAACGACCGCGAATGGTAATGCTGTCTCCTACACGTTCAGTTTCCATATTCAACGAGTGTCGGACACTAGGTTCAAGCTGCATGGTGCGCCTCCCTGCGTTGCGGCGCTACCGGTCTCTTAGATTGATGCACATTTGTCTGCAGAGCCTGTGTATCGTGTGGCGGAGAAAGAGTGGAAGGACTTCATCGACGCGTTCACGGATCTACTCGTCGAGGCGGATCCACAAATCCCTCACCTGCCCCCTAAGGACGTAATCCACCGCATCTACCGCGACGTGCGTATCTCTTCAGCCCAACCCATGCCGCGCCTGCCCACGTCTGCCAACGCAGATGAGCATGTCTGTCCGTGCTTCGCGGGCGGGGTGACAGCGTTGGCAGGGCGTGGCCGCGACTGAATGGACAACACGCTGATTGAGTTTCTCTTCCGTAGGTTCGCTTCAGCAACGACAAGACGCCGTACAAGACGGGCTTCTCCGCGAGCTTCTCCAGAAGTGGTAGGAAGGGCATCTTCGCGCACTGTGCGTGTTTCCCATCCTCGCTTTCCGTGCCTCAGTAGCTGATTGACGCGCCGCTTGCCAGATCATATGTGAGTCCTTAGTCCCTTGGTCCCTTTCCTCTGCCGTAAGATGGTGCTGAGCAGGGCGACGTGATCGCAGCATGAGTGAGCGGTGTCGATGAGCCGGGTCTGGCGTGTGCTCACCACTCATTGGCAGTCAAACCTGGCGGTGAGAGCCTCATCGCCGCGGGGGCGTGGCAGCCCGGCAAGAACGAGCTCGCGACGATCAGGTCAGTGCATCGTATATGCGTACATCATATCGAACCGACGCAGGAATCAGGAGCAACATTCTGCGCTCGCCACGGCGCTTGCGCGAGATTATGTCCGCCCCCGAGTTCGTGCGCTACTTCGGGGAGCCCAGGCCAGGCACAGCTCGGAAGGACGGACGGACGAGCATCTTTGGACGCGAAGACGAGCTGAAGAACGCGCCGAAAGGCATAGCGAAGGATCACCCGTGCGTAGTCATCGGCATGTGAACTGTCTGAGACACCATGTTGAAGACGGTTGTATTGCAGAGACATTGACTTACTCAAGTGTCGGTCATTCGCCGTAGTACACCGGTGAGTGCTGCAAGGCATTTGCAATATACAAGACATGCTGACGAAGGGACAGCTTCTTGGACAGTGAGGTCCTTGCGCCAGACTTCAAGGAAGCACTGTGTAAGGTGGTCAAGGTGGTCAAGCCGTTCGTGCACTGGTGTGTGACCGTTTGCTGTGTTGGTTGCATCGCACCCTTCTGATGCCACGGTGTGGAACAGTCTCAATGACATGATGACAATACAAGGAGGTGATTCAGATGACGAGGACGAGGACGAGGAGGGTGCTGAAGGTAGTGATGACGATGATGCGTGAGGTATGTGCGGTAATGAGCAGGTATATATACTTCGGGGTGCACGTGTATGATCTGACGGGTTGTATTTCTTGTGTTGTTGCTCGACATTGGTTGTCATCCTGGATGCGTTTGTACTGTATTCTGCGTATAATGATGTATCCACTCGTTCAACCTGTGATGAGCTGAGTGAAATCAGTGCTGTTAGGCCAAGTTGCGAGATCTGAGGTAGGTTGGGCGGTATTGGTCCGGCAGGACCCGCTAACAGAGCTCAAGCCCGACCAGTAGCACTGTCATACATCCGCCGGAAGACGAGCGATGCGCCGCCAACTGAATTCGATTCGAACACTTGCATATCTGTCTACTCTGATTTCTGCCGGTCCCGGTACTGCTTTGCCCACTGATGACGCTGTGAGTCCATGGTCGGATACATACAAAGCATGCCGGCAACTCACCAGCATTGAAGGGATGGGTCGTACCGGCTCGATGTATCTCAGCTACAGGTAGTGTACGTTCAGCAAAGGCGTTTGTTGCGAACGATCGCCCACGCACCTCCTTCTCCGCACTGTAGGTCCAGCCAGCGTAGACAACCGTCAGAATGCCGGCGAACGCGATAGCCGTGTTCGACTTCCAGTTGGATGGTCGCGTCCACCAGCCACCTTAGAGTCGTGGAACAATGTTGACACAGTCGATTGACCAGAAGATAGCGCAGAGGTGAGTAAAAGTCAGTGGGATGTGTGACCGGTAAGCCGAGAAGACGAACCAGCTGGTGACCAGACTTGCTTCGGATACGGATATCTCGCGCCTCCGCCCTGTACGAAGCATTCAGTATGTACCTTGAGGTATATTCAAAGGTATGCCGCACCATTGCGTCGAAGTACAGAGGTAAGCTGGAGGCGTGGTGGGGGAGGTTGTGATAGTTGGAAGAGCGAGCCGGCGCCGGGAGGAAACATGTGGTACTGGACGTAGACGCGCGCGACGCGGGGTGCGTTCGCCTGAGTCTCGCCTTCCGTCTCGCCTTCACCCTCCCCTCTATTAGTCTGTCCATGTCATGCTGAACGGTGTGGTACAATATCTGCAAGAACGCAAATCTGGGTTGCAGAAGGCTGCTGGCTATGTGGGAGGCGCGTACTTGCTTGGGCAGTATGTTCTCGGCCGCCTGGAGGATGTCCGTACCACAGTCATGCAAGACCGGCTCGCGAGAGACAAGTAGGCAGCCGTCATGCGCCCAGTTGCTGTGTGGAAGTGCTGACGCAACATCTTGTATGGCTGGTATCTTTCAGTCTGCGCCGGAGGTTCGAACAGAATCAACAGGACATCTCCTTCACTATTATGGCGCTGCTCCCCACACTAGGCAGACACATCTTGGAAGGCATGGACGTTGAAGGAGTCACTTGCGAGCTGCAATCTTACTCCAGATCCGCAAAGGCTCCACCACCAGTGCCTCCAGCACCCGCTGCTCCTTCGGAATCGAGCCTCTCGAGTAGCGTGGAGTTAGTGTCTCAGCCGCAACACCCAGATCACTCCGGGAACAGCTCCTTCTCCATGCTGCAATCCGTGAAGGAGAACGGGGTGGAGACGCCAACGGACTTGTCCACTTCCTCGGCAAGCTGGGTGGACCAGCTCTCTTCCGTACAGTTATCCGAGGTCGCCAATGGCCATGCGCAGGAACCCGTTGCAAATGGCACAGGGCTCCAGATGCCCTCGTTGGGTACTGACCCGCCTTTGTCTGACTCGGTACTCTCAACATCAACAAGCTCCTCGTCAAGTGTCGCTAAAGAAGCCGTAAGCTGCTCTCAGCAGTACCGCGAATCACCATTTGTGATCAGTTCAGTCCGCACCAGGGAATGGCCACGCACACCCCACCGATACCCCAGCCAAGAGCAAAGCTGAACTATGGAATGAGGTGAAGATACTGAGTGAGTGGCCTATTACCACACTGACAGTTGACTGAGCGCCATTTTAGCTTTCACTCGGACATTAACCATTATTTACTCCATGACCTTGCTGACCCTCTTTACGCACGTACAACTCTGCATACTTGGCCGAGCCAAGTACATCCACTCCGTCTTACAGACTGAGCAAGAGGAGCGGATGCGTGAGCAAATGCTGAACGTATCCTTCCTGTCCTTGCTGTGGGACGACAGTACGGAGGGAGAACCGGCGCAGTGCGCCGAAGTCATCAGCGAAGAAACGGAGCGCAAATTCCTCACTCTGAGTTGGTGGATCCTCCATGTCGGATGGAAAGATGTCGGCGAGAGAGTACGGCGTGGGGTAGAGGAGGTCTTTGAAGGGTATCGCTCTTTTCAGTCAGCTTGTGTCATTGATAACTGATGGCCCAGCAGCGTTTCTCTGAAGACGAAATTCACTATCAACGATCTCTTTCGTCTCGTGAGCGATGTGCGCCGTCGCGTCGAATTCGAGGTGACTTTCGAGGGTCGAGAACGGCGAATCAAGTATGCGAAACTCTTGCTACCCCCAGCCAAGTCCTCACCAGTTTTCTAGTTTCATGTCGACGCTTCTACCACCAACACCTGAGACACTCCACCACGTTCTGACACAAGGCGGCATCCCCACTCACGTCGCCAACAATCCTGATACCAAGTTTGAGTCCCTCCTCGCTGAGACACGCACGCACATCTTGTCTGCGTCATTCCAACATGTCTTGGAAACTTGCCTCGATCAAGCTACGGAGACGTTGTTCTCTGGATTGCGAAAACACGTATTTGGCGGCGCGGATGGCCTGTTGAACTTTGAAGATCAAGACAACGAAGTACGCGAGAGGCTGGCAGCGATGTTGCCAGGTTTGGCCAGGTGGTGTCACTTGGCACTAGAGGGCCTGCCGAACGAGATGGTAGACGTGCGCTTCTGCCCAACCCAAACTTGTGATTCCGCCGCTGACACTCCTGTTTGCAGAATCTATCGAGTCTCAGAGAGACAGCAGCGCTTTCTGCTATAATCTACACTAGTTATGAGGATCGCTTCTCATAATCAATCATACTATATTTTGCTTCTACTGACCGGGGTACCGAATCCATGCAGCAGTGTGTCCGAGCGACGGCTGGCCCAGTTATGCATTGATACTGTACCCGCCCACGAAGGTGCGTTTCCTAACATATGCTCTTTATTACTGAACAAATCCTTCCCTTATGCTAACTTCATCAATTTCTCCACGTCAATCGGGGCCCCTTTGCTGTTCAAGGCAGCCTCAATGAATGCAACGTCTCGCAGGGCTCCTTGAGGTGTTCCCAGACCGTCGTCTGACCCATGAATCGCGTTGACGAAGAACCGAATCTCGTTCGGCACCCCGTCTGATACCTTGTCAATGACCTCTTCTGTCTCACCGGTGACATTTCCATCCTTGTCCTTCTTTGCAGTGACGACTGTAATGCGTGTTCCACCAACAGGCTTGGGCCCATCCACGATTTTGACTGACTGTACGGACAACCAACCATCAGTGCCGACGATGGTAATGCCCTTCGCCGCGCGATCAGCAGCAGATGCGGTGGGTGCACCCCAGGTGAGGTCAAGGACTCCGTGCGAGCCGTCTGCAGACTGGACTACGGCATTGATCGTGTCTTCCGGCTTGAGAAACTCTCGATTGAGCGAGGCGAAGCCGGACACGAGTTTGATCTGGCTTGGGAGCATGACGCGCAACGCGGCTAGGGTGTGCTGTCGCGGAAAATGTTTGGACAAGGCTCGGAGAGACAGCGACACGAGCTTACTCACCACTCCACCGTCCAGCTTCGCCCGCGTGTCGTCCGTTAGAGTGCGCCCCTGGGCATGGTATCACGATACGAACTCACCAGGAATCCTCCCTGGTACTGTATACGGTTATCGTGAGCCATCTCGCAGGGCGCATGTGTATCAGGGTCTACTCACGTCAGGGATTGTACGCCAGGGCGTGTTGTACCACTTGGAACTGGTGTCCATGTAGTTTACCACGCGGGCATTGTAGAAGGAGACCTTCCCTATCTTGCCGTCCTTGATCGCCTTCGCGGCGACCTGGTAGCATGTCTCCACCTCCCAATTCTCCGCGACGCGCCAGATCAGGCCCTTCGGCTTGTAGTCCGTTTCGTAGTCCTTGATGAGCTCCAAGCCCGAGGCAACGTCCGGAGCGACGGGCTTCTCGCTGAGGACGTGCTTGCCTGCTGCTAGCGCTTTCCGGATTATGCCTGGTTGCGCCGTGATAGGTAGTACAACGATGACGGCCTGTATATCGGATCGGGCGAGGAGGGCATCCAGGTTAGCGTTTGGAGCAGCATCGAAGTAGACATCCGGTTTGGATGGAAGGTCGAGCGAAGCTTGTGCGGCGTCTGCTAGTGATGAAGCACTCTTCTCCGAGCGGGAGTATATCGCCTTGAGTTCGACAGTCGAAGGGCCTACAGTCGCGAGCGCTGGGAGGTGTGCTGATCACAGTCACATCAGTAGAATAGGAGGTGAGCATTGCATATATATCCAGCTGCTTGCTGGGAGGCTTACCTTCCTTGGCAAAGATTCCAGAGCCGAGAATTGCGATGCCTGTGGGGGCCATGGTGCGTAGTTGTGTGCGATAGCGGCAGTCTGATCAAGCGTGCAGCCCGGGGTTTAATACAACATCGCAGTTCACCGCACAGATCACGACGGCTGGCTCGGGGTCCTTGATTTTCCGTGGTATCGCCAGTCATCGCTAGTGTCAGCATATTCTCCGTCATCGTGAACTTAGCAAACTACGGCATCCGTACCGTGGTTCCATATAACGACAATCTGCGGGGTAATGTCGGCTACGAAGGTGGTCCTCGACATCACCTGGTTTGGTCCGGCTCTCTATCAGCGCCGTCTTAGCTAACCCCTGTTACGGCGGCACGTCGAGACCCAAGGTATCGCAAGTTGAGGTCTTCAGTACTAGGTGACAACGAAGAGGAGTTCTCGAATGCACAACAGAGTCTACAGGCGATCGTATGTAGTCAAAAATTTCCGCGATGTACGCCCAATCTATCGATCGGAGGGTATGCCGCCGAGCAAGGCACGCCAATCCCTCCAGTGTGTGCACACACGACCAAGCTGCGTAGGTGGCTGTCATGGGACAGAAGCGGGAGAGCTCACTGGTGCGAGTCGTCCTGCTAGGCACGACAATAAGCTAATGGATTGAAAGCTGTAGAAGGAGAAGCATGCGGTAAACATTGCCCTCGTCGACACCGCAACACGAGCCTTAGGGCTGTTTAGATTGCGAACGTAGGTGAGAGCTATGTCAGGTCGTCGACGTCCTAAAATAACATGACATGTTCTCTGAAGCAGGTTTTCTCGTCGTCGCTTCCGAAGGCCTCTGCCGCATGCTCCCTCCTTCAGTTCCGAAACGTCTACTGAATCCGGAATAATCTCGGGGCTCCTCACCGGATATACATATTGGTACGAGATCTAATCGGCAACAGCAGTCGTCGCAGCGGTGTACATAAGAGACGGATGAGATAGACATGGGTAACGCATTAGCCCAGTCGCTTTTACACGTACCATCAAGACGTCCGCAGTCATGAGCAGCGCGGCAATTGCAAAGACCAAACTCCCCAAGGATTTCTTATGGGGTTTTGCAACAGGTGAGCGAGATCGTCGCGTGAAGAGGTCACCGGCCCTACTGACTTGCATACTGCAAGCGAGTTTCCAGATAGAAGGCTCGTTGGACGCAGACGGGCGAGGCAAGTCCATCTGGGACGACTTTTCGCGTCAACCAGGAAAGACACTCGATGGCGGCAATGGCGACATTGCGACGGACTCCTATCGCCGCTGGAAGGAGGATATCGACTTGCTCGCGTCTTACGGAGTCAAGGCCTACCGCTTCTCCATAGCATGGTCCCGCATCATTCCGCTCGGCGGCCGCAATGACCCTGTGAACGAGCAGGGGATACAATTTTACTCCAATATCATTGACGCGCTGCTTGCGAAAGGAATCACCCCATTTGTGGTGTGTACCCAGCTCACCTACCGTTATGCCTCTCACTCGTGCCTGCGGCCTAGACCATATATCATTGGGACCTGCCCCTAGCACTCCACGAGAGATATGGCGGTTGGTTGAACAAAGATGAGATTGTAGCCGACTTCGTCAACTATTCTAAGGTGCGTTGCTGCCTCTGAAATCGATGTGTGACGTCTCA
Source organism: Fomitopsis palustris (assembly GCA_029783445.1). NCBI lineage: Eukaryota > Fungi > Basidiomycota > Agaricomycetes > Polyporales > Fomitopsidaceae > Fomitopsis > Fomitopsis palustris. Next base: position 6,381 of record JARAOQ010000018.1, on the reverse strand, counting down.
TTTCTTCCCTTCACAGATCTGCTTTGAACGTTTTGGTGATAGGGTGAAGTATTGGTGAATTCTCATACAATGAATACATGGGATCTGCCTTGCTCATCCAGTACTTTCCTGCTAGGCTGACGTTCAACGAACCGTGGTGTATTTCTATCCTCGGATATGGCCGAGGCGTGTTCGCACCCGGCCGTTCGAGCGATCGCTCGCGTTCTCCGGAGGGCGACTCTTCCACCGAGCCTTGGATGTGCGTCTGCCCCATTACCCCATTGCTCGTTACTGAGTGCTTTCCCCATTTTCTCCTCTGCAGCGTTGGGCACAACGTTATCCTCGCTCATGCTTATGCCTCCAAGCTGTACCGCGAACAGTTCAAACAACCGCAGGGCGGCGTAATCGGTATCACGCTTAACGGAGATTGGTCGATGCCGTACGATGACAGCCCAGAGAGTACGCGTGCTTCCATTTGGGACTATCCTCACGAGATTAAGTCGACGGTATTGGCAGACATTGAGGCTGCTCAACATGCGTTGGACGTAGCAGTAGGTACGTATAGCTCGCCGTTCATTCGTACCGTGCTAAAGCGCCTTCCATGGTAGGCTGGTTTGCTGTGAGGATCTGCCCGTCGATCCACCTCCAGTGGAAGCATGGATAGCTGACGAGGACCCTGCAAATCTCAGGACCCAATCTATCTCGGACATTATCCGGAGTATCTCGGCGAGATGCTTGGTGACCGACTCCCCACTTTCACGTCGGAGGAGCTCGCCATCGTGAAGGGCTCGTCAGAGTTCTATGGCATGAACACATACACCACCAATCTCTGCAGTAGGTCGTTCCATACATCCCCGCTATACATCGTGATAACGGCGGTATCACCATGCAGAGGCTGGTGGCGATGACGAGTTCCAAGGCAAGGTGAAGTACACTTTCACACGGCCAGATGGGACGCAACTGGGAACCCAAGGTATGTAATACGCACACTTGCCGTGTGACGTACGAGTAACGACGTATATCTAGCGCACTGTGCCTGGCTGCAGGATTGTGAGTCCCGATGCTGCCTTGCTTGGCGCAGATCTTTGACCCCGTATCTTCTAGATGCACCCGGTTTCCGTGATCTGCTGAATTACCTATGGAAGGTACGTCATCTCAAATCAGTATGTGTAGTCAGCCAGAAGCATGCTGACGTGCTCTGAAGCGATATGGAAAACCTATCTAGTGAGTCCTCCACGCTGAATGTACTGACAGCATCTCATATCAAGATAACTGTCAGCGTGACTGAGAATGGGTTCGCTGTGAAGGATGAGACAAGCAAGCCTATCGAAGAGGCTCTCTCAGACCATGATCGCGTTCACTACTTCCAAGGCACAACGTCTTCGTTGCTTGCCGCCGTCATTGAAGATGGTGTTGACATCCGATCGTACTTTGCCTGGAGTAAGTTTCACCTATTGCAAGGGTGCACTTCGCTTACCATCAGCAAACTCCTTAGGCCTGATGGATAACTTCGAATGGTGAAAAGTCTCCGCAGAATATGTGTACTCGTGCTTATCCTCTTTACACCACAGGGCCGACGGCTACACGACCCGTTTTGGCGTGACATACGTGGACTATGATAACCAGAAGCGGTATCCCAAGGATTCTGCCCGCTTTATTTGCCAGGTTCGTCGTCCGTTACGTACACAACTAAGTACCAAAAATGTTGACACTGCTTTTGACAGTGGTTCAAAGACCACGTTGAGAAGGATGAGCCTCCCGCACCGCGGCGCAAAGGCCCGCTTGCGGCCTTGGCAGCACGTCTCGTCAATGCTGTCAAAGCGTAGGACATGCGTCGTGTACTTTATCTAGTTAGCTATGTCGGACACTCATACACGGATGTACGATAGCAGGCGAGGAATTTTGGTTATTCGACGGATCGCGTTTCTTTACCTCATTGTGCCGACAGCGAGAAATGTTCACGTACCAACACGAATTAGTGACAGTGGGTCGCAGAGGCCCGGGCGTCCTGACTAGGTCCAGTCGACGGCACTAGTAATGAGAAAAAGAGAGCGCACTCCGCGTGAACTCAACGCGGTCATGATCACCACAGCACAACCGTACAATGATCCATGTCGCGGCGACTCGGGCCTTCTGAACTCCATCGCCACACGAAGTTGGGCGTCTCATCAAGTGGCACCGATGTTCGTTTATGGGCGCTTTCGCTGCTCGTTGTCGCGCCGACTCTCCCTCGCTATCCCGCTCGGCCGCCAGTATTCGCAGTGTGCGAGCCGCTCGTTTCGGCAGGGAACCTCCAATGTCTGAAGCCAGTGAGATTGGACGCTTCTCAGACCATGATCTACCAGAAAACCGGGACTTCGGACACGTCGTCTCTGCCACTTCCCGTGAACACTCCCTTTGCGACCGTCGGCTTGAATGAGCCCCTTGACTACAGTGACGCGGACTTGAGCTACGCGGACCGGCAAAGGGTTCTCGTCCATAAGCTGGATCGTGACGTGGAGAAAGAGCTATGGCAGTCTGTCTTCTGCGGCGTCCCCGGCTTCCTGGAGGCTCTATTTCCTGTTGATGATCGACTGCTCTCTCTAGTCTACAATCATCAGAAGAAAAAGCGGAGGTACAAGGAGAAGGCGAGCGCGCCGCGTTGGACAAGATATCCCACTCAAACCAGCGACAATGCATCGGTGTGCGAGCCGTTTGTTCTGCTTGTCAAAGACATCAAGAATGCTCTGCAATGCATGAAAGGTGACAAGCCTTCTCTGAACGACCTCGACTGGCGCGTGCTTGGTTCCAACGTCCCGGCCACCCGTGATCCAAACATTCCCGCCATCAAACCGGACATCGTCGCCACACTGTCAGCGCCCCAGGACCGCGTCCCATGGAGTCGCATCGTTGTCCCCATAGAGGTGAAGAAGCCCCCGACCGCGCTCTATGCTGGTCCGGCGGTCTTCCACCTTCTCAAATATATCCGTCTCATATTGCGAGAGTCCTATGATCGCCGTTTCGTTTTCGGCATAGTCCTTGCACATGACAGTCTACCTCGCTGACCGCGCTGGGGTCATTGGGTCCGCCGCTTTCGACATTCACTTGGTGAGCGCTCTTGCACAGTTTGCGGTCCTTTTTTAATCATGATCTTTATATGTAGGATCCTAGGAGGTTCATTCGAGTCATCGTTGGGCTGCTCATGTTCGGACCCGACCGGTTAGGCTATGACAGCAGCATGTCTCTCATTCCTCGAAAGCGGGTGTACTCAACGCTCGACGACGCACAGCCGCAACCCTCATACCGCCTCGAGTGGGTCGAACAACACGACGATTACTACTGGCATCTCCAGATGCCTAAGCCGAAGCGGGATGCTGCCTACGGAGTGATGGACGAGACCGAGATGGAGACATTTGTTCTGTACAAAGCAATCAGCATCTGCAAGGGGGGCGTCATCCGTGGCCGGGCAACGCGGGTATGGAAGGTGTGGCTGCTGGACGAGATGACAAAGGAGCCAGCAGAGCGGCGAGTACGCATCTGAACATCCGTGGCTTTTTGACACACTCACATCTCCTGTGGGCAGGTGTTTGTCGTGAAGGACACCTGGAGCGACGACGGGAGGCGCTTGGAAGGCGACTTCTATCAGCACGTCGGACGCGTGGACGGCATTGCCCGCCTTCATTCGTTCGCTACCGTCCGCATTCATGATGAAGATGACAAGGTCACGTCCCCGATTCGTAGGCAATTGCCCGTCAGAGGACGGCCACACCACATCAATGCGTCACAGCCTGTAGCCTCCTCCATGATGACACTTCACGGGGATCTCGTAGACGCGGCGCAGTACTCATTTCCCGGAGACTACTTGCCCGTCATTGACGTCCCCGAGTTCTCCCCCCGAGGCAAGACTCACTCCCGGCTGGTCATGGAGTCGTACGGGTGGTCGATCCAGTATGCAAAGTCCCTCCTCGAGCTTGTGGGGGCAGTGAGGGATGCACTGCAAGGTACGCGAGTAATACTCTGTATCGCATTCAATTTCTGATTTACGTTAAGGCTGCCGAGCGGCATATGAGAGGGGCGTCCTCCATTGCGACATGGGCGTGGAGAATATACTCATCAATAGCTCACAAGACGTCAAAGGGAACCGAGGTTTCATCATCGACTTCGATCATGCGAAGTTCACAGCAGAACTCAACAACGGCGATCCCATCTCTGTGAGTCTGGCTAGCTGCGTTTTTGGTCGTTGACGTAGCAACTGATTCTCTAGGGCACTCCACCGTTCATGTCTGGCGAGTCGTTGGGTCGTCAGCGCTACGGGATACCTTTCAGTGCCGCGTGCCCCCTCCATGCTTTCCAACATGACCTGGAGAGTGTTCTGTGGACCCTGCTCTGGATTTGCCTCTGCAAGTGTGGAGCAGGCGCCCCCCGACCGGCTCTGACTGATAGGCGCAACAAGTTGCACGAGCCCCTCGTGCGGCGCATCAGACTACTCTTCCAGGTGCAAGATGCCAGACAGCTGGGCTATAACAAGGAGCCGACCATCATGTACTCCATGGAGTTCGAACGCTGCCTCATGCTGATTGACGACTTCTATGCGCCGCTGAAGCCGATGCTCTGGAGATTGTGGACAATCTTGAATGTTGGCTACGTAGCGGGATATTTCGACTTCGCCTCGACCATGGATCAGTTCACCGCCGCGTTCGACGAGGCAGAGCAAGACCTGGAGCAAAACCCGCCAGTCCTTACTCCCGAGCAGGAGGCCAATGTTCGTGCAGAAGAGGCTCGCCGTGCACAAGATGTCAATGTATGGGAGGACGGTCCTCGTCCGATGTTGTAGTTACTCAGCCACGTTTGTCTACCCACATTGCGGACTGCAGCTTGAGACTTCAAATTGAGAGCGGTATTAAATCTTAAATGCCTCCTGCATTAGTTCTGTGGCAAGTATCTGAATTTTGTATGGTATTATCTTGTGGGGATAAGCATAATGTGTATCACCCGTAACAGCCGGCAGCGTAGAGCAGTTAATTATAATAGGCACAGTCGCGAACAAGCGGCAAGCAAAAATAGCCATTTCCTGTACCAGCGTGACCGTTGTTGACGTCATCACGTGACTGACGCGTCGTCGGATGGCTGGACGCGTTCCGGTGGTGTCGGCGGCCGGCGTCTGCTCTTTCTCCGACAACGTCCACACAGCGCAGGCCACATGGCCCGCACGACGACCGCCACAGCGACGGCGACAACTTCCGCGAAGAAACGCAAGTCTACCGGAGATATCCCCAGCGGCGCCGAGGGAAAGAAGGATGCGAAACGGCCGCGGACGACCCTCGATACGTTCTTCTCACCTCAGGTGCGTCAGGCGTTGTCCCTCGTCCCCCCGCTGCGAATGAGCCTTCATCTTATGAAGAATGGCTTAGGTACCTGTAACAAGTGGCTTGAAGGCCGACACGAAGAATACGCCTGTTCGAGACAGTGTGGCGTTGAATATCGAACAGCGGAAGGTGCTTCAGATGGTAGTAGAGGAGGGCAAGAATGTGTTCTTCACGGGGGCAGCGGGTGAGTAGCATTTTCTCTTATGCTGTACCCACTCTGAACTGGTGGGATTGTCAGGTACCGGCAAGAGTCTGTTATTGAGAGCCATCATATCAGCCTTGCGACGTAAACACGCGAAGAAACCAGAAGTCGTGTCTGTGACTGCCAGCACGGGCATGGCGGCTTCTAATATTGGAGGTAGGTGTCTTCAAGTCACCCCCTTTTCATTCGCTACTAGTTCATATGCGGGAAAACTGTCGACTCCTACTACAGTGTAGGTCGACCTGCCTCCTCTTGGGTCCGTCTGTTGCCCAGTGCCAATCTATATCTTCATCCTTTCCATTCCTCCCGAGATACACCCGTACCAGCTAGATTGCTTATCACATTGTGGAAGGGATGACGATTCACTCGTGGGGTGCTGTAACACCCGGAATGACCAATATCGAGAGGCAGATCAGCTGCATCAAGACGTGCAAGCCTGCTTTCCAGCGGTGGAAGACCACTAAGGTGCTGATCATCGACGAAGGTAGGATTCCTTTCTCCCGTCCTCGTTTGTAATCTCAATCATGTGTGGCAGTTTCGATGGTGGATGGAGAGCTGTTCGAGCTACTCGCATCTCTTGCTGATCGACTAAGGAAGAAGACTGACAAACCATTCGGAGGGATCCAGGTATGATCTGATCGTGCTTGCTTCAGTATACCAAGCGCTGATGTTTTCCGGTAGCTTGTTATTACCGGCGACTTTTTCCAGCTACCACCAGTCACGAAGAATGGCAAGGAGCCCTTCTTCGCATTCGAGTGCGAGGCGTGGCAGCGCTGTGTCGACCACACCGTCACACTCACACACGTATACCGCCAGAAGGACAATCGTCAGTCTCGCCATCCTCGTCCTCCAACC